>OX578143.1:98173913-98854180 GCA_951213105.1 Amaurobius ferox | reverse complement strand
GAGAGAGAGAGAGAAAAATATATATATATATATATATATATATATGTGTGTGTGTGTATATATATATATATATATATATATATATATATATGTGTATATATATATGTATGTATATGTGTATATTATATATAATTATTTATTAATTATATAAATAAATAAAAATGAAAAATAATAAACTAAGTCAAAAACATTAGAAAAATCAAACAAGAAAAATTAATCATGCATAAAGCATTGATTATGAAACACTTTCCAACTTCAATGCAATTTTATTTAAACATGTCTAAAATGCAATACATTCCTCGGTAATATTTTAAAACTTATCACAATACTACATTAATTTATTATATTTGAAACTTTAAACCTTCATCGAAAAAAATTAACTTCATTCAAATGACGGCATTAAAATATAAATTGCCTGGTTTAAACATCTCTAAAATGTGATACATTCCTCGGTAATAATTTTAGAATTATCATAATACTACGATAATTTATTATATTTGAAAACTTCATCGAAAACAACTGAAATCCATTCAAATGACGTCATAGAAAAAATAACACGCCTGGCTCTCTCTATAAAAGCAACATTTCATTCATAAATAATTCCCCCATTCATGTCATTCATCACAATACTATAATAATTTATATTATTTAAAAATTAAGACCATGGAGCTACAAGTAAGTAAAACTCTATGCTTAAAACTTCATCGAAAAAAATCGTCCTTCTGTTTATAAAATCAATGAATATTTCATTCATATCAGCCATGCAGACTCCATGGACTAAATGATTTTGTGTTAAAGAATTACAGCGATTCTAATACAACTCATTCTACATATTTTGCTGTTTACATTTTACATAGGTGAAAAATAGGCTTAATAGTAGAAATAATCAAATTTGTATGAGCATTTAAACTGAAATATATTGTCATTGCGTTGTTAAAGTATGTAGATGCACAGAATTTAGGCCAAAATAAAGTAGTTTTAGGATGGATACAACACTCAATATGAATTAGAAAGAACTTTAAAAATCACGATTTTGAGACAAGATGGATGCCATATATCATTTTGAAGTGGGTCATGTGATCGTTTCATATCATGGACACGTGATCGCTTCATATAAGAGGTGTTATTATTATTTTAATTTTTATTTAAAAAACTACTGAATATATTTCGCTGAATTTTTTTTTATATATTTTATGGAACAATTTGAATATTGCCTAAAATTTTCGAAGCAATTTGTGAATTTTAAATCCGCTTAAAAAATGCTTGAAAAATTAGGTCCCATAGGGCTCAATGTATTCAATTTTTTCAACCCGGGTTCAATCCAAAACTAATTGGGTGATATTATTCATTTATATTCCCATAGGTCCTATAGACCGTCTGAACAACATACTAAAATTTCATTTTGATTAAGTCATTTTTACGGCAGTTATCGTGCTAACGGACGGACAGACAGACAGACAGAATGAACAAAGTCATAAACACTTTTCAACTTTGTTGTAAAGTGTTAAAAATCGGAAAATAAGATGCATTAACATTAATGTTTTGAATTGTAACTTTTTTAAACGCAAAAAAATGTAACTTTTGTCAGTATTGAAACTACGTTTTGAGCGCCCTTATAATGGTGTATAGTGGCATTCTCGATTATCCAGTTTTCCTATGAATTACTTGTTTAGTAGGAATTTTCATCTTTGATTCATTTTCATATTCAGTTCTGCATGTTTGGGAAGTTGTATTCTGAATTGCTTGTCCAGTCTCCAGCTTAGACTCACTGGACGGGTTTGGGAGTATTTCCGTGAACGTTCGTACTGCCTCCCTGGTAGAATTTCGACTTGTTCATTCCGGTGCTTCTAGATTAAGTTGTTGAGGTTGATCGTGTATACACGTGGTAGAAGAATGGTTCATGCCGCATGGTAATACAATTTTCTTAATGTATCCTTTTTTCATTTTTTGTTGCCTGTAGTCTGAGTTTAAGCATTTATAGTAATGTACTATTGCTTAATCTGAAACAGGCATTTGTTTGGGTTAATTAGAATTAAATACTCAGACCTGAAGAGGAATTTTATTCTGATTAATCATCGAATTTGGGAAGGTTCTGTTCTTTTCTCTTATCGGCATTATGGCCGTGAATTTGCTTCTATGGTGATGTTAATATTACTTGAATTGTATTTTTATTTATTTTTTATTTTTTTATTTTTACATAATTCTTATTATTACATTTCAAATATATATATATATATATATAGTATTTAGGAACAACATTTGCTTTAGTACTAGAAGCAGCAAAATTAAGTCTAACTCCACATTAACGTCCTTGACAATGCATGATAGCATTGATCAATGCATTCCTCCGATACCCAGTGTATTAAGCCTATGAGATAGTTCTTGGAAAAGGTTGTCGTGGTCACTGACGAGTCGCTTGACCATGCGAATTCTTCTGGTCAATTAGGTTTCTGCAGGAATCTTATTAACTTCCTTGTATGCTGGTTGTTATTGCGAGGTGTTCAGCATGATGGGGTTCCAAGCTCTCTCAAGCGACTTTTACAATTTAGTTAACTATAACATTGATATATTCTAATAAAGATAATCTGTATGTGAAAATTACTGTGTAGTGAAGTCAATTTAATGCAGAACAGCATGGCACCAAAGAATAATTCCATTTTAAGCAGCTTCACATCTTATTTCGTCACAGAGTAAAATGGTCAAAGCCGAAGGTTAATTTAAGCAAACATCTTTTTGCTCAAATTTCTCTAAATTATTTTTATTTAAAATAATACCCATTACTTTAAATTTTCAAGGAAGATCTTAAGGGGACGGTAGACGTTGAAATTTTTTTTATTTATTTATTGACTTTGAAACATGAAAATTTGTATAAATATTCCTCTTAACATTACTATATAAAATACCATTAAATTTTTTTCAATTTTGTTATAATTTTGTATTTTTTTTTAATTTAATTTTTTTCAGCAAAAATTTGAAAATGCTCTTTTCGTGCCATTTGTTCACATTTTTGATTCATTTTACATTATGATCACTCAAAAACACATTATGAACAAATTTGGGTATTTATTTTTAAATCCCTTAGAACGTCAATTTGTTAAAAATATTTTTCTGCATTGAAACTTAATTTTCATCATTTAATTAGGTTCTTATTCACTTTTAATTACCTTAATGAAGTCCTATTATAAAATGCATACCCAGTTTCATTAAAAAGTATGAAAGGTATCTTCTTGCCGAATTTCATGCATCTCAAACAAAAATTAAGACACATGGAGTATTTTAAAAATGTAAAACCTTTGAAAATTCCGTTTCGAAAAAAAATGCATTTAACCTTTTGCTTGAGGGTGGGTTAGCGTCCATCTCAAACGAACAGCAGGTGCAATGTTTCTGTCGACGATTTCCATGGCCGCCAATGCCTGCAAAGGGGAATCGAACTGTTTGGGATAGGGTATGTCAAATACCTGTCTTTTTGGGAAGTTCTTCGTTTGGGATGGACGCTGTCCCACCCGTAAGCAAAAGGTTAAATGTGTAAAATAATGCTATATATTAAAAAAAAAAACTTTTTTTAATCGATTTTTGCTTATTTCAACGTCTACCGTCCCCTTAATGGATCAATTTCTTGTAATTAAATATATACAGTCTAGTTTAATTTTGTAAAAAATTCCATTGGTCTCTTTTGAAATAAAATATTCTTTCTAGTTAAAAATGTGAAAATGTGTCCAATGCAATAAGATTTCGACCAAAAAAAAATTCGATTTTGGGAATAAAATTCATCTTAACACATACCTTAAAAATATTCTCAGTATACGCTTTTAAAGGATTTTCAAATGGGATTAAATTACAGAGTAAAAATATTATTATTTTTATAGGACTTTTTTCAGGAGTGAATCGAAATTAACATTGGACGACGCAACGGAAAATTTTGTATTAAATTAGGTTTTTTTTTCGTAATAATAGAACCTATTTAACTGTTTTTCTGCATATATTATAGACAAGTCATCGAACAAGTGCAGACCAGCCAACATTACCGAGCAAGTCATCAACTCGTCTTCCCTTTCTGGTTCCGCCCTTGCCGTTTTTCTTTTTTCTTTGCTTTTAAAAATGCAGCCATACATTTGAGAAACTTCGAAAAATTTTAAGTTCCTTTAAAGTATGCTGAATTTTTAAATGCAATTGTCAATAAATGATCCTAAAATCTTAAACTATTCTATCCTCGAACAGCAGCTCCCGTCTTTTAGAAAAACGAAAACTTCCGCGCAAAAGTTGGAGCGTTTAAAACAAACAGCACGCGTCCATGTAGTCCTAGAAGGATTTTCCCATTTATAACGTCGCTTACGAAAAACGCCTCTTTTCGATACTGTCCAAATGCGTTTCTTTGTAGTGGCTTCCACCTATCCTTCTTCAGATGACAGACCCCGGGAAGAAAAGCAAAGTACCGACATAATGAGCGACGATCGAACAATAAATGGAAGACAGCGAAACTTTAATTCACATAAACTCTCTAAAAACCGTTAACGCAATTCGCAGCTCCTAATCCCCGTAAAGACATGACATTCGCTGCGGGATCTCAACACCCCCCCCCCCTTCCACATTTGAGAACAATCTATGAGTTGAAAAATCCCCCTTAATTTGCTAATGACCAAAAGAGTGCTAATCAGGGAAAAGACCGTGGGGGAAAAAATCCCGCCAAATAAAGAGACAGTGCGAGGATTCAACCAATAATCGTCTGCAGAAAAATGGACCAAGTCCTAATGAGATGCGCCTAATGCCGGCTATATTCGAAAGAGCGTGTGTTTCGGAAGAGAACAAAATCTTAAATTAGATGAACTTTCTCCGCCAAAATTTCCCGACCGTTACTTGTACATAATGAAAAGAAGAGGGGGGGGGGGGGTCGAATGTTTCGTCAGAGCATTTATTTGGGGAGCAGGTACAGTTTAATTACATTCTTTTACTATGTTGTCATACGGTGGGTGCTTGATTAGGAGATGTTAATGATTTTTCATTAGCGCGTCTTGATCATTAGGCAATTGGAGATGCAAAAGAAATGGAAGCACGTACACGCAGAATATCTTTTTGGGGGGAATAAAAGAAGGGGGGATGTATGTCATAAATATTGAGCCCCATTTGAAAATTTGCCAAGTTAAGTGATCGTGGGTAACATGGTCGTCCACAAGAGGAGGAGGAGGGAGAGTTACCCAGACTGCATTAACAACCAAGTGTCATTAAAAATTCGATAAGTTTTAATAACTTTGGATTGTTCTCCAGAACTTTGTGTTACGCGCTAATAAACAAGAAAGCCTTAATTGAGAAATTATTCATCATCTGTGGACGGTTTTGCGGTTTGTGCGCACTTAAGCAGGGAGTAGACAATGGGGATGACAGAGCTGTGCAAAACACTTCATCAACCGGATATTGATTTTGTGTGGTATTTTTAATATACTTAAACTAATGCCTTGCAATGAAATAATGAATTACTTATTTGCAATATTGAATATTTGCTTATTTGCAAATAATGAATTGCTAATTTGCATCATCCAGTTATTGGACAAATGTTGCTTTGCATCAGGGCCGTGGAGAAATTTTCCGGGCCCGGGGGACCAACTCACTGGCCCCTATTTTTCTTAGGCCTTATTTTTAATTTTCCTTCACTGAGAACTTAGTTCTAAAGTAGTTTCTATATTTTATAGAAAAATTAAGGTATACGATGGTCAGGTTATAAGAAATATCGAAGAGAGTCCTGCCTCCGACCTCAGTTATAGTCCCCAGAGGTTACCGGTAATAGTGCAGTCTGTCAGGATCTAACGGGTTATCGTAATGGGACTTTTGGTGTCGCCGGAGCTAGGCATTCCTTTCGTTCGACTGAGGCTCCTGAACTTGGATTTGTGGTTTCAGATTCAGGATCAACGAGCCTCAGCGAGCAAACGGAGTCTCAACGAGCTTCGGTGCGGTTGGCGAAGTAGAGGCCTGGAGCTTTTTAGAAGTTTCGTCAGAATCTGGCATGGCTGATGCTGCAGAGGCTGTGAGATTTCAGAAACATCATCCATTGCAGGATCCAGATCATAGGACCCATCATTTCAGTTGAATACGTAAACGCAGTCTTTTCAGTTGAATACGTCCCATCTTTTCAGTTGAATACGCTTAAAGCAATGGATCAACATGCCTTCTCCAGATCTCGTTCCCTACTTGAACACTGTAAGACAATAAACCATCTTTATTAATCACTTTTCCCAATTTCCATTTTTCCTCTATGGAATAGTTTCTTGCTGCCACCCTGTCTCCCTCTTTAAATTCGCGACAGTTAGGTTCCTTGTTAAACGATGCACTTTGCTTTTGCTGTAGATGATCTTTTAAGTTAGGTTTTAACATGTCCAACCTGGTTCTAATACAATTTTTCAAAAACAACATGCTGGGAGACTTATTTGTTACCGAATGGGGGTGCAATTCGTTAGTATAACAGAAATCGTTGTAATTCAGTGTTTAAATCACCATGGTCGTTTTATGCTTTCCCTGTCAAGGCACACAGGGATCGCAATATGTCGAAAGAGTAAGCTATTTCTAAAAATATGGGTGTGCTGTTTTTATATATATATTCATTATAAAAATATATTTTCAATATCTGTTTCACTAAGAGTGTACGAGAGGAATATAAAATCAACGGTTGCTCGTAGAAGTAAAGAGAAATATGACAAATAATCAGCAAATAGATGAGAAATACCCGTTGAAAATCAACGGCCTCGCAATAAGCGCATCCCGAAGATTGTGAATTCTCAATTAATTCGATTTTTAAAGTGCGATTTTTTAAGCAATTCACTCATGACCCAATTTCCAATCCCCATCTCCTTTAAAGACAGAGCATTTTTCTTTAATTCAGCCTTTCGAGCATTTAAGAGGTCGCAAATCCTATAAAATACAAAATATTGCAACGCAATAATTTTCTTCCTATTTTTCATCATAATACATATATTGTTGACAAAATTCAAGTTTCTGTCTCACTTGTAAGTGCATTGGACCATACTCTCTTTTTCAAATTTATATTTTAGAAAACTTATTTTTCCCAGTGTGTCGTATTCAACTGTTAACCCGTGCATCAAATTTTACGTTTATATATCCTTAAAAATAAGGTGTTTCTCATTTATTCTGAAAATCGAACATTTTAATATGCGACACGCCTAAAGTAACACATATTGGAAAACGGAAATTGTATACTTTTTTCTTTCGAACAGTCTACCATTATACTAACTTTAAAGTATATATCTCATTACGAAGTATGTTTTTCTATCACTTAACTTTTCAAACGTTTTAGCGTGCAGCACCCTTCTACAGAACAATTTTGAAACGTTTGATTTTTCTAGACGGTTTTATAGAACGATTTACACATATACCAAATTGAAAGTCTCTATCTCTCCTAAATAAAGGGGTTATCCCCCTTATTTGGAAATTCAAATATTTTGGTGTACGGCACCCCTAAAGTAGCAAATATAGGAAAACTGAAATTGTACACTTTTTTCTTCTTAAACTGTCTACTCTTACACAGAATGAAAGGTCTCTCTCTCTCGTTAAGTATGTTTTTCTACAATTTCGCGATTCGAACGTTTTACGAAACGTTTTGCAAATCCACCCCTTCTATGAACATTTTAAAAAAATTCTATTTTTATCGGGGGTTTTATCCAACAATTGACCCGTATAACAAAGCTTTTATGTCACACAAAAGAAGGCGTTTCTTACATATTCGGAAAATCGAAGATTTTGATTTGGGCACACCCCTAAAATAGCAAATATGGAAAAATTGAAATTGCACATTTTCTTCTTTTCAATATATCTACTTAAACACCAAATTTAAAGTCTCTATTTTATAGCTAAGCATGTTTTTCTATCATTTGGCTTTTCAAACGTTTTACTGTGAAGTACCTTACCTCTAATAACATTTTTGACACATTTGATTGTTCAATCGATCTTACAAGAGCAATACTTCATGTTAAGAAACTCCTCTAAGTAAAAAACGTTAAATAAATAAAATAATGATAAATCCTCTCCAAAGCAGTCATGAAAACTCAAAATAGTTTACGGAAAGTTCCTTGAGGACAGGAGCTGTACATTTAGGTCTGGGTATCCTGCTGAAGAATCCGAAGCCTTCTTCAAATCACACATAGCCGCTTTAGTCGCAGTTATTTTTTTAATTTACCTTTTTACCTTTTAGGACATTAGAACTAAGTCTCTCTATATCTAAAAAAAGTAGCTAACGCTGCCGCCGCAGTTTTTCGACATATTTAGTGCCCCCCAAATTTCTCTGTACCGCAAAAACTATAGCATACAAAAATAGGAAATTTGATATATATTTGTAGAAAAATATTAGGGGAACACACCGAAATAAACGGATTTTCAATTTGAAATTCAGTTTAGAAATTATTTAATAACAGAGTCAAAGGAAGTGTATTTAAGCTGTGAGTTCGCGTTCTGGACAGACTAATAATACCGTGGCCACAAAATTTTGCAGTCATATACCTACATAGTCGAATTTTTACAAGACGGAGCCCCACCTTTTATTAAATTTTTTTCATTTTTGACCTAGACCATCCGACCTACCCGAAACTGAAAGGTATATGTTTGGACGGCCGGGACAGTTCCACTCAATTTAGGCCGGAACCCAGTGGGGGGTGGCATTCGCAGGGACCGTACCTTCCTTCTCCTACAACCAACCTCTCTGAAGGTTTTACGGACCCATATATTTACGTACGCGTGAATGCGAGAACAGTTTAGGCAGAACCGCGTATCGAACTTGGGTCTTCCGAGTGCTATACCCACTCGCTAACCACTAGGCTGTCCCACCTGTTTTTAAATTTCGATTTAGGTTATGAGTCATTCTATTTTTTATTCACATCTGAAGTGATTTTTTGGTGTGTATGTGTGTGTGTGTACCGGCAAAGATTTAATAGGTCGAGCCTATTTCCAACTTCTCTGTGATTGGTTGCTGGCAGAAACGTCACAAAGAACGTCAGCTAGTAGGAGGCGAAGCCTCAACTCGTAAAGCCAGTTACGGGGGTTAGCCAGCAAACAGCGGAACCGCCTAGTATATTAAAACAGTTTTTATTATCTATTTTTCTTTTTTTCCCAGCTTAGCATATGATAAAATACCCTGTTTTGTTCCTGTTAAATTGCCATTTTCTTATTTTACATAACCTAAGCTCAATAAAGTTAGAGTGAATAGAGAAACGATTGTTGGGACTCTCATGATTGATTCTCCTATTGTCTTATCCTGTGAGAAATGCAACTTATCATACTGCTGTACTACATCAAAAAATCTGATGTGGGCAACCCATGACTTTCTTTATATAATGCAATAAATTTACTACTTTTACAGTAAAAAAATAGGTTTTTCTCATAGTAGATACTTATATTCTTTCCAAGATATTGAATTTTCGACAATTAGTCGTCATTTTCATTGATTTAGCGTCATTATAATCCATTTGGCGAAATTTTCGATAATTTGACAACATTTCAAAAAGTCGCCAAGTTGGCGACAATCCGCCAAATTCGTCGCCAAAATCTCGCCAAGATTTACTGAGGGTGAAATAAGTTATTCTTATAGCAGATAAATGACTATTGGCGTTCAAATACAAAAGTGTTACTCGAAGTATTTTTTCTCATGAATGGAACGAGCTAGATCCACGAGAATGATGTCACCCAATTTATCGCATGGTATTACATATGAAAAGTGAACATGTTTCTCAATAGGAAATCTATTTTTTTTATTTTATATGACTTTTTGATAATTTTTTTAAAAAATGTGCAATATCTCGAGAACGGTTCATGTTAGCGTTCTAAAATGTATGTTAATCGTTTTCTAATAAAAAATTACATAAGAAATGTCTATTTGAGTAACTTTATTAGCGGTTTTGATTTTTTGACGATTTTTTCAAAATTTCACTCCAAAAATTTAGGGGAGTTCTGAACATTCGATTACGTTTAAAAACAATAGGCTTCCAGTGTTTACGGATTGTAATTTTTGTACCAAATTTCATTCGATTAGGTCCATTCGTTCGTCAGTTATCGTCTCCACAGATTCACTGACACAGACACACACACACACAGACATCACTTCAAAAATGTTTGATTCGTGATCAGGGATGCTTGAAACGTGCTCTCCCGTCGAAAACTCGAATTCGAATTTTCGACCCGGTCACAATACTTTCCTTATACATTATGTATATAAGGAAAGTAATACAAACAACAAACTACTAGATCGTATCACTATTTGTTTTATTATGCAAAATTTCATAATTTCATTATTTCATATTCATTTCAATATTTTTGAGTTTTTGCGGAAATCAGAATCAATCCTTAATTATTTAATCATGGGTATTACAATTATTAGTTTTATGCTTTTTTGTGAATGAACTATGGATATTTAATGGTTATTGCTTGTTTTAATCATAGCCATCACTTAATATTTTCATTTTTTTCACTTTCCTTATATACATAATGTATAAAGAAAGTATTGTGACGGGGTCGAAAATTCGAATTCGAGTTTTCGACGGGAGGTCACCTTTCAAGCATGCCTGATCACGAATCAAGCATTTTTGAAGTGATGTCTGTGTGTGAAAGTATGTGTGTGTGTGTGTCAGTGAGTATGTGGAGACGATAACTGACGAACGAATGGACCGATTCGAACGAAATTGGTACAAAAATCACAATCCGTAAACACTGGAAGCCTATTATTTTTTATACGCAATCGAATGTTCAGAACCTCCCTGAATTTTTGAGTGAAATTTTAAAAAAATCGTCAAAAAATCAAAACCGCTAATAAAGTTATTCAAATAGACATTTTTTACGTAATTTTTCATTAGAAAACGATTGACATAAATTTTAGAACGCTAACATGAACCGTTCCCGAGATATTGCACATTTTTCAAAAAAATTATCAAAATGTCATATAAAATAAAAAAAAATATATTTCCTATTGAGAAACATGTTCACTTTTCATATGTAATACTATGCGATAAATTTGGTGACATCATCCTCGTTCCATTCATGAGAAAAGATACTTTGAGTAATACTTTTGTATTTGAACTCCAATAGTCATTTATCTGCTATAAGAATAACTTATTTCTTCTTCGATAACGCTTGGCGAGATTTTGGCGACGAATATGGCGGCATGCCGCCAACTTGGCGACTTTTTTAAATGTTGCCAAATTAACGAAAATCTCGCCAAATGGATAAAAATGACGCTAAATCAATGAAAATGACGACTAATAGTTGAAAATTCAATATCTTGGAAAGAATATAAGTATCTACTATAAAAAAAAAACTATTTTTTTTTACTGTAAAAGTAGGAAATTCATTGCATTATATAAGGAAAGTCATGTGTTGCCCACATCAGATTTTTTTGTGATGTGACTATGGATAATAGTTAATAAAAGTTAATACATAGGGAATGCTAACTTAACTTCAGGTAGTATACAGTATATAAACTGAATTGAAAACTACGAAATTTAATTAATAAGTATGAATAGGATATAAATTTTTTAAATGCAAAATAATGCATCAGTTAAGAAAACAGATTTTATAAAATGGTATTTTTGAAAAAATTCTCAAATAATATCTTTAAAAATATCACAGATTCAACTTTATGCAGCAAGTAATATAGACTAAGTTTTTGACTAATATATATAATAAAGATATCTTAAAGATATAAGATTTATTATCTAATGTTAAAGAAATTTAAAATGTTTATTTATTATATTTTGAGATGACAGCAGAAAATAATTTATTATATGTTCATGACTTACTTAACAAGGGTCAATTGGACATTTTGTAGTAAACCAATAAAAATTCTAATGTATTTAATTATTTTCTAAAACTTGATAAAGTTTAAAATTTTTCTTAAATTCAGAATGAAAAATGCTGTGAGACAAGAAGAATTATATCAATGTTTAGGAAACAAATAAATGCGGTTTCAGAAATCAACACAACTAGTACTATTTTAAGTACTGACAAAAAATAATACTTTTATCAATAATATATATAATGAATTATAGCTGTATTTAAAATCAATGTAATGTTCGTTCTCATTTTCTTGTCTCGAAAATACATCTATTTAAAAACATCTATTTAAAAAAGTGAATAGATTTAATTTTTATTGCGTTATTTTTTTCTGATATGCATTATAATAATAATAATCGAAAATCAGGCCGGGCCAAACCCGGAAAATAAATAATAGCAATGTTATGACTTATTGATATCATGATGGTCTCCGACCTTATATCATCTCTAATGTAAATGGGAACAAAAATGCGCATATGTAAAATATGTGAGTCGTACAATAAAAGGGCAGTATCGAGCATTTAAATAATTATAAAAAATAAAGGAGTTATTCAATGGTCGTCATCAGCGAAATGATTAGCTGCTTCCAAAATGACTGCATGCAGGTAGTTTCAAAACTACTACCAAAGTCTAAATTTTGAAAGAAAGGCATTTGTTTACTTTTAAATGATTAACTACTAATTTTATGACGTTCCAAGATAATATTTTTTATAAATAATTTGAACTTTTACTATTTTTACATGCGAGGATCTTTAATAAATTAACTATTTTTGCTATTGATTTGCTCTCCTATTTTTGTATATGTATGCTTTGATATTTTAATGATATTTTAAAAATTATATATATATATATTTGTGTGTGTGTGTGTGTGTGTATATACTATATATATAAAGTCACGGACAATGCAAGTTGCGCCCCAACAAGGAAACATGGTACAGCGGCGAAATGATATAAATATTTAAAGGGCGGGCTGGTATGCAAATGATCCCAGTCTAATATGATTGCGCAAGACCGTACACCCGTGAGAGGCGCTGCAAGCATGAACCAGCGGTCTTATAAACCGGCATGCAGTCGACGCCCCGTCAATGCGAGAAGTTTCGACCGATGCAAGCAGGAGTACGAAGTGAAAAGAATGGTGGGTAGACGCCAGAAACGTCGATATACGCAACAGACGGACTTCGAGAGAGGCCTGATCATCGGGCTAAAAACCGCAGGGTGATCAGCGTGCCGGATAGCCCGTCACATGGATTGTTCGGACTATACCGTCCAACGGTGTTGGGAGGTCTGGCCATGGGAGAAACGGCTCTGGACGGACCAGGTATATCACGAGTAGAGAGGATCGAAAGATTGTGCGGCAGGCACGTGTAGAGCCCACGGAGACCCGATCCGCGATACAGGCACACGTAGCGGCTCCTGTGTGTCGACGAACCATATCTAGACGCCTAAAGGAAGCGAATCTGAGATACCAGCGTCCCTTACGTGTGCTGCCGTTAACACGGGAACATCAGCGACTCTTGTTGCAGTGGTGCCGGGCCAGAGCAACGTTGAACGCCACAGATTGGCGATGTGTGGTGTTTAGCAATGAGTGCCGCTTCGTTGTAGGGACCGATGATCAGCTTGTCCGGGTGTGGAGGTCCTCTGCACAACGCAATAATCCCAACCTCGTTATCGAGCGCCACACCAGGCCACTGCAGGCATCATGGAGTGGGGAGCCATAGCCTATGACAGCCGATGTGGTACCTGGAACATTGACGGACCAGCGGTACGTGGATGAGATTCTACGGCCCCATGTGTTCCCATTCGTTGTTGGGATTCCAGGTGCGCAATTCCAGCAGGATAATACCCGGCTGCACACGGCTCGGGTCGCCTATGGCTACCTGAGTCATGTACAGATACTTCCATGGCATGCCTGTTCCCCAGACCTGTCCCCTATTGAGCATGTGTGGAACCAGTTGAAACGCCAGCTGCCTCGTTGTCGCAATCTTCGGGATTTGGAACGTAATGTCCAACAGGTGTGCACTCGTTTACCGCAGGACAACATCAGGCGTCTGTTCGATACCATGCCAGACCGTATTGCTGCTTGTATCGCAGCACGAGACGGTGCAACGCGCTATTGAGAATGACTGGACTGTGTACCACAGCTCTCTCTGTATGTATTTTGCTGCGCTGTTTTTGTGATCATGTATATCATTCATCTGTATCCTTCCATCAATAAAATTTCAGGTTTATCCTATGCTTCTTTCTTGATGCGCAACTTTCATTGTCCTTGAGTGTATATATATTTAAAGAAATAATGAATTTTATAGAAAATTTAAGATAGGTGTGCATGTGTGACCAAGTTATTTGTTTTATATAAAGAAAGAGGAAATATTTTTAATATTTAGAATACTAATCAAAAATAGTCATTTAAGCAATAGAGATAAGTGGGTTTTAATTAAGTATAAATACATTCTAATTGATATTTTTATTTTTTTTCTCCAAATTCTTTGCCACAAGTCGTGATCTAGTTATGAACAATAAAGAGAACATAATATATATGAAATGACCTGTTATCAATGGATATTGATTTCTATTAAAACTTTAAAGAACTATATTCTAAAGTTAGACGGATGAAACTTTTGGCTACTAGCTTTATTTTCTGTTGGTGTGTAATGTTACTCTTTACTTTAGATATTAATGAATTCTGAATACTGAAGTGACTACCTAAAAATAGTAACCTTCATATAAATATATATTAAATTCTTTCTTTAATTATTTATTAGAGTCATTATACGCTTTAAGAAATTCAAATATATTAAATTAATGTTTTTTACATTTTTGATTATATCTATCTCATAAAGAGATCTTCTTCTTTATATATATATTAAAATTATTATTATATTTTATACTGTTTTTTACATTTTTGATTATATCTATCTCATAAAGAGATCTTCTTCTTTATATATATATTAAAATTATTATTATATTTTATACTGTTTTTTACATTTTTGATTATATCTATCTCATAAAGAGATCTTCTTCTTTATATATATATATTAAAATTGTTATTATATTTTATACTGTTTTCTGTTCAGTGTATTTAAATTATCATATGTAAAAATAAAATTAAAGTTATTTTACTACATGGCAGTGTAAATGAGACACCAAGAGCGAGTGGGCAGGAAGTGATGAAAATCGGCAAACAGGGAGAGGCAGCAACGAACAATTAGTGGTGTTTATTGCAACATGATACACTTATACACTGAACGATAACAGCATCTGATCAGTAGGTTATAGGACCACCGCGGGTGGCGATACAGGCAGCAACACGTCTAGGTGCAGAGTCAATGAGCGTGCGGATGGTATCCAGAGGGATGGCTTCCCATTCTCTGTCAACCATTTGCTGAGTTCGTCTTCTAAACGCAGCTGTGGCAACACACGCAAGCGGCGTCCAATCACGTCCCAGACGTGTTCGATTGGTGAGAGATCAGGGGAGACTGGTGGCCAAAGAAGCACCTGGGTACCTTGCAGGGCATGTTGGCTGATGCGTGCCGTGTGTGGTCGGGCGTTATCCTACTGGTAAATTGCATTGGGCACCCCCTGAAAGAAAGGTAGTCGAACGTCGAAAGCCCAAACCGTCCGGTTCGTCCTAGGACACAGAGCAGCAAGATGGACGACCGAGATGAAGGAAAGGTAGTGTCACCGGCCGCAGCACGTTATCCACGTATCGTTGAGCCATCATAGTGCCCTCAATACGGACCACAGGTGAACTGCTATCGTAGGCGATGACGCCCCAAACCATGATGTCGCTTTGTTGCGCGGTGTTGTTGTTGAGACCCAGACCGTCCGACCTACCAGAAATGTGTAATGTAACTGCTTTGTCGCGAGGTGTGGCGTTCCACAGATGCGACCGGATTGGATCTGTCAGTATTTCAGCGCCAGACTCGCACACGGCGACTGCATTGTTAAAACGGATGTGTGACTCTTCTGAAAACACGATCCTGTGCCATTCCACCGTCCATGTGGCTCTATCCCGACACCATTGCAAACGGAGGCGTCAGTGCTGTTGGGTCAATGGCAGTCTTGTTAACGGGCGCCATGAGTGCAGGTCGTCGGCTAGCAATCGGCGGATAATGGTCCTGGTCGATATAGGAGCATCAGGGGTGTCCTACACATGCTGCAAAAGGGCGACGGAAGTGGTCTGCGGGAACGCCAACGCTTGCCGGCGGATGCATCGGTCCACGAGTACTGACGTCGCTCTGGCCGTACCGGCATCCCTCAAACGTGCACATTCCCTTGTTCCAACCATCTTCGCCGCAACCGGTGCACCGTAGACGCGTGTAGGTGGCTTTTCGCCGAGATTTTACCTATGGACCAACCTGCCCTTCTGAGTCCAATCATCATACTCCTCGTGAAATCATCTGTCTGCTGGAACTGCCTCGATTGGCGACGACCTGGCATTTTCTGCTACTACACGTTTCCTCAGAGACAAAAAAAAATGCAAAATGATTTCTCTAACAGACAGAGCGGCGCGACTATTGCCGATTCTGCAGGTTCCTTCCCTTATATCTCACTCAACGTGCGCGGGACAGCTGCGCATTTCGCATCAATTGCATAACTCGGTTAGCTGCGTCTACCCTGCAATTTGCATATTTTTCTGCCCACTCCTTCTTGGTGTCGCATTTTCACTGTTACGTAGTGTATATAATATTAATGTTAAAATCTTAATGTAAGTTTTTCATTCTTACATGATCTCATTCTTATAAAGACATTTAATAATTAATTTCAGTTAAAACTTATTGAATGACATGTTTTAATTGTGGACGATACTGATTCCGTATTTTCTCAAACATATTTTTAGCTTGCAGACTTTTATAAAATTTAAGAAAAGCGTAAAACAAATGAAAGTCTTAAATAACAAATAGTTTCTTAATAATAACCTAATATAACAAAAGATGTCTTGAATAACAAACAAAAGTCATCAACTTGAAATAAAGCAGAAAATGGATTCCGGATATCTGAAATAGAAAGTGTAAACTTTAAAACCTTTCAACATTAAATTACATCAGATGGTAACAAATAAGCTAGTTAAACAATTTAGTTTAACAGAAAGCTAAAATGGCTCTATATTAAAAAAATCTGATGTGGGTAACATATGACTTTCCTTATATATTGCAATGAATTTACTACTTTTACAGTAAAAAAAATAAGTTTTTCTTATAGTAGATACTTATATTCCTTCCAAGATATTGAATTTTCGAAATGAGTCGTCATTTTCATTGATTTAGCGTCATTTTTATCCATTTGGCGAGATTTTCGTTAATTTGGCAGATTTTAAAAAAGTCACCAAGTTGACGACATTCCACCAAATAAGTCGCCAAAATCTCACTAAGCGTTATGGACGGATACATAAGTCATTCTTATAGCAGATAAATGACTATTGGCGTTCAAATACAAAAGTATTACTCAAAGTATCTTTTCTCATGAATGGAACGAGTTAGATTCACAACAATGATGTCTCCAAATTTACCGTATGATATTACATACGAAAAGTGAGCAGGTTTCTCAACAGTTTATATATATATTTTTTAATTTATGGGATTTTTTGATAAATTTATTTGAAAAATGTGCAATATCTCGAGAACGGTTCATGCTAGTGTTCTAAAGTTTATGTCAATCGTTTTCTAAGGACAAATTATATAAGAAATATCTATTTGAGTAACTTTATTAAAGGTTTTGATTTTTTGATGATTTTTTCAAAGTTTCACTCGAAAAGTTAGTGGGGTTCTGACCAATCGATTGTATTTTAATGCAATAGGCTTCAAGTGTTCACGGATTGTGATTTTTGTACCAAATTTCATTCGAATCGGTTCGTTCGTTCGTGAGATATCGTCTCCACAGATAAACTGACACACACACACACACACACACACACACAGACATCACTTTAAAATGTTCGATTCGTGATCAGAGATGTTTGATACGTGCTCTCCCGTCGAAAACTCGAATTCGAATTTTCGACCCCGTCACAATACTTTCCTTATACATTATGTATATAAGGAAAGTAATAAAGCAGCTGACGCCGCCGCTCAAATTTAAAGTATTTCGTGTTTCTTTGTTTCGTACTGTAAAAATTGTAGCATGCAAAAATAGGAAATTTGATACATTTATATAGGAATATTAGGGGAACACTCTGAAATAAACCATTTTACTTTCTCTGCAATGCATGGTAATATATTTGAAAAGTATTGGAATTGAGTCAAAAATCGCAACTCGTATTTTTGACTACTCTACACGTTTCGACTACTCTAGAAGCCGAAAAGACTATTTTTAGCGTGACGTTTATGTGTGTATGGCGGTGTGTATGCCATGTATGTATCTACTCTAGCTAAAATACTAATGGTCCAAATTTAACGAAATTTGGTAGATAAGTCAGTTGTGGGTGACACTGGTTCTGATTGGAAATGAGCACGATTTGGAATAAAAAGATCCCCCTTTTTCCTTCGAAATGTTGTAAATGAAAGATTGTATGTATCCGCTCTAGCTAAAAAACTAATTGACCAAATTTTACAAAATTCAGTAGATAAGTCAACTGCAAGTGACCCTAGTACTGAGTAGATTATGTTATGCTTCGGAAAAAAAACCCTGTCTTTTTGTAAAATGGTCCACAAAAAATCGTCAAAATAATCTAAAATGAAAGACTACGTATGCTCAAATATATCAATATGTGAATTTAAATGTGTTAATTTTTATTTTAAATATTTAAATGTGATAATTTTTTCTGCCCCTACTTTTGACAACCTTACTTTGACGATGTCCTAGTAGGCCAATTCGATTACCTACTGACTGATCCAGTCCCGTTTACACATATAGTATAATACATAGTTGAAAGATACTCACTTCCTGACTGGATATTTTGCTCCATCTGTATAGGATAGATCTCCTAAGACGGCCCGTTGAAATATGGACATTAACTAGGCGCAGATTTGAATAGCAAAATCCCTGTTCATGTAAGTAGCAGAGACTTTTCAGAACGTCTTCCATCCACTTTTTTGTCACTTCGAATCCTTTTTTTTTCTCAGCGAAGACGGATATACAAAACACCAATTCAGAGTTTTGTTAAAATATTGCATTATGGAAATGTCCCATCCTGATACAGTGATACATTAAACTGATCGATGAGAGACATGACATTACCATTTTCCAAAGTATACCAGATGAATAGTTCGCCATCTTTGGACCAGATACTCTGCTTTATCTTCAGTGTCATATATTTTCCTGTACTTTTTTCCTTGATTTATCCTGGTATATGAGCTACTTAACATCATACTGTTTCTTCAATAATTTTTGTGATGTTTTGTTCAGGACCAAACATCTCAATGGGTTGTTGCTGACTTTGACGTAGCATATGCTAATTTTGTATGCGACTTACAGTTGAAAAATACTTTTTCACACTTTTTCTTAATTGCAAATGTTTTCATCGTGAAGATTTTATCATGAATGTTTTTATCATTAAAAGAAAATGAATTATTTCAATAAAAACTTCAAATACGCATTGTTGCTAAATAAAAGCTCGTAACACCGTATTGTTGAAACCTTACTGCTGTTTAACTATTGTCTACAGTAAACATCATTGTTGTGGTCTAAATAAGTCTTATACCACAAAGTATTGGGAAATATCTAACCAATCACAGCCCTTTCCTGTTTGGTCAATCAGTGTCATTGAAAGAATGTGTTCTACGTATTGCTACGTACGCTTTGTGTTTTACGTATATTAGAACATGCGTAAGGACTGTGGAGAGATACTCCGGACCGGGGGGGGGAGCAACTTACGGGCTTCTATTTTGCTTAGGCCTTATTTTCAATTTCTATTCCTAAAGAGCTTAATTTTAAAGTAGTTTGCATATTTTAGAGAAAATTCAAGGTATAAGATGGTCATATTATAAAGTAGAAGAGACAGGAAAATAATAAATATAAAAATGTTTCAATTTATAACTATTAATTTTTTCTTCAATAAATCATTATTGAAGAAATTTTTTGTGACAGTACCACCTTTTTTTACCTGGGGTATAGAATATATATATATATATATATATATATATATATATATATATATATATATATATATATATATATATATATATATATATATATATATTATTCCTTAAATATTGATCTTAGACATATATCATAAATTACAAATTTGCGTAAAAAAAAGTACAGAGTTTTATGAAATCGATAAAAATTTTCAGGGGATTAAATTTGAAGAAATACAAAATGCAAATTTTTATACGGCTTCCGTACAAAAACATTTCGAATGAGTAAAATGTGCCCAATATACTAATAAGATGATGTACAAAATTTCAGCATTTTATCATAAAAAGTCCCAGAGATATGTTTAAGCAAAGTTGGTGAGGGATTAATCACAAATTAAAATGCAAATGTTTGCAGCAAGAGTACAAATAACGCAGCACAGAAATGCATGATAGGCAAATAATATCTATCTCTTATCTTTAATGGATCTTTGGCATGGATGGAAAACATTTCGAATAAGCTTTGTGATCTTCGTGTAAAGTTATTATTTCTACACAGTGTAGATATTTTTGTACCAATAAATAGCAAAATTATTATTTGTTTATGTAATCGTTTTCTTTCGTAATTTGTGTATGACCCCTGAAACGCGATCTGCCGACATGATTTTTCCCTTCTGAGAACCCATGTCGATGCATCGAAAAGTGGTTTAAGTCAGCATTTTTCTTTTCATATCTCTAGGACTTTTTATGATAAAATGCTGAAATTTTGTACATCACCTTATTAGTGTATAGGACACATTTTACTCATTGGAAATGTTTTTGTATGGGAGCCATATAAAATTTAAATTTTGTATTTCTTAAAATTTAATTCCCTTGAAAATTTTAATCGATTTCATAAAATTCTGTACCTCTTTTTACGCAACTTTGTAATTTATTATATATGTCTAAAATCAATATTTAAGGAATAAAAGCCGGGGTCAATGTTTTTGGGACACCCTGTATATAATATATATTGAATCTTAGTACCAGAGAGCAAGTTTGGAGAGAGCAAAGAACGCGACAATCCAATAACGCCGTTGGCCACCTTGCTTTTGGTTGTGGTATTGCAATAGTATGGACTGGCTCTTCATTGGGGTACCGCACCGACCTCCACGCTTTTTCTGTGACGGCGCAAAGGAGTATATACTCAGTCTTTGATATCTATGTCAGACGATATGCAGCTGCAGTCGGTCCGGATCTTTGTTTATTGGATGATACGCTTATCCACATAAGGCGAACTTAGCATATGGCTGCCCCCTGAGCGAAGGTATTGGGACTTATAGGGTGACCTGCATATCCGCCGCATCTTGAACGTATCGAAAATGTTTGTGTTGCCCTCGGTAGAGCTGTCTGTCTGCCTACATCCTCTCATTACCCTCCAATCAGCGAAGTTTCTTTAGAAAGAATTAATATATAATACGAAATTGCGTTGGAAGGATAACCATTCGTGCACGTTAGATAATATTGGCACGCAGTAGCGTCGACAGAAAAAAAAATTCTGGGGTTAACGGGACATGGGGTTAACCAAATATTTTGTTTTCCATTTCAACACATATCATTTCTCCAAAATTTAACAGTTCGATGGGTTCCTAGGCGGTTGGAGGTTATGACCTCTAAATTCCCTTTCTCTTGGCAACGACATTGTTGGCATGTGGTTTAGCATACACTGTAAAACATTTGCAATCATGTTACTGAAAGTTTCAGGGAAAATAAACTGTCCGTTTTGGGGAGTAAGGTTCCTGATAGTTATGATAATATATATATATATATATATATATATATACATATATATATATATATATATATATATATATATATATATATATATATATATATATATATATATATATATATATATATATATATATACACATATATATATATATATAACGCTTCGGCAGACGATAATTAGTTGAATATTTCAGAAATAAAGCTGGAATTTTCATGAATACCTGTAATTGCGGCTTTATTGACAGTTTGTCGAAATTATCACCAAAATAGCTGAAAAAATTGAGCAAAGACTGCAGAATGTTCTGCAGTGGAAATTTACATGTGGAAAATTTTACATGTGGATTAAAGTTAAAATTAAAGTTTTACATAGGACTTTAAAGTAGTACAATTAGATATGAATTTAAAAAAATAGTGATATTTAGATGCATATTGCATACATGTATTATGGATATATGCTATGATTGTACGGAGACTAAAAAGAAATCTCCAGGCTCTTTTATTCATTATATTTTTCTCGATTTACTGCAACAGATTTGTCAACAAAAAGTATCGCCCAAGAATGACGGCTTCTAATTCGCCGAAGCGCTGAAGAGCGGCAACTTTCCGGAATCTGATCACTTTTCCCCTAGTTTAAACTTTTAAAAGAGAAAATTCATGAGTGATGAAGAACTGTTCAATCGGTTTTTAGAACGTTCTACAATCGTTCCACCCCAGAATTGGTGCATCGAGCGTTTAATCAATGCGACATTACCTTAAGAATTACTGCACCTATGCGTCATTCTTTTTAACCGTAACTTTGCGATTTTTCAGTTGGAACAATCGACTTGCTGTTTCGAGTATTATTTGCTATCTTTTATCGAAAATTTCCGCCTCTGTGCCATTTTTAACAAACACAATTCGCTGCTCCCCCTGCTGGAAAGAAAGAAGCAACAAATGTAATACTCGCGAAATGGAAAAGGCAAGAAGGAAGAAGAAGAAAAAAAGATGGCAACTTGGGACTGTGCGTGTGAGTGTTGGGGGAGGGGGGGGGGGGTTAATGATATACAAACAAAGAAGGACCAAAAGCGGGAATTAAGGCCCATAATTAAAAGGCCAGTCATTGGAGCGGCGCTGCTCATTATCATCCGTAGATGCAATTGGAGCAAAAAGAGAAGATTTCGGCACGACTTGACAGCGGTCCTCGGGGCGGGTACACTAAGTGAAAGTAGTGGCGTAGCCAGAAATTTATTTCAGGTGGGGACTTGAATAAAATGAATAATATTTTGGAAAAAGAGGGTGATATACATTTACCTTTATATAATGGCTGGTTTAAATATCATATATAATTCTGAAGAGAATGTGATTTACACCCTTGGATACGTAAAAAGGTCCTATAGTAATGGTATTTCCAGAAATTTTTAATAGGGAATACAAAATATTTTATTATAAATTCTTAAAATCTGCTATTAATAATCAATAATAGCTTAATAATAATTTACGATTGATATTAATTATTAATTAAATATTGATCAAATTGACATTAATTATTAATTAAACATTTAATAAATTAATATTTGATATTGATTAAATATTAATCAATGATATCAAACGTATAAATGATAATGAAACAGGCTGTTAAAAAAAATCAAACCAGACTCCAATTAAACGGTTTTAAAATTCAAAGCAAGCTCTAATAAATAATTCATATTTTTATTTCAAAATAACGTTCGCCTTTTCAAGTGAAATTTACATCACATTCCAAATACATCTTAAATAATGTTAGATATCTGTCTGTGTGATTTTTCTGTATACAGCATAGCGAAAAATCCAAACGACATACAGCTACGAAATTGGTTACAATTATTATTCTAGACAGGTTCTGAAACACTTCGGAGCAAGTCCTCTTTTTAATCCGATTTCATTCTTCAGTTATTCAATGTTTAAGCTAAATTCTGAGCAATCTATACCGAATTCTCGCATCAATCCTTCGTTAGCAATCCGATACATGATCTCGATGTTTCAATCTGGTCTATCATAAAGTACTAAGAACGATATAGAATGAGACGTGAATGGAATCCTTGACACGATATCCCGACTTTTGGTGCATATTTTACGAAAAGACGTTTTTGGTGTTTAAAGACGTAATTCATTCTAAAATTACGACGTCGACGAAACTACACACAGTCCGACCATCGCATTTTCTTGTCAGGATCAAAGTGTATGATTTCACCCAGTTATTAAGCGATTTTATTTATTTTAAGAAATTTTTAAACGGTATGAAGCTTTAATTTCCACCATTTCCGCACTTAATTTCAGGAACTCTTGCGCATACTTAATATTGACTGAAGTCAGTAGCCATGGCAATATACACTGCCTTCCAAAAGTTCAGCACGTCGCAGTAAATCAGACATAACTCAAAAAGTTATGCTTTGATTGACTCCAAATTTCACAAGAAGGTAGCTAATTGAGTAATATATTCATGAATATAATCTTACATAATAAAAGAAGGCGTTTGCGTTTATGTATGTATGTGTCGTCTAGCGGAAAATCTAAGAGTCGTACTATCATGTAATTTAGTACTTTAGAACCTGGTAAAATACGTCTCTAAGAGATTTTTTAAAAACTCGAATTAGTTTTTTAGGAGCGATTTTTAGCAATTTTCACACAAATCGGATAGTGACTATAATTATTTTTTCACGATGTTTCCATCTTGACACCCTCAGAAAGATCGAAGAATATTCTTTCCAACGATGTTGATGTTTAAACCGAATCCATAGGATAATACCTTCATATTTATTTTTTTTTTTAAATACATCGAAACTTGCATTTTTATTATAAGTTATCTGATATAGTATGATATATACTGTCGCATCCAAAAAAAGTAAGATTAGCACAATTCTATAGATTGTGGGTATACATCACACATCTATGCATTCTAACAATAACAAAAAAAATTCTGAATTAATGCATAATATAATTTTTTGTGATTTTTTTAAGCAAACACAGAACTATGATTTTTTTTAAGCACATACAGAACTGCAATTTCTACCCGAACTCGACTTTTCTTCCGGTAGATTTCTCTTTGCAATCCTTCCTTGGAAGTTTTAGGCCTCGCCTTCTCCCCTCCCCCTCCCCCATGTTTGAGGAGAGCATGCGTAGGGATTTGGCGGCGGTTTGTGATATATACAGTTTAAAAATACGATTTGGAAATTGAGTGTTGTTATCTGTAAATGCATTATTTAAGTAGAGGGCGCCTATTTAGGACCCGGGCAAACACGGACAATTCATTCTAGCAATAAAATAAAATATACTGAAGTATATTTTTTACCCTTAAATGTTTACTTCGCACTTAGTACATTCAGAAAAAGTGTTGTAGGCCATACAAATTAACCAAACCAAACAAGGCTAAATATGGGATGTGACTTCCACTGACTGCCACATAAGCTGTGCATTGATGCTTTATTCCTTCAACCTGGTGACAATGCAGCAGAGGGCAATAATTGTCATTCCTGTAGACGGACAATTTTAAGCTTTTGGGGAGTAATTGGAGGGGGTAGACGGGCAGCGACAACTCTTCATCAAGGGCATCTCAAAGATTTTCAACGTGTTTAACGTACGGGAATATATGCTGTCCAAGCCACTGCATAGGACAATACCTTCGCTCTCAAGGTATACATTCTAACTCGTCTACCAGCCGTGTTCTGGATGAGAATTAACATCTCTCAAAAATATATGAATCCACTGCTGCAGCGCAGTCTCACGAACGACTAAAGGACTTATTATTTCCTTCTTCGACCCAGACCGCCCGACCTACCAGAAGGTATAAGATATCTGTTTGGACGGCCGGGAAGTGCCACCCAATTTAGACCGAAACCGAGTGGAGGAGGTACCCACAGGGAAAGTACCTTCCTTCCCCTACCACCAACATTACGGAAGGACTTATGAACCCACATGTTTAACGCCAATGCCTGCAAAGGGGTCGAACTGTTTGAGATACAGCAGGTGCAATGTTTCTGTCGGCGATTTCCATGGACGCCATTGCCTGCAAAGGGGGTCGTACTGTTTGGGATAGGCCCTGTCTTTTTGGGATGTTCTTAGTTTGAGATGGACGCTGTCCCACCCGTAAGCAAAAGGTTACTATTGTTTCATCTTTCTTCGTAAGCTAAGAAGTACAAAGTAGTAATAAAGTGCAATATTCAAGTAATGCAGGATGATAAAAAGTTATTTTACAGTATTGGCAGAATCCACTTTGACGATAAGAGATTGCAATTCCGTCTCAGTAGCTCAACGGTAGAGCATCTTCTGGCCAATACGAAGATCCGTGATTCGATTCCAGGTTGAGACAGGTAGGTTTTTTTTCATAACGACGTCCAAACAAATGAACCCTGCAGGTTAGTGCAAAGATGTCGGAGGTCTAAAACTGACCCTAGTACGACTAGCATAGATTCGGTG
Source organism: Amaurobius ferox (assembly GCA_951213105.1). NCBI lineage: Eukaryota > Metazoa > Arthropoda > Arachnida > Araneae > Amaurobiidae > Amaurobius > Amaurobius ferox. Next base: position 98,828,150 of record OX578143.1, on the reverse strand, counting down.
GACTCTGTGATATTGAGCGCCGATTTCAAATTGGGAATACAACGATCACACAAGAAGCTAACCTGGAAGAGGAAATAGCATCAGGAGGCTAACCTGAGGTAAAAATAGCCAATAAGTCAGTCAAATTGTCAATTGTCAAATTGCCGATCTGACATTAGAAGGTGAAGAATGCAGAGTCCGTCCACAGTTCACTTTGACAATAAATGTGGATAATTTCGTCTCAGTAGCGCAGGATGGCCAATACAAAGATTCATGGTTCAATTCCTCTTTGGGGCAGCAAAGTTCTTTGCACATTATAAAAATATTACTTTTTATTATTATTTATTTTACTTCCGATCCATTTATACCTTTAGACCTTCAACCCATTTATAATCTTATAATGGAAAATAAATATAAACTTACATTTTAAGTACTGTCCCAAAATCAGTACCGTTTTAAACATTAAATATCCCAACTAATAAGAATTATTAAACTTCATGCATACCACTTGCAAAGGATATGAGTAACATTTTTAGTAAAATTGAATCCTAGAAAATTCTCTTCATCCTCTATGAAAATATATGAATTGACATAATTTGACATTGAAAATATATAATTTGATATTTACAAATTGAGATTCTATTAAAAAGAGGCGTCCTTAGACCTTCAAAGAGTTTAATCATTTTCTCACTATTATAATTAAAAATATTGTTGTCATATAGTGATTATGTTAATTATTTTTATCACATATTTCTCAGAAAATTTTATAAAAGATTTATTTAAAATATAAAAATAACAAATTTTAAACTTACTAGCCGAATACCCGTTGAAAATCAACGGTCTCGCAATAAGCAACCACTGAATATTGTCATTTTTTTAATAATTCGCGTCACATTTATTCGGCAAATCGAATATTTTAGTGTGCGGAACCCCCTAAAGAAGAAAATATTGTAAATTTTAAATTGCGCACGTCTTCCTTTCGAACTATCTACCAGTACACCAAATTAAAGTCTCTATCTCATCCCGAAACATACTATTTTATCATCTCCCCTTTCGAACGTTTTTCTGTGGAGCACACCCATAAATGAACATTTTTGAAAACCTCTGTTCGCCTTGGGTTTATTATCAGATAATTGGCCCATATATCAAATATCAAGCCTCTATGACATTTAAAGGAAGCTTGTCTCATTTATTCCGAAAATCTAAGATATTGGTGTTCGGCACCTCCTAAAGTTGCATATATTGGAAATCTGAAATTGCACTCTTTCTTCCTTTTAAACTATCTACCAGTACACCAAATTTGATGTCTCTATCCTATTGTGAAGCATGTTTTTCTAACACTTCATATTTCGAAAGTTTTTCTGTGTTGCACCCCCTTAAATGATCATTTTTGAAAAACCGTAATAATCGTAGGGTTTTTTTTTATCAAATGATTACCCCATATACTAAATTTCAAGCCTCTATCACATTGTAAAGGAAGCGGTTTTCATTTGTTCATCAAATCGAACATTTTAGTGTGCGGCACTCCCTACAATAGAAACTGTTGGAAAACTGAAATTGTACACTTTCTTCCTTTCTAACTATCTACACGTATACCAAATTTGAAATTTGGTATATTTTTCATCTCGAAGCATGCTTTTCTATCATTTCACTTTTTGAATGTTTTTCTATGGAGTACCCACCCCTCTTAAATATTCATTTTAAAAAAGTCCATTTTTCTTGGGTTTTCTATTAAATGATTTGCCCATATACCAAATATCAAGCCTCTATCACGTTCTAAAAGGAATGTTTCTATTTCATTCCGAAAATCGAACATTTTTGTCTGCGACATCCCCTAAAGTAGAAAATATTGGAAAACTGAAATTGTACACTTTCTTCCTTCCAAACTATCTACCTGTACACCAAATCAAATCTCCATCTCATCCCGAAGTATGTTTTCTTATCAATTCACCTTTCGAGCGTTTTCCTCTGGAGCACCCCCTTAAGCGAACGTTTTTGAAAAACTATAATCGTCTTGGGTGATTTTATCAAATTATTATTCCATATACCAAATTTCAAGTCTCTATCAAATTTTAAAGGAGTCGTTTCTCATTTATTCGGTAAATCGAACATTTTGGTATGCGGCACCCCCTTAAGTAGAAAATATTGGAAATCTGAAATTGCACACTTTCTTCCTTTCGAACGATTTACCCATACACCAAATTTGAAGTCTCTATCTTATTGCAAAGCATGCTTTCCTGTCATTTCACTTTTCGAACGTTTTGGTGTGGAGCACCCCCTCTAGAGAACGTTTTGGAAAAATTCGATTTTTCCAGGGGGTTTTATCGAACGACCGAGCCGTGTACCAAATTGTAGTCTCTATCTATTCGGGAAGTGCCTAAGAAAGCGTGACAGACAGACGGACGGACAGACAGACAGACAAACGGACACTTGGCAATTAGTATATATAGATTCAATATATCTGAAATTTTTTTCTGAGGTCAAAGAATCAAATTCACAACTGTCAATGGGTCGATAGATTTACGGTTCAATATCTATATGTGAATGTCTATGGTTATATGTTTCCAAAAATGGACAGATCAATGTTCAATATTATCACTGATGTCGATGTTAAATTCATTCCATAATGCGTTACCTTTGATTGGATTTGCTTTCGGTGCAGTCATTCATGAATTAAGAATATAGTATATCTATAATATATATATATATATATATATATATATATATATATATATATATATATATATATATATATATATATATAAATATATATATATATATATATATATATAAATATATATATATATATATATATATATATATATATATATATATATATATATATATATATATATATATTAAACTCTTTGGCAAAACACTACCATTACAATACAGCTAAGTGTTTGATTAACTGGTAGAACATGCTATATCAAATTCTACATAATTTTGTGGTTTATACATTTATTGTGACGTTGCATAGGCTACATATCTTATCTTTGATTCAAGCTAATTTCATGAGAATGGTGGAAAAATTACCTTTTTCAATCCACATTTCATCCGGTAGGATTTTGACATCTCCTCTCTCCAGAAATCCGTGCTCCAATGCAAATTTTGCCGAAGTTCTTTTACGTGGATCCACTCTGAGGAACATGAGAATGAAATTCTTCAGAATTTTGAGAATCGCCTTATTAACGCCCAGTGGTGGAAGAAACAAGTTTACCAGGACTTTAAAATTTTCATCCTTAAATGAAAATATATAAAAATTAATATGCGTTAAATTGATGTGCACTATTCGATACTAAAATGGGTCGCTAGTATTACTAATGAAATCCGACAGCAGTCGCTATGCACATCTCTCCTCCCATTCTCTTCGCTAATATTTTACTAGTAAATTAGGTCTGGTATAACAAAATAATGGTATAAAGTGTAAAGAGCCTTGCTGTCCCAACCGGGAATCGAACCCTCGATCTCCGAACTGGATAGCCAATGCTCTACCGTTTAGCTATTGGGACTAAATTGCTAGCTCTTAACGTTGAAGTGGGCTCTGCATTCTCCACCCTCTAATATCAGATTGGCTGGCAACTGGCAATCTGACTGACCACCTCCTGCTATTCTTTTTATCTCAGGTTAGACTCCTGCTACTACTATTTTTACCCAGGTTAGTATCTTACGTGATCGTTATCCTCTCAATTTGTAATAGGCGTCCAATCTTCCAGGGTCCACTGAATCCGCACTAGTCGTACTAGGGTGACTTTCATATCTCCGACATCTTTGCACTAACCTACAAGGTTGATTTATTCGTGTGCCATTGTAAAGAGCTTTGCTGTCCCAACCGGGAATCGAACCCTGAATCTCCGAACTGGCCATCCGACTCCTACCATTCAGCTATTGAGAAGAAATTGCAATCTCTTGTCGTTGAAGTGGGCTCAGCAGAAGTACTTAAAATTTTCGATCTTTTCTACTTGTTTAAAGTATTGTGGCGTGTACCTCAACTCGACTTTTATCATGCTGAAATTAATTTTTAGTAGCTTTTTTTTTTCTAAATTTCCCAAGAAAAAATTTGAAAAATCGGTATCATGAGTTTAAGTGATTACAATTCCTCCATTTTAAATGGCTTGAAAAATTCTGTGCACGAGAAATTCGACCACAGACATGCAGACAGATGGCCTCAGTCCAAAAATAGTCAAAACGTGTTCAGGAGGTCTTAAAATAGATATTGACATTAAAATTTTGAATTCGGAAATTTTCGTTAAGCAATATTTTCTCTATACTATGTAGTATGAGCAAGTCGGCAATTCTGAAGTATGGTCTAACTGTTGGAGAAAGTCCTATAAAATGATCTTGTAGGGCGGATTTTTCAGTTGTTTTTCGAAGTTTCTGGAAGGCTTCGCTGACCCTTCAACTACATATGCAAAAATTCACGAGAATGAAGACGATACATAGCTTTTAAATAGAAATAATTTGATTTCTTAATGTAAAATTACTTTCTCAGACTTTTTGAAGCCAATGAACGAAATGAGTAAGCTTCTTAATTGAAGCGAGGGAGGAAAGTGGCACATTTTACTTTTTACCACCAGAAGCCGTTTTCTGTCTGCCTGTATGCTTTGTCCCACGATAACTACTCTAAAACTAGAGATATTTTTGTGGAATTTCGATATGTGGTACACATTAATATTTCACAGCCCGAGTTCGTTGCCGAACGTTATCGGATAAAAAATGCATATGCTACGCCATTTTAACTAAAGCACCATACCTAAAGATCAGATTTCTTTACAATTTGGATATGTAGTTCAGATAGATATCTTGCAGGTCGAATTCGTTGATGAACGGGGTCGGACAAAAATTGCGCATGCTGCATCCAGAAAACTCGACTTATGTACATTATTTGACGATAACTCCTCTTAACCAAATTTTATGCAATTTGGATATGTGCTACATATTTTACAGCCCGAGTTTGTTGCTGAACGCAGTTGAATAATTATTGAATGTGTATCGCTCCTCTACTGATGTGCGTGTTATACAATTATAACTTCTGTAAATCTTGACCAATTTCATTACAATTTGGATGTGTGGCTCAGATAAAGATCTTACCAGTCGAGTTCTTTGAGAAAACGTGATCGAATAGAAGTTGCACGTGCTACGACCCTTTACTGTATGTTAAACGATAACTCTTCTGAAAGGTAGTCAATTTTTACTTTCTCATGCGAAAGTATCTATGAAAGTATTGTTTTCGCGAAAATTTTCGATTTCGGGATTTCGATGCCAATATATGTTTTAAGACCTCCTGAACAGGTTTCGAATATTTTTGGAAAGACGTCCGTCTGTCTGTCTGCGATCGATTTTTTGTAGTACACGATAACGGCCACACATATAAATGGATTTTCACGAAACTTTATATCCGACTTTATTGTCAAAAATCTGGAACTACATAGAATTTTTTTATATTCGAGCGAAATTTTATATATTTTTAACATGGCAGCATAGGACAAAATGTCACATAATCATGCATAAAAGGGTTTATTGATGGCTCAATGATCACAAGACTTAATAGTTTCAATCATTGTTGGGAAAAATAGCCGCGATGCAATATTTTGTTGTGTTTGCAATGTTTGTGACGTCATTACTCCCCCCCCCCCCTCAGGGGCAAATTAGCCCCCGGAAAGGATACATTGTCAATTATGGTATCAATCGCGAAACATTTTTCCAACCCTTTAAAGTGAAGAGTAATACACTATAGTTGGGTAATACGCTAATTTGGACCAACGATACCGATTTTTCAAATTTTTTCTTGTAAAATTTGAAAAAATCTGGCGTCAAAATTGGGTGTTTACATTTTAAATTTTGAAGCTAGTGTGCATTTTGATAGGAAGATGGCTTCTTATGAAAATTTTAAGTATATGAAATTTTAGAGAATGCTATTCTCTATTGAATGGTATATTTGAATTTGCTCTACTATAAACAGTGGACGAATAACCTACGAATAACTATGACGAATAACCAGGTGTGGTTCATTTTCCCCCCGCTGCTGTATCTAGGGCAACGCTTCGAGATATATATATATATATATATATATATGGAAGGATTATTTATTTTTTAATTATACACTTTCCACAGATTAATAGTATGCTGTTTATTTCATCCGAATTGGAATCCAAACGAGCATATATATAAATATATAATACTTTGTGGAAAGCTGCATGTAACTCATAAAGTTCTTAGCCAATCTACAAAATTCAAGAAGTTTCTAAGTCGCTAATTTCGCGATATTTCAACAAATTAATAGCCAATGTTAAGGGAATATTTCGCCACAGCCAAGCGACCCAGACTTTTAAATTATAAGAATTGTTTTCTGTTACGTATTTGTAACAATATAATGCTATACTTCCGTTAAATACTTTCGTTTCATCTGAGTCATATATATTTCAAGATTTACTTTCATTCCCCGCTCACTAAGATGTTTCTCATCAAAAACTACAAAGTGGATGATGAAGATTTATTAAAAATTTTCATTTCTTACAATTGTAGTAATTTATAGTAGTTTAAGGAATTTAAGAGGGTGCAATATTTATTTTTTTTTTCACTACCCAGGCCATGTTAAAGTTTTGGAGCAACAAAATGGAAAAAGGGGATCAGAAAAAGGGGGTGCATTTGCACCCTTTCCCTTTTGTAGGATTCTATGTACTACGTTACTGCTACAAGGTACGAATAAAATGTTAGTATAATAGTTAACACGAATAAATTATCTACGCTGAATTATCTGTACCAAAACATGGCAGCTTTTGATGGCAAACGAGGCAAAAAAATATATTGTCAAATGAAATCAAACAAATTATGTAAATATGATTTATCAATCATAGGCGTAGCCAGGAACTCAGAAAGAGGGAGGTTATCACCGAATTTGGTGAGAGATTACAATTCTGGATTTCTTTTTCCAATAGAGATTCTATAGAAAACTAATGTAACTTTTCCGCCAATAATGGGTTACGACCGCCCCCCCCCCCCTGTGACTACGCTTATGCTATCAAATGAGTTCGCGCTTTGCAAATATTTATACCAAAATGAATGGACACCATTGTGCAGATAATGTTTCTTTGAAGCAAGGATTTTATGAATTATTTCTGGTAGTTAAATTCTGGTAGTTGAAAATATGGTAGTTAAAATTATATTGAAAAACTTTCCCTGTCTAATGTACCATTCGTCTATGGTTCCATTCTTATTGTTGATTCTTATAAACAATCAATAAAGTAAATGCGAAAACTAATTTCTCATGATTACGATTGTTAGAATATTTAGCATGCTACCTGTCTGTTTAATTGAAATAATTTAATTTGTTTCAGGAACATAATCAGAAAAATATTTCAAAGGAAGGGAGGGTGGGCACAACTTCTGACGAAAACATAACAACATGTATGAAATTTTATGCAACACATTTATAATTGACCAATAACTGAATATTTTAGATGCGTATACATTCCACAAACATTTAAAATTATATTAAAATGAAAAAAGCTGGAAAAAGCATGTTATTTTTGGCAATGACCTAAAAACATATATAAAAAATTAAAATTTCGGGGGTGCATGCCTCCGAAGCCCTCCCTGACTGCGTCCCTGATTTTGTTCACATTTTAAATCGCGAACGTTGTACAAGCAGTAAAATCTTAAATTAAATATTTACATGGTTATTAATACAGTTCATATTTGTCCTTACGTTATTGCAAAACTCCACCAGAGTGAGAACAATTTTATTGCATTAGTAATAAAGATTCTTCTTCTTCGATCTAGACCATCCGACTTATTCGAAAGTTTGAGGTATATGTTTCGACGACCGGGAAGTGCCTCCCAATTTAGACTAGAACCCGATCAATCAATCACCGGGAGCGAGGGGCTAACCCATTGGGTTTACAACCTGACTGTGCCTTTCTATGGAACCCAGTGGGAGCGTCATCCACAGGGACCATACCCTTCTCCCCCTAGCACCAATCTCTCGGAAGGACTTACGGACCTACATAGGAACAGTTTAGGCAGACAGGGAATCAAATTCGTATCATCCGAATGCAGTCCCAGCGGGCTAACCACTAAGCTGTCCCATCCCAGGAATAAAAATTGAAAAAAAAAAACTCTAAAACTGCTGGTAGGCCGTCAGATTTAGGAACTAAGGGCGGGCGTGTGCACAAGCTAAGTGGCAAACAGGGATCGCCAGAGAGTTAGAGATCGTCAGCGAGCAGGGGACAGGGTCCCCTAGTAAACTATTAAAATGTAAACAAAAGAGTTTTAAACTGCAAATAATCAACCAAACAAACTGTAAATTATTATTAAAGAAATCGATTCTAAGCTGTCTAAAAAGTTTAACAAATTATGATTTTTTTTTCTGCGTGGTAAAATTCTACCATTTCCTATCGCCTCAGCCAAAATCTCAAAATTTTACATTGTATTTCCAGGTTTCAAAGAAATAATAGATGAAAACAAATTAGCATCGTTATAACAGGTTAACTGTTAAATCCCATTTAACAACACAAATTGACTGAACGTCATTAAATTATGACTCGAGTTTGGGGCGTCATTTTGTAATAGTAATAAAAAAATTCTGCTGCCTTCAAATCGCGAACGCCCATCAGCATTGTTTTAAATGAGATCATTAAGTAAAACAAACTTTACAAAAATAACTTTTTGGGATATTCTAGATACATTTTCTTTTATAAAAATTATTTTTTTTACGAAATTGTCCTTTTCCCACGGGAGAAACGGATTGAAGCGTACTTCTATTACAAAAGAAAAACTCTTCAAGTGTCTGACTTCTTTATAATTCACGCTACAATAGATTCTTACAAATTGCCAATTTAATGGACAGCCATTACAAAAAAAAAAAAAAAAATAAATAAAAAAATAAAAAAAAAGCATGAGTCTGATACATATAAAAAAGAATCTTGTAATGTGTTCATGAAAATGACTTGTTATACTCGGCAACCATACTAGTTCTTTTTTTTTAAAGCAACAACCATCAAAATGGCTCCGAACATTTTATTGTTTTCTTGATCTCGTTTAACGACGTCTTTGATCAAATGTTGATCAGCTGAAGTTTGGGTAGGACTGTCATGGAATCTTTGCTTCAGGTTTTTTGCTGTTCTCGACTCAATACGCTTGGGTAATCGTGCTGAAATGAAAGTTGTCCCCTTTAGAGGGGGAGTGGGGGGGGGGGGATCACCGTGGTATAGATATTTAAGAGAATCGGTGTCTCCATATCTTGCAGAAACGTGAAATGTTATTTACATTTAAAAGGGACAGTTTGATAAGTGGACGTTTTAATTGTGGGCGAATCGGTTCTTTCAGGAGTTACGGATAGGTGGATGTGTAAAAGAAATAATGGTCCTTTTGTTTATCAGCACCGCTGGTGGAATTGTTTTTGGTGTCTCTTATATGCGTTGCGCAATTCCTTTGTTTGCTGAATTTCACTAGTCAATAGATTCGGCGAAATTAGGAGTCAATGGAAATTGTGTAAACACAGTGAAAACAAATATCCGAAAGTAGGAAATGTACTCAATGTGAAAAAAAAAATAATTTATCGTCCAGTAATGACATATTTAAAAACATAGTAAAAATTAAAAAATCGGCTCAATTTTGGCTCCAGTTAGATGAAGCCGAAATGGTTTTGGCGTGAATAACATTTTGTAAAATAAAACTCCAGTTAAGTTTAATAAAATTATTTGATATTTTCGGACTCATTTATTTCGTTTGCAGGCTTTCAAAGCGCCACTAATTACTCACTAATTATTTACAGCACTTTTAGTTTTCTTCACGATTTCATCTGGATACTCCGCAACTATATAGCCATCACGCCAAAATATCAAATTATTTTACTAACATTTTTGGCGGTATATAAATTAAACTTATAGTAGACGAGTATCTAGCGAGATTTTATATTCAAGTTAACCTATGAGTATAAAATTACTTGAATACCTATATTATCATCTATTTTGTTCAACTCTTTTAAATCATTAAACATCTTTAGAATCCAAAGTTCATTTCGTTTCCTAATTCTTTCTTAAACAAAACAAAATATCTCGTGCTTGTGCACCAATTTGTGCTTGTGCAACAAGAAGTAATTAAGCACATTGAGCTGCAGCATTCGTAATATTTTAAATATTACCGCTTCCTCCCCCCCCCCTCCCATTGGAATATCCAGATTAAAATTCTAAAATATCGAAATTATAACCACTATACTTCGAAAACTAAGAGCTCGATCTAAAACACAATTATAGTCACTTGTAGAGCTTTCAAAAAGATACAAATTCCAGGTTATTGTTCACAGTTATAATCACTTTTAGTTTTCGAGATATAAGCGCTACAAACCTGAGAAACGGAAAATTTTTAATCTTCTTCAACTTGACAAGACGGTTACTCAAAAACTATAAGTGCTTTGTGAAAACAAATTATAGATCTACAAAACTAGATTTCCTAATACTTAACAAAATATATGGAAAATGACAAGGAGATTTCAATATGATCATTATATAATTAATTAATAAAAAATATAGATGACAATTTCTGAAAAACAATAGAAATATTCTAGTAGGGTAGCCCCCAAAAAATATATATCGATGCTAACAGAAAAATTATAAATTTTTCGTTTTTGCTGTCGTCGCTGAAGGAGTTTTACTTTTTCTTTCTTAGTTGTGGAAAAAATAATTAACAAATATATTAAATTAATCGTCAGAATATATCAACTCAACTCAAATACCAAATAATGACAACGGTGCTTTACATTGATTAGGAAAATTGGGTAGTAAAATGTAAGCATCACAAAAAGAAAATTAAAAAAATTCAAACCATTTGTGTAGTTGAAGCAAAAGTTATTACTTTTTTTTTATTTTTACATTCACTGGATAAAGTAAAAAATGTCCAGTTTCTTATTTTTTTCATCATCTTTGAAAAAGTATTGAATAAAAAAAAATACCATTAAGTACCAAAGTACGTAATGTACAAGTAATACTACGCATTAAAGTACGTAATATACAAACAAAGAAACTTTATATTCGGCTTTGTTAACAAAAAATCTAGAACTAGATAGAATTTTTTTAAATTTGAGCGAAAACTTCGAAATTTTATATTACTTTCCTTATATACTTAATGTATAAAGAAAGTATTGTGACGGGGTCGAAAATTCGAATTCTAGTTATCGACGGGAGAGCACGTTTCAAGCATCCCTGATCACGAATCGAACATTTTTGAGGTGAAGTCTGTGTGTGTGTGTGTCAGTGAGTCTGTGGAGACGATATCTCACGAACGAATGGAGCGATTGGAATGAAATTTGGTACAAAAATCACAATCCGTGAATACTGGAAGCCTATTGTTTTTAAACACAATAGAATGTTCAGAACCCCCTAAATTTTCGAGTGAAATTTTGAAAACATCATCAAAAAATCAAATCCTTCAATAAAGTTACGCAAATAGACATTTCTTATGTAATTTATCCTTAGAAAATGATTGACATAAACTATAGGACGCTAGTATGAACCGTTCTCGAGATATTGCACATTTTTCAAATAAATTTATCAAAAAATCAAGTAAAATAATAAATATTAACTCTTAAGAAACATATTCCCTTTTCATATGTAATATCATGCGATAAATTTGGTGATATCATTTTCGTGGATCTAACTCGTTCCATTCATGAAAAAAGATACTTTGAGTAATACTTTTGTATTTGAACGCCAATAGCCATTTATTTGCTGTAAGAATAACTTATTTCTCCGTCCATAACGCTTAGCGAGATTTTGGCGACGAATTTGGCGGAATGTAGCCAACTTGGCGACTTTTTAAAATGTTGCCAAATTAACGAAAATCTCGATAAATGGATAAAATGACGCTACATCAATGAAAATGACGACGAATTGAAGAAAATTCAATATCTTGGGAAAAATATAAGTAATCTACTATAAGAATAACATTTTTACTTTCCTTATATACATAATGTATAAGGAAAGTATTGTGACGGAGTCGAAAATTCGAATTCGAGTTTTCGACGGGAGAGCACGTTTCAAGCATCCCTGATCACGAATCAAACATTTTTGAAGTGATGTCTGTGTGTGTGTGTGTGTGTGTATGTGTGTCAGTGAAACGGTGGAGACGATAACTGACGAACGAATGGACCGATTCGAACGAAATTTGGTACACAATCACAATCCATAAACACTGGAAGCCTATTGTTTTTATATGTAATCGAATGTTCAGAACCCCCCTAAATTTTCGAGTGAAATTTTGAAAAAATCGTCAAAAAATCAAAACCGCTAATAAAGTTACGCAAATAGACATTTCTTATGTAGTTTTTCATTAGAAAACGATTCACATAAATTTTAAAACGCTAACATGAACCGTTCTCGAGATATTTCACATTTTTGAAAAAAATTATCAAAAAGTCATATAAAATAAAAAAAAAATATTTCCTATTAAGAAACATGTTCACTTTTCATATGTAATACCATGCGATAAATTGGGTGACATCATTCTCGTGGATCTAGTTCGTTCCATTCATGAAAAAAGATACTTTGAGTAATACTTTTGTATTTGATCGCCAATAGTCATTTACCTGCTGTAAGAATAACTTATTTCTTCGTCCATAACGTTTGGCGAGATTTTAGCGACGATTTTGGCGGAATGTCGCCAACTTGGCGACTTTTTGAAATGTTGCCAAATTAACGAAAATCTCGCCAAATGGATAAAAATGACGCTAAATCAATGAATATGACGACTCATTGTCGAAAATTCAATATCTTGGAAAGAATATAAGTATCTACTTTAAGAAAAATCTATTTTTTTTACTGTAAATGTAGTAAATTCATTATATTATATAAGGAAAGTCATGTGTTGCCCACCTCAGATTTTTTTAACTATAAAAGTAGTAAATTCATTGCATAATATAGGGAAAGTCATGTGCTGCCCACATCAGATTTTTTTAACTGTAAAAGTAGTAAATTCATTGCATAATATAAGGAAAGTCATGTGCTGCCCACATCAGATTTTTTCTTAACATGGTAGCATAGGACAAAATATAACATAAGCAAGCATAAAAGAGGCTATTTATCGCTCAATGAGCAATACACTTAATAGTTTCAATCATTGGTGTGAAAAATAGCCGCGATGCAATTTTTATATTCGCGACGTTATTTGCCACCATCATGGGCAAGTTATTCCCCTGGGGTACATTATCAAACTTGGTATCGAGTAACAATCGAAACATTTCATGAGAAGATCGAGTTGAGCTAGTTAATTTCTGCTGCTAAAATCCTTGAAGGTTACCAAAATATACAGAAAATTTTAACTTTGTAAGTAAAAGTCCATGAATGTACACGTTAAGTTCATCTGTAGTAAAGTGATTATCCCTGATAGAATAAAAGTAATTATCAACAAATCGAGATAGAAGAAAAATGTCAATTACAAAGTTATATAGCATTGTCTTATGAGTAGGAATATGCAATAAAACTAGACATTTATTTGACACAATATAGTTATAGACGAACTGCTGTCCTATTTAGGAGTGATGTAATGAGCAGCAAATACATGCAATGGAAACTAGTAGAAAGCGTACCTTTCATCTCATAGATGGATACTGCATTACTGGTATTATTTGTATACTCTAATGGACCTTTCAGCGACGCTTAACAGTACTGTAGTGTAGCTGCGATTAAGTATGACTGGTATTTATTGCTTCATTATATATATATATATATATATATATATATATATATATATATATATATATATATATAGCAAATAAAAGTATAAAGGAAAAAATGGGAATCAAGCCAACGGGAAAGCATAAATATCCGAGGGGGATTGTGACCCTCGTTCCCGGTTATAGCATGCTATTACATATAGGTAAACTGAAAATAGAACTGAAAATGACAGAAGAATAATGCAAGAGGCGATCAAGAAACATTATCCCGCAAATTTCCTTAGACATTATTATAATACTGTATACAACGATGTAAAAAACGCTTATTTCAAGGATATAACTTGTACACACCTATGATGGTAACTGTGCGATTCACCTACACGGAACTTGCCGATAGCGCACGCTAGTGGTAGTATAATGTTATATATGGATTGCACTCTCCTTTGTTAACGACTCTTGGCCTTTTTCATTATGTGTTTTAGTTCGGTTTTGTACTTCGGACTTTTCTTCGATTCTTGATTTTTGTACTCACTTCCACGGTCAGTGTCTTGTGCTCGACACCATTTCGGAGGTCAAGTTTTGGCAAAGTATTTGGTTCCGGGAGTGTTACCTAGGTGTAATAGCATGCTATAACCGGGAACGAGGGGTCACAATCCCCCTCGGCCATTTATGCTTTCCCGTTGGCTTGATTCCCATTTTTTCCTTCATACTTTTATTTGCTATATAACTGCTTTACGTACTTGTGCAGCATTGCGCCATCTACGTTAAGCCTTTTTTCATACTTATGTATGCCTACGTTTTCTTCATCTGATTACTTTTGTATTATATTATATATATATATATATATATATATATATATATATATATATATATATATATATATATATATATATAATTTTTGTGTTTGCTTCTACAAAATTATTTTTGTGTTTGCTTCTACAAAAAACTTGGACATGATTAGATTGTTGTAGAGGTGAACAATTCATGATTCAGGCTTAGAGCCTCTTCCACGTGTATAGCGTTAGTGCTTGATTTCGTTTGTTATTTTTTTTCGATTCCATACCTTTGTATTTTGATACTTTTCATTGACTTGTTGATTAGATATTTATTTTATTTATTTATTTATTTATTATTATTATTATTATTATTTTCTTTTTTTCATTAGTTTGAGGAATTGTCGATTTTTACTTTTGTTTTGTAAGCCTGTTAGATAGTTGAATTTTTGTGTTACTGCTTCTCACTTTTCTTTCATTGGATCTTCAAACCCTTTTTTTTCTTATATATATATATATATATATATATTAGTGCCAAAATACGATTTTGATGTATACTATTTACATTTATGTATAACGTTTATTAAATTTTTTGGTGGAAACAAACGTTATACAGTTTATAATATAATCATATCATAAGCAGTAAATTTAGGAACATATGCAAATAAAATAATACTAATGAGATTGTTGGCATTGTCCGAATTTTGCAATATTTTCAAAGTCAGAACTATACGATGATAGAATGTAATCGTGAACAATGATCAGTACATTCTTCAACTGAAGAATCTCTTGTCTTTGATTTTACGCCAATGTCTGCAAAAGGGGATAGAACTGTTTGGGACAGGGTATGTCAAATACCTGTCTTTTTGGGAGTTTCTTCGTTTGGGATGGACACTGTCCCACCTGTAAGCAAAAGGTTAAGGGCTTTTAAAAATGCAGGAATATCCTCCTATTGCAGATAACAGCCTCCATAGACCGGTTTCAGTCTTAATATACGTTCACCAGCCGGGAATTACCGATTTCTGAAACGGCAGCAAGAAGCTCGCTACAAACCACAATTTTGCAAACTTCTATATGGGAACTGAAATATTCAGCCCTACCACGTAGCCGGCAGGTGAGTAAGTAAATGTATTTTTTTTTTCTGTAAATGTTTTATCAGGGCTTGACATCAGTGACCTCAGAGTGACACTCTGCAATTTGCTGCCGACCCCTCCCGACTCGGTGGTGAGGGAGATCAAGCAGCACACTTCGGGCTTTAATTAAATTAATTAGCAGCATCAGAAGGTGGACGGGAAAAAAGGCGCATAATTACGCCAGAATTGTTAATTACCGCAGGAAGCGCCCCGGCAAGGGCTGCAAAAATAAAAACACGCCGAAAGAGGCATTGCTGCGGAAAAAGGGAATTTTTGAAAGATGCGACGGGGCGCAACTGGAAGAATGTCGAAGGGGCGTTCCCGCGCCCTCACAAACAGTGCATGTTTAGTCCGGCCCTCAAACAACCGCACATTTCGGACCCCCCTTGTTCGAGTCCGCTACTTTATCATGTAACGTCGCTGCAGTCACGTTTAAAGAGAGAAACTTGTATCTGTGGAAATAATTAAAGCGCTGTTTTTGTTTCAGAGAAGGCTGCAAAAAGTGTGGCGCTCTTCAAAATTTGTTTAACTCCATCGCAAGGCTTTTGGGTTGTGTTATTTATTTGCTTGTTTATTTATTTATTTATTTATTTATTCTGTCTCTATAAGTGCTAATGATATAAGAGCGTGGTAGTAGTTTTAATTCTGGAGCCGGGTCAATGATTGAGTAGTTGTAGTAGATTCCCCCTAATTTTTTTTTCTCTTTCGTTTTTTTTTATGGTCTGTTCTTAATGCGACGTTTTTGAAGGAGACAATTCTTGATTTTTGATTGTGACCTTGTTGCAGACAAATTGTTTATTCGTGTTTTAGGTTCTGACTTGCTCTAGTAATTAGCTTGTTCGGTCAGATACACAGCTCGGGTCTGTTTTGCGCCCGGGGTCATATTCTTCTGGGGGATGTCTGGATGTTTTTTTGTACAGGATTTTTTTTTTTTTTGCTGTGTTTACAGTTTTAAGTTACACTGTACAGAATTACAAATGTAAAAGATTGAAAAAAGCGGTTAAATTGGTTAGGAAATTTGCTTAATGGTATTACTTTTATTCGTTTGATTGTCTGTTAATGTAAATTTATGATGTTTGTGCAAACGTTCTAAATTTAAGAAAAAAAAATCAGTGAGTGTTTTAAACACGTTGTATTTAAATATACAATTTTTAAATTGTTTAAAGGGTTAATTACTTTGTAAATATGCATGTGCGTAAAGTCTTTTATCAGTAAGTAATTACACTCACAGATAAATACAAAGAAGTATTCTGAGACAACTACTCAACTACTAAACCATAGGTTAAACCGATAATATTTAAACTAAGATTTTTTTTCCGTTAAAAAAAAACTTCCAACCTCAGCTTATAGAAAAAAATAATTTCTCTGAATTGGAAACACACAGAGCATAATGTAAATGTACCCCACATTTGAGAAGCACACGGCTACCAAAATCCATTGAAAACTAGAAAGGGTACAGTATTCTGTATAATTTCTATAAATCACGTTATCTTAGAAATAAAACTACCGATAACTAGAACTTTTTCTTGTAAACCATCACATATGAATCATGTTTCACCGTAAATTGAAAAATGATAAATATATCCATTTTCATTATCACTATTACACATAAAAATGTCAATATAAATTGGAAAATTTGTGCAATTTTTTTCTACTTTTTTCATGTAGGGAGAGCTATTTGTAGAATCAACGACTGTTTATTCTAATTATTACGCAGTTTTCTATATATTTTGGGAATAGTTGTTTGTGTAAAGTAAAGAAAATCCACGAGAACTTAGAAAAGTGCAAGTATTTAAACCCGCCAAAGACAAGAAAGCTAACACGCCTAAAAAATTAAACAACTTCTTCTGTAAGTTTCATTTTACTTAATAATGTATGGCGCTTAGAGTCGAAAACAGTTTCTTTCACGACAGTTGCTTCTAGTCCACTTCGACGATAACAGCTTGTAATTCCATCTCATTAGTTTAACGACAAAGCGTTAGCTGGAGGGATGCAACGGCCCAGTGGTGAGCACGTGGGGGTTGCACTCTGACGACCCGACTTCGATTCCCGTCTCTTCCCAAACTGTCGCCGTGTTCAGGCGGAGTACGTACACGTTAAATATGTGGATCCGTAAGTCCTTCTGAGAGGTTGTTGGTAGGGAAAGGCGGGTACCGTCCCTGTGGATGCCTCCCCCACTGGGTTCCGGTCTGAATTGAGTGGCACTTTCCGGCCGTCCAAGCAGATGCCGTATACTTTCGGGTATGTCAGACGGTCTGGGTTGAAGAAGAAGAAAAAGAAGAGCGTTGGCTGGCCAGTACGAGTATGAGGATCCGTGGTTCGATTTCCGGTTGGGGTAGCAAGGTTTGGCGCCCCAAAAAATCAACCCTGTAGGTTAGTGCAAAGATTTCGGAAGTCTGAAAGCGACTCTAGTATGGTGGGACTAGTACAGATTCAATGGACTCTGGTTTCCGCTTCCACTGCGAGGGTTCGTGCCTGTGTCCGGATTGCTGCCAGTATTTGTGACTCTCACAGATTTTATCATTTTTAATGCTGCTTTAATACAGTATTTTTTCTGTATACCTGTTCAGGTTCCCCGGAGTTTTTGCTCAGTGGGTTACCCCTGGCTTTTGGTTTTGATTACTGTTTTATCTTGGGTTCTTCAAATGATACTTATTTATATTTATATACTGAATATGTATTTTTGAATGAATGATAACGTGTTTTAAGTCTGTGAATGAGCAATTGGTATTTTTATTGTTTTAGCTATTATTGTTGCTTTAGTTGTTAGTGTCTTCTATTGCTACATGTTTTTAAATTATTATCTGTAATTCGTGTAACTGTGCTTTCTAAGAATTTTATGTTGTGCCATTTTGATGAGTATAATATTTTGGGCTTGTCTGAGAGCGGCACCGACTGTTTCTTTATTTTGCTGTTTTGATCTTTTGGCCATTAGTTATTGGTTTATATATTGATGGTTCTTGTAATTGTAGTATTTTCAAATTGTTTATTGCATGTTTTTGCAGGACTAATGTTTGTTCCTGCATTTTGTTTTCTTCCACTCTGTTCTGCACTTTGTGCATGGGTCGGCATGACCGGACTGTCTACATTGTATATTTTTATCGTATTGTTTTTATTATTTTTAGTATTAAGCATTTGCTGTGATTTTTGTTTATGGGTTAAATTTATGGGTCTGGAAGTCACCTTCTGTTCCCGGCCGGGGAAATAGTTGCTCTAAGCCCTTTGGGTGAGCCCCCCCGTTTCTGAGTATACAAATATAAAGAGACTCTGGTATAATGAGCGCCGATTTCAAATTGGGAAGACAGCGACCACGTAGAAAGCTAACCTGGAGGATAGAAATAGCAATAGGATTCGAACCTGGGGGTAAAAATAGCAGAAGGTGGTCAGCAGATTACCAGTTGCACGTTAATCTGACATTAGAGGGTGGAGAATACAGAATCCGCTTCAAAAATAAGAACTTGCCATTCTGATCCAGTAGTTTATTGGTAGCGAGTCGGCTGGCCAGAGCGAAGATCCGTGGTTTGATTCTCAGTTGGGATAGCAATTTTCTTTGCTCAGTTGTGTCAATTGAAAATTGGCCCATGTAAATTCTGCCTGGTAGTCGAGTTTCAGCATTTTATATTCCCAATGGCGGTTTTGGAGGAGGGGGTGAGACACTTTAAGCCCTCCCCCCATTTTGTTCACTCTGGGAGAAAAAAATTAAAAATTCGAATTTGTTGTGTTAGTTCCAGTAGTCGATATTATAAGCGTTGAAGTCCCAGGTCGCCTGACTCATCCGATGATTCGAGCAGATGATTAGGCGACCAGGAAAGATATTATAAGTGTGCAATGATTCAGCCTTCTAAGGCACTGGACCGCTGCTTGAGGACCTGAAAAGACATTATAAAAAGACATAATTCCAGGCGAAAGATCGAATATCCGACTAGGTCCTGTCCGATGGTCGATACTATAAATATGCAAAGATCCAGCTTTCTGGGTCACTAGGGGACTTCTGGAGGGTCTGAAAATATTTTTCGATAAAATCTTATTTCTCTGCCCCCGGGGAATAAACCGAAATACCTGGTTACGTTAAGTTCTGTCCGATGGTCAGTATTATAAGTGTGCTAAGATCCAGCCCTTAAGGTCACCAGGGGTGTTTCTGGATGGTCTGAAAAAACTTAGAGTCCTTTTGAACCATAGTTAAATAAATTTTAATTAATGTAAAATTTAGTATTTCCAGTATGGGCAAAAATTTAAGGAGACGAACCGACTTTCAATTTCTCTTTGATGGGTTGCTTGCAGAAATGTCACAAAGATGGTCGCGGACAATGATATATATGCCTTATTGTTGAGTTTTATAACCAGAGCGTTTCGCAACTATGATTGTCTTAAACAGTTTTTATTAAAATGTAACTATTAATGTAGTTCACAATTATATTTTTTATTGTTGATTCTTATAAATAATTGACTAATTTTTCATGATCACCACTGCTCGAACTTTTAACTTGCTAATTGTTTGTTTAATTGATAACTATTTATTTCGTTTATATTTTAAACCACATGAGTAGTACAAAAAGTCACGTCTCGAATTAAATATTTATGTGGTTAATAATACAGCTTAGATTCAGTTCCTTGAGTTATTATTGTACTATTATAAAATGTCACCAAAACGAAAACAATCATATTGCATAAATTTCATAAAACATGTCAAATATGAAAAATATTATATCGCAAATAACATTTGCAATATGCACATTCTCGTTTTTAATCCCTTATTTAAAAGTTATAGATTAGGGCTACACAGCGAGAGAATAGGAACGAATAATTAGTGCAGAATTGATAAAACAACAATGTAGAATTGGTAAAACAAACATTGGTATTAACCCATGATTTTCATTACGCTCATATTCCAAAATTTTCATGCGTCTACATTTCTAAACTAACAAGTGATATCGTAACAAAATCAAAAAGTTGTTATTTTATATGCCCCCCTCCCCCTTGCAATTTTAGTATTTTTTAATTCCACTTTATAAAACAATCGTTAAAATTTAATGTGGATTATATTTTTGAAACTTTATTTATTTTCAACTGTCAGAAGTTTTGACGGAATTTTTACTTTCCCTGCAATACATGGTAACGTATAGGGAAAGTATTGGAATCATGTCGAAAATCGCAACTCGAGTTTTTGACGGATCTACACGTTTCGAAACCTCTAGAATACGAAAAAACCATTTTTAGCGTGACGTCTGTGTGTGTGTCTGTGGGTGTGTCTGTCTGTGTGTCTGTCTGTGCAGATTTTATATCCACTCTAACTAAAAAACTAATACACCGAATTTCACAAAATTTTGTAGATAAGTCACTTGTGGGCGAGTCTGGTGCTGATTAGTTTTGGGTACGATTCGGGATAAAAGAACCCGCCTTTTTTTGCGAAATGGCCCACAAAAACTTGTATCCACTCTAGCTGAAAAACTAATGAACCGAATTTCACAAAATTCGGTAGATGAGTCACGTATAGGTCACCCTGGTGCTGATTAGATTTTGGTACGATTTAGAAAAAAGTAACCTGCTGCTTTTTGCAGAATGACCCACAAAAATTGTCAAAATCTAAACTAAAAAGCTACGTATGCTCAAATATATCCATTAAATGCTTGTTTAATACGTAATTTTTAACGAAGAAAAGAATAAGACCAACCCCATTACACTAGGACTAGCCGTTCTCGAGATATATTAGTTTTTTTTTTCGTATTTTCTCCACGTCACTTTTGAAAATAAGTCCAGTTATCAAATGTGAACGAAAATTGAATTAAAGGTGAATTAAATTTAATTGAAATAAGGTGAACGTGGATATAAGTCTGCAGGGAAAGTCATGTGCTGCCCACGTCAGATTTTTATTATTAAAGAAAGAGAAAACATTCGTTTTTCATAATTATTAATTGATTATATTTGATTTCTTAGAAAGCGTGAAAAGCTCTCCGGGATTGGTGAACACAGTGAGTAGTTGTAAAATATCAGAATCTCGATAAACATAACTTCTTTAACAGAATCTAGATTTATGTCTTTTACAATATCTGAATTTACTAATCATTGTTTTCAAAAATCTATAATATTTCGTATAATTAAGTATTATGCCGATAATTTTTAGAATTTATAACTGTAATAGTTATAAAATTGTATACAGTAGCGCTTTCTACCTTCAAGTGCAAAGCTGTGTTCAATAATTCCTAGGTATTAAACCTATAACTAGATATTAATATTTGAAATTTCCTCTTCAGAGATACTTATGATTGCTAACTTGTACATATTTCCTAACAATCACAAAATTGACGACATTTCGCCATATTTTCCGCCAAGCATGACAGACAGAGAAAGATATTGGTTTTAGTATGTATATAACGTCGGTTATATGTTGACCTTTAAAAGGCAAAAGTTAAAAAATCACACCAGAAAACATTTGATTACATCGTAGTATAGCAATTTAGTAAGTTCTCTTAATTGCATAAAACTGATTGCTACCAACAGGAGAAAAACTTTTAAACTTCTAACAAGTCATTTTATTGGATCCTTGAAAAAGCAATGCCTGTGATAATGACAACTTCAATTTGCAGCAGCGCTTCTTTTAAATTTCATGCTTAAAAACGTCCAGCATTCATTTAAAGCCAGTTTTCTAGCCATTTGATCTCGTTTGGAAGGGTCGGCGCTAAAGGTTTCCGTTGTATAATAATTAGCAGAAAATTGCATTTGCATGGGAACGAGAGCGCCCTCTTTAATTTGTGGTCCATTCAGTTGCAAATGCCAGATTTAATTTAAATAAAAACCTTTTCCCCGAATTAAATTCCTTTCCCTTTCGATTCACACATGTTCGGTATGTCGACAAAGCGTCGAATTAAAACTTTGGAGGAGAAGGAGGAGGGGAGGGAGGATGAAAAAAAATTAAAAAGAACAACACCATAAAGGACAGTGCGATACATGAAGGGGTGTGACGACGACCCCCCGCAAAAATTCCTCACCCTGGCGGGATTTGCAACTGAAGCGGTAAAATGGTTCGAAATCTGTCGCACAGCGGCGAAAAATCCCTCACCCCTCTATTTTTTTCCATCTCTTCTATCCTGCGTCGTATATATGGATATATCCATATACACACACATATCCCTGCCGCTAATCCCTCACAATTCCGGATGGATAGATACGAAAAGAGGAGCAAATATTGCGGATATGAAGAGGATGTCGCGGATCATGATTCCGATCCGACCCTTTGTCAATTGCACATCAAACGCCCCGACTCCCCCCCCCCCCCTTTTCCGCCCGAGAAGACTCGTCCCATGTATTCTCTTTAAGCAATACGGCTCATTAGAAATCTGGAGCCCCCTCATTTTTTTTTCTGCTGACAAATTTGTATTCTTTTATAAACGAATTTTTCTTTTTTAAAAGGTCCTGGGGGTGTTTTTATTTTTTATTTTTTCGACGGCAGATGCGTGAATGGCCACACACCTTTGTTATTGCTTCTGCCCCTTTTAAATCGGGTACAGCCGCCTCGATAAATGGGACGTTACATTGTACGTGTGTATATATGAGGATTATATACACACCACACAATTTTTTTTTTTTTCAGATCTTTTTGATCCCCCCTTTTACATCTTTTTTCTCTCTCGTAGTTAAAGGTACAGTTAAAAGATTAGGACATACTTATTTTTTCACCGCCGGGGCGTTGCTGAGTGCGTTATTCAGAAACTCTCAAAAATATCATTCGCTGTGAAAGAGAAAAATTGCATGGTGACTTAGCCACACATTCAAATGACTCTCGGGATTTCATGGTAGGTCGACTAGCCATGCCTCATCCTCCAATTATTCGCGGACGGCCGAATGTTTCTCATATGCGTGAGAAAGAAGTTATTTATCAGTCCGTGAATTTGGCAAACATGGGGTACAAATGCTGCCATATGTCGCAATTTCGCCTGGAATATTTAAGTTGTATACTAGTGTGGGCTGAGAAATAATATACATAAGAATAGCGGGAAAATATTTTGGGAAGAATAGAGCAAGATATTTTAGAAAAAAAAAAGCGGCTTCACTCCATTGGAGGGCTTTGTGACATCTTGCAAAAATTTTAATTACTTTTTCAAAATAGTTAAAAATATTATTAAAAAACACTATACAAGGTAGGATCAAAGAGCTCGGAGACTGTGCTGATATCTCCAACCCTGATTGGAAGAGAGGAGAACTATTTTACCGTGACGTAGAGGCACATGGGACGCGAGATGTAAAAAGGAAGAAGCAAGTCCGCAGTGCAGAGCTTTTGCCGACAATGCGTGTCAGTGAACTGTAGTCGTTCGCGTTCGTCGAAAATGGAAATGGTGTTTGAAGAACAACGTGTGAGTATCAAATTCTGCCAGCGTTTGGGGAAATCTTTGACAGAAGCATTGCACCTGCTAGCAGATGCAATGTTAATGAAATTTTATGTTAATGAAAATTTATGTTAATGAATGTTAATGAAATTTTATTACTTAACAATGGCCTCTTTTATTTATAAGCTTTTGCCGGTGACCAATTCTAGGGTAACATTCGTAAACCCTAGAATTATCTTTTAAATTGGATATCAAATTCCTTAAGGTCCATCTTGAAATTATTATAAGAAAATGTGGTTCCATCATTTCTGGTAAAACAAAAAATAACAAAATAAAAATTCTGATGTGGGCAGCACGCGACTTTCCCTGCAGACTCATCTTCACGTTCTCTTCATTTCTTCAATAATTCATTAAACTGAGTTTAATGGCACAAAATAACAGCCATAATTATTTTAAACGACACTGAATGTGCATTCATAATTCAATTTTCGTTTTCATCGGGTAACTGGACTTATTTTCAAAGGTTGCATAGCGGAAATGCGAAAGAACTAAAATATCTCGAGAACGGATAGTTCTAGTGTAATGGGGTTAGTCTTATTCTTTTCATCGTTGAAAATTACGTACAGAACAAGCATTTATTGATATATTTGAGCATACGTAAATTTTTATTGTAGACTTTGACGATTTTTGAGGGCCATTTTGCAAACAAAAGGCAAAATTTTTCCCGAATCATACCAAAATCTAATCAGCACCAGGATAACCAACAAATGACTTATCTACCAAATTTTGTGAAAATCGATCAATTAGTTTTTCAGCTAGAGTGAATACAGGCAAATTTTCAAATTTTGCGGGTCATTTCGCAAAAAAAAGACGGGTTCTTTTATCCCGAATCGTACCAAAAACGAATCAGCACCAGAATCACCCACAAGTAACTTACATACCAAATTTTATGAAATTGGATCCATTAGTTTTTGAGTTAGAGTGGATACATACTTTGCACAGACAGACACACAGACTTACAGATACACAAACACACACACACAGACGTCACGCTAAAGTAGTTTTTTTCGTGTTCTAGAGGTCCGAAAACGTGTAGATCCGTCGAAAACAGGAGTTGCAATTTTCGACATGATTCCAATATTTCCCTATGCATTACCATGTATTGCAGGGAAAGTAAAAATTATTTTTTACTTTTTAGATGCAGTTTACCAAATTTTTTTATAATTTTTTATTGCTGTATAAAATTACATTCCCATCAGGCAGATCTCAAAAACAATAAAAAAAAATTGCAAAAAATAATTATAAATAATAAAAAAAATATTAATAATAATTAATAATAAAAATTATTAATAATAAAAGAATTTGCAAAAAATATGGTCAAAATATACCAAAATGAAGATACTAGAAAACTAGGAGAAGATATACCGTTTTGATCCAGTTTCAACAATCGATTAAACGCATTAGACGAATTTGAAAAATATTCAAAATGAAACAAATGATTCAAGAAAATGAAAATGTCAATAATTCCTTTAATCTTATATCCGTAACCGACCCAATCAAAAATATAGCGTTCATTTAAAAGATTTAGAGTTTAACACTTTACAATATAGTTAAAAAGTGTTTGTGATTTTGTTTATTCATTCTGTCTGTCTGTCTGTCCGTTAGCACAACTGCCGTAAAAATGAATTTATCAAAATGAAATTTAAGTATGTTATGCAGACGGTCTGTGGGACCTATGGGAATATAAATGAATATTATCACCCAATCAGTTTTGGATTGAACCCGGGTTGAAATAATGAAATACATTGAACCCTATGGCACCTAATTTTTCAAACATTTTTGAAGTGAATTTAAAATTCACAAATTGCTTCGAAAGTTTTAGGAAATATTCAAATAATCCCATAAAATATATAAAAAAAATTTCAGCAAAATATATTCAGTAGTTTTTTAAATGAACATTAAAATTATAATTACATCCTTTATATGAAGAGATCGCGTGACCCTTATATGAAGAGATCACGTGACCCACTTCAAAATAAAATATGGCATCCATCTTATGTCAAAATCATGATTTTTAAAGTTCTTTTTAATTCATATTTAGCGTTGTATCCGTTCTGAAACCGATTTATTTTTGCTTAAATTCTGTACATCTACATACTGAAACAACGCAATTACAATATATTTGAGTTTAAATGATCATCAAACTTTAATTCTTTCTACAACGAGGCCTAATTTTCACTTATGGAGAATGTAAATATCAAAAGATGTAGAATAAATTGTATAAGAATTGCTGCATTTCTTTAACGCAAGATTATTTAGCTCATGGGGTCTGTAATAAGGCTGATATTAATGAACATTCACTGATTTTACACAGAAAACCAAACAATTTTTTCGATGGAGTTTTAAGCATAGAGTTAAATTACTTGTACCTCCATGGTTTTAAGTTTTTAAATAAAATAAATTATTATAGTATTGGGATGAATGAAAGGAATGGAAAAATGTTTATGAATGAACTGCTGTTTTTATATAGAGGTGATTTATATTTCGATGACGTCATTTGAATAAAGTGCATTTGTTTTCGATGAAGTTTTCAAGTATAATAAATTATTGTAATATTATGATAATTTTAAAAGTATTACCAAGGAATGTATCGCTTTTTAGAGAGGTTTACACCAGACAATTTATATTTCAATGCCGTCATTTGAATGAGGTACATTTTTTTCGAAGAAGTTTTAAGTTTTCAAATATAATAAATTAATGTAGCATTGTGATAATTTTAAAAATATTACTGGGGAATATATCGCATTTTAGAGATGTTTATATAAAATTGCATTGAATTTGGAAAGTGTTTCATAATCAATGCTTTATGCATGATTGATCTTTCTTGTTTATCTATTTTTTTATTATTTAAATCATATAAATCAAATAATAACTGTTTATTATATAAACGCATTGGAATGAATTTCGTTGCTAAGCAATATAATATAATTTCCTGCAAATACATTTTTGGAAAACAATCATCTGCATAATGCTATTGTTATGGAATGTTTAATTCTGCGTTTTTTAACACTTTCCACATTGTTGTAAAGTGTTTATGACTTTGTTCATTCTGTCTGTCTGTCGGTCTGTCCGTCCGCACGATAACTGTCGTAAAAATTACTTTATCAAAATGAAATTTTAGTATGTTGTTCAGACGGTGTGTGGGACGTATGGAAATGTAAATGAATAATATCACCCAATTAGTTTTGGATTGAACCCGGGTTGAAAAAGTGAAATACATTGAACCCTATG
Organism: Amaurobius ferox; assembly: GCA_951213105.1. Lineage (NCBI taxonomy): Eukaryota > Metazoa > Arthropoda > Arachnida > Araneae > Amaurobiidae > Amaurobius > Amaurobius ferox. Next base: position 98,800,984 of record OX578143.1, on the reverse strand, counting down.
GGATCTAATTTTTCAATCATTTTTTTAAGCGGAACTAAAATTCACAAATTGCTTTGAAATTTTTAAGAAATATTCAAATTATCAAGTAAAATATGTAAAAAAAAAATATTTCAGCAAAATATGTTAAATAGTTTTTTAAATAAAAATTGAAATACTAATTACACCCATATTATACGAAGAGATCACATGACTATTTGCAAAATAAAATATGGCATCCATTTTTTATTTCGCTTAGTGAAAATCGTAATGCTTAAGGAACTTTTATATTTAAATTTAGTGTTGCATAAATATATTAGTAAATAATTTAGCATCAATATTTTTAGTATTGTATATATATATACTTCTAAAACCGCATCACCCCCTGATATTCTAAAACTGCTCTCTGTACACATCACTGATGTCTATTATGGCGTCGGTGGTATACATTACATGGTAAGTATTTTAAGGGGGAGTAAGTGTGCAATCCTTTAAAGCGTTTAGGTCCGCTCTTTTCGGAAAATCTAAAACTTTATGCACACAGTGATGAGTGATCTAAAACAGGGATCAGGAGATTTTGGATCGAAGGAAATTGGCTTACACGATACAATGGAAGGGACATCTGGATTTTGGGGTATCTCGCTGTGTTTTGAGGTGGAGAATGACTCAATTTACCCCCCCCCCCCTCCCCATTAAAGATTGTATGATATTTCTCTCAAACTGCTGTTGACATTAATTTGCCATAATAATTTTTTGTTATTAATGGTATAAAAAGTTGATTAAAAAGTATCAACTAATTTAAAAGACATAAAAAACCTTCTTCGACGATAAAAGCACAAAAATTTGACAGAAGTAACAACCGATTTTAAAGACATAAAAAGATCCTTTTTAGTCAGTAACAGCATAAACAGTTTATGTAAATTAATAACCAATTTCAAATTCAGAAAGGATAGTCTTCTCCGTTAATAACAGTATAAAATGCTGATAAAAAGTATCAACCGATTTCAAAGGCAAACAAGAAAGATCAATCATGCATAAAGCATTGTTTATGAAACACTTTCCAACTGAAAGAAAATTTTATTTAAACATCTCTAAAGTGCGATATATTCATCGCTGATATATTTTAAATTTTCACAGTACTACAATAATTTATTATATTTCAAAACTTAAAACTTCATCAAAAAATTGAATTCTATTCAAATGACGAAATATAAATCGTATGGATCTCTTTGTAAAAGCAATGAATGTTTCATTCATATCACTTTTATTCAAAACCTCCAGAGATAAAGAATTTTGCGTGAAAAAATTTCAGCATTTCTTATACAACTCATCTTACAATCGCTTGTTTACATTTTGCATTCATTAAAATTAGGCTTCGTTGTAGAAGTAATCAAAGTTTAATGATCATTTAAACTAAAAAATATTGCAATTGCGTTGCAGCAGAATGTAGATGCACAGAAAATACTCAAAATAAAGCGGTTTTAGGACGGCTGCAACACTAAATACGTATAAATGTAAAAGAACTTTAAAAATCGCGATATTTACAGTGGGAAAAAAAATAGATGCCATATGTTATTTTAAGGTGGGTCACGTGATCTCTTCATATAATATGGGTGAAATTATTATTTAAATTTTTATTTAAAAAACTACCGAACATATTTTGCTGAGATTTTTTTATATACTTTATGGGATAATTTGAATATTTCCTAAATGTTTCGAAGCAATTTGTGAATTTTAACTTTGCTTAAAAATGTTTGATAAAGTAGGTCCCATAGGGTTCAATGTATTTCACTTTTTCAACCCAGGTTCAATCCAAAACTAATTGGGTGATATTATTCATTTACATTTCCATATGTCCCACACAGACCTTCTCAACAACATACTAAAATATCATTTTGATAAAGTCATTTTTACGGAAGTTATCGTGCAAACGGACAGACAGACAGACAGAATGAACAAAGTCATAAACACTTTTCAATTATGTTGGAAAGTGTTGAAAAGAGCCTTCTTCGTTTGTAACAGCGTAAAAAAATGATAAAACGTATTAACAGACATGGAAAGCAAAAATAAGCCTTCTTCCTAAGGATAGAAAAACAAAACAACCCTTCTAGCAAGCGGTAAGAACTCGTCTGTCAATATTTTGTAGCATCACGTAATTATCGATTTCATTCCTGGGTAGATACGGTTGCTCTATATATCCTAACAAACAAGGACTTATTTTTAGTTTTATTTTATTTATTTCTTATTTATATATTTATTTATTTATTTATTTATTTTGCTTTGATATTTTTATAAATATCTTTATTCTATAATTAACTCAAGTGCAATGAAATTAAGTACTTTTATAGTAGATAATATAGATCATTTTACATTTATATGTCGATACAGGCTTCTCATACGCTTTTTTGCAGTAATTGAACATACATTTTGACTGGCACTACTTTCTGTGCATAAATTAATTCTAATAAATTAAATCGTATTAAAAAACCTTAAAAACAAAAACTTCTTCTACTAGTACAGTGGCTCTCCCATTTTATGACCTCATTCTACTTTCTTTCTCTATTTTTTCATTCTACTACAGTGTTTCATGAAAGTTTCTATGGCACAACCAGAGAAAGAGCTCAACAGATCTTCGCCCCCCACCAATTTTATCTATTGTCACTTTTCTGCACAGTGATATATCAGTTGCACAATATTCTCTTCATCGTATGCGTATATACACAGAAGATCACATACACAACACAAGATATACTTTTGAGACTGGAAATTAAAAATAATGGTCCATAAATAGAGGTGTCCACTACTCAGAAGTGTCCGTTAATGAGGCTTTACTAAAACAATATTTAAATCAACATTACACATAAATATTTACGACATACAATTATAATACTATCACCGAATTGGTGTCTGGGGAAGGTCATGCCTCCACTTGACGACGTCACTTTGAGATATTTAAGATACTTTTTATTATTATTGTTATCATTATTATTATTATAATTATTTTTCGTGACTGTACACATGAGTAAAAAAACACATAAAACCCAAATTAGAATATAATTTAAAAACAAGTTAAGCATTCATTAAAATTTTAAAAGATTGAAAATAAGTTCATTAAAACTTTAAAATATTAATTTTTGCGAATATTTAACCTTTTCTCTAATGCAGTTTTCCATCGCGGTCTAATCAATGAATCATAATTTTCTGCTTCCCTACCATGTTCATCATACTGTTCATAATCTACGGTTGGTAGCGATTTTGCAAGCCCCTCCCCTTTTTGTTGCGTGCGCCTATCGGCCCCTTCAGCACCCCAGTTATGACTGCTGAGGTATGTTATGGAACGATAAGCACTTCCCCTCCCATTGGTGCATTCCGGGGTTATGATTTTATGAAGTCATCATACGCGCCACCAACCAGAGAGAGTTGAAGGGGGAGCGGCCGGAATGATTCCGAAGAGGGGCCTCTTAGAGGGGAAATTATTTTTATCTGTCAGGGATGGAGTAGAAATTAAAAGGGATTTTTTAAAAGATGATTTTAATAATTACACGGTAGTTTCTCTGTCCTCTATCCTGTTGAATATGTTTATAGTAATTCGGGACATAAATGTTACCGACCTTAACTATATAAAAAAAAATCAATATGCACACTATTATCAAATGATTGAATACTTTGTAAGTACTTTTATTCAAAAATGAACAGACGCCATTACTTGGAAATTTTCATAAGTTGTTCTCGAGATATTATATATTTTACTTTTCATACTTGCAGCGTGATATCGTTCAACAGAAACAACCTATTTTCACAAAATTTCCGTGCTTTTTTTTATCTTTCGCAGCAAAAAAGCCTATTGATTTTCAGCAGCATAAAATTATAAGAACGTTTTAATTGGTTTTATTACTATCCCTACATGCATAGTACAGTGTATAAGTAAAAAAATATAGTGACGGGGAAGCAGAAGAGCACGTTTCAAGCATTCCTGAACACGAATCGAACGTTTTTGAGAGAATTTTCGTGTTGATGAGAGAGAGAGAGAGAGAGAGAGAGAAAGAGTCTGTGAATACGATATCACACGAACATATGAAGCGTTTCGAAAATATTTGGTAATATTAATACAATCAGGAAATATTAGAACCCTGTTAATTTTAAACGCAATCGAATATTCGGGAACTCTTCCTCGTCAATTTTTGAATGGAATTTTTGAAAAAGATCATTAAAAATAAGGATTTTCAATAATGATACATAAATAATCATTTCATACGTAATTTTTCATTTGAAAAAGAATGACGCATTGCGCGTGCGTTTTTCAAATAAATTAATGAAAAAATTACATACAATTAAAAATCCCTAGTAGCATTTCATATTGGTCCAATATTGAACCGATATTGTATATCTTGGCATTACATTGGAAATATTTCAAATGTAAGCTCAATATTGGGCAAATATTGGGGTTACATTGGTCGCCAATATTGGTTGACATTTTCATTACAATATTGGAGCCAATAATAAGCCAATATTGGTCTAATATTGGAGCCAATAATAAGCCAATATTGGGTCAATATTGGAGCCAGAAATGGGCCAATATTGGAGCCAATAATAAGCCAATATTGGGCCAATATTGAAGCCAATAATGAGCCTATATTGGGCCAATATTGGAGCCAGTAATAAGCCAATATTGTGCCAATATTAGAGCCAATAATAAGCCAATATTTAGCCAATATTGGCTCAATTGGAGCCAATATTGGGCCAATATTGGATTGCTACTAGGGAAAGTAGTAAGTATCAATCAGTATGTAAAGTATCGTCCAATATGTTTACGTTCCATACACATACATATTAAGCAACCAATCTATTAATATCATTCTCGTGGATATACGAGTAGTTTGTTCCGTCGACGAGAGAAAATCTTTTTTAAAATAGTTTTAGATTTTGACGTCGAATAATTTATCTATAGTTATTTATTTTACGGGTTATTCATTTTTATTAGTATTATTATCACTCAGGCCGTCCATCTTACCCAAAAGGTGTTGAGCAGTTACAACGGGCGGCCAGGAAAACACAGAAATAAAGCTAAGAAATACATGAGCAATATACAAAGAGAATGCACATAGACATACAAAGACAATACACAGTGACATACATAGACGATAAACATAGACATATACAGTAATAAGACTATTCACACTCCAACATTGTTAATTAAATTCTTTAATACAAAAGGTATTTAATAAAAGCCAAGGGAAAAAGAAAACACATTAGAGAAAAGTAATTTAGACAAGGAAATACTGAAAAGAAATAAAAGTAGGGCAAAATAATAGTTATAAAATAAATAAAAAATAAAATTTGAAAGTAAAATAATAAAAGATTCAAAATAGAAAAGAAATAAAACAATATATAAGGACTATTACTTTTCTTTTATTGCAAGACTGTCTAGCTCACTCAAAGATTATAGAGCAGTTACAATGCCCCACCGGCACAGGGTATTAATTATTCTTCGACCCAGACCGTCCGACCTACCCGAAGGTGTAAGATATCAGTTTGGACGGCCGGTAAGTGCCACCCTATTTAGACCGGAACCCGGTGGGTGTAGCATCTACAGCGACGTACCCTCCTTCCTCTACCGCCAACCTCTCGGAAGTACTTACGGACCCACATATTTAACGTGCTTGTACTCCGCGTAAACACGAGGACAGTTTGGGCAGATCCGGGAATCGAACTCGGGTCATCCGAGTGCAATCTTCGCGCGCTAATCACTTGGCTGTCCCATCCGTTGGGATATTAATTAAATGCATTTATTGCATCTTGATGAGGATTTTGCACGTAACTATGACTGTTTCATAGATTGATTTATAAGTTGCTATACGCACCCAATTTCAATTTACGTGACTTTAATTTACTCTAAAAACATTGTGCTGAGGATCTTCTACACAATTATTTCGTGATTGAAAGAAGTAAAGTCACTGCATTATATAGGGAAAGGGAAGTGCGACACACACCAAATTTTCCTCCCTTAACAACAAAATTCGTAAATCTATGGGGAAAATTCCTATATGACGCGTCAGATATTTTCCCCAATAGATAGGACAACTAACATTTCACGAAATGCCGGGACAAAAAATAACTTCATGCCCAGAAAAATTCTGGAAATTGCCGCTCCCCCAGGATTGGACATAACTGTAAGAAGCAGATAGCAGAAAAGCGTTTTTCTCTGACAGATATCGAAATTGCTCGGAGAAGTCCGATGCTCTGGGGACGAGCACACACTGAAGAGTTGCACAGGGGCAAAAAATCGGTAAGTAGCATTCGAAAACCCATAACTGGCAGTCAACCTGCGTCTGAAAATGCTGAGGCGCCAGCGGAATACTGATTCCAAAGGCGCAAATTGACTTTGAAAAAAAAAGGTGAGTTTAAGCCGATTTCGTATGTAGAATATTCATATTTGAATCGAGCAGCAACTTCAATAATATATACATAGAAGTCCTATGAATGCCCGGATTTCAACAACTTTTATATACATTAGATGGATGTATAGTAAAGTATGTATAGCAAATTAGAATAAATTTGTTAAAAGCAAAATACAAGGCAAAAATGACTCAGTCGCCGATCTTGCTCTCACGAGCGAAGAATGCACCCGCCCATGGAGTTAGAGAGAGAGAAAGAGATAAAACTCCTATATAGATGAAACTCTTAAAAATACTATAATGTTTTGAGAATTATATCTATATGTCACTAGTGTTAGAAAAGTGCTCTTTGTTTCCATTTAACATAACAGGTAGTCGTACTATCTATGATTATTTTTAAATTAAGGTTCTGTAATAATGAGTCTAATTAATCAATAGTTTTTCTTAGCTGTAAGACAGCGTACAGAATATATGAAGATAAAAAATGAATTAAAAGATAAAATAATTTTGAATACGTAGAGATATTTTTCATTGTTTCAGCTCTAATTTGCATTGCGTTACTAATTTTAATTCAACAAAATTCACAGCTTAAATAAATATTTTAGGCCCTCTGTCATAGAAATACATAAAATGCAGGACTACATATTCTCTCCCAGCGCCACCTGAATTATTATCTCAAACTACATTGGCGTTTTATCAATATGAAGTCTTAACTCCTTCCCTTTACCTACATGGTTGCGCTTCATGTGTGTCCTGACGAAGAAGGCTGTTTCTTGCCTCCAAAACCGGTCAATACTATTACTTTTGTGTTGCATAACAAAGTCATTTTAGTTTTATAGTAAAGTGCCCGATCAAATAAAAGTAATTGCAGTCAGTCCCTTTAGCAGACATTTAAAAATTTTAATAACGAACCCGGCAACAAGACGAAAAAGCGAAAAAAAAAGCGAATTACAAAGTTGTATAGCATTGTACAATGAGGAGATATAGACACCAGGAACACACAAAAAGAATAAATGGAAGGCAATAAATACCTATCAAAAAATCGTATCACCAGGTCCTAGTAATACGCCAATACTTGTCAAAGTACATTGTCATATTCTCTCTCAAATTCATATGTGCATTATGCAGAGTCCACTTTAACGATAAGAACTTGCAATTTCGTCCGATCAGTACCTCAATGGTAGATCGTCCGCTGACCAATACGAAGATCTGTGGTTCCATTCCTTATTTGAAGTATCTTGGTTCGATTCCGGTTGGGGCAACAAGGTTTTTTGGAATGGCGCCCGAACAAATCAACCCTGTAGGTTAGTGTAAAGATGTCGGAGATCTGAAGATCCCAGACCGTGCGACTCACATAGTGGGTTTAGAGTAGCTAGCTGCACGGCCGGGAAAGGATACCTCCTGCACTCAGGAGGCACCCAAGGTCTACCATCCCGCCAAACGAACTTTTATTTAGGTCTAAAAATATAACAATTGATGAAAAATATTGCGATTAAATAGACAGTTTTACATTATATTTGAACTTGACAAGTACGTCCATTTTACAAAAATGGGAAAATGGTTATTGCGAATATAGATAAAAAGATCATTGAAAAATAAAATTTAGAGTGAGGTATAATAACATAATGAAAAATAGATCAAAATGAAAGAAAATAATAAAATTTTAAAAGTAAAATTTAGAAAATATGTAAAAAGAAAATATATGAAAAGGAAAAAAATTAGGCGTATGAAAACAAAAACAGAATTCGAAACAGATTTCGGAGCCACAGATGTCGGAGATCTGAAATTGACCCTAGTACGAGAAGTACGGACTCAGTGGATTCAGCAATATTGAGCACCGATTTTAAATCGGGAGATCACGGCCCACGTAGGAAGATAAAAATAGCATCAAAAGTCTAAACTGAGTTTTAAATAGCAGGAGGTGGTCAGTTGGATTGTCAGTTGCAAATCAATCTGACATTCGAGGATCAAAAATGCAGAGTTCACTTCAACGACAAGACCTTGCAATTCCATTTCAGTAGCTCAACGGTAGAGCGTCGGCTGACCAGTCCGAAGATGCATGGTTCGATTCACGGTTGGAACAACAAGATTCTTTAAAATTGTTGCTGGCGGACGGCATTTCGAATCAGGCTGAATATTGTATTCCTGTGCGTGTAAATGCTGCTATAGTTTTATTTTTAGTAAATAGGCTTATAGTTGTATTTTTACAAATAAATGCCTTCTCTAACAGTTTTAAAGTCAACTCCTACTCATCTCTACAACTTTGTTATTGACTTTTATCGCTTATTTCTCTTTGTTCCAGAGTTCGTTACTCTAACATTTTAAGTTATCCGCTAGGGGCGCTGTAATCACTTTTATCCAATTGAGCAGGATCACTTTACTTTAGATAAACCTAACGTGTATACTCGGGGACTTTTCCCTACAAAGTTATTGGGACACTTAAAGATTTTTCTCGAAACCCCCTATATAAATTTTGTCCACTCGACTGTTGTTTCACATTACTTTTATTTCCCTCTAGGAGTATTATCCTCTTAAGGAGTCATAGAAATTTTAAAATGTAAAAATGCGAATAAAATTCATCATGTTGAACATTTTATATTTTATAAAGCATACACTCTAGAAACAAACGTTTAATGTCTGGTGATAAATCTATGTTTTCTTTTACTGTACAATTACTTTTAAACATAATATTAAAAAATAACTTTTATGGAAAGTTAGAAACTGTGAACTAATTGTCAAGCAAATGATTGGTATGACAGCTTGCGCGCAACATTACTAGAAACATTTTACATCAAAAACCAAATCTTTGTTTCGAAATTTCAACAATATAATCTCCGAGAAAATATTTTTGTAATTAAAAAACATAAAAAAAAAAGTTAGGTTCACTTTATAGAGACTAACATGCAATTATATATGCTGAAAATTTCATAAAAAAAATATTGAGAAGTTTTGGAGTTATCTTGCGCGCAATATCAGAGGACCCCATTTTGAGAAAAACGACTTTAAGGTTATTTCTCAATGAATTTCCCCATATATGATCCGAGACATTTTGGGCTATAACTCCAGTAATTATAGGACATTTTTTTTATGCGAATTGGTTTAAAATGTTTAGATGAGTTTATAACTTTCTATATATAATCTATAAGATAAGTGACCCAAATATGGGCACCCCTAAGCATTTTAATTATTATAATATTTGTTTTAGCAGATAAAAATTTGAAAATTGGTGGATGTATTCTCCTTGCAGGGGGTAACAGGGAAAAAATGATAATTGAGTTAAAAACATCAGACACGTGCTAATAATGGACAGTGCCCATGTTGGGAACCTATGTCCATATTTGGAACCTTTGCACCTAATATGGGCACCCTTAAAAATTATGCTAAAAAAACCTTAAATCAACGTAAAACTTTAATCAGAGTCGGCACAAGATGAACTTACAAAACTATAAAATTTTTCCTTACTTGTAAGGACACAACATTCTTCATGTACCCAAACACGGCACGTATTACACTGTATCATGTCTAATTGTTTTTCTTGACGACACAGTACACAATAGCAGGACTCTTTTGAGCTGGATACACCACTGCAGGACGGCTAAGCTGCACCAGTTGATATTACATTTGTCTTGGGTTTAGGCTTGGGTGCTGGTTTCGGCTTAGCTGCTCGTTTGGACTTGCCAGCTGTTTTATGCTTGGGTACCTTTTTTTCTGGAAAAAGTGATTTCACCAGTCTTACAGCTCGATAATTTAAAACCTTTTTTTCTGTTGGTCTTTTTGAAATATCGGAGATAGATAATTGATGAATATCTGTGTCTTTTTTACAGCAGTGCCCATATTAGGTGTAGTGCCTCACTTACCTTATATACCTTTTAGAAAAATCACATGTTTTGAATATTTAACAGTCATATGAGCTCAATAACCTCTAGAAACGGTCTTATCAGAGATTAATCCTCAAATTATATGTAGTTTTGATATGCAAAGCGTGCTTACCGAGTAAATTAGTGATTTCCAGGCTATTCTTTATTAACCGGATCTCAATGCACGGAATTTTGAGTTCAAAGTACTTATAAAGCATCCCCCCGCTGATAATAATTTAGAACTTTGTACACAATTAAACATTTTTTGATGTGGTCAGCACATGGCTTTCGCTACAGACTGAAATTTATTTTCTTTTTATTTCTTTCATAATTCATTACATTGAATTTAATTGCAAAAAATAAAACGAATATGTATTTGAAATGACACTGAATTTACAATTTTACTTCCAGTTCTGTTTTCATTGAGCGGTTAGACGTATTTTCAAGGGTAATATATTTCAAAAAATGCGAAAAAAGAACTGAAATATCACGTGAACGGTTAGTTCTAGAGAATAATAGGGTTCATCTTATTATTTTCGCTGTGAAAAATTACACTTAAAACAAGCATTTTATTGATACATTTATGTTTAGGTAGTCTTTAATTTCAGATTTTAACAATTTTTCGGGCCTTTTTGAAAAAAGACGGCAGCCTTTATTATTATTTTTTTTTTTCGAATCATATCAACATTTAATCAGCACTAGGACCATCCACAAGAGACTTTCCTAATGAATTTTAGGAAATTTGATTAAATAGGTTTTGAGTTGGAGTGTATAGTTCTGCATTTGAATATTTTCCGTGTTCTAGCGTGCTCTAATGTGCAGATCCGTCGAAAACTCCAGTCGCGATTTTCGATATGGTTCCAATACTTTCCTTATACATTACCATATATTACAGGGAAAGTAAATATTTTTATAATTGAAAAAAATCCATAAATAATGCAGTTATTTTGCCAGTTTCAAAATAGAACATTTTATTAAAAGAGATTAAAGTTACTAGTAGAAATGTAGAGGGGTGCACCGGTTTTATAATAGCATTTCAATGCCTTTGAGATCATTTGATGATTTTTTCCTTCTTCATACAAGGGCATGACATTTCTCATTCAACGACATTAACCAACATGCATATTCTGTATTAAAAAAAAAAAACTACTTCTATCGAACCTTATAATCTGTGTCGACAATATCAAACCATAAGGTCGTAGTCATAACTGAAACACCCCCTCCCCTTAAAAAAAAAACGCCTTTGGATTCGGATTATAATGTGCACGGAACGATATGGGCAGCTGGTAAACACGGCTCTATCAAATCCTATAACTAAGTGATGCGTGATGCGCCTACAGGGGAGGAAGTTCTAATCCTGCTCTGACTGTCCTGGGTTCGAAACCCCTACACCTCGGAGTGTCTGTCCGATTCACGGAGAGGGAGAGAAGTGCATCGGAGTGTAATAACGAAAAGAGGGGGTGCGATTTTGATTCGACCCCTGTCAGTCTGTCTGGGTTTCTGTTGGTCTTCTTCTCAGGTGAGATGTCTACGGTGCTCTGCGCTGGAGCTTGAGTATAGATAAAGATCGACAACATGAGGTATCCTTGTTACCTGATGCCATTTAGTATTATATTACTCTTTCATCGTTCATATATTACTTTCATCGTGTTGAGCTAGAGGAAAATACTGTGATAAATTAGGGTTTGTACCACTTTTCCTGATAGATGTACTTTTAGGAGTAGATTAAGCAAACATTTTAATTTAATTGATGTAGTCTTAAGAAAAGTATGATGAGTGCGGCTTAATCGCAAGTCGAGTTTCCACCATACATCGATGGGGTCCATTAATGTCAGAAAGGACTGTTGTCGGTTTGTATGCATGTGTGTTTTATCTTTGGTCCTTTGTAATTTCAAAAACTTCTAAAGCGATTTGGGCCCAATTTGTGTCGCAAATTTCATATATTATGCTGATGGGAATTCAGAATGATTTTTTTAAATGGATATGCATAAGCTAGTTTTTAAGTTTTTAAAAGTAATAGAGAAAATATTTTTGTATGGAAATAAATCGTTTTATTGCTTATCAAAATATTGCGCCTTTAGCATCAATACATTTTTTTATTCGAATAGACCCGTTTTCAAAGATTCAGTATATTTTATCATTTTGCATGCGCCATTTTTATGCTTAAATCTGAAAGAGTTTCTGATATTCAGAAAAGTTACCAACAATTGTTATCAAGTGTGTGGGATCGCATTCAATGACCGTTATCCATTTCGAACGTTCAAGGCGTGGGTAGAAATGGCTAGTTTATAAAATATGCGCCAAACACTGCGTAAGTGAAGGGGCGATGTATCAGAATTATCCAGCACTTCACGATAGCCAGAATCATAGTTTTGGTGTCATTCAATGAGCGACCAAGAAATAAAATTTAAAATTTGTAAACTTGGAATTAGGGTTAAATGCGCAAAAAAATAATAATATTAATAAAAAAAACTTAAAACCACTAGGATTAATTATGATTATGACGATGTATAATTGACAATGCAAAGGAATTAAAAAGAAATTGGCGGTGACTCCAGTTCGATGGACCCGAAATGGTTTTGCGTGAATAACATTTTGTAAAATATAACTAAACCTTTTTATATCGAAAATACAAGAGAATTCGATCCAAAATCTGATTATATGTATACAAGTATAGTGCTTTTAAAAGAGCTGCAAATTCTTGCTTATTGTTTATAGCTAGCTGTTTTAGCTTTTGAGATACAAACATACATTACAAGTGTGAAAAACGGAAAGCTTTCAAACCTCTTCCACTTGGCAAGATGGTTATTCGAAAACTACAAAACCTAGATATAGATTTTACTACTAAATTTTGTAGTATACATTTTTGTCGTTTACCATTTATATTTATTTTTTTATAGCTTACTATATATTTTGAGTGAAAGTGAGAAAAATGAAAAAAAAAAATAAATCGCTGGAAGAGCTATTTTTCAAAGATTATTTGAAAAAAAATGTTCAAAATATTACAATATTGAAATTATTTTTATAATTTCATAATCCGAACACGAAAAAACAAATCAAAAAATCAAATCGAAAAAACAAAACAAAAATATTTACATTTTTACTTTCCTTATATACATATAATGTATAAGAAAAGTATTGTGACGGGATCGAAAACTCAAATTCGAATTCGAGTTTTCGACGGGAGAGCACGTTTCAAACATCCCTGAATACGAATCAGACGTTTTTGAGGTGATGTCTGTGTGTGTGTGTGTGTATATGTGTGTGTGTGTGTATCAGTGAGTCTGTGGAGACGATAACTGACGAACGAATGGACCGATTGGAACGAAATTTTGTACAAAAATTACAATCCGTGAATATTAGAAGCCTATTGTTTTTAAACACAATCGACTGCTCAGAACTCCTCCTAAATTTTCGAGTGAAATTTTAAAATCACCAAAAAGTTAAAGCCTTTAAAGTTGCGCAAATAAGCATTTATTATGTTATTTTTCCTTAGAAAACGATTGACCTTAGAATGCTAGCATGAACCGTTCTCGAGATATTGCACATTTTTCAAATAAATTTATAAAAATATCCCTTTAATTAAAAACAATATTAACTGCTGAGAAACATGTTCACTTTTCATATGTAATATCATGCGATAAATTTGGTGACATCATTCTCGTGGATCTAGCTCGTTCCATTCACGAGAAAAGATACTTTGAGTAATACTTTTGTATTTGAAGGGCAATCTGCTATAAAAATAACTTATTTCTCCGTCCATAACGCTTGGCGATATTTTGGCGAAGAGTTTGGCGGAATGTCGCCAACTTGGCGACTTTTTTAAATGTTGCCAAATTAACAAAAATCTCGCCAAATGGATAAAAATGACGTTAAATCAATGAAAATGACGACTAATTGACGAAATGTCAATATCTTGGAAAGAATGTAGGTATCCACTACAAGAATAACCTATTTTCTTTTACTGTAATAGTAGTAAATTCATTGCATTATATAAGGAAAGTCATGTGCTGCCCACATCAGATTTTTATCTATTGCGTTCGGAGGTATAAGCCTCCAAGATCCAAAGTGTTTACATTTTTCGTAACACTCCTTATTTACGCCCAGAGAAACCATAGGTATTATTTAACCAAAGATATTATTCACATCAAAAAATCAAAAGCACTTTTCAAAATCATTTGTACATGAGTCAAAATTTTGGCTTTGATCTCTATCATGTGATCCGTCTCAGTTTCCAGAACATTAAAAAAAGTCGAAAATTCAAATCTGGGATGGCAATACAAAAATATTTTTAAAAAATGCATACCACGTTTCCTCTCAAAAATGTGTGCCCTATTTTATTTTTATACTTGAACTTGATACGAATTTTGATATTCAGAACTTTTATTTAGTGTGTAGGTGTCATATTTAGTGACGGCTAGTCATTGAGAGCATGCTAGCTGCGGACGAAATGGCTAGTTGACAATATTGGTAAACGTATCCATGTACCAATATGGGTACAATGTTGCTCTAGTATTAGTTTTATACTTCCGGAAAAGTATATTTGGTAGGTTGCTCATTCGGAAGTTTAAAGTTTTTGTGAGATGCGCGTGGAAGTGAGATCCGGTGTGTGTGTGGTAGGGGGGGGGGGGGCAAAGGGAAATCCTGTGTGGGAGATAGGATCACTGGGTATGTCTTGTTACAGAAAGTGTGAAGTGAAAGCTCAAACCGATTGAGCATTTGATATCGATGGATTTATCGGGATGCAGGTTTCTTAAGAATAGGATATATTTTGTCGGAGACTGACACCACTTGGTGATGACGTACTTCTTGTTGTCATGTTAGGCTTTGATACAAGCACTCGGGCAGCTAAAAACTTTAAATTCTTTATAGGAGTCTATTTATGCAGGAAATATCTGTTGGAGAATAAACTATACAGAATGTCTAGATAAATAAGGTTCAGGGTAAATTTTTCGAGAACGAAGAGAATTATCATCATTTTTTTAATGTAGCTGTATAGGAAACCCCTATAGCGCTAGATGACGTTTAGAAGCTAACTCCCCTTCTTTATGGGGGAGGGGATTATCTCGCTCTCTTTTTAGAAAAAGTCAATTACAAAGTTGTAGAATGTTAACAAATTAGTATAAAAAGTTTTGTTTTATTCCAAATAATTGTCTAAAATGGTATTTTTGAAAAGTATGCGATTTTTAAATTGCAAAATCATTTGGCAACAGCTGTAGAGCAAACAATTTAATAAACTTAGTTTGAAGGCTGTTTTATTAGACAGACAATGTGTCGGTAATTATAATCGTAAACGAAGCTATGATTCTTATTTGATCCTTATTTGATGGATTGTATTATGTTATGTGTTTGCCACTTCCTCCTTTTTCCCTATATACATAGTATAATGTATAAGAAAAGTATTGTGACGGGGTCGAAAATTCGAATTCGAGTTTTCAACGGAAGAGCACGTTTCAAGCATCCCTGTTCATGAATCGAACATTCTTGAGGTGATGCCTGTGTGTGTGTGTGTATGTGTCAGTGAGACTTTGGAGACGATATCTCACGAACGAATGGAGCGATTCGAATGAAATTTGGTACAAAAATTACAATCCGTGAATACTGGAAACCTATTGTTTTTAAACACAATCGAATGTTCAGAACCACCTAAATTTTCGAGTGAAATTTTGAAAAAATCAAAACCTTTAATAAAGTTGCGCAAATATACATTTTTAATGTAATTTTTCCTTAGAAAACGATTAACATAAACTTTAGAACGCTAGCATGAACCGTTCTCCAGATATTGCAGATATTTCAAATAAATTTATAAAAAAATCCCATAAATTAAAAAAAGCATTAACTTTTGAGAAACATGTTCCCTTTTCATGTGTAGTATCATGTCAATTTGGTGACATCATTCTAGTGAATCTAGCTCGGTCCATTCATGAGGAAAGATACTTTGAGTAATACTTTTGTATTTGAACGCCAATAGTCATTTATCTGCTATAAGAATAACTTATTTCTCCGTCCACAACGTTTGGCGAGATTTTGGCGACACATTTGGTGGAATCAAATCGCCAAATGGATAAAAATGACGACTAATTAAAGAAAATTCAATATCTTGGAAAGAATATAAGTATCTACTATAAGAATAACCTATTTCTTTTTTCTTCTTTACTGTAAAAGTAGTAAATTCATTGCATTATATAAGGAAAGTCATGTGCTGCCCACATCAGATTTTTTATTTCGCTTTTATGAGCTACATCTACATATGTTTATTAATGAAGAAAATTGCGAAATGATTCGATGTTTATTACACCGAGTGTAATAAAGTTTATTGTACCTAGTGTTTATTACACAGAGTTATTGTGCTCAAAATATAATTCTTGATATATTCAAAATACGTGAACAAATTATTATAGTTATAGCACAAAGCAAATAGAAGTTGCAACTGTTTGTAAATACTGCAAAATTGCAGTGTACTGATATTACACGCTTTGAATGGTAACTCTTCATATATTGTGTATTCAAAATGCCTTAAAAATACAGAAATTCTTTTGAAACGAAAGATGAAATTATGTATAAAATTTTTATTTTGAACAAGTAAATATGTAAGCCTGTCAAAAACACTTTTGAAATATTAAGTTGCAACTGTTTTTATAATGAATTTTATTTTACTTAGCAATGTATTGTTACGACGCGTATCCTCTGGAATCATGGGTGGAAGATACAAGAATGAGTCCAAATTTCTGAATAACTAACACGTTTATTTACAAGCACAGAATAAACAGGGACAATGTACAGCAAATTGCCTGATAACTATCGCATAAGATGACTAAATAACTGTCAGGTACAGTAAAACAGCAATTAAATGCTCCACTAATTTCACAAAACAGCAGATACTATTATCAAAACATTAACGCATATCACAATTTAATGTGGCTCGTATCACGTCAACTGCTCTCCAACTGAGCGACGACACCTTTTACATACTCTCCGTAGAAACTTCCAAATGTGACTCGTATCTCCCAGAAAATTAGTTATTTCGAGACAGTTCAAGTGCCTTCGAAAAGTCACGAAGTCGGCGATAAATTTACTAATCTGGAAACCATGCCCCGAATGTTCAAATATGGAAACCCTACATTGACGTAATAGATGCAATAAAACAACAATTAAATGTTCAGCTAATTCATAATATAGCATATATTATTCTCAAACCACCAACGTATCTTACAATTCACTTTGACTCGTATTTCGTCCAAAACGTCCAACTGAATGATAACTCCTTTATATACTCTCTGTAGAAACTTCCAGAAGGGGTTTGTATCTCCAGGAATTTTTGCTTTATCGAGAAAGTTCTAGTATATTCGAAAACACTCCCAAAGTCGCCCAGTTGTCGATAAATCACCAAATTTGGCACTCATACTAAAAAACTACGGCAACCCTACTTTCACGTAATGGGAATTATTACCAGTATAATTTGTTTTTCCTTGGAGATAAACAATATGCCACAAAAACATTTTATGTATTCGTAACAGTATGGCTCTTAGCTTTGAAAATAAAAAAAATACATGGCTTAGTTAGGTTCTGCCCTGTGGCTGATACTGTAATTATGCAAAGTGCCTTTTAGATCACCGGTGGACTTCTGGAAGGTCTGAATACTTTTCGAAAACTTCAATTTCCTCCACCCAGGGGCGGCAAATAGGGGGCGCGGTCGCGCCCCCAAATTTTTCCTCGTCGTCTATCGGCTTCTCCCTTTTTTTATCGACTGTCCACTGGTCAGTTTTCTCACGCTATGGAGCTTCAAAAGAGCCGACCTTCACAGTGAAGCTTCTCTCTTCCGGCTGAAATGAATACTTTTCAATTTGAAAAGACTGGGGTGATGTTATTCTTTTCACTTGAAAATTTCAAGTGTCCGATTAAATTTATGTGTAGTTAGTGCATGTTCATCCATTCCTTCTGCTAGAAATGCATTTCAGCAGCTCAATGCATTATATTCTTTCATAGAAACATCCTGTAAAAGATATGCTATTTTCGAAAAGATTCGCTCATCAACAATTACTTTTTCTGGAGACTCTTCAACACTACAATCACTAAGTGATACGAAGTGGTCTTCCAGATTTAAAGCCATAAAAGCACTACTTGATAATTTTGAAGTGGTGATTTTAACATTGGAAGAATTATCTGAAAACGATTCTCTCAATGGTGGAAGAGTCGAAGATTTTTGACATGAATGACATCGTTCGAATTTTTGTTCACTTTGTTTGTATTGCCCAGTGTTTTTGAAATACTCTCTCAAAGCATCTTCAGTCATCTGATTTTAATTTTCAGACTGTGCAAGCTTTGGCTAAAGCTACTATTGAAACTGTTAGTTCCTTTCGCACTGATGCATTTTTCAATCAAGTGTGGAGTTTTGTGACAGGACTTTGCGAAAAAAATTCTTATTCTGGACCAAAACTGAAAAGGCGTAAGAAAATTCCAAGCGAATTCGGTGGCAGTTAAAAAAATTCCCATGATGATGTCAAATCATATCACAAAATCAATATTCAATATGAAATTATTGATTCAGTGTCTAATGAAATTGAGACAAAATTTAATGAGAACAATATATCTTTTTTTATTTGCCCTTAGTTCAGTATTATCAGGATCAGATGTCGAAAAAGAAAATGTTTCAACCACATGCAAAGTATATAACCTCCGGAAAGAGAATTGTTATGCAAATTGCGACTGTTTTATTTAATGGTGAAAATTAAAAACATAGACCATCCCAATTTTAAAAGTCGCCTGGATTATTTTAAAGAACGGAATATAAAAAATGTGTTTCCTGTCATAAAATTATTAGTTAAATTGTTTTTGACTGTGTCGATCAACTCAGACAGTTGTGAAAGGTCTTTTTCGTATCTCAGGAGGCTGAAAAATTATTTTCGCAGTACAATGGGACAAGAAAGACCTTCATCTTTAACTGTTTTAGCTATCGAACAAGATACATCACTGGATTATGATGATATTGTAACAAAATGTTCTCGTCTTCCAAACTGTAAGAACGGCGTTTAAAACTTCAATAAAAGGTAAATAAATATAGATATTTGTATTTAGAAAAATTTTGTTAACAACAATTATGTTAACACAATTATGCACAAAAATTATGTTAACAATTATTTTTCTCAACATCAATTCAATTTTGTGATCCCTCCTCCCCCCCTGTTAACAAACATTTTATTTATTCCATTTTGTGGATTTTCATACATACAAATCTCGCACCCCCAAATGAAATGCTGAAATGCCGCCCCTGCCTCCACCCAGTGTGGGGAGGAATAAAAAAAATCGGCTCTGCTAGGTTCTGTCCCGTTGTCGATACTATATGCAAAGCAGGGCCGTGGAGAGATAATTCGGGCCGGAAGGGGGGGGGGGAGAAACTCACAGGCCCCTATTTTGCTCAGGCCTCATTTCTAATTTTCCTTCACAGAGTTCTTAGTTTTAAAGTAGTATGTATATTTAAGAAAAAATTTAAGGTATAAAATATTCAGGTTATAAGAAATAAAGAAGAAACCGGAAAATAATAAATATAAATATTTTTTCAATGTATAACTATTAATTTTTTTTTCTTTAATAAACAAAACATTAGAAACAGAATATATTTTTGCTTTTGTGAACCAGATTTGGGACAGTGCCATATTTTTTACCTGGAGACAGAAAGAAAGATAAATATTTTGAGTGATAAAAACATTTTTTTCATTTTCATAATCACTGCTTATATTTATTCATTTAATTTTTTTTCTTTCTTTTCAAAGAAAAAGTCAATAATTCGAGCCCCCCGAAAAGTCCGGGCCCGGGGGGGGGGGGGAATCACCCCGTCTCAACCCTTCTCAACAGGCCTGATGCAAAGACTCAGCCTTCTACATTACTGGGGAGAGTTTTTAGAGGACCCCGAAAGATTTAAAAAAAAAATTCTCCACCCTCAGGGGAAGGGGGGGGGGGGCATACGATTCCTTTAAGTTCTCTCCCGTGGCTTATACTATATGTCTGCAAAGATGTAGTCTTCTCAGTTACCTGGAGGGTGTGGGGACTTCAGGAGGATCTTAAAAGACAAAATCAAGATAAGAAATTATGTAGCTAAGTTTATAATTTTTTAAATGCGAGATGGAGCATTTAGGAAAATATTTTCATCTAATGAGAGAAAATATTAATAGATTGCACCTACTCACATTACTTCAGTTTGTGTAAGATGGATTAAATGAA
Source organism: Amaurobius ferox (assembly GCA_951213105.1). Lineage (NCBI taxonomy): Eukaryota > Metazoa > Arthropoda > Arachnida > Araneae > Amaurobiidae > Amaurobius > Amaurobius ferox. The sequence continues at coordinate 98,780,538 of OX578143.1, read as the reverse complement.
TTTGATATGCATGTATATAGTATTGTATATTCAAAATGCGTTAAGAAATGCAGAATTTCTGAAGAAGAAAATATGTACAGAACTTGCCTCCAATGTGTTTCAAAAGAATTTTTCATGAAAATTATTATAATTGACACCTTAAATGAAAATCAATAATGAATAAGAATTTTCAATCAAAAATATTATGGGTCCTCTATTATCAAAAACTTATTTATTAATTACTATTTATTATCTTTATTTCAATGCTGACGAGCGCATAACAAGCGACAAAACCTTTCCATGAATGCTGTTTGTTCTCTGCAATGAGAGTGCAATCTTAAAGAAAACACTGTTTCAAATTCGTATTATATTTTATCGCAATACCGTCATCTCTGGCTGCTACGATTATATGATAATATCTCCTTCAGATGCACTTTGACACGTCGTCAGCACATTACTCGGCGCATCTAACTACGGAAATGAGATATTCTTGAGAAAATACAATTTTTGTGGCTCGCACCTCCCCCTATTTAGAACCTAACCACGTGATCACATCCAATACCTCTAATTTCCTCCTATTGAAGAAAATGAATAAAAAAAAAACACTACTACCACGTTTTTGCCAACTTTATTTATTTATTTTTTCATCCGTCTTTTCCCCTATTTTCCCCTCGTATTTCATTTCTTTCTTTTTCTGGTGTCTGAGAGAATGGGGCTCATTAATATTTCATGACAATCAGTCGCTTGATTGGACGGACCGACACGGAAGGATGGAAAGCGGAGGGGGGGCGGAAAGGGAAAAAGAAGAGGGAAAAATTAAAAAATATAAAAGAATGAAAGTGTTGGAAAGAAAAGAAAGCAGGACTAGTAATTTCTCTCTCGGACTGAGTGGAAAGGATGAATGAATGAATGTAGCGCCATCTGTCGGCGGTTTAGGAAATTTCTAGTTGTATTCAAGTTTTTTTTTTTTTTTCAGATTTTAAAATGTGCAGTTTAAAACAACTAAGGATTGACGAATAAGTGGCAACGTGGCAGCTCATCTTTTGCAGTGGCGTCGCCAAAGGTGGTATTTGGAGGTCGTACCCCTCCCCCCAGAAACCCATTAAAGTTCGTATAAAAATGATTTTGAGAAATGGAAAACAAGATATTATGCACCCCCCCCCCCCCCCCCCCCCAAATTTTTCTGGCGGCGCTACTGATCTTTTGTATACTGTGCAGAGGGGTAGCTAGGATCTCCCAAAAGTTACGGGGGGGGGGGGGATCGAAAGGGGAATCAGTAGTGCGGTATTTCGTTTATTTAATTACACGATTACTTGTTGAAAAATATATTTTACGAAGAGGTTAAAGAAACACAAATTTAAAACTGTAAATAGATAAGTATTATAATTATTTTGCATGTTTAAATATATCGCAAGTGTATTGAAATAATGCATATCTTAACTTCCGGTGGAACGCATAAATTTATGAATTACGCACATATAGGATTCTCTCATCATCCTTATGCATCCCTTTAACTTTCGATGGAATTTGTTATAGAACAGTGCCTACTGATAGCAAATCGACTGTGCGTTGAAAAAGTTTGTAGTGACCCTAGCGGCGAACCGAAGAGTTTAGAATTCCTATTTCCTAAACAAAGCAAGTTAGGCGAAAATTTTCCATTACAGTTGTGCAGCGTTTTATATTTAGTATAGAAAGACGTACAATTTGCAGATAATATGTACACAGAAGATAAAGAATGAGCTCAACAAAATGTGATAGCGATGTGATTTCAATCAATATCTCGTCATACTGAAGTACTTCCGAAGAAAATGGCATGAATTACGCATGGAAAAATAATAAACCATTTTTTTTTAAATTTTTTATTCTGATTTAAATAATATAGAGAATATTATAAAAATAAAGTTTGTTTATAAATGAACTTTATTGCATTTTCGATTGGATTATATCAACTACGGCCATCGTATTTAAAGATTACTGGCATTTTGCAATTATTTACGTCATCTGTTTAATTTTGACAAGGATTTTTGAAACTCATGCATTGTGTTTTGCCTATGTACTCTATGTACTCTTATATTATATTTTGGCAATTAACTTAAATATTGTGTTTAGTCAATTGTTGAAACAGAATAAAAGTAGTACGGATATAACTTCTAACACCATTTTAGAGCTTTCATTTCGGAATTTTTTGATCCAATTTTATATTTTTTGTAAATTTTTTTACAAACGAGAGACCAAAACACTTTTTTACAGATCCGCCTATGAAGATAATTTTGTATAGCGAGAACAGAGATTCTTATACTTTTTTTTAGGAGAATTAAATTGAATATTTTAATATAAAAAGGTTTTTAATAACAATAATTTAAAATAATACAGGAATTTGCACATAATTGTGAAATTTAAGTTCCTTTATATTACATATATTCCGTACGAAGAACGGATATACTGTTAACACATTTACATTTTCTGAAAAAATTGGTGATATTTAGGAGTGTTTCTTTCATATATGAAAAATTATTCTTTATCTGTTGTCCTTTTGACAAAAACTTTTATTTTCAATTTAAATTATTGAGACAGTCGCTGAAATTTGAACAAGAAGGTTACTGCGTCGAAGGAAAAATAAATAAAATAGAATAAAATAAGAAAAAAATGTTTATACAAACTTTAAAGCATATGTTGTTTATATCCATTTTTATAGTACAGTGTTTTAATTTAGAGTTTTAATTGCATTTTTCATCTTTTTAAGAGATAAGTATGGGCTCCCCAACCCCTTCACTCATTTTAAAAAAATCTAATGAATTAACAATTGTGAATAACCATTGTTGAATTAATAACCATTACTATTGTTATAATCATGCAGGAAGATAAAGATAGAAAATATAGATAGAAAATAGATAGCAGGAAATATAGATAGAAAAATGTTTCATTTTATTTAAAAAGTTCAATAGTAACCATGGGTTCCCATTTCTTTAGAATTTATCGCATATTTTTGGGTTTACTATTGATTTTAAGAGCTTTTACATCAGTATGAAAATTCTCTAATCCCTTGTACTATAACCCCTGTGGATCCCCTTCTTGTTGACCTTCGTCTTGGTACTTCAAAAAGCGTTATATTTCCCAGCCTCTGACCCATGATTGATTTTTACGACCATCACAGGTACAGCCAGAATGACCACTATGTACACTCTATTCCCCTTCGTGCAAAGTTCCCATACCACGACATCTGTTCTATCCACAGACCACGGACCGCTAACTCCCACATTATACCTCGTTAAAACCTCTCCCACCAAACACCGCAAATATAATTCCCGCCGTACACAGAGTTACCATCTCACTCTTTCTCTCCACCACCCTCTTTTAAATACACCCCCAGCAACTTGCCTCAACCCCAGCAGAATCTCTCAGTGTCGAGGACGGTAGGCAAGAGCAGGTGGCACTTGGAGCATCAATTGATGTTGCAGAGGAGAGGGAACTGATTGCATTGATTGACCTTCCAACCCCCTGAACGACACCATCCCCTCCCCCTCAAAGAACATCCTCCCGAAGTTAAAAGAGGAATAGGAAGAGAAAAATGGTTCGCTGTTTTTATTTGCAAATGTGAGAGGTAACTAACAGCAGTGTCGATTTGGCGGCGTGTTTTTTGTCTATCCGTTTGATTTGCTTATTTAAATTCTTCCGGGAGGGGAGGGAGGGTTTTTTTAGAGTGTTCTTAGAGGTGTCTGAAGGATGTCACAAAGGGCTGGAAGGTTGAAACTGTAGATCATTCGTCTTTGGTAGCAGGTGATGCCAAGGCAAAGATTATTATGGATGTGGTTCGAAGTGATATATGAGACCAGGAAATGAACGAATGGGAATTTTTTTTTCTCCATCACTTAAAGTACTTAAATTAGTCGAGGAAAGAACACAAAAACATGATACATATAAAAAATAGTCTCCTGGTGAAGTGCTGTTTCTTTTTTTTAGAATCAAGTAGCAAGTATAAACTTCTGTAGTTCTTTTTAATATTGTAGCCAATACTCGAATTCAGAACCTCTGGCGCAATTTAAATTCGATCATTTGATATGGAACATTTGAGAGAGTTTTAAGAAAATGGGATGTATAAATTTGTAGCCATTTAAATTAATTTGAAAATAAAAATTTATTTTTATTCTAATAATTTTAATTCCGTGATAAAAACAACTCTCATAGAATTTTTGACGATCATCTTTTTCGAATATGGTATATTTCCTTTCTCGTTATCAATTTTAAGTTATTAAGCTATTATATCTGAAGATTTTATTATATTAGGAAGGTGGTGGCAACAGTATGAGACTTTCACCACAAACGAAGAATGTGAGTCTACGTACTATTAAGAGTTCTACTATGAATTAATTTAGGAAATCGGAATAAACAAAGTAATTATTTGATATTCAAACAAGAAGCATATACATTTTGAACTACTACAGATAGAGGTTTTCAGCTTTGCTTCTGAATGCATAATACATAGAAACAATTCAACTATTTTACTTGAGACTAATAATCCACTTTCAATTTTTATATCCAGATTAGATATTAAGTATAATGAACACAAAAATATATCTTCTATAATAAAATTAAAAAATGAATAAATAAAACAGTGGACGTAAGCTTCTATTTCTAAGCACTACATTTCTTTTCATAAATTATTCTGATTTTTCTTTACAACGTGGAATTTAGGGGGAAAAAGTCGGCTAATTTTTTACCAATAAAATAAATTATAATGCGCTTTTTACTTTCCTTATATACATAATGTATAAGAAAAGTATTGTGACGGGGTTGAAAATTCGAATTCGAGTTTTCGACGGAAGAGCACGTTTCAAACACCCCTGATCACGAATCAAACATTTTTGACGTAATGTCTGTGTGTGTGTGTGTCAGTGAGTCTGTGCAGACGATAACTGACGAACAAATGAACCGATTCCAACGAAATTTGGTACAAAAATCACAATCCGTGAATACTGGAAGCCTATTGTTTTTAAACGTAATCGAATGTTCAGAACCCCCCCTAAATTGTCGAGTGAAATTTTAAAAAAATTATCAAAAAATTAAAACTTTTAATGAAGTTACGCAAATAAGCATTTCTTATGTAATTTTTCCTTAGAAAACGATTGACATAAACTTTAGAACGCTAGCATGAACCGTTCTCGAGATATTGCACATTTTAAAAATAAATTTATCAAAAATTCCCATAAATTAAAATATATATATATTAACTGTTGAGAAACATGTTCCCTTTTCATATGTAATATCATGCGATAAATTGGGTGACATCATTCTCGTGGATCTAGCTCGTTCCATTCATGAGAATAGATACTTTGAGTAATACTTTTATATTTGAACGCCAATAGTTATTTATCTGCTATAAGAATAACTTATTTCTCCATCTATAACGCTCGGCGAGATTTTGGCGCCGAATTTAGCGGAATGTCGCCAACTTAGCGACTTTTTTAAATGTTACCAAATTAACGGCAATCTCGCCAAATGGATAAAAATGACATTAAATCAGTGAAAATGACGACTCATTGACGAAAATTCAATTTCTTGGAAAGAATATAAATAGCTACTATAAAAAAAACCTATCTTTTTTTATTGTAAAAATAGTAAATTCATTGCATTATATAAGGAAAGTCATGTGTTGTCCACATCAGATATTTTTTATTTTATTTTCCGCAGTATATTGACAGTTTACAAATATGAAAGACGTGCTTTCAATATGAAACTTGAAAACTTTGATAGTGGACAACACTGTAAGTATTGATTGTAGAAGTATTCCTGAAAAATACTGTTACAATCAATGTTGTTCGATTTATTATATATGTCGTACAATACATTGAAATAATACAACTAATTTTGCTTAAATTTAATGAAATAAAATAACATGTTTCTTTCATTTATTATAGAAATCTACCAATTTGTCAAAATATATGCTTTTGATAGAGATAATTTTGATAAGCAACACTGCATGAATTTTCTATTGGGGAAAATTAAATTCTTCTGTAAAAATTGTCCGATTATTTTGCCCCCAAAAATAAAAGGTGTAAAATGAATTCAGTTAATTTTGCTTTAAAACAAAATAAAGTGTTCGTTTTAAAATAAAATTTTCATAAGTGACTCAATCATTTGCAACGAAATCTATATATGTGCCTTCTGTATTATAGTTATGATAGCAAACCACACTGCAAGCAGACTTCTATTGCTGAAAAACAACTTTTACAGGCAAAGGAAATTGGTTTTTATCTCCAGATTGTAGAATTCGTAGAATCCGATAATTTATCTTTAATTAGATAAAATAAAAATAAATAAATACGCTCATATTTTATTAACGAACACTAAATATATTTGTTCTTTACAATTGGGATTGAAAACGGCACCGAGGCCGACTTTTATTGCTAGAAACAGCTTCTACAGACATCTTCTACTAAATCTTTTTAGAAAGTGAAATTCGTAGAAATGATTCAACTGATTTTAACTTTAAAATAAAATTATATAAAACAAAATAAATGTGTTTGTTCTTTGCAATTTTCACAGCAGGCGGCACAGCATGTCGACTTTTATTACCAAAAACAGCTTCTACAGACAAATATTGATCCTTTTTGGAAAGTGGAATTCGTAGAAATGATTCAGCTGATTTTAACTTTAATAAAATTAAATTATATAAAATAAAATAAAATATGTACTTTATAATTTTATTTTCAGTAAAACAACATGTTGTTTATAAAGTTTATCCGTATTAATGCTGGAAAACGACTTCTATCTGTAAAGGCAATTGGAATTTTCCAGAATGTAGAATTTGTAGAAATAATTCAGATAGTTTCACTTTAAAAAGATAAAATAAAAATAAATAAATACGTTTTCCTGTTTTAAGTAGAAAATTAATTGCGCAAATAATTTGCAATTTGTTTTCTCCACAACTTAGAATTCGTGAAAAAATTTCAAATACTGTTAAATTCCTTTAATAAAATAAAATATATTTATTTATAAATTTATTTTTATTAAGAATCTAATCGCTTATAATAAACGCAATATAGTAAATACCAGCTTTCACCTTTAAAATTATGATATCAGGTAGCACACAGCATGGATACTTATTGCTGAATAGCAACTTCTACAAACGAATGTTGTTCTATTTTTTATGCAAAATTTAGAATCCGTAGAAATAACTCAGTTAATTCCCATTTCATTAATTAAAATAAAATAAAATAAAATAAAATAACACCAGTAAAATTATAAAATATTAAATATAAAATTAAGTATCAAACTGATAAAGTAAAATATATTAATATATTAAAAAAGGATAAATAAAAATATTACTAAATTATAATAAAATTAACAATTGAAAAGAAAATGTTTATTTTAGTTTTATATTCAGTGAGAAGTCTATTGTACATAATAAATATAAAATATGGGCTGTTGATATTAAAATACTAATATCGGGCAATACAGTACGTAGATACTTATCGCAGAAAAACAACTTCTACAAGCAAATGCTGTTCAGTTTTTCTATAGAACGTAGAATCCGCAGAAATAATTCAGATATTTTCCAATAAATTAAATTATATTAAATAAAAAACAAATATTAAAATAATAAAATATGAAAAACAAAATAAAGTACCAAGATAATGAAATAAAATATAGTTATGTAGTAAAATAAAAGGATAAATGAAAAAAAAAATTAATATAAAATAAAAATTTATTTTAAATAAAATTTTTATTTTTATCTATAATTACTAGGAAGCTTATAAATAAATAAACAATAAATAAATAAACATTATTTTGTCACATAATAGGTACAATTGCATCTTACAATTATTTGCTTATCATGCATAATGAATATTAAATAGGTGTTTTCGATTTTAAACTTTTGCGATAGAATGTCACGTTAAATTTAGGTACATAATGTTGAATATAAAATAACATTATTTAAAATCTGCATAAAATATTTAATTAAATTAAATTATACAAAATAAAATAAAGTTATACGAAACAAATTGAAACTATGAAAAATACAATAAAATTATACAAAATAAAAAAAGATTATGAACTGCTTAAATTTAGTTTGAGTGCGTTGCAAATTGTTTATAGATATCAAAGCTTAAAAACAGACAGCATAGTATATAGGCTACTTTTCGGAAAAAACAACTTTTACAGTCAAGGAAAAATCAAATGGTTCGTCTTCAGAACGCAAAATCAATTGAAATATACTCTGTTGGGAAAAAATATATGCACCCATAAAATACTGAGCTACAGCCGCGAAACTCGTCATGCAAATGTAATTTTAAAGTTATGCAAATAAACAAATTGTTAGCGCCAATGATGTTATAGGACTCATGCAGCGCGTAGGAGAGCGACGCATCGTGCAGCATTTAAAACGACCGGTGTTCTCACTCATGAGCAATTGGAACTGTATTTTCTGCTTTGATATTATAAGTTGTATACAAAGATGCCTTTGAGGCGTGCTCGACGACGCTACGAACAATTGTATAACTTAGAGAGAGGTCACATCATGCGCCTAAGAGAAGCTGGTTGGCTCAACAAACGTACCAGTCACCACTTTTGTCGGAAAGATATGACAATTGCTCAGCGTTGGCAAGAGTGAATCAGAGAAGGCACATATAATCGGTATTCTAATACATAAATTGAAGAGTATTGGGTTCTGTCCTAATTTGGTTATGTTGTTGAAGTCATATTTGGGTTCTAGGTTTTCATGTCTAAATTTTGGTTCGTCATCGAGTAGGAGCTTTTCGGCTACATCTGGTGTGCCCCAGGGCTCTATTCTTGGTCCCCTGTTGTTTATTATCTTTATTAATGATCTTGCTGATTGTTTTGGAAATTGCCTTTTTTATGCGGACGATCTGAAGATTTTGTGTCCTATTTTTGATGCTGTTTCGTGAAATAATATTCAGTCGGAGCTGCTTGTCCTTTCTGATTGGTGTGGCAAAAATTGTTTGCATCTCAATATCAGTAAATGTAGTGTGGTGTCTTATACTCGTAAAAAAGTGCCTATTTTATTTTCGTATGCTATTAGCAACTCTGTTTTGACTAGAAGGTTTTCCATTGCTGATCTTGGGGTCACGTATACATCTGATTTTTCTTTTTCCACACATATCTCCAATATTTGTGCTAAATCATACAGAGATCTAGGCTACATCAGGAGGATTACGCATGATTTTGTAAATGAGGATTCCAGAATAGTTCTTTTCAATGCCTTGGTCAGGTCTGGGCTGGAGTATGCGTCTGTGGTTTGGAGGCCTTTTCAGGCCGTTCACTCTAGAAGGATTGAGGTCATCCAGAATAGTTTCTTGAGATATCTTTTTTATAGGAAAACTGGCATTAGTTGTTATGCATTGTCTTCTGCTTTTTTGCGTGGTTTGTTTGGTGTTGTAAGCTTACAGAGAAGAAGGGATTTTATTCTGTGTTCTTTTTTCAGGGGTTTGTTTCGTGGCCGGGTTGACTGTTCCCATGTCTTGGGTGGGATTGGTTTTCATGTCCCACAGTATAGAACTAGAAGCTTGAATTTATTTGCCATTAGGAAGTTTGGGTCGAGTATTGGCAATAATTGTGCTATAAATTGCTTTTCTAAATTATACAATGGTTTCCCCGATTGTCTTGATATTTTTTATTCTTTTGAGAAGGATTTTAAAGAGCATTTGTTGTGAACATCTTGTGTTTTATTACATGTATTCTTGTGCAGTGTTTTTTAATTTTAATGTTTTAACTTTTTAATGTATTTTAACTTTTTTTTTTTTTATGTATGTCATGGTATTTTGAATGAGTTTTGCTCCTGCATGCTGTAACTGGGACTACGTCCTGTTGCTTGCAGTCTTTGTAAATAAATAAATAACCGTCGCAGAGGTCCAGGATACAACCAGACAGATAACTGCTCGAGAGGATCGAGCAGTCAGGATAGGAGCCACGTCCACACCTAAGGCAACAATATATACTGTATTATAGGCGCTCTATGTACACCAATGACGTCACTATTCGCAATTTGAATGCATTTGCCATCCTCTATGCATCCTATATCAAGGGATACTACTCAAAGATGACTGGCCAAAGAGGGGATTAGATATCTACGTCCATTAAGGCGCCTACCACTGACCCCGCAACATAAGCAGAGCCGCCTGGATTGGTGCTGAGCTCGGTCGGCAAGATATTTCTTGTTTGGGCGCTTATTAAGTAAATACCCTGTTTTGACCTGATGAAGAGGAATCAAAACTCCCTCGAAACAATTGTTGTCACATAAATTGCATATGTCTGCTTTCTTTAAGGAAGTACTATAAATGTTAGTTCTTGGGGTTACAGTTACATGAAATTTTAACGAGCTAATGACGTTCTGAGCAAATCCCCACATAAAAGAATGTTTCAACACTGCACATTGGATATAATTTCAAAAAATTAATAAATATATGTTTTATTATTTCTATAACACTCAAATTAGTGTATTTATCAGTAGGGAAAGTCAGGTGCTGCACATATCATATTGGTATCATGCATTATAGACAAAGCAGCGTGTATCTCAATAATATTCGCAAACCGATTTCAAAGCATTCTCTTTACTCTGATATATTTAAGTGACGTGGACCGATTTATTTTACAGAAAATAATAAATCGCATTTACCCCTCCCCCCCCTCTTGCTCGCCGAGTAGAGCGCATTGACTGATTGCTTTAATCTAGCTTATCCATCGAGGCAATTCTCCTTGTGCACAACTATCTCCATTTGACACATGCTACTATGAAAGCCTTGATTTAGTGGACCGACATTGCGATGTCTCTAGGAATTAGTTCCTGTTTTAGGGAAAACGTATTGTCCGGCTTCATATTTTCCCCAGCCGTACACCATTCTCCCGTGACCAGAACGTTCGATTTCCCACTCCCCCCCCCCCCCCTTCCGCTGCCACCTCCTTTGATTGGACGGCCGCAGAAGAAATTACTGCAGCCACAATTCCTGACATTCCACTTGACTGGCCTTCGCGATTGGTCACTCACTGACGAATGGCCACATTCGAAATAAACCAGCTCGTTCCATCCATCTATTGCCTCCCCCATTCCCCTCTCCATCCCGGACTGTCCATCTGGTCCGAGGAGAAATAACAAAAAATATCTTCTGGAATATCCAGCTCCAATATGGAGTCCATTCTATTGGCCATTACCCCTCTTTTTCCATGAGCACAAACAATGGGCAAACGGAATGAAGCGGAGCCCAGAGAAGAGAGCGGACTCGATTAAGAAGGGGGGCTCGAGTAAATTTCGGGGCCCTGGACAGTAAATACCGTGATCGGGTAGGAATAGGAGTGACTGGGAAATTGCCTGAACATCAGACTGTGAGAGGTAAAATGGCATTGGGACAACAGCAAAGACGGCGAAAGTACTAATTTTAGTTCCGAATTTCGATCTTAATTTATCACTTCGTACCATCAGAACGGTACCCAGAGAGGGTAGAAATGCACCACTTTTTTTAATTGCAAGAAATGACTGCTGTAATGATCAAAATCTTTAAAACATTATAATCCAATTACTTGGAACTTTGGGAATTATTTTAATTCAATTTAATTTTACGTATAATGTGAAAACTGCATATAACGACCACGTACAGGACTTCAGTAAAGTGATTCTTAAGGACTTTAGACCGTTTTTCTAAAGTCCTTAAATAGATGTAGTCCTTTAGACAAACGGTCATTCTAAAACTAAACTCATAAAGCATGTTTTAATTAGTCAGGCTAGTATAAAATGAACATAGCACAGTGCTTCTAATCTAACATAGCTTAGAAACGTACATTTATTGATCCTATTGAAATTCAGTTAATTAAAAAAAATCTGATGTGAGTAGCATAGGACTTTCCCTACAGACTCAAATTCATTTTCTATTTCTTTTATAATTCATTAAATTGAGTTTAATAGCACAAAGTAACACGGATAATCATTTGAAATTACGCTGCATGTGCAGTTTAAGTATTCGTTTTCATCGTATTATTACATTAAGTATTCGTTTCACGTGTCAAAAATGCGAAAAAACTAAAATATTTCGGCAACAGTTAGTCCGAGAGTTATGGGAGTCTTATTCCTTTAGTCGTTAAATATTTTATGTAGTCTTTTATTTTGGATTTTGGCAATTTTGGGGCTTATACTTTCTTACAGAATCGTACAAAAATCTAATTAGCACCAAAGTATCACACAGATGAATTTTCTACCAAATTTTGTAAAATTCAATCAATTAGTTTTTCGGCTAGAGTGGATACATACTTTTTTACGGGCCATTCCGCAGAATGCCAAAATCTAATCAGCACCATGGCAACCTACAAGTGACTTATCTACCAAATTTTATGAGATTTGGTCAATTAGTGTTTCTGCTAAAATTGAAACATACATTGCACAAATAAACACACACACATAGACGTCACGCTAAAAATAGATTTTTGGGGTTCTAGTGTATTCCAAACACGTAGATCCGTCGAAAATTCGAGTTGCGATTCCGACACTATATGTTATAGGGAAAGTAAAAGGCTCGCCATGCTTTCATGTAGTTGACAATGATTTATTTTTATAATGCTTTTAGTAATACTGAAAATATTTTTAGATTGAACAGAAAACTAATATACGCCTTGAAAAATATGTGACAAAAATTTTTTATTAGAGCAAACAATGGGAAAATCTTAAATTTTGTACAATTCCAATAAATCACACGAATTAAACAAAACCTATATTTTTGACGTAATGTATCTATACATGTAATTTCACAGCGATGCGGTCATTGCTTTTAATTTAACATATCTACACCTCACAGACATAAAAACGAACATGTTTAAAATGTATTCCGGAGATCTTTAGATGTGTTCTTTCATCAAAATCTCGAATTGGAAAAATTTTGTGAAATACTTACTCGGTATAGTACGGAAAAAGTAAAAAAGTTCACCTTATGGAAGTAATTCTCCTTTTTTATTGTCTTTCCAATCACTCGGCAGATTTTCGAAAAGCTCAATGATTGTAGAAAAGAAGTCTGTAAAAAATACATTTAAACAAATGAAGTGGAAAATCAAACAAAAGGGTGGATCAAGACTTGAAGAAAATTACCAATTTTTTCAAGTTTTAACTCTTGGGGAAGGGGAATGTAAAAACATCACGTTATTGTTTTTTTTTAATTTTGGAAAAGTTATGAACGAATAAATCTTAAAAAAAAAATTATACATACACTATCCCTATCATTAAAACAATAAAAACAAACAAGGTCGATTTAAGTTCATTGGAATATGAGGGGGTTCTTAAATGTAGGTAGGGATAAAAAGGTAATTAAAAATACTTGAAGGGGGTATCAAAAAGTCAGACGCATCGGAACAAAGAGAAAAATACGGAATTTTTCATTTTTAAAGTCACTAGGGAGGCGGGGGACAGTTAAATTTATTTTCCTTTCAGTTGTGCAATAAGTAATGAAAAAACATGTATAAAACATGAAAAAACATGTATCAGCGATTCGTCATTCCATTCTGAATACAAAATAATAATAATAATGAAGAACTTCAAGTATTTATGTGCAGCTTATCACAAAATTAGTCACATTAAGACAAAGAGAAAATACCAGATTTTTCATATTTGCTGTCACTGGAGGGGAGGAGACGGTAGACCCAATTTCCAATTTCTTTCGAAGTTTCAGAAAAAGTGATAGATGAAAATATCTGAAAAAGTTACCAGAGTTAGTCATTCTAACACAAGTGCAAGAAAAATTACACAGACTACACTTCAGGATGATTAGAAAAGAAAAAGAAGCTTTATAAAATGTGTGGGGCGGTGCGAAAATTGAAATAAAACTGTAAAACTGTTTGAGTGAGATATGAAAAATTCGAACACATTAAGACGAAGAAAATAATATTAACTTTTCTATTTCTGCAGTCACTAAGGAGGTGTTTAAAACAGACTGAATTTTTGGTTTTATTTGAATTTAAAAAAGCAATAAACGACAAAATCAGAAATTATTTTTAGAGGTTATATCTCAATGCTAATACGAAAAAAACAAAGACTGTTCAAGTTGATTGGAAAAATATAAGCGAAAAGTTATAAAATGTAGAAGGGAAAGAGTGAGCAAATATAAAAAAATGAAAATATATGAGTGGGGTATAAAAATTGGGTATATTCAGATAAATAGAAAAATACTATGTTTTTCATTTTGCAGTCATTTAGATGAATTTGATAAAAAAAGACCCAATTTTCATTTATTTTCGTAGTTTTGAAAAAGAAATGAAAGAAAAAATAGGAAAAAGAAAATTCACAAATCCATTATAACAACCCAAATACAGGAAAAATATCACTGATGATTCAGGTTGATTAAAAAAAGAGGGACAATAAGCTGGAGAGATGTGTGGAGACATGTGTGGAGAAATGAAAATTTAAAAAAAAGATCAAAATATTCGTGTGGTGCACCAAAGATAGAGAGCATAAAGACTTCAAAGAAAAGTACGATTTTTTTTTTTACTTTGTCTTCCATTAAAAACGTCCTGTTTCTTTTTGTTATTATTTTGTAAAAAGAAAGCTTTGAACGAAAACATTTGAAATATTTTCTTTCCAGAAATACACCAAGTCACATAATACACAGCAAAACTACCGGGTTGCTGCAATTTCCCTAGAAAATAAAGAATTTCAAAGAAAATTCGAGGGTTAAAGATACAAAAATTTCGAGTACATATCTCTAATTGAGGGTACCAGCAAGACAAAAGTATTCCGTAAATGGTTAAGAAATTTAAACTAATACACCTCCTTAATAAATAATACGGGTCAGCATCCTTACTATAATTACTTCACAATTTCCAAACCACCGTCCACCACAAAACAAAAGTGTTTTAGTTAAAGGGATAAGTAAACAACACCCTTTCAATTTATTTATTTCTAAATGCCAATATAATATTGTAAGGTTTCTAAGATTGTAAAATTTGAATTCAAAAGGGTTCTTTCTCTCTATTTCTAATAATGTTTCTTTCATTAATCTTTTGCTTACGGGTGGGTCAGCGTTCCTTGCCACCTTTGCAGACATTGGCGTGGACGCCAATGTCTGAAAAGGTAGCACGCCATTGGCGTCCACGCCAATGCCTGCAAAGGGGATCGAACTGTTTGGGATAGGGTATGTTAAATACCTGTCTTTTTGAGAGGTTCTTCGTTCGGGATGGACTCTGTGCCACCCGTAAGCAAATAGTTAAGAACCATACTTGACAATGTACTCTCCCCCGCGGGGGGGGGGGGTAACTTGCCCCCCAAACAGCGCTAATGACGTCAAGTACAAAACAAATTGTATCACAGCTATTTTTCACAATAATGATTGAAACTATTAAGTCCCATGATCATTAAATCCCAAATGAGCCCTTTTATGCATGTTTATGCCACATTTTGTCCTACGCTGCCATGTTAAAAAAATATAAAATTTAGAATAAAATTCAAAGTTTTCACTCGAATTTAAAAAAATGTCTATATAGTTCTAGATTTTTTGATAGCAAAGCCCGATATAAAGTTTCGTAAAAATCCATTATTTGTTTCCGATATCGTGTATACAAGAAATGGACCACAGACATCAGACAGAAGGATAGCATTCCAAAAATTGTCAAAACGTTCAGGAGGTCTTAAAACATATTAGCATCAAAATCTCGAAATCGAAAATTTACGTGTAAACAATACTTTCTCAATACTACGTATTAGAAAACAACAAGTACAATGCAATTAACAGAAGGGTTATTTATAATTTAAACACAACAAATAAAGTTTTTGATTTTACGCATTTAAAAAGTTCTGTGGACTAAGACGTTTACATTATGAAATGCATTTAAATAGAAGCTTGAAATTATCTATAGTAGACCGTTATACAGTGACAGCTAAAATAAAATAGCGCTATTGTAAAATGAAATAATTTAGGTATGGAATGGACTAAAGAGTCACTAAGTTTAGCCCGCTCTATTTGAATTTCAAATTTCAAGCGAACATATAAATAAAATTTCTATTCAAAATATATCGCAATTTAGGTAATTTGATTGATCTCGGTAATATAAGTCTATAATAATAAAGGAAGATGTCTGTTTGTGGGTTTGTTCGTCTGTGTCGTCTGTACCGGAAAATCTAAACAATGTACAGTCGTTAAATTTGGTACGCAGATACTTCAAGACCCGGGAAGATGCACCTCGGCGTTTTTTGTTTTTTTTTAAAATTCGAATTAGCTTTTTAGTCATTTTATGTTTTAGCATGATTTTCATACACATGAATTCCTTAGCGGACAAAAATATTATGTCAGAGTTTCTGTCTGAACACCGACAAAAAGAGCAAGAAATCATTTTTCAAACAAATTTCAAACAAAATCTGTACGATTAATAGCCGAATTTTTACGCAATTCAAAAATATATATACTTTTCACGCATTGAAGAAATACGACGCACTTGGGATATTCTTCGTAGAGTTTTCTTCTTAACGCCATCGAAAAAGTAATTTTTACTTTTCATACTATGTAATATAAAAAGTATTTTTTTTTACGAAAATTTCCGAATTCGAGATTTTAATGCCAATACATGTTTTAGGACCTCCTGAACACGTTTCGATGATTTTGGAGTGAGGTACGTCCGTCCGTCTGTCTGTCTGTATGTATGTATGTATGTATGTATATGGTCGATTTATTGTGTGCACGATAGCTGCCAGCCACAAATATTAATGGATTTCCACGAAACTTTATCCGGTTTTGTTATCGAAAATCTGGAACTAGATAATTTTTTTTTTTTAAATTCGAGCGAAAATTTATTCGAAATTTTATATTTTTGAACATGGCAGCATAGAATAAAGTTTGACAAAATCATGCATAAACTGGGTAATATAGGGCTCAATGGATCACGAGACGTAATAGTTTCAATCATTGTTGTGAAAAATAGCCGGGATCTAATTTTTGTCTTCACGACGTCATTAGTCCATCTCGGTGATAAGTTGCCTGCCTCCGGGGGTTGTCAAGCATGGTATCAATCGAATGATTTTTTCGAGCCTTTTAAAGTGAAGGGTAACACGCTATATTTGTAATCATGTGGAACAACTATACCAATTTTTCAAAAGAAATTCTGTAAAATTTGAAAATAGCAAAAAACTCACAAGCTACTTACAAATGAATTCTGTTATGAGAAAGTCGAATAGAGCCTTGCTCTAGTTAATTTTTCTTTTGTTATAAGCGATCTTTGATTTTCCAGAATTCGGTGTGAGCTCCTGTGTGACTTTAACCAAAGGTTTGAATTTTACATCTCGCACAACGCCGGGTATATTTTCTAGAAAATGCACACGGCGTTACCAGGAATTTAAGATGAGCGGTTGTGACGTATCCGTGTGTATACCTACACGACAATTTTTATTAAGCGAGCGTATTGTTAAAACTTTCCTTTGTTTTCGGAAATACTTTGCGAGTTCCACTGTAGTTGTTATCAGAGGTTTATATCTCAAATCCCGGGAGCCACCGGGTACATTTTCTAGTAATAAAAAAAATATTAAAAATATTTTCCTTTGAAAGAGTGTTACGAGATTAAGGTTAACGAAGTAAACTGTTTGAATTCTGCAATAACTATGAAACGTTTTTGCGCGACTTAGAAACTGAAATTTATCTACAGGGGCTGATTGTAAAAATTATGGGTAAAAATTAGTTTCTAAAAATTTACTATTCTATGCATAACAGTTAAGCACAATCAAATTACCAATTGAACGCTAAACGCCTACTTTCCAGCAATATAGAGACTTGAAACTGTCACCTTGTAGAGATCGTACGAAAGTCATAACCTAAAAATTGCGAACTTCAAATATTTATAGATTTCTATCCGGATAATTTGGAACTCATTCCTAATGAAGCCACTATTAGTAATAACATTAATTTTTTGAATTTAAATCTAATTATTGAACCTACTAATAAGATAGTTACTAATTTATATGATAAAAAAAAGACTATATTTTAACTTTAACATTAATAAAGTATTACCATTTAATTCCTGTAACTCGATTCATTTGTTTAGAAATATTGTACTTAATCAACTTTTCAGAATTTATAGATTATCAGATAAAAAATTTCATGCTATGCATAATGCATATTAATAAGCTAAAAATTACCAGCAAATTATATAAATATCCAGCATATTTAATTAATGGTGTAGTTAAAAAGTTTGGAATGGTTGAATATACTTAAATTTTCTGCTTAGTATCTTATATTAGCCAGACATCCACTTTCTCTTGAATAATCATTACCATGTACATCCATTTATAATTTAATCTCTGTGTTTTCTATTATCATCTTCCCCATTATTTTGTAGCTCTTACAGTTGAATATCACCTTTTATCGCCTTTACGCATCACTGTTATTTATTTCTCACGATTGGCAACAGCATTTCTCAATTTTTTATTTTTTGCGATTGGCAACATTGGTCTCTTTATTCTAGGTTCCAGTGGATCAAACATCTGCAGTGTTTTTTCAAGTATTCTTGTTTCCTATAATGTTTCAATCTTTATGCATGTAGTCCAAGTTATCAGTGTTTATAGATATAATCTATCACTGATATAAGAAACATGCATTTGTGTTCATTTTGATAATATACTTGGACTTGAAGAAGAGTATTATTGAAATAAACAATTCATTTGTATAGACCTAGGGCTTGTCCACGTGTAAAGCTTTAATGCTTGGGTTTTATTTGATTTTCTATTATCGATTCCTTTCCATTGATGTTTGTTGTTTGTCTTCAGCTTGATGACCAGATGTTTGCATTTTATTTTTCACTTGATTGACGATTCTCTGTTTGATAATTTTTATTTGTTAGGCATTTTTTAATATTGGGGTATTTTGAGTTGCAACTTCTCTCTCTCTCTCTCTCTCTCTCTATATATATATATATATATATATATATATATATATAAAATAAGGGTTTGAAAGTCCAATGATAGAAAAGAGAGAAGCTGCAACTCGAAAAACCTAACTTTATAACTTTATATATATGTATATATATATAAAAATAAATTATTAAATCCAAAGTTAGAATGTATGTAGTAACTCATAATACACTATTCCAAAATTTTCTACAAATACAAAGAAATTAAGACAAAAAGAGGAAATAATAAAGCATAATGCAAGTCATAAGGACAAAGACAATCAACAAATTTCAAAAATGAGGAATGCAAATAAGAAAACAAAAAAATCAAGCAAAAAAGCTTGCACATGGAGGAGATTTAGGCTTACGAGATTAGGCTTACGAAAAGTTCATTTCGAAAAAATTCTCATCGGGTCCATATATCTTTTCGAAATGAACACAAAAATGCTTGTTTCTGAAACACAAGATAGATTTTATCTATAAACTTGTGTTATATGGACGACAAGCATAAAGATTGGAACAATAAAGGAAACATAAATACCTCAAAACGCACCTCTTCAGCGCAACCATGACGAGCAAAATATGACTGGATCAACGTTGCCATATGCCAAAATGAAAAGATGTGATTAGCTGTTGCCAAAGAGAGTAATAAAAACAGTACTGCGCAAAAGCAATAAAATGAGTTATTCAACTGTTAAATCTTCGAGATAAAAAGATGAAAATATAATTGCAGGAGAATGAAGAAGTACGGCTAAAATAAGATAATAAGGGGAGAATATGAGAATTTTAGGCTAATCGAAACTTATTAACTATACTATTGACTAAATATGCAGGATATTGATACATTTTACTAGTAATTTTGAGGTTATTAATGTGCAAAGCATGAAATTTTTTATCTGATAATCTATAAATTCTAAAAAGTTGATTAAGTATAATATTTCTAAACAATTGAATCGAGTTGCAGGAATTAAAAGGTAATAATTTATTAATATTAAATTTAAAAAAATCTTTTTTATCATATAATTTAGTAACTATCCCATGAGCAGGTTCTATAATTAGATTTAAATCCAAATAATAAACATTATTACTAATAGAAGTTTCATTAGGTATTAATTCCAAATTATCCGGATAGAAATCTATATCTATGACATAGTTATCAGTAAATACAAGACAAATCAGATCATCTACATATCTATAAATTTTATAATCAGTTGAAGTAAAGAATTTTTCATAATGATATAGGTATAAATTAGCTAACATACTGCTACTACAGCCACCTTGTGGAACACCTGAGACTTGTAAGTATAATTTATTACCTTGAAAGATATAATTATTGAAAAGAACAAAATGGAGAAGCTTAGGAAAATTGGTAAATTTTGTAAGATTAGAATGTTTAGTAATATAAGCATTATATAAAGCTAAAATGACATCATATAGATCAGTGATCTTAATATTATTAAATAGATCTTTAAAATCAAAAGTTTGAAATCCTATTATTTTACCATGCGTTTTTAATTTATTTTTTAATTCCTTACTGTTATTTAGAATAATGTAGCTATCACCAGAATCTCGTAAATTGCTATTTAGTACATTTAAATAATTTAGTAATAATTTACTAGCAGTAGTAGAGTATGAATTATGACCACTAGTAACAGTTCTAAATTTAATAGGATTTTTATGAAATTTAGGTATAAGCACAATATATGGAAATGTCAAAAATTTATTATTAATATCTAAATCACTATACATATTGATAATTTTCAATTTGATACTATTAAGAGAGTGTGAATCAATTTTAAATAGACTATTATTTTTTAAATAATCTAGCAGATATTGAATATAGAATTTTTTACAAATAATAGCATAATTATTAGAGGCTTTATCTACATAAGTAATAACAAAAGATCTATGTAAATCATTAACAGAATGCTTTATATTATCCATATTATATATGGATCTAGATAAATTAATACTACAAATGGTATTTTTAATAGATCTTAAAATAGTAAATTTCCACATATTAAATGCCTCTAAAGGCTGAGCATATTTAGAAGCTAATCCATAAATAAATTTATCAAGGTCCAGATTGATTGACTTTAACACTTGTTTAGAATTATTACATGAAGGTAACCTGAATTTAGTGCCAAATGACATGATAGTTCTTAAAGATTTATCTTTTACAATGGCTAAGTCTCCAGTAACTATATGACCCAAGTGTGGATTTATAAATTCAGCATAATTATCAGCACTACAAATACATTCACCATCTAAATTTGTTGAGGAATCTATGTCGACTGAGAGAGATTTTGAAATTGCATTGTAATTAAAAATGGTTCTTCCAATAGGCTTGTTATATTTAAAAGTTTTAGTAACATTCAAATCCTTTACAGGCAATAAATGATGAAATTGATTAAATAAATTCTTAAAGTTTATGGAATTATAAATAGGATGCTTAAATGATATTACACAATAAGAATTGGAACAGTTATTATGATGAAATTGATTAAGTTTTATGTTTAAATATTTTGATCTAGTAATGAGCAAATCATAGAAAATATGATTAAAATGTTCATTAGTAAGATTTAACTTTAAGAAAATAGCATAAACTGTGTTTAATTGTTTTTTCTTAACTGCAAATACCCATGATTTAATAAATTTCCATTGATATGTGTTATTGAATTGTTGATGCATACTTTTAATCTCTGCTTTAATATCATATTGGGAGGAGCTTCCTTTACCGCGTTTAAATCTTTTGAGTTTAGCCAATTTACTATTATGTAAAAGAGGTTTAAAAAAAAGGTGATTAAAAATAGAATATTTATTATCTACAAAATTATTCTTAACAATATTACCATTGAGATATAACTGATTTAATCCATATGGAAACAGAGTACAATGTGATTTAATATAGAAGTTTTCAAAGAATAATCTATCAGCAGTATTTGTTTTAATGTCCAAAATATATATAGTTATATTTTCAAAACCATGATGAGCAAAGTGTTTATATTCGATTTTATTAGAAGTAGGAAGAAAATTATTATTGTTGATATATTTTTTAACATGATCTCTATGTACATTCATACGTAGATGAATAGGATTACTGGTTTGTCCTATATAAGATATATTACATATATTACAAGATAATTTGTAGATGCAATTAAAAATTTTACAGAAAGTCTTATGACTATTTAGATTAGTAATTTGTGAGTTAGAAGCATATGGGCAGGTTTTACAATTTTTATTCTTACATTTATTGAAGTTATAATTTTTAGCTGGGCAATTATTATATCCAAAACAATCCATGGCAAACTGTTGGTAAAATGATAACGGTCTAAACAATTCCCAACTAAATTGTAAATACCGGGCAATATTTATCAAATTATATAATAACAAGAATAAATATATTTGCCAGTCACTAAATCAAATAAGATGTGTAATTCATAAGAGTTAAAGTAATATAAAGAGAATAGCATTAACATTTATAAATAATATAAATAAAAATAAAATAATTGCTTATATATAAAAATATATACAACTAAGTCCATGTAAAACCTAATAAAAAGTAATAAGTAGGATATTACAAGATAAAAAGAATTGATTAACAATATAAATATAATCAGTTCTAAACTAGATTAATTAAAACACAAGGTATAATAAAATATATACTGTGTAAATCTGGAATTCACATAGAATCCTGTCCAAAAAAGTAATAAAAAGATTGCACTAAAAAGTACAGTTTATAAAAGGTATCTATAACACCAATACAAAAATCCCAATTGCAGTTACCCAGTCATAAAAACACAAAACCAATAAATTAGTAAGAAATGATAACGATAGATGGCAGCACTAGAATAAGATACTTCTAATATTTAATTACTAATAGCGAAGAAAATTTGCAGTTAGATTTAAAAAACGATAGATGGCAGCACTAGATTAAGGAAATTCTAATATTAAATTACTAATAGCTAAAGAATAATTGCAATACAAATATTTACCAAATAATAAAACAGAAAGGAAGACAATAATTAATAATACTTTAAGCAAAAATATAATAAGTAACCTATGCAAATAAAAGAAAAGAATAAAATAGGAGAATGAGCCACAATAAACTACAATTAACAATGGATGAAAGTAGAGAAAGTAATACATAATAAAAAATTAAAATGAATTAAAATAAATTCTATTACTAAATTTAGCGCAAATGCAGCATAAATTTGAATAGATAGCAAATAGAATGTTTCTTTAATACGAAGCATACAAAAGGAATTAATAAGGATAGTTCATAAATGAAAAGTTAGATAAACTAAACAGCGTAGTATAAGAATGTGAATGACAATGCAATATACATTTAATTTATTGCGCAAATGCAGCTAATAAATAAAATGTTTTCAATATAAAAATAAATTATTAAATCCAAAGTTAGAATGTATGTAGTAACTCATAATACACTATTCCAAAATTTTCTACAAATACAAAGAAATTAAGACAAAAAGAGGAAATAATAAAGCATAATGCAAGTCATAAGGACAAAGACAATCAACAAATTTCAAAAATGAGGAATGCAAATAAGAAAACAAAAAAATCAAGCAAAAAAGCTTGCACATGGAGGAGATTTAGGCTTACGAGATTAGGCTTACGAAAAGTTCATTTCGAAAAAATTCTCATCGGGTCCATATATCTTTTCGAAATGAACACAAAAATGCTTGTTTCTGAAACACAAGATAGATTTTATCTATAAACTTGTGTTATATGGACGACAAGCATAAAGATTGGAACAATAAAGGAAACATAAATACCTCAAAACGCACCTCTTCAGCGCAACCATGACGAGCAAAATATGACTGGATCAACGTTGCCATATGCCAAAATGAAAAGATGTGATTAGCTGTTGCCAAAGAGAGTAATAAAAACAGTACTGCGCAAAAGCAATAAAATGAGTTATTCAACTGTTAAATCTTCGAGATAAAAAGATGAAAATATAATTGCAGGAGAATGAAGAAGTACGGCTAAAATAAGATAATAAGGGGAGAATATGAGAATTTTAGGCTAATCGAAACTTATTAACTATACTATTGACTAAATATGCAGGATATTGATACATTTTACTAGTAATTTTGAGGTTATTAATGTGCAAAGCATGAAATTTTTTATCTGATAATCTATAAATTCTAAAAAGTTGATTAAGTATAATATTTCTAAACAATTGAATCGAGTTGCAGGAATTAAAAGGTAATAATTTATTAATATTAAATTTAAAAAAATCTTTTTTATCATATAATTTAGTAACTATCCCATGAGCAGGTTCTATAATTAGATTTAAATCCAAATAATAAACATTATTACTAATAGAAGTTTCATTAGGTATTAATTCCAAATTATCCGGATAGAAATCTATATCTATGACATAGTTATCAGTAAATACAAGACAAATCAGATCATCTACATATCTATAAATTTTATAATCAGTTGAAGTAAAGAATTTTTCATAATGATATAGGTATAAATTAGCTAACATACTGCTACTACAGCCACCTTGTGGAACACCTGAGACTTGTAAGTATAATTTATTACCTTGAAAGATATAATTATTGAAAAGAACAAAATGGAGAAGCTTAGGAAAATTGGTAAATTTTGTAAGATTAGAATGTTTAGTAATATAAGCATTATATAAAGCTAAAATGACATCATATAGATCAGTGATCTTAATATTATTAAATAGATCTTTAAAATCAAAAGTTTGAAATCCTATTATTTTACCATGCGTTTTTAATTTATTTTTTAATTCCTTACTGTTATTTAGAATAATGTAGCTATCACCAGAATCTCGTAAATTGCTATTTAGTACATTTAAATAATTTAGTAATAATTTACTAGCAGTAGTAGAGTATGAATTATGACCACTAGTAACAGTTCTAAATTTAATAGGATTTTATGAAATTTAGGTATAAGCACAATATATGGAAATGTCAAAAATTTATTATTAATATCTAAATCACTATACATATTGATAATTTTCAATTTGATACTATTAAGAGAGTGTGAATCAATTTTAAATAGACTATTATTTTTTAAATAATCTAGCAGATATTGAATATAGAATTTTTTACAAATAATAGCATAATTATTAGAGGCTTTATCTACATAAGTAATAACAAAAGATCTATGTAAATCATTAACAGAATGCTTTATATTATCCATATTATATATGGATCTAGATAAATTAATACTACAAATGGTATTTTTAATAGATCTTAAAATAGTAAATTTCCACATATTAAATGCCTCTAAAGGCTGAGCATATTTAGAAGCTAATCCATAAATAAATTTATCAAGGTCCAGATTGATTGACTTTAACACTTGTTTAGAATTATTACATGAAGGTAACCTGAATTTAGTGCCAAATGACATTATAGTTCTTAAAGATTTATCTTTTACAATGGCTAAGTCTCCAGTAACTATATGACCCAAGTGTGGATTTATAAATTCAGCATAATTATCAGCACTACAAATACATTCACCATCTAAATTTGTTGAGGAATCTATGTCGACTGAGAGAGATTTTGAAATTGCATTGTAATTAAAAATGGTTCTTCCAATAGGCTTGTTATATTTAAAAGTTTTAGTAACATTCAAATCCTTTACAGGCAATAAATGATGAAATTGATTAAATAAATTCTTAAAGTTTATGGAATTATAAATAGGATGCTTAAATGATATTACACAATAAGAATTGGAACAGTTATTATGATGAAATTGATTAAGTTTTATGTTTAAATATTTTGATCTAGTAATGAGCAAATCATAGAAAATATGATTAAAATGTTCATTAGTAAGATTTAACTTTAAGAAAATAGCATAAACTGTGTTTAATTGTTTTTTCTTAACTGCAAATACCCATGATTTAATAAATTTCCATTGATATGTGTTATTGAATTGTTGATGCATACTTTTAATCTCTGCTTTAATATCATATTGGGAGGAGCTTCCTTTACCGCGTTTAAATCTTTTGAGTTTAGCCAATTTACTATTATGTAAAAGAGGTTTAAAAAAAAGGTGATTAAAAATAGAATATTTATTATCTACAAAATTATTCTTAACAATATTACCATTGAGATATAACTGATTTAATCCATATGGAAACAGAGTACAATGTGATTTAATATAGAAGTTTTCAAAGAATAATCTATCAGCAGTATTTGTTTTAATGTCCAAAATATATATAGTTATATTTTCAAAACCATGATGAGCAAAGTGTTTATATTCGATTTTATTAGAAGTAGGAAGAAAATTATTATTGTTGATATATTTTTTAACATGATCTCTATGTACATTCATACGTAGATGAATAGGATTACTGGTTTGTCCTATATAAGATATATTACATATATTACAAGATAATTTGTAGATGCAATTAAAAATTTTACAGAAAGTCTTATGACTATTTAGATTAGTAATTTGTGAGTTAGAAGCATATGGGCAGGTTTTACAATTTTTATTCTTACATTTATTGAAGTTATAATTTTTAGCTGGGCAATTATTATATCCAAAACAATCCATGGCAAACTGTTGGTAAAATGATAACGGTCTAAACAATTCCCAACTAAATTGTAAATACCGGGCAATATTTATCAAATTATATAATAACAAGAATAAATATATTTGCCAGTCACTAAATCAAATAAGATGTGTAATTCATAAGAGTTAAAGTAATATAAAGAGAATAGCATTAACATTTATAAATAATATAAATAAAAATAAAATAATTGCTTATATATAAAAATATATACAACTAAGTCCATGTAAAACCTAATAAAATGTAATAAGTAGGATATTACAAGATAAAAAGAATTGATTAACAATATAAATATAATCAGTTCTAAACTAGATTAATTAAAACACAAGGTATAATAAAATATATACTGTGTAAATCTGGAATTCACATAGAATCCTGTCCAAAAAAGTAATAAAAAGATTGCACTAAAAAGTACAGTTTATAAAAGGTATCTATAACACCAATACAAAAATCCCAATTGCAGTTACCCAGTCATAAAAACACAAAACCAATAAATTAGTAAGAAATGATAACGATAGATGGCAGCACTAGAATAAGATACTTCTAATATTTAATTACTAATAGCGAAGAAAATTTGCAGTTAGATTTAAAAAACGATAGATGGCAGCACTAGATTAAGGAAATTCTAATATTAAATTACTAATAGCTAAAGAATAATTGCAATACAAATATTTACCAAATAATAAAACAGAAAGGAAGACAATAATTAATAATACTTTAAGCAAAAATATAATAAGTAACCTATGCAAATAAAAGAAAAGAATAAAATAGGAGAATGAGCCACAATAAACTACAATTAACAATGGATGAAAGTAGAGAAAGTAATACATAATAAAAAATTAAAATGAATTAAAATAAATTCTATTACTAAATTTAGCGCAAATGCAGCATAAATTTGAATAGATAGCAAATAGAATGTTTCTTTAATACGAAGCATACAAAAGGAATTAGGAATAAGGATAGTTCATAAATGAAAAGTTAGATAAACTAAACAGCGTAGTATAAGAATGTGAATGACAATGCAATATACATTTAATTTATTGCGCAAATGCAGCTAATAAATAAAATGTTTTCAATATAAAAATAAATTATTAAATCCAAAGTTAGAATGTATGTAGTAACTCATAATACACTATTCCAAAATTTTCTACAAATACAAAGAAATTAAGACAAAAAGAGGAAATAATAAAGCATAATGCAAGTCATAAGGACAAAGACAATCAACAAATTTCAAAAATGAGGAATGCAAATAAGAAAACAAAAAAATCAAGCAAAAAAGCTTGCACATGGAGGAGATTTAGGCTTACGAGATTAGGCTTACGAAAAGTTCATTTCGAAAAAATTCTCATCGGGTCCATATATCTTTTCGAAATGAACACAAAAATGCTTGTTTCTGAAACACAAGATAGATTTTATCTATAAACTTGTGTTATATGGACGACAAGCATAAAGATTGGAACAATAAAGGAAACATAAATACCTCAAAACGCACCTCTTCAGCGCAACCATGACGAGCAAAATATGACTGGATCAACGTTGCCATATGCCAAAATGAAAAGATGTGATTAGCTGTTGCCAAAGAGAGTAATAAAAACAGTACTGCGCAAAAGCAATAAAATGAGTTATTCAACTGTTAAATCTTCGAGATAAAAAGATGAAAATATAATTGCAGGAGAATGAAGAAGTACGGCTAAAATAAGATAATAAGGGGAGAATATGAGAATTTTAGGCTAATCGAAACTTATTAACTATACTATTGACTAAATATGCAGGATATTGATACATTTTACTAGTAATTTTGAGGTTATTAATGTGCAAAGCATGAAATTTTTTATCTGATAATCTATAAATTCTAAAAAGTTGATTAAGTATAATATTTCTAAACAATTGAATCGAGTTGCAGGAATTAAAAGGTAATAATTTATTAATATTAAATTTAAAAAAATCTTTTTTATCATATAATTTAGTAACTATCCCATGAGCAGGTTCTATAATTAGATTTAAATCCAAATAATAAACATTATTACTAATAGAAGTTTCATTAGGTATTAATTCCAAATTATCCGGATAGAAATCTATATCTATGACATAGTTATCAGTAAATACAAGACAAATCAGATCATCTACATATCTATAAATTTTATAATCAGTTGAAGTAAAGAATTTTTCATAATGATATAGGTATAAATTAGCTAACATACTGCTACTACAGCCACCTTGTGGAACACCTGAGACTTGTAAGTATAATTTATTACCTTGAAAGATATAATTATTGAAAAGAACAAAATGGAGAAGCTTAGGAAAATTGGTAAATTTTGTAAGATTAGAATGTTTAGTAATATAAGCATTATATAAAGCTAAAATGACATCATATAGATCAGTGATCTTAATATTATTAAATAGATCTTTAAAATCAAAAGTTTGAAATCCTATTATTTTACCATGCGTTTTTAATTTATTTTTTAATTCCTTACTGTTATTTAGAATAATGTAGCTATCACCAGAATCTCGTAAATTGCTATTTAGTACATTTAAATAATTTAGTAATAATTTACTAGCAGTAGTAGAGTATGAATTATGACCACTAGTAACAGTTCTAAATTTAATAGGATTTTTATGAAATTTAGGTATAAGCACAATATATGGAAATGTCAAAAATTTATTATTAATATCTAAATCACTATACATATTGATAATTTTCAATTTGATACTATTAAGAGAGTGTGAATCAATTTTAAATAGACTATTATTTTTTAAATAATCTAGCAGATATTGAATATAGAATTTTTTACAAATAATAGCATAATTATTAGAGGCTTTATCTACATAAGTAATAACAAAAGATCTATGTAAATCATTAACAGAATGCTTTATATTATCCATATTATATATGGATCTAGATAAATTAATACTACAAATGGTATTTTTAATAGATCTTAAAATAGTAAATTTCCACATATTAAATGCCTCTAAAGGCTGAGCATATTTAGAAGCTAATCCATAAATAAATTTATCAAGGTCCAGATTGATTGACTTTAACACTTGTTTAGAATTATTACATGAAGGTAACCTGAATTTAGTGCCAAATGACATAATAGTTCTTAAAGATTTATCTTTTACAATGGCTAAGTCTCCAGTAACTATATGACCCAAGTGTGGATTTATAAATTCAGCATAATTATCAGCACTACAAATACATTCACCATCTAAATTTGTTGAGGAATCTATGTCGACTGAGAGAGATTTTGAAATTGCATTGTAATTAAAAATGGTTCTTCCAATAGGCTTGTTATATTTAAAAGTTTTAGTAACATTCAAATCCTTTACAGGCAATAAATGATGAAATTGATTAAATAAATTCTTAAAGTTTATGGAATTATAAATAGGATGCTTAAATGATATTACACAATAAGAATTGGAACAGTTATTATGATGAAATTGATTAAGTTTTATGTTTAAATATTTTGATCTAGTAATGAGCAAATCATAGAAAATATGATTAAAATGTTCATTAGTAAGATTTAACTTTAAGAAAATAGCATAAACTGTGTTTAATTGTTTTTTCTTAACTGCAACTACCCATGATTTAATAAATTTCCATTGATATGTGTTATTGAATTGTTGATGCATACTTTTAATCTCTGCTTTAATATCATATTGGGAGGAGCTTCCTTTACCGCGTTTAAATCTTTTGAGTTTAGCCAATTTACTATTATGTAAAAGAGGTTTAAAAAAAAGGTGATTAAAAATAGAATATTTATTATCTACAAAATTATTCTTAACAATATTACCATTGAGATATAACTGATTTAATCCATATGGAAACAGAGTACAATGTGATTTAATATAGAAGTTTTCAAAGAATAATCTATCAGCAGTATTTGTTTTAATGTCCAAAATATATATAGTTATATTTTCAAAACCATGATGAGCAAAGTGTTTATATTCGATTTTATTAGAAGTAGGAAGAAAATTATTATTGTTGATATATTTTTTAACATGATCTCTATGTACATTCATACGTAGATGAATAGGATTACTGGTTTGTCCTATATAAGATATATTACATATATTACAAGATAATTTGTAGATGCAATTAAAAATTTTACAGAAAGTCTTATGACTATTTAGATTAGTAATTTGTGAGTTAGAAGCATATGGGCAGGTTTTACAATTTTTATTCTTACATTTATTGAAGTTATAATTTTTAGCTGGGCAATTATTATATCCAAAACAATCCATGGCAAACTGTTGGTAAAATGATAACGGTCTAAACAATTCCCAACTAAATTGTAAATACCGGGCAATATTTATCAAATTATATAATAACAAGAATAAATATATTTGCCAGTCACTAAATCAAATAAGATGTGTAATTCATATATATATATATATATATATATATATATATATATATATATATATATATATATATATATATATATATATATATATATATATATATAATAAAAATATAATATGAAAATCTAATGATAGTAAAAGAGAGAAGCTGCAACTCGAAAAACCTAACTTTATAACTTTATATATATATATATATATATAATAAAAATATAATATGAAAATCCAATGATAGTATAGAGAGAAGTTATAACTCAAACCCTAATTTAAAATATGCCTACAAATTAAAAAGAAGTATTAAATAGAGAGTCATCAATCATGAGAAAATTAAAATGCATATTTCTAGTTATCAAGCTAAGGATAATCAACAAATATCAATGGTGTTAATTCAAAAATAAAAAAACAAACAATATCCAAGCATTAAAGCTATACACGTGGATAAGAACTAAGCCTAAAAAGTTGTGCACTTCGAAAAAAATATTTTTTAAGTCCAAGTATCTAATCAAAATGAACACAAAATATGCTTGTTTCTGAAATAAGAGTTAGATTATATCTATAAACTCTTACATGGATGGCAAGCATAAAGATTGAAAAATTATATAGGACACAAGAAAACCTAAAATACACTGCAAATGTCCTATTCATTCCAGCAATAAATGAAGAGACCAATGTTGCCAATCGCAAAAGATAAATGTAGAGACCTACTGTTGCTATTCGTGAGAAATAAATAACATTATTACGAAAAGGCAATAAAATGTGATATATTCTACAGTAAAAGCTACAAAATAAAGGGGCGTGTAATATAATAGAAATCATAGAGGCTAAAGTATAAGGGGATGTAAATACAGTGTAATGCTTATTCAAGAGAATGTTGATGTTTGGCTAATATAAGATACTAAGGAGGATATTTAAAAATATTCAGCAAATTTAAACTTATTAACTATACCATTTACTAAATATACTGAATAATTATATAATATACTGGTATTTTTTAGATTATTAATGTGCAAAGCATGAAATTTTTTATCTGATAATCTAAAAATTCTAATAAAACAGGAATCAAGTATATTGTACCTGAGAAAAATCTGCATATGTCTTAAAGGAATAAATAACGAGACTACTGTTGCCATTCGCAGAAGATAAAAGTTGAGATTACATGTTGCCAATTGCAAGATATAAATAACAGCATTGCAAATAAGTACAAAATGTTATAAATTCGCCTGTAAAAGCTATGTAATATAAGGGCGCGAAAAATAGTGAATGCACGGATGCAAACGCCTAAGTGAATGTGAATACATTGTGATGCAAATACTAGAGAGTGTTGACAATTAGCTAATATAAAATACTAAGGAGGATATTTAAGAATATTCAGCTAATCCAAACTTTTTAATTATACCATTTACTAAATATGCTAGATATTTATATAATTTACTGGGAATTTTTAGTTTATTAATGTGTATAGCATGAAATTTTTTATCTGATAATCTATAAATTCTAAAAAGTTGATTAAGTATAATATTTCTAAACAATTAACTCGAGTTGCAGGAATTAAATGGTAATATTTTATTAATGTTAAATTTAAAATAGAATTTTTTTATCACATAAATTAGTAACTATCCCATTAGTAGGTTCTATAATTAGATTTAAATCCAAAAAAATAATATTATTACTAATAGTGGCTTCATTAGGAATTAATTCCAAATTATCCTGATAGAAATCTATATCTATGACATAGTTGTCAGTAAATACTAAACAAATCAGATCATCAACATATCTGTAAATTCCATAATCTATTGAAGTAAAAAATTTTTCATAATGATAAATGTATAAATTAGCTAACATACTGCTAATGCAGCCACCTTGTGCAACCCTTGAGACTTCTAAGTATAATTTATTACCTTGAAATAAATAATTATTGTAAGAATATTATATTGTTCGTAATATTACCAAGTACTTATGACTCATCACCTTCCAAATTTAATAACGGGTCTTGAAAAAACTTTTAAATTGATATATGTATGTATGTATGTATGTATGTATGTATGTATGTGCATATATATATATGTATGTGTGTCTGTATATGCATATATATATATATGTATGTGTGTATGTATGTGTATATATATATGTGTGTATGTATGTGTGTATATATATATATGTGTGTGTATGTAAGTGTATATATATATGTATGTATGTATATATATATATGTATGTGTGTATGTATGTGTATACATATATATATATTCACTTTTATTTTATTAGGGGTACAATGACCAAAATATTCAAAATGTGAAATATATAAAGCACATTGAAATTATATGGAAAAAAAACTATTTTTCGAATATTTATATTTTACAGTAAGATGAAGAATAAAACGTTGAAATCTCATACACAATTCTACATTGTTTCAGAGCATTAAAATGAAACTTACGAAATCTATAAAAGTTTCCCCTGCGATATATTTGCTACTTCCTTATATCTAAATATTTCCTATTCAGAAACCCACAAACATATAACTGACTCACACCAGTAGACTTTGTGATCAGCCTCGTACTGAAATTATATTATTTGAAGAGCGCGGCGAGGGAAAGGGGGGGGGGGGGGGGGAGAGAATGAGTTCAGATATCCATTTCGAGCGCAGTTCGCTATTCATTGGGGTTTGTTTCTTTTTGAGATTTTGTTGTCTTATCGGGTATGAGTTTCTTAATTTCGAGAGGAGGCTCCGCTCCTCCCCATGATCGTCTTCATATGTCCAAATCTCACCGTTATAGCTACTCAGGGAATTTATGTTTTGCTCTTTGTTAGTTTATCTATCGGCTTAAACATACTAATCTGCATTCATAATAATAAAGAAAAGAAAATCTGATATGATCAGAACATGACTCTCCCTACATAAAACAGGACTTTCACTTATTTAACAACGAAATAATGGTGCACAAGTTGCGGTGTGTTTTGTCTAGACGAGAAACTATTGTTTTCAAACGAAGTGAATTTTAAATTTATCGATTTTCTAACTTTTCGAATTTAAAATATTTCGTTTGAATATTTTTATTGTGTATCATTATACGTATTGTGCTAAAACAAGTCAAAGCTTCGATAAAAACTCGATAAAACTGTAGTATCATTATACGTATTGTGCTAAAACAAGTTAAAGTTTCCATAAGAACTCACCGAGATCACATTTATTCATTTATTTTTTTCTCCTTCTTTTATCGGCGGTTTGATATAGCTCAGCCTCTTATTGCTGTGTAATTTTCATTGACAAGAACCTCATTGAAACCGAAACGCTCTGAACTCGAGCATCGGATCAACGGTGGAATTATTTTCTTTTATACTATTTAAACTATTCTCAGTGCGCTTATTTAGGACGTATCAAAGGAACTTATTCAGGGCGTATCACGCCTGTATTTTACAATTGGAATAGTTCCACTTGAAAAAAAAAACACAAAGCGCGGGAATAACTTTAGTTCAAAACAGATGATTTGGAAATTAATATTATTTGACGATTATTATTTGCAGATCGGGCGCTTATTTAGAAATCGAGAAACTCCTGGTAATTCGTTCCAGTTTTCAATAAAGACCGAAAATTAGATGGAAGCATAAAGCTTTTTACAATCTCTAAAGATATACCCCATAAAATCAAAGTAAATACATCCGAAAACTTTTTATTTTCCCCCGCACTTATTTATTATCATTATAAATATGTGACCCAAATAAGTATTTACTGTTTCTCTCTCTCTCAAATACCCACCCGAAGCTAACTAGGACTTAGAACACGGGCTACACGCTATCATCAATTCATTCCGTTGTTATTAACTACAACTTTCACTCTACCGTAAGCGGCACTCTCCCTCTAATACATACAAGCGGTCGCCGCAGGGCCCCCTCTGATATCTAAAATAAACTTCCATGCCCGAATTGAGATTGACCAAATTCTCAATTGCTTGCTTTATAGTTCTCGTTGTTTGGTCTTTATTTTTCTACAATTGTTTGGTTAAGGACAACTATACAGGCATCGCGGTATATTAAGGTACACTTGATTCGGTTTTAGCCCATTAAGGTCGCAGTTACTCTCCCCACCCGTAAGAAATGATTCGTTGTTTGTTTTTCCCCAGCTACGGTTGAAGTTTATTTTCAGAGAGAAGGGAGTTTTTTAAGTTTCCTGTGTTTTAAAGGGAAAGAGATTTGATAAAAGGTCCTTATGGGGACATGGGGAGTGTTTTTAAGCGGCTAGAGTTAAAAAGCACTTAGATAGAGCTGGCTAAACTCAGTTTTGAGTTATACTAGCTTTACTGCAGACAAGGAAATCTTTATTTATAAAGCTAGGAGAAAGTAAACTAGAATCCGATTGGATCTAGGGCGTTTTAAACCAAACAACCCCCTTGTTATTCGAATCAATAGCTTCGAGTTAAAGATAGACTATTTCAAGTTGATATTAAATTATGCTCTATTGTTTGATAAACTTGGAGCAGTGTTTTTGATGGTTGTTTTGATTATTGTTCTTGTGAACAGTATAAAGTTTACTCTAACGGTAGAATAAAATAATACAACCTCATAATTTAAAAGAATAGATCACCTGGTCAAACGATGATTCATGTCTGAAATTCCATCTCAGGCATTAGTTCTTTACAGTGTTGCCCAAGCAACTTGCATGGAGATATAGTGGTTCATTAGGGTATCAAAATTACAAAGTCTCGATATTTCCAAAGAACCCACGATTTATAGCATTAATTTTCCATTCACGAGTGTTACGGTGTATAGCATTTTAGCAGAATTAGAAGAGTAAAGAAGTTATACAGATCTGAAATTTCACTTCTATCTGAAATATGTAGAAGAATATAAGATTCGTTGAACCTATAGAAGAAAATATTATGGTACCAGTGGTCAGTAGCGAAGCGTCGGAAGAAACAAGGTAGCCAGCGTCTATCCAAATTATTTGAGACCAATTTGTATTAACTACTAAACTTGTATTTCATTTATATATTATTTGAAATAAATGTATAGAATTTTGTCTGTGTGAATTAGCGAAAAGTGACGTAGACAGATTTTTGCTCCAGCTAACCCTTAAGTGCCGGCATATTGTTCAGGAGAAATATATCCTAAAATGTCTATTGCATTGGAAATGCAATGAAAAGAGAATGCGCCAGCACCTTCTGTCAGTTGACTACCGTAGCCCGAGTAGACGTTTCTAAAATTCGAAATTTCGCTGTTTTTTCTAATCTTATTTTCCGAAAACTGTGGCGATTAATTTTTACAATTGGAAAATTAATAGCAAACTTAATTTGGAGAACCGCTGGTTTGGACACTTTTAATACGTTTATAATACGTTTCGATGTTAATCATAATTTAAACTAAAGTAATGAAATAAAGCTTGATGAGAGGTAATTTTATTCAATGACTTATTTTCCTTGTTTTTTATATGCTAGTTAAAAATAGTTTTCCATGTATTGTATTTTCCCGAATATAATTTTTTATAATCAGTTCCAAAAAGAAACGTAAAACTGGGGTTTCACTGTAATAAAATTGCAAAATGTCATTAATATACGCATTTTCATTGCATTTGGATTATTGTATTTTATTTCATTGATAACCTTGTTAAAACGTACATCATGAAACATTTTATTTGCTAAGTCTGGTCCCTGGTTTTATGCCTCCCCAAATTATTTTATCACGATAGATAGAAAATCAAAGCGCCAGACTAAGATCTGTGGTTGGTATCTTTTATTACATTAATTGGTTATAGTTTCCTTAAAATGATAGTGTTAATACATTTTCAGGATAATCTATGCTAAACATTCCCAACCGGTGAGCCGCGAGGTTTAACTGATCCGCAAAATTTCTAAAAAGTTCCACAAGATGTATAATTTCTACGCGTTTGATTGATCCCTTATATCACTTTTTAATTCATACTAGCAATATACTTGTTCTTCGCATGGACTATTTAATATAAAGAAACTTAAAATTTATAATTATGTGCACATTTCTTTAGTATTCGGAATGGAATTGTTATTCACAACATTCTATTAAAATTAATTCTCCTAAAAAGAAGTATAAGACTCTCTGGTCTCGCTATATAAAATTATCTTCATATTCAAATCTGAAGAATAAAATATCCTGGTTTTGTTTGCAAACAAATTTACAAAAAATATGAAATTGGATCGATATATGCCAAAATGAAAGCGCTAAAATATTGTTATAAGATGAACTAGTACCATTTTTATTCTGTTTCCACAATTGGCTAAACTCAAATATACGAGTTTGAAATATCTTTGCCGAAATAAAACAGATGACTTATGAAATTGAAAATGTCAATAAATCCCCGTAACTATTCGTAACAAACTTATATATGAAAATTTTAACATCATTTTCAGAACATTCCCATAGTGAATGTTACGCACCAAAGGAACTAATATTCCCTGAAAACGCAACGAAATAGGGAAAAAAGCCCTCGAACGTAAGGGAATTTTTGTGTAATAGTGGCAGTAGTTGCATCAATTCTTTAGAAACTACACACTCTCCAACCGCGGGCCAACGGCCGTACCGTGCTGAAAACACCGGTTCTCGTTAGATCACCGAAGTGAAGCAGCATCGGGCGCGGTTAGTACTTGGTGGGTGACCACCTCGGAACGCCGCGTGCTGTTGGCCATCTCGGGTGCGGTATCCCCGTGGTTTGCGCGCTAGATTTGCACGCTGCCACAAATGCCGCCGTGTTCATGCGGAGTACGATCACGTTAAACATGTGGGTCCGTAAGTCCTTCCGAGAGGTTGGTGGTAGGGGAAGGAGGGTACGGTCCCTGTGGATGCCTCCCCCACTGGGTTCCGGTCTAAATTGGGTGGCACTTCCCGGCCGTCCATACAGTTACCTTACACCTTTCTGGTAGGTCGGACGGTCTGGGTCTCAACAACAACAACACTCTCCAACCGCTTGTTTCAATTTTCTAGTGTTATCTGTGGAAAATGGTGCTTAACTTTTAGCAAGTGGCGTACCATTATGGAGGGCAATCTCTCTAGGGCGCCGAATGAGAACGGGGCACCTCTTGCGATGAACATATTTTTGTATTAAAGACCAGTACTATTCATTATCGGAATAAGCACCAAAAGTTTAGTTACGTCACTACTTCTAGTTCGTTTAATTTTTAGAATTCCCCCTCCCCCCCCAAGACATAAAAGCCAAGAAGAGGATGTTTTATGCTATTTTAAAAAATCGGTAAAATAGAAATATTTTTAATATGTATCGAAAAGCAATGCTTTTTTTCATTTTACAAAAATATTACAATGCTTCTAATTATTTTATCGATTTTTCAAAAAAAAAAAAAAAAAGGAGGCACAAACATTTTATTCTCAGCATCTGTATTCGGCAATAAACATTGGGAAAATATACTAAAATCTAAACGAGCTAGAGCTTAGGGACTATTTCTCATAGGTTAACATGGGGGAAAAGAAACAAACGGCAGGAGGAAAAATAATCCTATTAATGCCGTTCGAGAAAATATCTCAGCCCCAGGATAATGGGGGTTAAATATGAAGTAAAAATAAAACGCACTAAAAATAAGAAATTATTTAAGGCCAATGAGTCTCATCCTCAAAATAAGTGAGTATACAGTTCCTAATTCGCAAAAAATGTTCGGCAGTTGTTAGAGTTCGGTGGAACCGAAATAGTTTTGTGTTTTCAGCAACTTTCTTTGAGAGAGGTTTGTTTTCTTTAGATATGTTTTAAACAGTTCAAAATATTAAAATACCAAAAGTAGAACTATTTTTTAACACTTTACAACAAAGTTGAAAAGTGTTTATGACTTTGTTCGTTCTGTCTGCCTGTCTGTCTGTCTGTCTGTCCGTTAGCACGTTAAAATGATTTAATCAAAATGAAATTTTAGTATGTTGTTCAGACGGTCTGTAGAACCTATGGGAATATAAATGAATAATATTACCCAATTAGTTTTGGATTGAACCCGGGTCGAAAAAATGAAATGCATTGAGCCCTATGGGAGCTAATTTTTTAAACATTTTTTAAGCGAATTTAAAATTCACAAATTGCTTCGAAAATTTTAGGTAATATTCAAATTGTTCCATAAAATATATTAAAAGAAAATTCAGCGAAATATATTCAGTAGTTTTTTAAATAAAAATTAAAATAATAATTACACCTCTTATGTGAAACGATCACGTGACCATGATATGAAACGATCACATGACCCACTTCAAAATGATATATGGCATCCATCTTGTTTCAAAATCGTGATTTTTTTTAAGTTCTTTTTAATTCATATTGAGTGTTGTATCCGTCCTAAAACTACTTTATTTTTGCTTAAATTCTGTGCATCTACATACTAAAACAACGCAATGACAATATATTTGAGTTTAAATGCTCATCTAAATTTGATTATTTCTACAACGAAGCCTATTTTTCACCTATGTAAAATGTAAACAGCAAAATATATAGAATGAGTTGTATTAGAATTCCTGTATTTTTTTAACACAAAATAATTTAGTCCATGGAGTCTGCATGGCTGATATGAATGAAATATTAATTGATTTCATAAAGAGAAGGACGATTTTTTTCGATGAAGTTTCAAGCATAGAGTTTAATTTTTTGTAGCTCCATGGTCTTAAACAAAATGTTTAAATAAAATAAATTATTACAGTATTGTGGTGAATGAAATGAATGGGAAAAAGTTATGAATGAAATCCTGTTTTTATAGAGAGATCCAGGCGTGTTATTTTTTCTATGACGTCATTTGAATTAATTTTAGTTGTTTTCGATGAAGTTTTCAAATATAATAAATTATCGTAGTATTATGATAATTCTAAAACTATTACCGAGGAATGTATAACATTTTAGAGATGTTTAAACCAGGCAATTTATATTTCAATGCCGTCATTTGAATGAAGTTCATGTTTTTCGATGAAGGTTTAAGTTTTCAAATATAATAAATTAATGCAGTATTGTGATAAGTTTCAAAATATTACCGAGGAATGTATTGCATTTTGGACTTGTTTAAATAAAATTGCATTGAAGTTGGAAAGTGTTTCATAATCAATGCTTTAAGCATGATTGATCTTTCTTGTTTTAAATACCACAATATGTTAAAATATCAAAATGATAACTACCCTATTTTAAAAACTTAAGACCCAGTCACAATCTAATTTTAAATCCTTATAGAACTTTCTGAAGGTTATAAATGACTTCTTATAGTTCATAGCTAGCGTTTTTAGTTTTTGAGATATAAGCATTACAAACTTGAAAAATGAAAAATTCTCAGTGTTTTTGAACTTGATAAGGCGGTTCCTGGAAAACCATAAAAGTTTTATAAAAACGAATTTATTAATCTAGAAACTGAATTTTTTATTGAACGATTTTGTAGCATACCATTTATATCTATTTTTAGTAGTTTATAATAGAAAATATTCCAAGCGAAAGTCATGAAAGTGAGGCAAAAACTCTTTCGGAAAAATACTCAAAATATTAAAATATTGAAATTATTTTTATGTGTTCATAAACCGTACCCTATTTCCAATAAAACAAGAAAGAATTATTTACATTTGTATCTATTAGATTTGGAGATATAATCATCCAAAGTGTATATATTTTCGTAACGCTTCGATTTCAACCAGAGATACCCCAACCATAACTGTTATTCCCATAAAAATATGCTTCGAACAAAAATGAATAAAATAACTTCATTGCCAATGTATTCATTGAGGCATGTCACGCACTATCAAAATTTCATGGTTGTTTTAGCTTAATTTAATGCGAATGAATCGTTTTAAAGCAGCGTGATTCCAGAGTGAAATTCACTTCTTAAAGAAAACGATTTTTTCTTCATCAGAAGCCTCGCCGAATGCAACTAGTTCTGCATAACTTTGGATCACAGCACGCATCAGCTACTAAAAATGCATAATGCATCTTAACGACCAAGAAAATTTCCTTTCCATTCTTCGGAATTTTTTCCCCTTTTCCCTTCTTATTTTCATTTTAAGGTTTTCCATTATTTTCTTCCATTGCCGTGGCGCGGTTCTCCAGTTAATTATTTTTCCAGCCCAATGGAGGCTGCGTTACACCACGTGATTATTCACGACGGTGTCAGAGATCGTCTGCCCATTCATCAGTCACGTGGTACGCGGCGGAAAAGGGGGTAAACTCTTACATCATAGCGATGGAAAATGTGTTCTTTTTTTACCCTTTTTGATGAAAACATTTTTTGTTTTCTTTTTTTTTTATTCCAACAGTTCTCTGAGTTCTTTCCTTTTTTTTTTTTTAATTTCAATGCGGTGTCCTGTGAAAATGAATGAAATTTGGAATTCTTGATTGTGGTCGGACGGAGGCTGAGTCTAAATGATTCCAGCGACTGGAAATGAATGTAAATGAAAACTAGCGGCAATAACTTGCAACGAAGTTTCATATAAATGAGACTGGGGATTTAGATTTGAAAGAATGTGTTAGAAATTCTTATTTATTGGAAGTACTTAAAGTCTGAAACACTTTTTTGATTTCTCCATTGATGGAATAAGTTTGCGATTTTTGTTCTATATAAATAAATTTCTGGACATGTTTTGTTGTCAAATGCTCTCATGTGTAACTTTAGTAATGTACAGTTTTGAAAAGATTAAATTTGATAATATTTTTTAAATGTTTTACATGTTTTAAATATTTTAAATAAACTCTATAATAAAAAAGTCGACGCACCAAGAAGGAATTGTCCGATTGCGATAAAAATTAGTGGATGTAAAGAATATACATAGAAAAAGAAACGATTAAAATTTCAGAACAATTTAATGATTTAGAGTTTGACCTTATACAAAGGGAGGAAGTCAATAAGGCGTTGGTCCACCTCTGACCTGGATGCAAGATATCACCCGGCGTAGCATAGACTGATAAAGTTCACGGATGGTGTCCTGCGGATTGTCTTGCCAAATTGCTAAATCTTCAACATTCCGGGATGGTTGCAATCGCCTTCCCATAAAGTCCCGAATGTGCTCTATGAAGAGAAATCAAGAGACCTAGCTGGCCAAGGAAGTGTTGGGCAAACTTGAAGACAATTCATAGCAACACGTGCCGTGTGCGGCCGGGCATTATCTTGTTGAAGAGTAAGTCCGGGGTGTCGCAAAAGGAACGGTAACACAACCCGTCGTAGAATGTTGTATACATACCGCTGTGCTGTCAGTGTGCCAGAAATGACTACCAAAGAGGTCCGGCTGTCAAAGGAGATTGCACCCCAGATCATAATGCCCTGTTGTGGGCATGTGTGGCGTGCGATAATAAGAGCAGGATCCCCACGCTGCCCTGGACGTCTCCAGACACGTCTGCGGTTGTCGTCAGGACACAGTTGGAAACGGGACTCGTCACTAAAGACTCAAAATATCTTTGCATATGAAATTCCATTACAATCTGGCAACTCCTTCTCGGTGTGCCGATTTTTTTGTTACAGAGTGTATTTAAGCATTTTTAATTAATGAAATAATGTAAACGTAATACCATAGTTTTAATAATTCACAATTAAACTTCATCATTTTTAGTAATTCACGTTTAAATTTAAACAGTTGATAATTATTTAAAAATATTTTAATGTGTAAATATAAATTTAAAACTTGAAAATATAAAACGCAGAGTAAATTTAAAAATAAAACATATATGTAACTATTTTTACATCATACTTCAGATTGCTTTTTTTTTTCAATATATCACTTAATTGACAAAAGGAATTAATTTTCCATAATTTTTTCCCACCTCTTATAGAGCATCAACGTTTTCAGAAATCAAATTATTAAGAGCAAACTGTGGAGGGGTTTCATTATCTTTTTATTTTCTTATTTAAGAGTTTACATTTTTATTTCAGTTACCTTACATTTTAATACACTGACAAATACTTGTCTTCAGTTTTGGAACAATTCAACCCAAAACTGAAGGCTGTTTTGATAATTTAGATAATTATTCTAAATTCCTTAATTAAGGGTGTTTGCGACAGAAATTTCTTCAAAAATGATTTTTTTTTAATTACACACAAAAAAAAATATAAAAATCCAAGCAATAATTGAATGATGAATTATCTTCATATATTTTTTCCTTCTAATTTAAGCTGTTTTAACATCAAAGTAGGAGAGGCATGAATCCTGTCAAACCCATTGCCTCAGCTGACTAATGCAACCAAATATTTGTGATGCTCCTACTTTTATATTTTCTTTGCTTATTTCTCCATTTCTGAAATGAAAGGTGGTATAAAATAAAATTAAAGTAAGGAATGGCTTTGTTAATTGCCTTTTGTGCTTAACTTACTTCGTGATTCTATCAAAACGATAATTATTTTAATTTAGCCTATGATTTGAAGTGATTTGTAATCTGATGAAAAATCTACATTTTAGAATTATTTCTAAATGTTTCTACGTGTAGACTTTTATTTAGATGCTATATGTAATTTTAAAATGAGGATAAACAATAGGTTTTGTTTTTTATTTTGATTTAAAAAAATTAAAGTTTGAAAAAAATTTGGTAGCGTTTTAAATTACATAATATGAAATTCATGTATAATAGAGTTTGAGATATTATATGCATTACATTGCATATTTTTACATTAAAA
Organism: Amaurobius ferox; assembly: GCA_951213105.1. Taxonomy (NCBI): domain Eukaryota; kingdom Metazoa; phylum Arthropoda; class Arachnida; order Araneae; family Amaurobiidae; genus Amaurobius; species Amaurobius ferox. The sequence continues at coordinate 98,737,200 of OX578143.1, read as the reverse complement.
TCTTTGAAAATAATATACACGTATTTGAACTACAGAAAAATAAATTGTGAAGATATTTAAGGCATTAGAACATAGAAACCTTGTCTTCTCAGAATTGAGAAAAAAATTCTTTCAAATTTAAATTGATATAACTAAAAATAGTTCGAGGCAGAACTTCGAAACTTGACTCGCTTATATTTTACTATACCTTTAATTTGTCTTCGGGATTAATAAATTGAAAGTCAAATTTTGAAATTATGATATTTTGTACATGTGAACGACAATTCAGAAGAAACCAGAGTTTTCTCGCTAAAACCTTTCATAATTTTTGCTTTTTACTATATTAAAATATCCTGAAAGCAAATTAAAAAGCATATTTCTGCAAACCATAAATATTTTTCTTTAAAAATTAGATTTACTTTTTTTTATCAAACTTCCAATTATTCAAAAAGTTTGAAATATTTTTCTTAAATGTTTCAAACATTTCCTAATATTTTATTTAACATAACTGAAAAAATATACAACTGTAGAAGAACTAAATTTTCTTATTTTGGACCCCCTCTTAAATAATTTAATACTTTAATTTCTTTATTTGAAAACTCTTTGCCTTTAAAGAGTCCCTAAAGCATAATTTCTTTATGTAGATTTAAAATTAATAATAGTTATGATTTTTTAATAAATTTAGGTTTATTCTCTCTGCTGTTGCATTTTTCTTTTGTCTTGAGTCTAAATATTGTCTAAACTAAATATTAAAATTAAATTTGGTAGTTGAAACTTAAATCAAGCAGAATGAAATAATGTTAGTATTATTTTGACATATTTGCTATATTGATCTGAGTTTGAAGTGATTTTTTACAAAATAATTTCAGTTTTAAAGCCCCTTGGTAACAACAGACCCAGTTCTTTAGTTGTATACTGCGGATGACGAGATTTTTCTTTCATTTATTTAAAAGCAATCATTATTCTTTCATTTATTTATGTAGCAAACTTTTGTTTCGAAATAATACAAACATTAAAATAGATATGTTTTTCAAACAAATATTTTATAAAATATAAATTTTTACAATTTAATATAAAATATAATTTTTGCACATTTGTTCTTTCAAAGGATGACCCGCGAAGTGACGGTCGCGTCTGGTGAACATCATCAACTAAGAGACAAGTTAACGCTGGCTTCTTAAAATTAAACTAATTTTAAAACCCTAATTAACATAGTCATAAATAGCTACACTGAAATCACGTAAAGCGAAGTGAAAAAATCCCAGCTTTGCCAACAGCTTTTAAATTTAACTTAAATGCATTGACTAAAAATCAACCGAAACCCAGATAAAAAAAAAAGCTGAAATTATTTCCTATTAGCTGATGTAATTATAACTACTTAATTTGATCTTAACGGGAGGTATTGGACAATTTTAGTAATTTTATCAACAATTTACTTATATAGCTAGCATATTGTTCAGATGAATTTTGTATTTTAGCTTTAATTCCTATCGTTACTACTATTCCTATCTTTACTATGAGGAGATTAAAAATATTTTTACATTTTTCAAATATCTATTGATTAATGTAATATAATTTATTTTGTAAACCCCTTTTTTACAGAAATCACATTTTAGCATCATATATTCAAAAAACTTCTTGAGAAAATATTTAAAAATAAACTATAATATTTAATAATTCAAATATAATATTATTTTATAATATTTAATAATTCAAAAACTGGTCCAAAAACCTACGAAAATTCTATGGAAAGATCATATAGAAATCATATCTTTCATATACATTGTATTCTTACAGTTTGCGCTTATTAATAAAGAAAAAGGGTCCTATATATTCAATTAGTTACAAAGTAAAACAAATGAAAAGAATAGCATTTGTTTCGAGTCTTGACAAGAAAATATTTTCCTGTAGAAGTTGTTTCTCAGCATTATCAGTCAACGGGCAGTGCTGCCCGTTTTCGCTGTTTTAATAGAATGGCTTCTCTTTTTCAATTTTAATGGAAGTTTTTCAGCGATGTTTGATATTTAAAATATTTAAAAAACAGAAATATGTTTTGTACTGTATGCTTTCAACTATACAAACTGCATTTATGTTGAAATTGACAATTTGATATTCATTTTAGTCTAGGTTCAGCTATTTACTGTCATCTCGCGTGGAAGTGAATTTTTTATTGTTCTGAAATTTTTTTGTGGCTTCTGAAATATTCATCTTTTCCCAACACATTCTTGTCTCCAGACGAAGATTTGTGTGAATTCTTCCACTTTGTCTCTCACATTTAACATTAATAGTTTTAACGACAAGTTTAATTTTTTAACACTTTACAACAAAGTTGAAAAGTGTTTATGACTTTGTTCATTCTGTCTGTCTGTCCGTTAACACGATAACTGCCGTAAAAATGACTTAATCAAAATGAAATTTTAGTATGTTGTTCAGACGGTCTGTAGAACCTATGGGAATATAAATGAATAATATCACCCAATTAGTTTTGGATTGAACCCGGGTCGAAAAAATGAAATACGAGCCCTATGGGACCTAATTCTTCAAACATTTTTTAAGCAAATTTAAAATTCACAAATTGCTTCGAAAATTTTGGGTAATATTCAAATTGTTCCATAAAATATATAAAAAAAAATTCAGCAAAATATATTCAGTAGTTTTTTAAATAAAAATTAAAATAATAATTACACCTCTTAATGAAGCGATCACGTGACTATGATATGAAACCATCACATGACCCTCTTCAAAATGATATATGGCATCCATCTTGTTTCTAAATCGTGATTTTTTTAAGTTCTTTTTAATTCATATTGAGTGCTGTATCCGTCCAAAAACTACTTTATTTTTGCTTAAATTCTGTGCATCTACTTACTGAAAAAACGCAATGACAATATGTTTGTGTTTAAATGCTCATCTAAATTTGATTATTTCAACAACTAAGCCTATTTTTCACCTATGTAAAATGTAAACAGCAAAATATATAGAATGAGTTGTATTAGAATTCCTGTATTTTTTTAACACAAAATAATTTAGTCCATGGAATCTGCATGGCTGATATATGAAATATTAATTGATTTCATAAAGAGAAGGACGATTTTTTTCGATGAAGTTTCAAGCATAGAGTTTAATTTTTTGTAGCTCCATGGTCTTAAACAAAATGTTTAAATAAAATAAATTATTATAGTATTGTGATGAATGAAATGAATGGGAGAAAGTCATGAATGAAATCCTGTTTTTATAGAGAGATCCAGGCGTGTTATTTTTTCTATGACGTCATTTGAATTAATTTCAGTTGTTTTCGATGAAGTTTTCAGTATAATAAATTATCGTAGTATTATGATAATTCTAAAACTATTACCGAGGAATGTATAACATTTTAGAGATGTTTAAACCAGGCAATTTATATTTCAATGCCGTCATTTGAATGAAGTTCATTTTTTTCGATGAAGGTTTAAGTTTTCAAATATAATAAATTAATGCAGTATTGTGATAAGTTTCAAAATATTACCGAGGAATGTATTGCATTTTAGACTTGTTTAAATAAAATTGCATTGAAGTTGGAAAGTGTTTCATAATCAATGCTTTAAGCATGATTGATCTTTCTTGTTTTTACTTACGATAATTTGCTTTTCACTTATTTAGTTCAGCGAACATATTATACAGATGATTTTAAATGACTTTGATATCTTGATAGTGGGCCTTTATATATCCAAATACACCACATGTAGAATTATATTAAAATAAATACTGCTATTGTACTATTTTACTTAAAAATTGCCTGTTTTTAATAGTTTAGTGTATTTTTTCCTACATCCATTATTTACAGAATAGAATTTAAGCCTATGACTTCGGATGAAGATATGAATATGTACCGTTGCCAATTTATCAATTATTATACCTGTTTGTCACCAAATTCACAAATACACATTAATTTACTATTTTATTCCTAATATTTTCATTTCGAAATTTTATTGCTTTATAAATTTAACTCTAGTGCATAAGCTTAAATTTATATTGTACTGAATATTTATAAAAAAAATTAGTTATCTCAATAGTTACACATAAAAAAAATCTGATATGGGCAACACATGACTTTCCTTATATAATGCAATGAATTTACTACTTTTACAGTTAAAAAAATGTTATTCTTATAGTATATACTTATATTCTTTCCAAGATATTGAATTTTCTTCAATTAGTCGTCATTTTTATTGATTTAGCGTCGTTTTTATCCATTTGGCGAGATTTTTGTTAATTTGGCAACAATTAAAAATGTCGCCAAGTTGGCCACATTCCGCCAAATTCGTCGCCCAAATATCGTCAAGCGTTATGGACGGAGTTAATCTTATAGCAGATAAGTGACTATTGGCGTTCAAATACAAAAGTATTACTAAAAGTATATTTCTTCATGAATGGAATGAGCTAGTTCCACGAGAATGATGTCACCCAATTTATCGCATGGTATTACATATGAAAAGTGAACCTGTTTCTCAATAGGAAATATATATTTTTTATTTTACATGAAATTTTGATAACTTTATTGAAAAATGTGCAATATCTTGAGAACGGTTTATGTTAGCTTTCACACACACACACTCACACAATGTTCGATTCGTGATAAGGGATGCTTGAAACGTGCTCTCCCGTCGAAAATTCGAATTCGAATTTTCGACCCCGGCACAATACTTTCCTTATACATTATGTATATAAGGAAAGTAAAAATGTGATGCAGGCAGCACATAACTTTCGCTACATAATGAAAGTTCATTAATTCCTTCAATACGAATTTGTCGTTGAAAAGCACATTGACATTTGGCTCTTTTCTGGATGTTAACATGTGAAATTATTTTGAAGTACCAAAGTAACTCTTACATTTCTCGCAGCTATAACTTGTCAATTGGAAATATTGCTAACATCTTCTGAGCTATATATTCCATTATATTAACATATGTTAATTAAAATTTATCAATTTAACGCTATTTTCGCAAACTTAACGTCATATTATCCGATTCGTTGGAATTTTCGCCAATTTAGTTTAACATTAAAATGTCGTCAAGTTGCCGATATTTCGCCAAATAAGCCGCTTATGTTGCTGAATTTTTGCCAAGTGTTATATATGTAATGATACCTACTACTGTTCATTTTTATGTAATTTTTGTTAAACATATTTATTTCAAAAACGTGCATTATCTTGAGAAAGATTCAAGCTAGAGTTCTAAAGTTTGTATCATTCGTTTTAGGATTAAACAGAAAGTAAAAAATGGTTGTTTATTTATTATTATTGAATATCTTGATATTTTTTTGACATTTTAAAAATATCATTCAAAAATTTGAAGGGGGGGTGGTCTTTCGAACTTTCGATCGCGTTTACAATCAATAGGATTCCAGTTTTTACGAATCGCACTAATCCTACCAAATTAAGTTTGAAACGCTTCGTGAAATATTGTATCCACAGACTCACATACGCACACACACGCACAGATACGCGCGCATACACACACACACATACAGACATCATCTCTAAAACGCTTGAGTCGAGTTCAAGGATGTTTGAAACGTATTTTTTTGTCGAAAACTCGAATTTGAATTTTCGACACAGTCACAATACTTTCCCTATACATTATGCTATATATGTATTAAAAGTGATTAGGTTGCAACATCTCTTTTAATAAACCTTATTTTATACGTCATTTGTTAGTGTTGAAAGTAATCTTCTTAATCAAAAATTGATTCAGTTAGATTATATCCCGTAGTTGATACGATAAGTATGTAAAGTTTTAGTCTTTTAGTTCACCGGGGGAATTCTGCAAATCTTTTTTTGTCCCCATTTCGTCCAAAACCCCCATTTCGTCTAAAACCCCATTTTGTCCAAAATCCCCATTTCGTCCAGCCCCTTGTTCCGATCCCGGAAAAAAAATTAAAAATCTGCCACCGTTAGGTTCTATTCTGTGATCGATACTATAAGTGTGTACTATAAGATTTAGTATTCTAGGTCATCCGATATATTTCTGGCGGAACTGGTGAGGTTTAGAAAGACAAAGTACGTTAGACAAGTATTATATACATTTTATTTTCACATTAATTCTGCATATATATGTCTAAAACATTTTCATCAATGTATATACTACAACTATCAGCGAAACTTTAATAGATGTTTTTCATGTGACACCAGTTAAGACGTCGCATGAATGAAGTAGTATGAAGTTCAGTTATTATACTACTGCATAAGGATACACCTACAAAAATCCAATGTACTGTCATGCATTCAACCATTATATCTATTGGATAAGGGACCTACAATATGTTCGGAGATTGTAACGTATATAAAATTCATCTATTATTTGGTGAAAGTTATGGACATTTTCTCAAGGCCGTAGTCAGGCAGGGGGCAGAGGGAGAGATAACCCCCCCCCCCCGAAGTATACTCAGTCCTGCTGCTAAAATATTACATTTTTAGTAGTGACATGAAGTTTCATCCAACATGTAATTCAAACGGTTACCTTACACCTTTCTGGTAGGTCAGACGGTCTGGGTCTTAACAACAACAACAGCATGTCATTCAAATTTTGCATAAAAAGTGCTATATGACATTTTTCTTTTATAAATTACTTCATTTTAAAGATTTTTTAATTTAACTAAATTTTTTGCTATACAGATGATCCATTTATTTAATTTAAAAATATTTAAATATTTATATAATTAAGATAATATTATTTCGGATATATTTATATTATACATTATTCACTGTTATACACTATGGCGTCAGAATCAAATGATAAGTAGTTAATATTAAGTGTTAACTTGTATTTACTATCTGAAATTTTCATTAATTTGCTGCTAGTTAATGCTTATATTGAAATCAATTGTAATTATTATATATGTATATCGATGTATAGTATATGGATTTTAGTAATCAATGGATTTTCCAAATTGTTTATATGGATTGAAATACATAATAATAGCTTATAGTTTAGAAATTCTAATGATTAACAGTATTTTATAGCCCCTCTTAAATTTCGTATATGTCTACGGCCCTGCATTTTCTTATTTATCTTCTTCCTTCGATTACGCGCATCTGGCTATGTCACTGCCCCTGATGAAAGGAAATCTGCCTGTAGAAGTTGTTTCTCAGCAATATCAGTCTACTTGCAGTACTGCCTGCCTCACCCTTTTACCATTGAAGGCATATATTTCATGTTATTATATTCCAATAATTTCTTATTTATTTTTAAATAAAATAAAAAAGTGTTGGACTGGCAGATTCGAAATGTGTTTTTTATGCTGTGAAAAATTTTAAATTAAAACTTAATGTGATTTAAGAAGTAAATAAAGGAAATTAAAAGTATTAAAAAATAATTTCAGCTTTTAAGAATACGAATTCAAACGAAGGCACAAGTTTTTAGAAAATCGGAATATTACGTTAAACACATTTAAAATACAGCGAAACAATTAAACCAAAGTAACAGATTTAAATCACAAAAACACATTTAATGTGCAACAAAGCATTTAAATCACAAGTACATAGATCTGAGTTCTAATGCGTCCTACCGTTACGTTTTCCGACACGTTAACATACGTGAATTTTTCAATTGTCAAATGCATATGGTATTTCAAATGCTAAACTTTCAAGTGTTTTAACATAGCATAAATTAGTCTGGTGTAATTGTAAAATTTGACCATTACCGTAACGGATAGCTAATCATATGAACTATCATCTTCATCATGAAATATATCTTAAATAAATTTTATTCATAAATTGTATTAACAATGGAATCATAACAAAAAGATTTTTTCAAATTGAAATTAAATAAATTTAACTAGTTTCGAATCGATTGGCTGATTCGAGTGCATGCACTCCCTTGGCTGTTCAAAAGTTGTTGTTTACATGTTATTCGTATGGAGCGTAGTGAACATGCACAATTTAAAAATACCTGTTTTGCCTTGATACAGTAAGTTTAAATTATAAAATATTATAATTCTTTTAATCTAAATGAAACTTCATGTGTACAAAATTCCATCTTCCTACCTATAAGTTATTGAGTAAAGAGGATAAAAATTTCAGGCAAAATTCGGATTGATTTCACTGGGAATGTAAAACACACTTCGCTTCATTCGTTTATTTTAAAATACTGAAAAAAAATATTGGTGCTGGGAGAAGCTTCTATCTGCTTCGAGGTGCGAAGCCGTGGTCTTTCTCTTTCGACCCAGACCGCTTGACCTATCCTAAAGTGTAAGGTATCTGTTTGGACAGCCGGGATAGTGGAACCCAATTTAGGGTGCAACCCAGTGGGGACAACATTCACAGGAAGCATACCCTCCTTCCACTGACACCAACCTCTCAGAAGGACTTTTGAATCCACAGATTTAACGTGTTCGTACTCCGAGTGAAACGGGGATAGTTTGGGCAGAATAAAACTCGAGGTTCAATACCCGTGCCGTAATCACTGGAGTATCCAGCGAAAAGAACAAAATGGCTTAGATCCCCCCCCCCCCCTCCGCAATCACATTACATATCAGCAAACAAATAAAAAATAAATAAATATAAGATTCGAACCCGAATCATTTCTCTCGGAGAGGAGGCCGAGTTTAAAACGCATCGCGTCGTGAGATCAGCTAATATTTCGATTTTTGAAAATCTGTATAAAAGAAACAAGGCCTTTTGAAAATTCGGGCTTCTGAAGTCGATTGGAAATTTATTTGTCTCTCTTTACAAAAAGTGAAAAATAAATACCAAAATCGGGGTTCTAACTTTATTTTTCAAGAAGGAGATACAATTACCGTATGGATATCTATTTATCATTTTTAGGACTTTTTTTTATGTGAATTACATTTATGTTTGGGCGAAAATTGGATCGTTACAAAAAATGCAAACACTTAAACACTTATACCTAATACATAAAAATGTAAATATTGTTTTATGTTTTGTAGGATATAGAGTCCAAATTGTGAATATATAAAATAATTTCAATATTTTAAAATTTAGATTTTTTTTTTTTGAAAAATCTTAAAAGTTCGCTTGGACAGACACCTGTTTCGTTTTTGTCCTCACTTTCACTCGAAATATATTCGAAACTATAATAGATAGATATCAATAGTAAGCGACAAAAATATATATTAGGAAATTTAATCTCTAAATATTTACATTATTTTAAGACTCTTACAGTTTTCGAGCAATCATCTTGGCAAGTTGAAGAATATTAAAAAACAGCAAATAAGAATTTGTAACACTTTGAAAGTCCTTTAAGTGTATATATTTGGACTTCAGATCGAGCTCTTAATTTTTAAAGTAGAATGATTATAATTTCGATATTTTAGTATTTTCACCTGGTTTTTCCAATGGATAAGAAATCTGTAATATGTAGAATGCCATGAGTGGTAATATTTAGTGCTTACTCTATGGTGAAAAATTGTTACACAAGCACGAGATCTTTTGTTTTGTTTTTTAAAAAGTTAGGAAGTTAAATGAAGTTGGAAATTCTGAAGATGTTTAATGATGGATGACGTTTGAACAGAATATATAGAAATATACGGATTCAACTTCGTATTCAGGTACGTATTTTGCAAAGTCCTCTTTAGCTATACGAGCTTGCAATTCCGTCACAGTAGCTTAACGGTAGAGCATCGGCTGTCCAGTATGAAGATCCGTGGTTCGATTCTTGATTGCCTTACTGCCCCAGTAAGGTTTATTAGGATGGTGCCTGAACATATCAGCCTTGTAGGTGAGTGCAAAGATATCGGAGGTCTGAAAGTGAAAATCAGGAAGACAACGACGACGTAGAACTTGGAGGATAATAATAGCAGCAGGAGGCTAACTTGAAGTAAAAAAATGTCACCACTCAGGAATTAAAAGTTTTGTAACAAGGAACGATAGACATTTTTCAAAATTTTCAACACTTGAGTAATAAAACGGAGACTTTTAGCTCCGGTTTGAAAAAAAAAATGGCAAATCGAAGCTCTAAAATTAAGGTATGAGTTCGCTTTTAAAATGAGTCTGTCAATCCCCTTTGTTTTTTGGAATTTGTCCACCTTGAAAATCTGTAAAAAAAATTATCGACTTTTCAAAATTCCGGCTCTTCAGCTCCTTTCGAAAATCCTTCGGATCAAAATATTCGAGATCGCAGATCGAAAATTGAGAAAGAAGGAGCGTTTATTAGGTCGATATTTTAAGAGGTTTTCTGAAAATATTTAAAAATCTATCGAATTTTTCGAAATCTCGAATATTTTAAATGCGTTACATCCTTAAAAGCTACATTAAAAAAACTCGAGGTTCTAGGCCAATTTTATGTTCATACATCCAAGCATACATACAAACATATACAGGGTGTCCCAAAAGCATTGACCTCGGCTTTTATTCCTTAAATAATGGTCTTATATAATAAATTACAAAGTTGAGTAAAAAAGATACAGAAATTTATGAAATCGATAAAAATTTTCGGGGGATTAAATTTGAGGAAAAACAAAATTTAAATTTTTATACGGCCCCCTGTACTAAAACATTTCCAATGAGTAAAATATGCCCCATACACTAATAAGGTGATGTACAAAATTTCAGCATTTTATCATAAAAAGTCTCAGAGATATGTTTAAACAAAGTTGGCGAGGGATTAATCACAAATTAAAATGTGAATATTTACAGCAAGAGTGCAAATGACGCAACGCAGAAATGCATTATAGGCAAATAATATCTGCCTCTTATCTTTAATGGATCTTTGCATGGATGGAAAACATTTTGAACAAGCTTTTTAATCTTTGTGTAAAGTTATTATTTCTACACAGTGTTGATATTTTTGTATTATTAAATAGCAAAATTATTATTTATTTATGTAATCATTGTTTTCTTTCGTAATTTGTGTATGACCCCTGAAACGCGATCTGCCGACATGAGTTTTTCCCTCTGAGAACCCACGTAGATGCATCGAAAAGTGGTTTAAGTCAGCATTTTTGTCTCTTCATATTTCTCGAACTTTTTATGATAAAATGCTGAAATTTTGTACATCACCTTATTAGTGTATGGAGCACATATTACTCATTGGAAATGTTTTTGTACGGGGGCCGTATAAAAATTTACATTTTATATTTCTTAAAATTTAATTCCCTTGAAAATTTTAATCGATATCATAAAATTCTGTACCATTTTTTACTCAACTTTGTGATTTATTATGTATGTTTAAGATCAATATTTAAGGAATAAAAGCCGAGGTCAATGTTTTTGGGACACCCTGTATACATACATACAAACACTAGTACGGTTTCAGAGTAAAATTATTAAAAAAGTATTTTTTCCCTTAAATTATAAATTGTCTTTGTTTTTACTTCATTGTTGATTACAGGTGTACTTAGTTAGTATTTAAATAAAGCACATTAGTATAAGAAAACTAATAGATTATTTCGTCCATGTTAAATAAGCCCGGCCTCAAATTCAGGGGGAAATGTGAGGTTTTCTCACTATTTGAATGTTATCCTCTGTAAAACTCTCTTCTCAGGATCAAAAGATTAGAAGCTTAAGGTCTTTCGGGACACAACTCTATAAAACTGTCAAAACATTCGTTAAAAGTAGTTAATAATTTTAAAAGGGTGTAGGTAGGAGAATAGATTCTCAGAAAGCGGACAGCTATCATAAACCTCAACAACTGAAATAATAGACCATTTTCTCTCTACCAGCATGCTGAGTAACTTATGGTTCAATCGTTAAAGCATTATTCAAGCAAAAGATTCACAGGAGTCGTTCTCGCTCTTTGACTCTCGGGTTTGCAATCTCGAAAGATGCCAAGAGAAGTTCCAACGGAATTTCTGATCACCTACCTCTCAACCTCGCTTCGTGAGTAACACCCCGCAGGCATTTTTCACCATCTTAAATTAATGCTTCGAATTAATATTCACCAGACAACAAACCCATTTTCCCGAGATTCCCTGTATCCCTCCGCGCCGGCGCTATTTCCCTCCGCCGGGCGCCCTTGTTTCGACTCGCACTTCGCTACGAAGCGGGCGCAACTCGTCCCATTGTTGCCTTATAACTAATACATAACCGGATGTGTTCGCATTTACAAAAGGGCCGGACTCGAGAGGAGGCGAAAGGGGTGCGGGAATGGTGTTCCATTGAGCCGGACTGTTATCGTCCGGGGTCCCCGGATCTTAATTGCCTTTAATTACCGGACAACAATGTAACCCGCGTGTCGCTCTAATGGATTTGACAATGGGCGCACGCACAGACTGAATAATGTATCATACAGTGAGAGAACTCTGTCCCAATTAAATGTAATTGCAGGACTGGGAACCGGCTAATTGGCTTCATTACACTGCTTGCTAATCCGTTTAGCCGGAATTATGTAGCGGAAATTTAATGTGCAAGCCCCCCGCGCTGTGTTCGCTCGACCCCTAATTGAGTTAAGGCGTTTGCGAGAGAGAGAACTTTTCTCCAAAACGTAAAAGAACGACCTGGTAAGGAGGGGGGTGGGGTGGAGAGAGAATATACAGAACTGAAACTTCGATGATGGCGAAGGTGGGTGGGTATATCTGCGTAAAAAAAGGGGGAATGTGAAGAAAGGGGGGATAAACTATGAAATGCTTTTTACGGGGTAGGACATCTTAATTGGTTTATTCAATAAAAAATAAAGTGAAAAATATCAAAATTGGGTTTATACTTCTCATAAAGTTTTTTACGAGACGTTTTAAAAAGACGTTAACCCGTACGGAAATGAAGATATTATTAAAAAGGGAAGTCGGAAGAAGATTTTTTTTATAAAATTGCTTTCTCAAGGGTATCATTGTGTATTTACCTTAGCATAATGTTTTTACCTTATGAAAGGTGGCTGATAATCACGTGATAATTGAAAGTTGTGATAATATGTAAAGTAGAGTTAGCGGAATCGCGGTTGGAATTAGAATTAAATAGAGGAAAAGAAAATACTTATTTTTAAGCTCATATTTGCCTTTTTAATGCCTAATTATAGGGATATTTGAACTACCCGAAGAGCTAGGTTCCTCTTGACATTCTCCTACAGTTTCATCCTATACTGTTATTGTCTTATCTTGAAAATTTTTATTCATAAAGTTGGCAACAGAAATAGGTCAATTACGTTAGTGAATTGAATTCTTTGACTACTCTGTGGCAATATATACAATTTAATAAATTATAAAGAAAAACAAGTTTTCAATGTCTTTCCCTACAGAACAAGAGCGTGTGAAAAAGCAGAAATTGCATTTTAATCACAGACGAAATTGAAGCCAGTTGAGGGTCTAAGCAGATTCAGTTCAAAACAATATTATATAAATCTTATATCATCATCCAACACTGATATTATACAAAATTATCGAAACTATTTCATTTGCCTATATACCCAAATTCCTCTGCCGCAATCTTGCATACTCTGAATTTTGTATTGTGGATAAGATTTATATTGCATTGTTCTGAATTGAATCTCTCTACACCCGCAATTGGGTTCAACTTCGCATGTTATTAAAATGCATTTTCTGTTGTGTAGGGGAGGGCCATTGTTGTGTAGGGGAAGACATTGAAAGCTTTTTTTTTCTCATAATTCGTTCTTACTGATAAAGATGTAAGTAACACAGAATCACTCAACGTATGTTAATCATTATTAAACAATATAACACGCAACTCTTCTGAAATTATTCGCAAGAATGTAAAAGAATTTCTTAAGATTTATTTACTGAAAAAATATTAGAAATCGGTCCGTTGTTATATTTTAGAGATAGCCATGAAGATTCTTAGCAGGCAATCTATTAGAGTTGATAGGATAGAATTTTTATACCATAGGAGCTTTTTGTAAGCTGCAAAACTTACCTATGGTTGCACTGTTTCCACTCCAATTTTCAGATTAACAATAATTTGAATCTCAGATTGGTGTGGAGAACCCTGTGTTTACATAACTTTCTGGTAGTGGGTCAGATAAACTTTAAAATGTAGATCACGATAAAAAAAATTTAGTTTTTAGATAATATTATGATCCATATTTTTTTTTCAGTGTTATTACCGTCTGACATCGTTAAAAACATTTAATTTAAAGAATTTAAATACAGATTCGGCTGTGCAAGTAATGGAACTGAAGGTATGGTTTTTTGCTTTATTTTATAACACTATCAGTGTAATTTTTAAATTCATATTTATAATAGATCAATTATAGCAACTATAAGTGAACTGCAAAACTATGTCGGCTGTACCTGCAACGCAGCCTTTAGCCACATGATCTCCTTCTAAGCTATGGCGATAATATTTAAGACAGTAAATGTCATCAAAACACATTGGGTTATTATGTATAAATCGACCACCAAGAATATTTAATTCACTTTGCTGGACTATTAGACAGAAAATTTGCACTTGTATAGTATTCTTTAATCTTGATCCCTGTCTATGCCCATATCAGCTAACCCTTTATATTATTGTCTGAGTATGAAGAAGAAAAAGATAGATTTTTAACATATATTCTAACATGAGTACCATTTACATTATTTAGCATCAGATTTGATTGACATATGACAACCTGTGCTGGTAAGAAGCATAAAATACACTTTGAAGTATTTCCGTTAGATTATCTTAATAATAAAGAAAAGTTCGAAAAAGTCGGTCTTTTTCTTTTAGGAAACAAGATAATTTCCAAGTCAAGAAGAATAATAAGGTATTTCCTAAAATCACAAAGACAGTCATTCTTATGCTGAGCTTTTTACAATCTGCAAGACCCACTTATGGACAAAGAGTTCACTCTTTGATACATAGATTCTTCAGATACATAGCAACTGGATTTTATTTCCAAGTGACCAATGTATATGCATACATGACTTTAATGATACACAATCTCTACTTTAAACTTTAGTTTACTACCAAAATAGTCTTAATGTGCATAGTAAAAACAGTAGAGCGCCAAAATTAGAAAAACTAATCAAATCCATGAGCTTTAAGTATTTATGGAAGTTTTCTTTGCAGTCTATAAAATGATATTTTTTCAGTCTATAAAATGAAATCAACTTGCTTCCTTCTTCAAAAAATATTTCAGCACCGAAATTTTCACAAGATATATTGCAATTTTTCTACGAAAAATATCATTGCTAGCTTTTGGCATAAAGTCCAAACCATTATTTGGCATTTTTCTTCAGAAACGCAAGGATTGAGACAGGAGAGGCGTGTTACTGCATTTGTTGATACTGGTACCAATACCTACTCAACGGTGCTCGTTTATCCTGGCAATAAAGGCTCTTTATTGTTTTGGTAAACAGCATACCAACTTTCAACCTTCGTGCTGTGTTATAAAAAATTATTTTACAAATTAGATCTGAAATTAATTGAATTTGATCAAATTCATATTTATTTTTAAGTTGTTACTATAAGAAAATTATTTTACATAGTAAACTATAAAACTATGAAATCGAAAGAAACTAATGAAGGAGCTTTTATATGGTAGGGAAAAAATGTGAGTGCAGTTTTTTAAGTCCTTGGGCACGTAAACCTTCAACGTCGAATGCCGTCACAACTTTAACATCTGAATCCTGAGGTTTTGTACCAACTCAATTGGGGTTAGGAAAACTCTATACATACTCTGTACGATTTCACCAAGAAGGCGGAGGGGAACTATGCCGTATACCAAACTGGTCGGCGCAACTTGCAACTCCTCCTCTCGTACTGCGGATCGTAGGGATAAGAGCACTAACGGTAAAACTCCATTCAAGTAAACTATATCCATGTCCATTAGAGCCGATTTCACTATCTCGTGAAACCGTTCCACCATTCTATTGACTTGCGGATGATACGAGGTGGTAAGGAATGTCTGCCCCTCTAAATATTTAAACAAGCATTAAAATAGCCGGGATTCAAAGTTCGTTTCTCAGTCTGACGTAATGATAGCTGGTACTCCAAAGCGTGCTATCCCGCTATTAAAAAATTCAGCGATCACCGTCTCCAGAGTCTGATCCTGAATCCAGACTGTTTCTGGCTAACGCGTGCTTCTATCGTAACATGATATCAGATAGCGATTCCCTTTACATAGTAGCAGTGGCTCTGCTATGACCAGACAGACCTGGTGGAATATGTCCGTCGACACCGAAAATTATGCTATAGGTGCTCGAATGTACTTAAATACTTTTTTCTCTGGCACACAATACACTGTCGACACCATTCCGTATAGCCCTTTCTCATTAATCGCCACACAAATCGTTGTTGCAACAACTTCAGTGTAGCTTTCATGCTAGAATGTGATAGGTTATGCATCTTCGTGAACACTGTCTATCTCCAATTAGCTGAAATGAAAGGTCTAGGGACACCTCTAGACATATCACATAAATAGAACTATTACAAGCAGAAAAAAATATAAAATAGTAAACAAACCTTGAGTTGAATCTTAACAATCCTTGCAATTCCCGATTAACTAACTCATTTATAGCCATACTTTCACTAAACAAACTTATAGTTGTGGTTCTATAGTGTTATAAGAGTTATAGTGTTGTAAAGTTATAGTGTTTATTCTATAGTGTTATAGAGTTATGGTGTTGATTCTATAGTATGATAGGGTTATAGTGTTGATTCTATGGTGTTATAAACTTATAGTGTTGATTCTATAGTGTTGTACAGTTATAGTTTTGATTTTAGTTAAAGTGTCATGCACGACATTTTCACCATCTGGTATATACCTAATATTGGTTGTACACTAATTGATAAGTTCTACAAATGTCGAGCAGAAGAATTATTCAGCTTTTGGTTAAGGGCATATGTTAGCAGCTTATAACCAGTATAAATAGTTACTCTATGGCCTTCTTTACATATGCCTAAAATGTTTAGCAGCTGCGTATGCTTTGACAGCAATTGACCAAATTTACTGTGTTTCACTTGCACAGTGAAAGCTTTTTGAAAAACCCTTCAAAGGTTCCTGACTTTTTCAACCTGCTGTTGCAATACAGCACCTGTTGCTATCTCAGAAGCATCGACCATTAATACAAGAGGCACATCCGATGCCAGGAATGCAAGAAAAGTGGTATTAACAATAGCCTTTCTACTTAACTCAAACGCTTTCCTAGTTTCACCAGTCCAAACAATAGGTGTTTTGTCATTCTTACTCTTGCTACTGACGAGCTCATACAACTTAACTTGATTCTATGTTGCATCCTTCAAAAAGCGGTGATAAATATTCAACATTACCAAAGTTCTTAACCGCAGCAAAACTTGGCTATTTAACCAACGTTCCAACCTTATCCGGCAACGGAGAAATTCTTTTATCATATATAAAAAATCCCAAAACAGAAATTTCCAAATTCACATTTTTGTAAGTTTAAGACCACAATAACTTAATTTCCTTAACAATCTCTCCTAGTGCTGCTTAAATGTTTTTTCATCATCAGGAAAAAGTATCACAATTCACATCATCTAAGTACGACAAACAGAAATCAAATTCACGAAGAATATTATCCAAAACACGTTCAAATATGCTACCACCATACATCATCTTAACTCAAACTCATTGACGTAGTTACAGCAGTTTTACATATATCGTGAGATTCAACTGTAATTTGCTGATATACACGAACCATGTCTACTTTTGAAAATACTTTTTGTCTTTTAATCTCATCACAAAATTATGTATGTGTGAAAACGGGCACCTGTCGGCGGTCGTCACATTGTCGAGGGTTAAAAAAAATCCTCAAATTCTCCAAGTATTACTATTTTTCTTCACCATATGAATGAGACTAGAACAAGGACTATTTGAAGATATTTGAAGGCTTTCAAGCACATGTGAACGATGCATAAATACTCTTTAAAACCATGAAAGTCACTTTAACTCTCAATTTTAAACAAGTGTGAAAATCAATGTTCCAACTAAACCAAGAATTCAGCATAAAATACAGGAATACCTGGATTGAAATCATAATAGTTGAATAAAGGAATATTCAAATACATTTACTCAACCTTGTTTGCTAAGTTTTTATTTTACAGCAAACTATCAAAGTTACTGTTTCTTTTTTACCTTTCTTACACACTTTTATTTCTGTATTTTGCATCTATACAGTTAAGGTTATTATACGGGCAGTTTCAGAAAAGTGGTTACGAAATTTATTTCTTTACATATTTGAAATAAACAGATAATGTAAATTGGGCAAGCGTTCAAAATAAAAGGTAAATAAAGATAACAGCACAGTTCGATCTCTATGGCACGTATTTTCAGAAAGCTTCAAAAATTAACTTTTTACACTTGTGCCATAGGGTAAAAAATACAATTAGTAAAATAGTAAAATATTCTCTACTACCTAATTAGTTAAAATAAAAGTTCCCATATATTTGCCTGCAAAATCTGCGCAAATCTGCTTATAAAAAGATAAAATTTTTGAAGACAAATTTAGTAGATAGAATTTTTGAAAATAGACCTAGATTAGATAGAATTTTAGATTTTTAGATTTTGGTGAAAACACAAAAGATTTCCCCAAAAATAAAGAAATCCCTAAATTTTCCTTAAAATCCCCAAAATTTGTCCTCAAAATTTGTGAAAAACCTTGTAATAGGCATGGTAAAATAACATAAGTCAGTAAATTAGGTTTTTTAAATATCTTCGTGAATTCCTGTTTTAAGAATTTCGATCTGTTTTATTTTAACTATTGAAGTTGTAAAGAACATTCTACTAATTGGAACTTTTTCTGAAAGTGATACGTGTAAAAAGATAGAATTTTTGAGTTTTTCCAGAAATACTATCTACGGAGTTCAGACTGTTTCTATTAAATTTGGATTCTTCTTTTAAGAAACTCTGCAATTACAAATATATGTCTAGGATCAATATTTTACGATATAAAGTTCATAACCATCTTTTTTACAACACTCTGTGTAATTGAATACGAATATAACCTAGAGGATTACTGGTATTTTTCAACCTGAGTTATGTCAATCTGAGGTATATTTTATTTCTTGTTTCATAATGATGGTAAATATTCCAGAGTTTTTTTCTTAAATAATTATTAGGAAATGGAAAATAAAAACAAATAGTAATATCAATATTCTCAATATATTCATTACAACGGGTTCTATTGCTTTAAATCAGCTGTTAACCTCTCTGCACATTTCAGTAAAACAAGAATTTCTGAAAATTATTTAAGTTCGCAAATAAAACCATAAAGTCGTTTAATCAGAATTTAATATCAAATTAAAAGTGGATTTCTTGAGCGAGGAATGTTACGCCGAAAATTGCTGTTCGGGCATTTTCTTTGAGAATGACTACAAAATTAATGGCCGACATGCTTGAGTTCCGCTTGTAGCGAGAAAAATGTTTTCTAAGGGAATTTATTACGTTGAAGATTCCTCCAGCAAGTAAAATTGCAATTTGAAATAGCACTTTTACATTAGTGTAGATGTAGTATCCGAAAATTTGATAACATGACGAAAACCCGTTTTAAAACCTAAACACATTTCGAACAAATTTGAAATAACATGCTTCTTTGTATAAACAAAATATAGGATCACGTTTTCGTAGCAAATACTAGTGCACTAGTTTCGTGCTTTTTAACGTTTCTCAGCACGAAATAGTCTGTACCTGCGATTGGAAGAAGACAATATGTTATGTGCCGTAATTTTACGAATCTTAGCGAAAACCGTCAAATTCGGTCTTACCACACAGCCGGCATCAAACTCTAATGATTAAGTTCAGTCTAAATTTTTTTGTTGTCATTGCAATTATCAACTATATTCCGTGCTAAAAGGGGCGATACTGATCCATGGATAAAATACACCCTGAGCTCAATCTTTATGAATTTGATGCCAAATTTGTAGCAAAAATAAACTTGTTGATTTCTACTAAAATTCACAAAATTGAGGCACATAGCAAGTTTTCTTATTGATACTGCAGGTATCGGAATGTATCGTGTTGAGGTGTGATGAAAAGTCCAAAACCGGTCTATGGATGCTGGTATCTATAATGCGAGCGGGATTCTAAGTTTGGAAACGCTTCTTTTAGGCAAATTCTGTGAGTAGGAAGAAAATATTGCTAATTCAGTTAATTCAGTACCCCCTTTGATCAAATTTCGTAGATCCAGTCACTCCACAGCAAGAGTTGTTGATAATATGTCGAAACTATACTCGTAATATGGTAAATTAGTGATTTAAGAAATTTTTCTAGAGACATTTTGTGCTCTCGTCTTACCATCTAATTTTTTCCAAAGAGTGGCAAAGCCTTAAAACTGTTCCAAGAGTAGTAAAGGGGTAATCAGTAAGATACAATAAATGAACGTTAAGAAGGAAAGAAAATACAAGCAGGAATTTATGAATGAACGCCGAAGGGAGAATAGGAACGGCAAACAGAAAGATTCAAATCAATTGTTCAGTGAGGAAATCTTATGAACTTATATGTGCCCTACGATATTTTCAAAAATTACATGAGCACTTTAAACCAGTTGCAAAAACTTATCTCTCTATATTAAAAATTAGCTGCCGCTGCCACCGCGCCGCTGCCACCGCGCCGCTGTTTGACGAATTTCTCATTTCTCGAGATTCTTTGCTCCGTACGGCAAAAACTATTGCATATAAAAACATAAAATTTGATACACTTGTAGAAAAGGCTTTGAGACATTCGCTGAAATAAACCTTTTTTATATATATATTGTAGTTCAAGAAATATTTAATATCAAAGTCAAAGACAAAATATCTGAGATGCGAGCTCACGTCCCGGATAGACTAACAGTAGCAAGATCACGAATTTTTGCAGGCAGGTACCTACATGGGTGAATTTTTGCAGAACGGAGCTCCTTTTTTTAATTTCGTTGTAGTTTATGGATATTTTATTTTTTATGCACTTCTGAAGTGAACTTTTTTTTTCGTATCGGCACGTCTAGCGATTTCTCTGTCTCGTACCGTAAAAACTATAACATACAAAAATATGAAATTTGGTACATTTATAGATAAATAATAGGGTAATACGATAAAATAAACCGTTATCGATTTGAACTTTAGTTTGGCATGAAATAGTTCACAAAGCGAGCTCAGAATCAAGGAATTCAGTTTTTGGATTCCCTGGGCTAAGAAAAATCCCGGCTTTTACCTCCTGCGGAAAATTGGCAAGGATAGAAAAGAGATTTTTGAAAGTGGAATTTTTAGGAAAAATAAATATGAAGCCGAGCTCTGCTAGCGGTAGGAGGCGAAGTCTCCCGAAGATCGTTGCGCGAGCAAAGCGAGCAGGGGATAGATCCCCCTAGTGTACAAAAAATAAGTAGAATTTAACAGAAAATGACAATAATAAACTGAAATGAAAATGAAAAAAATGGAGGAAACCGGTGATTTCTGAGGCTATGAGCTAACGCCGTCCAATAAAAATTCTGGAAATACATAAAATCCCTCCTGAAAAAATGAAAAAAGTGAAAAAGTTTGAAAATGAGCGATATTTTCAAACGGGAAAGACGAAAGAACAACTAGCGTTAACAAGGAAGTTTGACAGAAAAGCAACGGAAAAAATATCCAGAATGTCCAATTCGAGCTTATTTCACTAGTGGTCTTTCTTACTCTATCCCATAAGGAAAAACAGCTGTCTCAAAATCGGATATTTATATCCTTTCCCTACCAACAGTAAAATATGTCGCCACTTATGGAAACGAAAGGACACATTTTCTGACAAAACGAAAACTCTGTATTTCCTTCCGATGGACCGGTCACGCAAATCTTTCGTACTCCCACTTGCATTGTATGATGATCCCTGCATCGCAAAAACTGTATTCCGCCTCCTTATGGGACAGGTAATGAAGAGGACGAGACAGGAACTTCTATGAAGATGAACGAGGCTGCGAGTGCCCTGGACGGGCCCTGGGGACAACGACGTGATGGCCTTTTGACGCCCTATGTGATGGCCTTTTAGCGTAAAAAGAGATGGACATCGCTTTTCCCAAAAGATGGGGGTGAAAGCAAGGGGCTGGATGCTCGCCAGCACATCGTCGAGGGCAAAAATGTTTCTAGAAGAAATGTCACATATTTATATATGAAGGTAGGAATTCATGGTTATCTGTACATATCAAGATCGAACTGCGCATACGGTGGAATTTCAAAAACTCAAAATTTTCAATTTTAAAAACATTTCTTTTTCAGTGTGTATCGCTCATTATTATCCTAGTAGCATGCTAGTATTATATATCTAGACGTATCATTGGAAACATTTCTAATGTGATACCAATATTTCTGATATATTGGCCTCCAATAGGAGATAAATATTGGCATTCCATATTAGGCTAACATTGTGTATATTTCCATTTCAATATTTGGCCAATATTGGGATATATTTATCGCCAATATCGGCATTTCAATATTGGTTAACAAAGTGGCTATACTGGCAGTTGATATTAACAAAGTATTGTCATTTCAATGTCTTGTCAATATTATCATTTCAATATTTGGCCAATATTAACTGTTAGTATTTCAATATTTGGTCCAATACTGGCGTTGCATTAGAAATATTCCCAAAGAAACGCCCAAACAAAGGATATATTATCCGCCAATATTAGCATTCCAAATTGAGAACAGGCTGCCAATACTGGATAAATATTGACCCAGAAATATTTGACCAATATCTGTAAATTCTCATTTAAAGTCCAGCTCTTGACTTGTCTGTTGTTTCCACTGAAAAAAAAACAAAGAAACACCAGTTTCCTACAATTATCGTCTGATTTTATCATTTTATTTGCACAGAAATTTGCGTTGTGTTTGCTTTCGTATCAGTTGAATATATTTGGAATGGTAAAGACGATAGGAGTCCGAAATTCATGCCAGAATTAAACGTTTATAACCTTGATTGAAAAGAATATCCAAATATAAGTACTTTTGTATTAGATTGCTCCAGAAAATTTTCTGTGCAATTATTTAAGGAAATATTTTTTCTTAAATTTAGTTAGTTAAATATGTTAAATTTATTTTTGAAAATAATGACTGTATTCACATTTTTAACTTCTAATCTTATCACAGAACCCAGTTCGTAAATTCACGAGTGTTCTATAAAACACTGGTTGAGAAATGCTGATCTAAGGATTTCACTTGTAGTTATATCTCAATATATGTATATCGTAGCAATCATCAGTGTATATATCGTGGCAACTATACTGGGTGTCCCAAAAACATTGACCTCGGCTTTTGTTCCTTAAATATTGATCTTAGACATATATAATAAATTACAAAGTTGCTTAAAAAAGGGTACAGAATTTTATGAAATCGATTAAAATTTTCAAGGGAATTAAGTTTTAAGAAATGCAAAATTTAAATTTTTATACGGCCCCCGTACAGAAACATTTCCAATGAGTGAAATGTGCCCTATACACTAATAAGGTGATGTACAAAATTACAGCATTTTATCATAAAAAGTTCCAGCGATATGTTTAAACAAAGTTGGTGAGGGATTAATCACAAATTAAAATGTAAATGTTTACAGCAAGAGTGCAAATGACGCAACGCAGAAATGCATCATAGGCAAATATCTGTCTTTTATTTTTAATGGATCTTTGGCATGGATGGAAAACATTTTGAACAAGCTTTGTAATATTTATGTAAAGTTACTATTTCTACACAGAGTAGATACTTTTGCACCAATAAATAGCAAAATTATTATTTATTTATGTAATCATTGTTTTCTTTCGCAATTTGTGTATGACCCCTAAAACGCGATCTGCCGACATGATTTTTCCTCTCTGAGAACCCATGTCGATGCATTGAAAAATGGTTTAAGTCAGCATTTTTGTCTTTTTATATCTCTGGAACTTTTTATGATAAAATGCTGAAATTTTGTACATCACCTTATTAGAGTACGGGGCAAATTTTACTCATTGGAAATGTTTTTGTAAGGGGACCGTATAAAAATTAAAATTTTGTATTTCTTAAAATTCAATTCCCTTGAAAATTTTAATCGATTTCATAAAATTCTGTACCTTTTTTTTAAGCAACTTTGTAATTTATTATATATGTTTAAGATCAATATTTAAGGGATAAAAGCCGAGGTCAATATTTTGGGGGCACCCTGTATATACACTGATAATAATACATGGAATATTCAAAGATATTTATCATTTAAAAGTATCTATACCATGCAGTATTGCCATATCATTTTTAGTGAAAATTACACACATTCTCAAAGAAAAGCTTTATGCGTATTTTATATGCATGTCAAGATAAAATAATAAAACTCAAAATAAATGTGTACTCGAGTTTAATCGAAATTTTTTAAAATTTATTTTATAGTTCCAATGTAATATAAAAGTTTGCACAAAAGTAAATAAATAGATACATAAACCACCACATGTGTTTTCTGTAGAGTTCAGTAATAATCAATCACATGCATTTGCGACAAATAGTTAAATCCCGATATTTTGATATTTTATATTTCAATTTCTAACTGAATTCTGTAGTTAAAATGCTTAATTCATATGCAGAATTCAAAACTATAATTGTGTTTTTCTTAGTCTTTCCTTCTATAGTGCCTTTCATTCCGCATTTCAACTCCAAATTTTCAACAAAAGATAAATAAATAATAATTACGATTATAAACTGCCTGTTTGTTCTGGCAAACATCTTCGACGATGGGTAATACATCTTATGTCGTACATATTCAAAATCAAATGCATTCCAACGGATATGCATGCAAATGCAGATGCTCTTTCACGTGTTCCTCGTGATCCTGACTTAATTCTGCCGATCTGAAAAGGTTCATTTCCACGTCTTCTTAGAACACAAAGGTGCCTTGATGGATTTTCCCACGGATGCAGAGAAAATCTAACACCTAACAGCAAAAGGATGAAAGCATTTCTCATGTTCGAAACTACGTAAACCATGGATGGCAAGTGTCATATTTCCACAAAAATGCCTATTTACGCTCTTATTTTGGCAGAAGATAATATCCTTCTGCTCACAATTGTGTGGTTCTCTGGAACACTGATTCCGCGCGATGAATAGGGCTACCAATGTTGCACAAGAAAGTGTTCCACTTATTACATCGCGACGTGGACACTTTGGCATCGTTCGTATGAGACGGCTAGTACGCAGGCATTGTTTCTGGTCCTGTATAAATGCTGATACTAAGTGCGAATCAAAGAGCTGTGAAGCATATGTTGCATAAATCAAGCAAGTCCTTCATGAGTACTTCCAAGCATAACCAGATCACCCTTGGAAGTGCGACCATATTGATTGTGCAAAACCATTTCTCAACAAGACCTGGTTGATTGTGGTTGATGCTTTTTCCAAATACCCGAATATTCGTGAATTGGGTTCAATTGTTACCAAAAAACCCAGGAAAATATTAAGTAAAAATTTTACTCACGAAGGACTGCAGGAAACACTAGTCTCAGCCAATGGTACTCAATCTACTTCTCAGTAATTTCAAGACTACTGCACATCGCATCACACTGAACTTCTCACCTGAGCTCCATTTCACTTTCATTCAAACGGTGAGGTTGAGCGTTTTGTTCGCACATTTAAAAATCTGATGTGGGCAGCACGTGGCTTTCCCCGCAGACTCAAATTCATTTTTTCTTTATGTCTTTAATAACGCATTAAATTGAGTTTAATTGCAGAAAATAAAACTAAATTTGCATTTTTAATTCAATTTCAGTTTTTATTTGGTAATTGGACATTTTTCTAAAAGCGGCATAACTAAATGCGAAAATTTTCAAATATCTAAAGAACGGCTAGTCCTAGAGTAATGGGGTTGTTCTTATTCTTTTCCTCATCAAAAATTACGCAGCATTTAATTGATATATTTGAACATACGTAGCTTTTTTTAGATTTTGGCGATTTTTGAGGGCCATTTCGTAAAAAAAGGCAGGTTGTTCTTTTCCAAATAATACTAAAATCTAATCAGCACCAGAGTATCCCACAAGTAACTTATCTACCAAATTTTGTGAAATTTGGTCAATTAGTATTTTAGCTAGAGTGGATACATAACATTTTGAGGGCCATTTCGCAAAAAAAGGCGGGTTTTGTTTTTACGAATCGTACTAAAAACTAATCAGCACCAGGGTCATACCGAAGTGACTTACCTACCAAATTTTATGAAATTCGGTTCATTAGTTTTTGAGTTAGAGTGGATACATACATTGCACAAACAGACAGACCCACACACAGACACACACACACAGACGTCACGCTAAAAATAGTTTTTTCGTATTCTAGAAGTCTCGAAACGTGTAGATCAGCAGAAAACTCGAGTTGCGATTTTCGGCATGATTCCAATATTTCCCCTATACATTCCCATGTATTGCAGGGAAAGTAAAAATCTGATGTGGGCAGCACATGACTTTCCCTGCAGACTTATATACACGTTCTCTTTATTTTAATTAAATTTAATTCACTATTAATTCAATTTTCGTTCTCATTCGGTAACCGGACTTATTTTCAAAGGTGGCGTAGAGAAAATACGAAAAACTAGAATGTCTCGAGAACGGCTAGTCCTAGTATAATGGGGTTGGTCTTATTCTTTTCGTCGTTAAAAATTACGCATTAAACGAGCATTTAATGGATATATTTGAGTATACCTAGTTCTTTAGTTTAGATTTTGACGATTTTTGCGGGCCATTTTGCTAAAAAAGGCAGGTTATTTTTTTCCGAATCGTACCAAAATCTAATCAGCACCAGAGTACCCCACAAGTGACTCATCTACCGAATTTTGTGAGATTCGGTCCATTAGTTTTTCAGTTAGAGTGGGTACAAGCTTTTGCGGGCCATTTCGCAAAAAAGGCGGGTTCTTTTATCCCGAATCGTGCCTAAAACTAATCAGCACCAGATTCGCCCACAAGTGACTTACCTACCAAATTTTATGAAATTCGGTCAATTACTTTTTTAGTTAGAGTGCATACAAAATCTGCACAGACAGACACACAGACAGACACACAGACACACACACAGACGTCACGCTAAAAATGGTTTTTTCGTATTCTAGAGGTCTCGAAACGTGTAGATCCGTCGAAAACTCGAGTTGCGATTTTCGGCATGATTCCAATACTTTCCCTATACATTACCATGTATTGCAGGGAAAGTAAAAATGGTATGACTGAAATTTGCTGGGGATGAGAGAATAAACTTAGTGCTCTGGATGGACTTTTGATGCTTTAAGATATAGATACTTTGATTTATGTTATTTAATTAATCATACAGTATCCGACATAGAAAATGCAACACCATGAAGCTTTGGCCGTATAATTATGCAAATTGTGAGACAAACGCAGCTGGCCTATATATGCAAAAGTCTGACATGCAAGTAGGTCACGTGATTAGAGCGAATGATAAAAGGGATGGAAACGACAGATGAGCCAACAGTTGTTACTGGCTATTGCATACGGAACCCCGTTTTCCGAGTTATTTTTCATTTCTTCGTTTCATAAGACGTGTTGCTGAAGATATACCTAGTTGACAACACCGAAGTCCGTTTCGTTTTAGCATTTGGACGATCGTGCGAAAGGATTCATTTTAGGTCTAGGTATGTCTGGGTGGGCGTACCAGAGTATCGTCGCTAAAAGTCGCATAAATGCATCCACTTGCCAAAGGCTTTGGAGCATGTTGTTGTTGTGACTCAGACCGTCCGATCTACCAGAAAGGTGTAAGGTAACTGTTTGGACGGTCGAGAAGAGCCATCCTATTTAGACCGGAACCCAGTGGGGGAGGCATCAACAGGGAACTACTACCACCAACCTCTCGGAAGGACTTGCAGACCCACATGTTTAACATGATCGTACTCCGCGTACACACGGCGGCAGTTTTGGCAGCGGAGGGAATCGAACCTGGGCCTACCGAGTGCAATTCCCGCGAGCTAACCACTGGGCTACCGAGCCCGAATTTGGAGCATGTGAATCGTCGCAGTGGTATACAGGTCCATCCTGATGTACGTCAGCACCCGTTGATCGACGCATTCCAAGGCATGAGGTGGCGGCCCCACAAACGACGACTGTTGACATTCTGCAGAATTTGCAGGGTACATTGGATGTTCCAATATCAGTCCGAATAGTTTCTCGACGATTGGACGAAAGCGGCTCAAACCGTCCTTTACGAAGACTGCCATTGACAAAACACCGACTTAAGAGGTTGCAATGGTGTCGGGCCTGAGTCTCTTGGATAACTGAATGGGTGAATGGGACAGTGCAGTGTTTAGCGACGAGTCTCAGTTCAGTTTGTCGAATGACAGTCTCCATGTGAGAGTCTGGAGGCGACATAGAAACAGATCCAATCCTGCTGTGACTGTTGAACACCATACTGCCCGACAACGCGCCATCATGGTTTGTGTTGCCATTGGCTTCGATAGCTGGTCACCTCTGATTCATATGAGAGTCACAATGACGGCACGACGATATGTGGATGAGGTGCTGCGACCGGTTACACTACCCTACCTCCAGCGGTTGCAAAATTCTGTTTCCCAGCAAGATAACGCGCGACCGCCCACGGCAACCATCAGCAGACAAGTCTTGCAAGGTATCCAGATGCTTCTTTGGTCCCCTCTGTCTTTAGGTTTCTCACCCATCGATCATGTATGGGATGTGATTGGCCGTCGTTTGACTGCCCTGCCCTCACCTCAGAGGACGACCTGTGAAGAATGGTTGAAGCATGTGGTCATCCATCTCTCAGGGAACTATCCAAATGCCCATTGCATCTGTTTCTCGAAGGGTTGCATCTGTTCCTCGAAGGGTGGCTGCTTGTGTCGCCGCAAGAAGTGGTCCTACTCTGTGATAACTCTGTCTAAGCCACTATGCCATTACTGTATTGCATTATTCTTCTGGAATTGACATCACTTATTTATATATGCCATCTCTGTCTGTGTGTCCTTTATCATCCCACTCTATTCGCTCTTTGATGGTGTTGCACGTTCTGTGTCGAGTACTGTATTATCGGTACTTTGAAATATAGATATTTTTTAAACGATATTTTTAAATATCAACACTTCCTATTCGATATATATCGATACCAAGTATCGATACTTTCATTCAATATTGGTGTCCCTAAATGTACAATGAATACAGGATATTTCATTGGGCATATTTCATCCTACACATATTTTACCACCAGCCATGCTGCACAGTAAATACATTTGTAAAGACAAATTTAAATCATGTGGTCTCATTTTTTTAATTTTTTAAATTATAACTTCAGAAATACTTAATTTTTATGTAAAATACCTACGAAATATTCATGTAAAAAGAATTGATCAAACATTCTGAGATTTGTTGTCTACCTGACATAGACAAATTCCACGACCCATCAGTGGGTCGCTATGGGCCATTCTTGTCATACTTATGAATAATGCCCACATTTTAAATGAAATTAATGCGGCATAGTCGCAAGTGTTACTTCTATGGGTATTCTCATTTTGCTTACCCACAATAACCAACATATATACTATATGACAGATATTTGCTCAAAATTGACTCACCGTGCTTTAGTGGCGTCAAAATAGTTAACTATTCAAACTTTATTTCGGAAAATTATCTGTTCAAAGTATTTTGAAATAGATAAACACAAGGAAATATTTAAATTTTATGACCCGAGAAGACGTTATGTAAATAGATCTCAATGAACCTGTGTGTGTCTAAAGTAAGAAAAGAAATGAATACCTTGTTCATTACTTGCATTAACTGTCATTTAATTAAAATGAAACTTACTACAATAAGTATTTACTAAAAACAAACTGGCAGCAAACCATGTATGATATCAATTAACATTGCTAATAATTCTTCGTATTTATCATTCAATTGGTTTTATTGCATCCAAAAGAATAATTGTTTTATACTATAAAATGCATGAAAAAAAAATTGCTAAAACATAAATCCAGCGTCATTTTTATTACATTTTAACAACTGGAGATCTGCATGTTAGTAATTTCAAACTCTTTCCATCATTTGCCTCTAAAAACTCAAGCGTTGGCTTTTAAAGAAAATTGGTACGGTATTTCATTTAATCATTTCTGCACACCTATTTCCAGGGCGAAATCTACCAGCAAAGCGTCAGGAAAATTATCATTCAGCAAAATGAGCCGGCAAATCCTTCCATTCCCATCTATGCAATATGGCGCAAAAGAACTCAAATCCAATCCAACTTATCGTTCCAGTCGAACCTGCTCGATCCGATTCATTCCGGAACAATTGTTGCCGAAAACTCGTCGCCCGCGCTCGGAATGATTCGCCGAGGGCGGGAAACTGAAGACAAATGGCATTTAGAAACGGGGCGATGAGGACGCTTATCCTTAATGCAGGGGGAAAAGTGGGGTAAACAAAACAAAAGGTGCTCTGCCGCTAAATCCACACTGAGAGAGAAAGTGCAGGGATCCACAGAAGTGAGGGGAGGGGGGAAGATAGCTCGGGAACCTTGGAAAAATGGACGATGATTTGGCGCGCAACTTCCAGCAATTGTAGGTTTATTAAACGATTTGGATGCGCGGTTTTTGTATTTGTTTTAGGAGGCAGAATTCAAGGAGTTTCATTATGAATTTATTGGAGCAAATTTATAATTTAACTGTTTGGCTTTACAGAAGTTAGCCCAAGTCCTTCTGGTTATGAATTCTTAAATGGAATTTAAAAGCTATTAGCTTTGTCTGGAGGACTAATTAAGAAGTTATTCTCTCTTAAGGGCTTATAATCAAACTTTCACCATATACTTTAGGAGAACATAATTTTAAATATGCAGGATGTATATAACAGCCTATTCGACTTGCTAATTATATTTCAACATTGATTATCACTCAAGCATTATTTTAATTAAAACAAACGTGGAAGAATGTTTACAAATTTTTAAACGCAAGCCCAACTTTTTCGAATGTCTGTATAAATGTACAGAAATATTCAGAATTAAATCAAACTTTCTGATTTACAAATTGACTTATCTCTATTGAACGCAGGGTTCGAAATTGCCTTACCAAGAAAGAACTGGTATAGGTTTAAGAGAAAACAAGTACAAGCATTAAAATACTGGGCGAGTAACAAATGATTTTATTTACAATTGCTTGTGAATTTATTTTCATGTTAAAAGTACCTGGAAAAAATTGACATGTACAAATAAATTAAAAAATAAGGGCAATCAATTTTTCTCAATAATACTAGAGACATTAGATGGCTTGAACTTGCACTGCCACACAAGTAGTACCCTCCACTCAATCAGCTGCTTGTACTCTAGGGTGAGTTGAGTGGTCTGGGTTTTCGACAAGCAGTATTCTTGCAATCTACGTGAAGCTATAAGGTAGACATGTCAACGATACGGCCAGCTGGGCATGAGCGGCCCCCCGGAGCAGTTAGATGAGGCCCGCGACCTTAATTAATGATACTCGAGTCTCATGAAAATTAATAAATATCATTTAATAATTTAATAAATCTCAGTATCAAGACTTACAGATGAGCATCTTCAGTCAATTCTCAAAATGAGTACAACCGCTTTGACGCCAAACATCGATGACGTAAATGAAGCTGAAAATATATCAAGTATCTGGATCTTCGAAATAATGCGATGTTTCTTAACAGTTATGACTTAATGTCATTTTAATTTGATTTGATGTATACTTTAAATTTAAATAAAAGACATGTTTTTATATAAAATGAGTGTTTAATTGAACCCCGGCCCGATGATATAATTTGAAAGAAAAATTGGCACTGTGCAAAATTGAGTGCTATATAAGGTATCCCCCTCTGTTGAAAGGGTGAGTAGCAGTATCCTGAAATAATGTTAGCTAGAATACATTTATCGGTTCTATATTTCGACTACGATCTATTCAAGAGGTCCGTGCCATCCTGAACGCCATTCTAAGCACCATCCAATAAAATCTCATACAATCTTGATGAAATATCCAGCGGATCCTGTATAAGATTATTATAATAAAAACAAATGCCATTTTAAATAATTTGGAAAATATTGTTTGCGAAAGAAAAATTTATTTTCAACAGATACCAACCCATAATTTTATACTTAAGGGGACGGTGGACGTTGAAATGAGCAAAAATCGACAAAAAATAGTTTTAATATATAACATTATTTTACACATTTAACATTTGCTTACGGGTGGGACACCGTCCATCTCAAACGAAGAACCTCCCAAAAAGACAGGTATTTAACATACCCTATCCCAAACAGTTCGATCCCCTCTGCAGGTATTGGCGTCCATGGAAATCGCCAACAGAAACATTGCACCTGCTGCAGCAGGTGCAATGTTTCTGTCGGCTATTTCCATGGACGCCAATACCTGCAGAGGGGATCGAACTGTTTGGGATAGGGTATGTTAAATACCTGTCTTTTTGGGAGGTTCTTCGTTTGAGATGGACGCTGTTCCACCCGTAAGCAAAAGGTTGAATGGAATTTTTTCGAAACGGAATTTTAAAGGTTTTACATTTTTAAAATGCTCCATGCATCTTAATTCTTGTCTGAGATGCATGAAATTTGGCAAGAAGACACCTCTCATACTTTTAATGAAACTGGGTATGCATTTTATAATTGGACTTTATTAAAGTAATTAAAAGTGAATAATAACCTAATTAAATGATAAAAATTAAGTTTTAATACAGAAAAATATTTAAAAAAAAATAACTTTCTAAGGGATTTAAAAATAAATATCCAAATTTGTTCATAATGTGTTTCTGAGTGTTCATAATGTAAAATTAATCAAAAATGTGAACAAATAACACGTAAGGAGCATTTTCAAATTTTCGTTAAAAAAAATTAAATTAAAAAAAAATACAAAATTATAGCAAAATTGAAAAAAAAAATTAATGATATTGTTTATAGTAATGTTAAGAGGAATATTTATACAAATTTTCACGTTTCTAAGTCAATAAATAAATAAAAAAAATTTCAACGTCCACCGTCCCCTTAAATGGAGCAAAATCGTGAGCTCATGCATACTGTTAATGAATTCTTCAATCAATTCTATTTGCTTCAAACTCCGTGTAAGCCCATCAGTTATTCATGAAAATGTATATCTCCGGAGCCGTGTCATCTTCCTTTGACGATATGCGTCATTAGTTGTAATACATGATCGGAGGTTGAGGCCGGACCATCGATTTCCATGCGAATCTCCGCCATTGATTACTGCTAATGAAATGATGTCCAGATATTTCGGAATGAGCTGCAGAGTGAAGAAGGAAGATATTTAAGGAATCTTAATGCAGAACCATTCTTAAATGAATTTGGGAAATTGTTTAACATGTTGAAAAGTTGTGAACTTGGATATTTGAAACGCCCAAGGATTTGAAATTAAACATAATGTATATAGTTGTTGTTTTTTTCATAGTGTGATTTTCCGGTGAAGTCATAATAAAATTTTATTTTACCATTTTGTTCTTGAAAAATAGATTCTGAAAAATTTACATTCTAAAGTCGTTTTATTATAACGATTAACACATTAATGGTAGCAAGGGCGAACTTTGATCACAAATCATACCAAATGGGAATCCGACCATCAGACTCAAACAAAATAGGAATCCAGCCATCAAACTTAAATAGAATAGGAATCCAGCCATCAAACTCAAGCCAAATAAGAATCCGACCATCAAACTCAAACCAAATAGGAATCCTACCTTTGAGACTTGTAGAATCCTATTCCATGAGTTTTGAAACATTTTTTACAAAATTGTGGAATTTCTAGTTCTTGAATGAAGTACCATTTTTTCCTAATATGTGCAATTCATTTATCTTTGCATTTGCAATTCTTTGGGGAATTAATTTACCGTGCTTTATTTTTATTACTTGAATGTTCTTCTTCATCTGAGAATCTGGCAGGTGAAAGTGGATTGTTGGATGTTGCGCTAAGCTGGATGGCAGTTTGCAGGTTATGAGTGAAATACCAACTTGGAAACTTGCTGCTTCTAAGCTGAATGGATGGAGTGCATACCCTCTATAAAAATAGATATAAATAGTAAACGACAAAAGTATTCAGTAGAAAATAATCTAGGTTCTAGATCAATAATTTGTTTTTAAAAAGTTCTTATTGTTTTTAGCAGGCGTTTCATCAAGTTGAAAAATACTAAAAATTTTCCGTTTTGAAAGTTTGTATCGAAAATTAAAAGTACTAGCTGTAAATAGTAAGTGAGTAATTTGTAGCCTTTAAAAAATCCTACAAGTATATAATTAGATATTAGTTTGGAATCTTAATTTTTTAAAATACAAGGATCAACCTCTGAGTTGTTTCAGACATTTTTTGAACAAAAATGAAATGAAAAATTACATTTTAAAAATGAATATGTGCAATAAAAGATATGAAAGTAATTTTCAAATGTAAAGAAAAAGCAACGAAAATGACTGAGAGTAAAAATTTCATACCAAACATCATCCGAGTGGAAGACAGTGTGACACCTTCCTATCTTCTAACCGTCCGAAGGTCTGCTTCAGTTTGGGGACCAGATCAAATTCTGATAGCGGAAAGCGTGTGGCCGTATGTATTGATCATACCACATTTAAGAAATTGAAGAGGATAAGTTTGTTACAAGGATTTGGAAGGGAGAAAATAAACGGTAAAATTTATAGGAGGGGGAGGGATGTCATAGAACACTGCTCGCAGTCGCTTTCTCTGCTGTGTGGGTGGTAGCCTGTGATGGAAAAAATTGCTTCGTTTCGGACACTATATATCGGGAATATTTTCTAAGAATTTTTGGATATCTTTATGATAGTTTTGGTAGTTTTAATTTTAAAACATTTTCGGATGGCATCGTTTCGTAAGAAAGGCAGGGGTTTCCAATATTTCTCAAAATTGTATTTTATTCAATCTGGATTTTTTCAATACAAACTCTGCACTCAAACCACAAACGAGACAAGTATACATAAGGATTGATTGAATTCGAAATATAGTCGTTATAATTTCGATATTTTAATAAAGTGAACCTCAATTTTAGGTTTTCATCGGTTCTACGATTTTACGTGTTTCAACTTTATGAACCTTTTGCTTACAGGTGGGACAGCGTCCATCCCAGACGAAGGACCTCTCAAAAAGACCGGTATTTGACTTACCCTATCCCAAACAGTTCGATCCCCCTTTGCACACTTTGGCGTCTATGGACGCTAATGGGGATCGAACAGTTTGGGATAGGGTATGTCAAATACCTGTCTTTTTGAGAGGTTCTTCGTTTGGGATGGACGCTGTCTCACCCGTAAGCAGAAGGTTAATGCTCCATTTTTAGTCTCGTATGAGTCGAATGTCTAACTAGTCACTTATGAACGAATAATGGAAAGATTGCGCTCCCATTTAAGATAACAGCATACGCGGACCAGTTTCGCACTTTTTATTTTTTTCAGCATGAAATAACCGATGTCTGCAATAGCCTCCTATCACTTGCTATGTACCACAATTTGTGAATCTCTATGGAGACCAAGAAATATTCAGTTTTACCGAGCAGTGGGAATCAAATTTAATAAAGATTAAGCTCAGGTTACAAGAAGTTACAACTTTCAAGGTCATACATATAGAATTCGCCTGTTCCCTTATATCTTTCTGGTAGGTCGGACGGTCTGGGTCTCAACAACAACATAGAACTCGCCTAAAGGAGGCGTTTTCAAGGCTATGAACACGCTCCCATTTCAGATAATAACATCCATGAACTGATATATCTTTTCGTATGGAGTAGCTGATACTGGTAATGGCAGTAAAAATTCTTCCGTTTACCACAATATTTCGGCGCATAAAAACCGATTTTTATGGATGCCGTTATCTGCAATAGAAGAGCAATCCTAGCTTTAGTTATATCCCCATTTAGACGAGTTTTGAGTGCAAAAACAATTGAATTATTTTACCATCTGAGGTCAAGAAAATTTTTGAACTTCTTTGCACAGCTGGTGTAGCAAGTGCATATGCAAACAGAAGCCCTGTGTAGTATAGGCTCTTGAGTAGTAAAGCAAACACTTTTAAAACATCGAAAAAACTCGTGTTGATATTATGTTCTTTCAACGCTGTGGGTGGTAAAATGAATATAGTTTGTCTTGGGATTTTTAAACTTATTTAGAATGTTTGCTAGTCTGCATAGGGGAATTTGTGGCTTTTCCCCCATGAACTGTTTTGAATGAATTTATAGATTCCACATATATTGATTGAGTAGTGTTTTAAATTATTTCCTTACTTTACGCATTAAAACAATTAACGTATCCTTTGTAACATAATAATATATTCGCACAAGAAATGTGGAGCAGTTACCTTACACCTTTCTGGTAGGTCGGACGGTCTGGGTCTCAACAACAACAACACAAGAACTATGCACAGGAGTGAGCCTATAGCATATAGACCAAATTCCGATCCACTGGGGTTAGCCACATTTCTCTTGGAATGTTTTAGGCAAGGCCAAACAAGGCTCGGATTGAAATTGTAGAAATTCGAATCGGGCAAAAGTACTTTCTCTTTGCAACAAAAACGAGAAAGTAAATATATTTAGAGTATATTTTTTACGTAATAGAATGTTCTTATTTGCTGATAAAATTTATTTTTCCCTTACTTTGCGCATTGAAATAATTAACTTCTTATTGTAATGAAATATTCACATAAAAGGTCTGCACAGGATCGGACCTGAGCTAGGGCCGATGAACTAGGTTAGAAACATTTCTCTTGGAATGCTTCAGGCAGAGCCAATCCAGGTTCGGACTGAATTCGTAGAATTTCGAGTCTGGCAAAAGTATTTTCTCTTCGTAACAGAATAAGTAAGTAAACATATTTAAAGTATATTTGTAGTCTAATAGAATGTCCCTATTTACCGATAAAATTAGTTACGAATTAAAATTACGAAATTATATTTTTACTTTTCCAAAACTGGTAAAATATTAGGATAAAACGTTCATGTTTTAATAAACATTCAAACATTTAAAGTTAATAAATATTCACACTTCCTTTCTCTCTTTTTAGCCCAACTCTCTTTTAGGTTTCTCATTTGATATATTCCTCTTACAATTCCTTTCACTTCGTTATGTCTTTCTTTTATAGAAAACAAATTATTTATTCTGTTTTATGAGCTGTTCAGATTTGCATATATATGACCAATATAAATAACTTATTTTTCCTAATAAAAAAAACTTTTACTTTTCTTTCCGTATACTGTTGAAAGGAATGCAGTTTCAGACACGATTTGCAATGCACGGAATGCGCATAATTTATCCTTTAAAATGCAAACTCATGCTGCGAATATGTTTAGATTAAAACATGCAAGGAATTAACTTCAAAGCAATGATATTGTAATATGCGGATTTGACTTTTTGCGTCAAAATGCCGTGTTATTCTTATATAAGATATCTTTATTCCAACAACTTTAAAAGCCTAACAATTAGTAATGTAATCTATATTTAATATACGGAAGAATCTATATGTCTGTTTGTCTGTATATTTGTCCGTGATACCACGTAATATCTAGCACGCTTGGTTTTTCACACTGTAGTACCTAATGTCTGATCTAGTGCAGTTTGACTGTCTTTTTCCAAATTTTTAAATTATATTTTTTGAATTAAATTTTAGAGCTTTTCAAAAGTGTTAAAGCTTGCTAATGCATTGGATATTAATTGTTGTTAAAATTAAATGATAAAAAGAGTCCAATATCCAGTTTCACTATAGTGCATTTAATATATGAGCAACCATTGTTGCACGAAATTTATAAAAATATCCAATATCCAGCTTCACTTCTATATATAATTAAACTTACAACTAATTAAATTGTTATTTCCCGCGTTCTATCGTTAAAAATATCACAGATGCTTAGCGCTCAGTTACTCTGCATGAGTACAGCTATAAATAAAGAAATCTGATGTGGGCAACACATGACTTGTCGCATGGTAAACCCATGAGCCAATATTTTCGGGAATGCGACCTAGTGTCTTCTTATTTATTTTGGGGGTCAGCCTTTTCGTTCGGCCATCTGCACTCGAAATAGAAAACCAGGATGTCGAAGCTGCTTTGGATCTCGGATTCGTACCGAAAGATTTAACGTCCTTTTCGGAAGGGTCATAGGGTCCTCGGCGACTTTCAATTAGTGGCCGAAGGAATATCAGTTTCGCAGGGGCTTGAGAAGGGCCTTTTTGTTTTTGGAAGGCCTAAAGCCAATGGCGGTGCTTTGGGGTCAAGGGGTTAAGACCCTGAATCCAATGGGATGTTTGTATGCGCCTCAGGGGCGTGTTTTAAAATCTTGGAGAGAGAGAGTTTTTCAGAATTTAAAAGAGGAGCGAGGAGAAGGGAACTGAGTTTGGAGTGAGTAAAGAAGTGTTCATAACAAGGTCCTCTGAAAAATGCTGTTCAGAGAGATGTCGTTTATTCGGCGATTGTTCGGTGAGTTCCACATTTAAGGGCCTGTGCCTGATTTGTAACTTTTGTCTCTCTCTCCCTCTCCATTTAATTTAACAAATTAACGCTAATTAAAATATCTACTTGTTTAATTCCAAATTAATTAGTTAATAGAAAAAGTCAGTTGTTTTTCATTTTAGATTACCATCTTTCAATGTTAGTCTATGAGACTATATACACTTTCGTTTGGTTTATCTGAATTTGATATACTTCCAATTTTTTGAATATGAGAAGTGGTCTTTCAAATAATTTGAATAAATAATGTTGTAAATATTTATATAGTGTAAATAAATTAATGTTTGTTATACTCACGGCCTTATTCTTTTTCGCGCTCTTACCGGGCGTGTCCTAAAAAGGAAGTTACCTTAGGACATGACTTTCCTTATATAATGAAATGAATTTACTACTTTTAGAGTAAAATAAATAGGTTTTTCTTCTAGTAGATACTAATATCCTTTCCAAGATATTAAATTTTCGACAATTAGTCGTCATTTTCATTGATTTAGCGTCATTTTTATCCATTTGGCGAGATTTTCGTTAATTTGGCAGCATTTCAAAAAGTCGCCAAGTTGGCGACATTCCGCCAATTTCGTCGCCAAAATTTCGCCAAGCGTTATGGACGAGGAAATAAGTTGTTCTTACAGCAGATAAATTGGCGTTCAAATGCAAAAGTATTACTCAAAGTATCTTTTTTCTTGAATGGAACGAGCTAGATCCACGAGAATGATGTCACCCAATTTATCGCATGATATTATATATGAAAAGTGACCATGTTTCTCAATAGGAAATATTTTTTTTCTATTTTATATGACTTTTTAATAATTTTTTTGAAAAATGTGCAATATCTCGAGAACGGTTTATGTTAACGTTCTAAAATTTATGTCAATCGTTTTCTAATGAAAAATTACATAAGAAATGTCTATTTGCGTAACTTTAATAGTGGTTTTGATTTTTTGACGATTTTTTCAAAATTTCATTCGAAAATTTAGGAGAGTTCTAAACATTCGATTGCGTATAAAAACAATAGACTTCCAGTGTTTACAGATTGTGATTTTTTTGTACCAAATTTGGTTCGAATCGGTCCATTTGTTCGTCAGTTATCGTCTCCACAGACCCACTGACACACACACACACACAGAGACATCACTTCAAAAATGTTT
The DNA here is from genome assembly GCA_951213105.1 of Amaurobius ferox. Classification (NCBI taxonomy): domain Eukaryota; kingdom Metazoa; phylum Arthropoda; class Arachnida; order Araneae; family Amaurobiidae; genus Amaurobius; species Amaurobius ferox. The sequence goes on along the minus strand of OX578143.1, from coordinate 98,697,866 downwards.
GATTCGTGATCAGGGATACTTGAAACGTGCTCTCCCGTCGAACACTCGAATTCGAATTTTCGACCCCGTCACAATACTTTCCTTCCTTTCTGGTAGGTCGGACGGTCTGGGTCTCAACAACAACAACAATACTTTCCTTATACATTATGTATATAAGGAAAGTAATAAGATGCCTGTCTGTGTGTATGTTCAGTCTATATAGCTTGATATTTAAAGCAGTAAGCCATGTATGTACAGCCATGAAATACTTCAGCATGAAATACTTCTTGTGCAGCCATGAAATTTGGTACACAAGTACTTTAAGACCCGGGAGGATGCGCCCCAGCGAGATTTTCTTCTTATATAAGCGGGAGTAATATTAAAGCGTTCTTTTAATTTCGTTCGACGGAATTTAGGGTGAACTCTCAAACACCAAAATACGCTTTATCAACAGCCTCGCTTATAACAAAAATAAAAAATCTGATGTGGGCAACACATGACTTTCCTTATATAATGTAATGAATTTACTACTTTTACAGTAAAAAAATAGGATTTTCTTGTAGTAGATACTAATATTCTTTCCAAGATATTGAATTTTCGACAATTAGTCGTCATTTTCATTGATTTAGCGTCATTTTTATCCATTTGGCGAGATTTTCGTTAATTTGGCAACATTTAAAAAAACTCGCCAAGTTGGCGATATTCCGCCAAATTCGTCGCCAAAATCTCGCCAAGCGTTATGCACTAAGAAACAAGTTTTTCTTAAAGCATATAAATAACTATTGGCGTTCAAATACAAAAGTATTATTCAAAGTATCTTTTTTCAAGAATGGAACGAGCTAGATCCACGAGAAGGATGTCACTCAATTTATCGCATGGTATTACATATGAAAAGTAAACATGTTTCTCAATAGGAAATATTTTTCTTTTTATTTTATATGACTTTTTGATAATTTTTTTAAAAAATGTACAATATCTCGAGAACGGTTCACTTTAGCGTTCTAAAATTTATGTAAATCGTTTTCTAATGAAAAATTACATAAGAAATGTTTATTTGCGTAACTTTATTAGTGGTTTTAATTTTTTGACGATTTTTTCAAAATTTCATTCGAAAATTTAGAGGAGTTCTGAACATTCGATTGCGTATAAAAACAATAGGCTTCCAGTGTTTACGGATTGTGATTTTTGTACCAAATTTGGTTCGAATCGGTCCATTCGTTCGTCAGTTATCGTCTCCACAGACTCACTGACACACACACACACACACACACACACACACACACACACACACACACACACACACACACACAGACATCACTTCAAAAATGCTTGATTCGTGATCAGGGATGCTTGAAACGTGCTCTCCCGTCGAAAACTCGAATTCGAATTTTCGACCCCGTCACAATACTTTCCTTATACATTATGTATATAAGGAAAGTAATAAATATATAAATTGCTGTGTGGGCGCAAACACGGCTACGCCGCAACAGCTCTTCTTATATCCCGGACAACGTCGGGTGCATTTTCTAGTCCAAAAATAAAACAACAAAAGTTCAACAAAAAAGTTATAAAAAAGATTTCATATGATGGCAACTACTGTGTTTACTTCATTATTAAAGGGGCTGTTAAACATTTTTATATTTATTTGAACACTTAAATTATACAGTCATCAGTTTTCGAAAAACGCGCAACTAACATCTCCAAAACTGGAAATTGAAATCCTTAGTGTAAACGTCCTCTACCACCTCACAAACTCTATGCTGAATTCATATCAGTCATTAAGTAACCAATAGAAAAATAGATGTTTCAAGGAAATTTTTTGAACTGTAAGTGAAAAAAAAAAAAAAACGAAAGTGAAAAGTCCTCAGAGAACTACTCTAGTATCCCTTCAAGAATTTAATAGTGAATCCATATCAGGCTCTCTTTCTCTTTATATATACCATAAGCTCTATACCGTATCAGGCTCTCTATATATAATTAATTTTAGATCAATGTATGCCGTTTTTACTTTCCTTATATACATAATGTATAAGGAAAGTACTATGACGGGGTCGAAAATTCGAATTCGAGTTTTCGACGGGAGAGCACGTTTCAAGCATCCCTGATCACGAATCGAACATTTTTGAAGTGATGTATGTGTGTGTGTGTGTGTGTGTGAAGGTGTATGTGTGTGTGTGTGTGTATGAATACGTGTGTGTGTGTGTGTGTGTGTATGAATACGTGTGTGTGTGTGTGTGTGTGTGTGTCAGTGAGTCTGTGGAGACGATAACTGACGAACGAAAGGACCGATTCGAACGTAATTTGGTACAAAAATCACAATCCGTAAACACTGGAAGCCTATTGTTTTCATATGCAATCGAATGCTCAGAACCCCCCTAAATTTTGGAGTAAAATTTTGAAAAAATCGTCAAAAAATTAAAACCGCTAATAAAGTTACGGAAATAGACATTTATCATGTAATTTTTCATTAGAAAACGAATAGCATAAATTTTAGAACGCTAACATGAACCGTTCTCGAGATATTGCACATTTTTCAAAAAAATTATCAAAAAGTCATATAAAATAAAAATATTTCCCATTGAGAAACATGTTCACTTTTCATATGTAATACCATGCGATAAATTGGGTGACATTAGTCTCGTGGATCTAGCTCGTTCCATTCGAGGAAAAAGATACTTTGAGTAATACACTTTTTTGTATTTGAACGCCAATAGTCATTTATCTGCTGTAAGAAAAACTTATTTTTCCGTCCATAATGCTTGGCGAGATTTTGACGACGAGTTTGGCGGAATGTCGCCAACTTGGCGACATTTTTAATTGCTGCCAAATTGACAAAATCTCGCCAAATGGATAAAAATGACGCTAAATCAATGAAAATGACGACTAATTGTAGTAAGAATATAAGTATCTACTATAAGAGAATAACATTTTTTTAACTGTAAACGTAGTAAATTCATTGCATTATGTAAGGAAGTCATGTGTTGCCCACATCAGATTTTTTTAAATATAGATATTGGAAAGAAAATGCAAATTTTAAATTTCAATTAAAATCGGTAATATGGGTCCAAATGATTACAATTATAGCGTGTTATCCTTCATTTTAAAGGCTTGAAAAACTCTTTCGTACAATACTCCCCGGGGGAAGGGAGAACTTGCCCCCCCCCCTCCGAGGGGCGCTAAAGACGTCACGAACAAAAACATTGTATCGCGGCTATTTTTCGCAACAGTGATTGAAACTATTAAGTATCGTGATCATTGAACCATAAATAAACCTTTTTCGTGCACGATTATGTCAAATTTTGTCATATACTGCCATGTTTAAAAAATATAAAGTTTCGAATACATTTCAAAGTTTTCGTTCGAATAAAAAAAAATTCGATCTAGTTCTATATTTTTTGATAACAAAGCCGGATATAAAGTTTCATGAAAATCCATTAATATTTGTGGCCGCTATCGCGTACACAAGAAATCAACCACAGACATGCAGATAGACGGACACCACTCCAAAAATAGTCAAAACATGTTGAGGAGGCCTTAAAACATATATTGGCATCAAAATCTCGAATTCGAAAATTTTGTGAAAGCAATACAATCATCTCATACTATATTACATAGTATGAGAAAATAAAAATACAAAAATACATATTTTTAATTTTGTTCTGCTATTAAATGCACTAAAAAGCTAAAAAATGAAAAAAGTATCAGGATTATGTCTACAACCGATATTTCCATAAATTTATATTGCATACTTGTACACTTATTTATACCCCGATCCAATTCGATATTAAATAAGAGATTTATAAAGAGAGTAAAAATTGAATTTAAAAATCTGATGCGGTCAACACATGACTTTCCTTATATAATGCAATGAATTTACTACTTTTAGAATAAAAAAATAGGTTTTTCTTATAGTAGATATTTATATTCTTTCCAAGATATTGAATTTTCGTCAATGAGTCGTCATTTTCATTGATTTAGTGTTATTTTTATCCATTTGGTGAGATTTTAGTTAATTTGGCAACATTTAAAAAAGTCGCCAAGTTGGCGACATTCTGCCAAATTCGGCGCCAAAATCTCGCCAAGCGTTATGGACGGAGAAATAAGTTATTCTTATAGCACATAAATAACTATTGGCGTTCAAATACAAAAGTAATACTCAAAGTATCGTTTCTCATGAATGGAACGAGATCCACGAGAATGATGCCACCCAATTTATCGCATGATCTTACATATGGAAAGTGAACATGTTTCTCAGCAGTTAATATATTTTTTTTAATTTATGGGATTTTATGAGAAATTTATATAAAAAATGTGCAATATCTCGAAAACGGCTCATGCTAGCGTTTTAAAGCTTATGTCAATCGTTTTCTAAGGAAAAATTACATGAGAAATGTCTACTTGCGTAACTTTATTAAAGGTTTTGATTTTATGATTTTTTCAAAATTTCACTCGAAAATTTAGCGGGTTCTGAACATTCGATTGTGTTTAAAAACAATAGGCTTCCACTATTCACGGATTGTGATTTTTGTAACAAATTTCATTCGAATCACTCTATTCGTTCGTGAGATATCGTCTCCACAGACTCACTGACACACACACACACACACACACACACACACACACACACACACACACACATACTTTCACACACACAAATATTACCTCAAAAATGTTCAATTCGTGATCAAGGATGCTTGAAACGTGCTCTACCGTCGAAAATTCGAATTCGAATTTTCGACCCCGTCACAATACTTTCCTTATACATTATGTATATAAGGAAAGTAAAAAATGGATTCATTGCTAAAGAAGTAGAAAGAAACAATTTTAGTGATGTAAAAAAAGCTAAGCAGTATGATGTCAGAAATAAGAATAAACTTGAAAATGAAGCACTATACATTACACCAAAAAAACTCTTGTAGATAAACATAATATAATTTTAAAAAGACGTGATACTCACATGGCGTCAGAGAACTTTCAGCTTGGGCATTAAGCCTTTCATCTCACCAATAACTCCTGCAAATAAAAATTCCTGTTTCCGAAAATGTCTAAGACTCAAACCCAGAAATTATACGCACTTTTCAAACTATAGCGACATGAATCCGGTGTGCCTTAAAAGTGTTCAATAATGAATGCATTTTAAATGTGTTTTCAAGTTCAAAAAACTCCTCAAGAAACTCAAGTGCTCTGTTTTTTTTTTACTGATCCTTTCTCTAATTTCCTAGCCATTCCCCGAAGAATTCACGTCGCGTTTTTCACAATGCTTCTTCTCCAGGTTTGCGATGAAAATGATATGCACGCCATGCCTAGCAAAACTTTTTCCCTAGCAAATCCCCATAAGCCGAGAAACTATTTCTGTTATATTTCTCCAGATATCTTCTGCCCTTTTGGCATGATCCCGACCCCCCTCCACCCTATAAGACCTCCGCATCTTTAAACACCGGGAATTTATTCGTGTCTAACTGGCGCATTTACACGGAGAGAGCACTTTCAACTTTCGAAATATCGCCGCTGATAAAAGAGCCTAAGATATGCAGGCAGATATTTTGGGAGGATAAAATTCCCCAGCCGCGCATTCAAGAGTCCATAAACAATACGCCGCAAAATATTCCGCCTCTTTCACAAAAGGCGCGAATCCATAAGGTACCTGGGGAAATCTAGAGAAAAATTCAAAAAAGGAAGGGGGGTGTTAAAACTCTGGCACCTATGAACGCCCCCCACCCTCGCCTCAAAAATCCCGGAAAACGGAAAAGCCCTCCTCAAAAAGCGTCATTTCCCCCCATCTCTTTGTTTTGGGTCATTTAAAATACAAAACAGTTCTCTGAATTCGTGGCGAGCTTGGCTCTCCATCTTTTCACCCCCGCTATCTCTTGTCTTCCTTCCTCCTCCCCACCCCCAGGGGGGTCTTCCATCTCCGCGATAACCCCGGATAATATGTAAAATAGTTTTGCAGTGGCAACGGTGGGAGCCTTCAATATTTGGGCGCATAATGCCCCCCATACTTCAACAGCGCCTCATCAGACAAAGTACCTCGATAGGAATAATCCACCGACGCCCCCGCCTCGCAGTCCACCCCCGGAAATTCTCTCTAAGTGTTAATGCCGTGCAAAAGGTCGAGAAAGATGGAGTAATGAAATCATCTCTAGGCGATGGTTGTGGGGTTAAAAAGGGGATGTTTTGATATGGGAGGGGGCGCCCCCTCCCAGTATATCAAGTGCTCCCCGAGGCTTTTTTTACGTCAACACTGGGACAGTAACCCGTATATGATGACTAAATCAAATAACTTGCTCATAATTGCCGTATGGTGTAACGAGTACTCCGAAAATGGCAGTTTTATTGTTCCTTTTTATGTCGGGTGGGACGGTAAAATATTTACATGAGTTCAATTTTTTTTATTCGCTAGTAGAATTTTAATGGAACAATAAGCTAGTCATAAGCTAATGGAACAATAAGCTAGTCATAAAGAAGTTTTAGCTGTATTTTAGAATTTTATAGTAATGAATCAGTGGCGGCTCGTAAGGTGAAGCTGGAGAAGCGCTGCTTCATTTAAAGTTATTGGCTGAATGGGTTATTATTATTATTATTATTTAGCGAATATTTTAGAGTGGTTTACCTATTTTTAGATAATATTTAACTATACTTGTGCCAGTAGCGCGATGTGATTTGATGATGTTCGTTGTCGAGGAGGAAGGGGAATCCCGCCAATGAATTTGCTTTGCCCATTCTGAAGTCATAAGTCGCCACTGCAATGAATGGTATGGAATTATGCCAAACGAAGACTTGACCTTCTAACCTCTAAATCTCAAGTTCGACTGAACCATGAGCATAGCTTTGATCTGAAAAATGTAAAGGGTTACCGATTGAATAGAGAAGTATTGATAATTGTCAGGGACGCTCATAAAGAGCGATCTTAAATGAGATCACTGACCTCACCTCCAGCCGCTGGTTTCATTTCCCCCATGTTAGAAAATAGTTCCTAACCTTTATCTCGTTTAGTTTTTAAAAAATTTTCTCACAGTTTTTTCCCGAGCATAGATGCTGAGAATAAAAAAAGTTCGTGTATTTGTAAAAAAAAAAAAAAAAAAAAAAAAAAAAAAAATCGATAACATAATTGGAAATATTTTTGATATTTTTGTAAAATGAGTGCGTTACATTTCGATATATATTAAAAATACTTCTAACTATTATAGCGATTTAAAAAAAAGAAAACTGGTGTAAACAGCACCTGGCCTTCCCTACAGCCCCAAATTCTTTTTCTCTTTCTCTCTTTTATAATTCTGCTCTTTCTCTCTTTAAGTAAAGAGCCTTTTTTCTCTTTTATAATTCTGCTCTTTCTTTCTTTAAGTAAAGAGCTTTTTCTCTCTTTCATAACTCTGCTCTTTCTCTCTTTAAGTAAAGAGCCTTTTCTCTCTTTCATAATTCTGCTCTTTCTCTCTTTAAGTAAAGAGCCTTTTTTCTCTTTTATAATTCTGCTCTTTCTTTCTTTAAGTAAAGAGCTTTTTCTCTCTTTCATAATTCTGCTCTTTCTCTCTTTAAGTAAAGAGCCTTTTTTCTCTTTTATAATTCTGCTCTTTCTTTCTTTAAGTAAAGAGCTTTTTCTCTCTTTCATAATTCTGCTCTTTCTCTCTTTAAGTAAAGAGCTTTTTCTCTCTTTCATAATTCTGCTCTTTCTCTCTTTAAGAGCCTTTTTTCTCTTTTATAATTCTGCTCTTTCTTTCTTTAAGTAAAGAGCTTTTTCTCTCTTTCATAATTCTGCTCTTTCTCTCTTTAAGTAAAGAGCCTTTTTTCTCTTTTATAATTCTGCTCTTTCTTTCTTTAAGTAAAGAGCTTTTTCTCTCTTTCATAATTCTGCTCTTTCTCTCTTTAAGTAAAGAGTCTTTTTTCTCTTTTATAATTCTGCTCTTTCTTTCTTTAAGTAAAGAGCTTTTTCTCTCTTTCATAATTCTGCTCTTTCTCTCTTTAAGTAAAGAGCCTTTTCTCTCTTTTATAATTCCGCTCTTTCTTTCTTTAAGTAAAGAGCTTTTTCTCTCTTTCATAATTCTGCTCTTTCTCTCTTTAAGTAAAGAGCCTTTTCTCTCTTTTATAATTCTGCTCTTTCTCTCTTTAAGTAAAGAGCTTTTTCTCTCTCTAATAATTCTGCTCTTTTTCTTTTTAAGTAAAGAGCCTTTTCTTTCTTTTATAATTCTGCTCTTTCTCTCTTTAAGTAAAGAGCTTTTTCTCTCTTTAATAATTCTGCTCTTTTTCTTTTTAAGTAAAGAGCCTTTTCTTTCTTTTATAATTCTGCTCTTTCTCTCTTTAAGTAAAGAGCTTTTTCTCTCTTTTATAATTCTGCTCTTTCTCTCTTTAAGTAAAGAGCCTTTTCTCTCTTTTGTAATTCTGCTCTTTCTCTCTTTTATAATTGAATTTAACTGCACAAAATAGCACCGATAATTATTTCGAATTATACTGAATTCGGAATTTCATTTCAATTTTCGTGTTCATTTGGGAACTGGACGTATTTTCGAAGGCGACGTGGCAAAAACACAAAAAACTAAAATATCTCGAGAACGGTTAGTCCTAGAGTTATGGGGTTGGTCTTGTTATTTTCTATGTATGAAATTGATAATTAAGTATTAATTGATATATTAAGTGATTTATTATTTGATGTATTATTTGATTTATTATATTAATTGATTAATACGTATTAATTGATATATCTGAGCATGCGTGTAGTCTTTTATTTTAGATTTTAGCAATTTTTCCAGATCATTTTAACAAAAAAACAGGTTTTTTCTTTCCGAATCGTACCAAAATCTAATCAGCAGCAAAGTATTTCACAGGCGACTTATCTACCAAATTTTGTGGAATTTATTCAATTAGAATTTTAGCTAGAGTAGATACATACTTTTTTACGGGCTATTTCGTAGAAAAGGCAGATTCTTTTCCGAAATTGTACCAAAATCTAATCAGCACAAGGGTGACCCATAAGTGACTTAGTTACCAAGTGTTATGAAAGTTGATCAATTAGTTTTTTAGCTAAAGTGTATACATATATTTCACAAACATACAGACACTCATACACACACAGACGTCATGCTAAAAATAGATTTGTCGGGTTTTAGAGTGCTCGAAACGTGTAGATCCATCAAAAACTCGAGTTGCGATTTTCGACACGATTCCAATACTTTCCCTCTATATACATTATTATGTGTTGTAGAGAAAGTAAAAAGCATAAACCTTCCTATAACATATGAAATTCAGTGCGTCACCGAATTGACGTCAGCAACGCATGCGGGATTGAATTTGACTACCTTTGCAGCTAAGGAAAAAAAAACTTGTCAGCAGGGGGTGCTCGTCCCGAACTTGACGGACTTTTTATCAGGCTTTACGTGTATGATGTCATGAGAATAACAAACGCGTATTTATTCTCGGGTTCACAGGAAAGATCGAACTTGTTAACTGCAACTGTCATTCTATCCCACCGATGTCACTAAATCTCTTTGAACGTCACTGAGTAAGATGTGCACAGCACAATTTGAACGTCACTGGGGAAGATGTGCACAGCACAATTTGAACGTCACTGGGGAAGATGTGCACAGCACAATTTGAACGTCACTGGGTAAGATGTGCACAGCACAATTTAATGAGTAAGATGTTTACAACACAATTTGAACGTCACTGGGGAAGATGTGCACAGCACAATTTAAAATCGCTGCGCAAGTTGTTTACATTTGGATAGTACCGATTTAAAATTAGCAAAGAACTTTAAATTGCATTAATTCGAATTTTGGCAACGATTCTCTGGTCCGTGGAGCCACGAATAATACAACGCTATGCTCATGGCGTTGAGTTGACAACTTTTTGATTCGTTGCCGGACTGACTCTCCAACTCTTTAAAGAATCTTGCTTGTAAGTGATGTGGGTGTTAATAAAAGTGGTTGAGTTCGATGTAGTGCAATATTCTTTTCCCTAAGCTTTAGAATTTAACAGTGGCGACGAGGACCATGGGGTGTTCGTCCTGGGCATGACTGACTTAAGTATTTTATTTTTGCCCGACTCTGCGCATATGACGACATGGTAATTAAGAACGCGCGCATTTTATTCTCGGTCTCTCAAGAGATGTCGAACTTGTAAACGGCCGCTGCCATCTTACCCCGCCGACGTCAGTAAATTTCCATGGACGTCACTGGATCCTATGCGCACAGTGTTATTTAAAATCTTTGCACAAGTTGTTCACGCCTGGATATTGCCACTTCAAAATTAACAAACAGTGTTTAACTGTAATAATGCGAAAACTTTTTGTGTTTTAGCAACCGCTCTTAAACTTTACTCTGGACTGTGACATTACAAATGACGAATCTTAATTCCCATGACGTCAAGCTAACAACTTTTTTATTCGTTGACGGGCTGCGTGTCCAACTTGATATTAAATAACCTTGACAACGATGGCCACGTGTTAGTTTGATTGTGCCACACATATGAAGAATTTCCGCACATTCATCGACGTCCCGGGTTAAATAAATTACGGCTCTGCTTAATTCTATAGGAGTAATTCTACACGAGCAATTCTATAGGGGCTTGTAAAATAAAGAATCTTACTGCACCAAAGAAACCTGCCAATCCACAATATGCAGAAATCGTGAAACTGCTCATTGACCATTTAAGTCCAGCTCCACTGGAAATGACAGAGTGCTACGGATTCTACAAACGGAACCAATTAGAAGGTGAGTCTAATTTAAAATATATTTCTGAATTACAAAATCTTTTTAGAACCTGTAATACCTGTACTAACATATCTGCCATGCTGAAAGATAAACTGGTAATAATTATTTGATCCCAAATTGCCATTATTGCTACAAACATATACAACCTCTGTCAGGATTACGGCAATCATAAACCATATTTGGTCAGATGGTACGGAGAGGCCAATACTATTTGCATCAAGGCCTTTAAATAAGATCGAACAAGAATATTTCAAAATCAATAAAGAGGCTCTCGGTATTGCACAAGGAGTACACAAATTTTACCAATATTTATTTGGTCGACATTTTTATCTTGTTATGGATCACACACCTTTTGTTTCAATTTTTGCAGCTAATCATAGCTTACCAATTTTATCATCAACCGGGGTGGTGTATTATGCATTATTATTACAGGCTTTTAAATACACTATAAATTATTGTAATACAAAATCAATAGTATAATACAAGAATCACAGTAAGGTGAAAGTGCTTTATCTCGATTGCCTCTACTGAGCGAAAAAAATCGTTTCATAGAAGCCGATTCTTTTAACAAGAATAAAATTAAAGTATTTCCTATAACAGCAAAAGGCGTTGCTAAAGCTACTAAATCTGACACTGATCTTGTACAATTGTACAATTGCTTACAAACTAGATGCGATTTACCCCCTCCTTGGAAGGGGAAATAAACTGAAATTTCATTACAACAGGACTGTATCATGCGCTCAGATCGAGTTTGTATTCTACTAAAATCTAGAAAGGAAGAATTACATACAAAGTGGTGTATTATGCATTATTATTACAGGTTTTTAAATACACTATAAATTATTGTAATACAAAATCAATAGTATAATACAAGAATCACAGTAAGGTGAAAGGGCTTTATCTCGATTGCCTCTACTGAGCGAAAAAAATCGTTTCATAAAAGCCGATTCTTTTAACTAGAATAAAATTAAAGTATTTCCTATAACAGCAAAAGGCGTTGCTAAAGCTACTAAATCTGACCCTGATCTTGTACAATTGTACAATTGCTTACAAACTAGATGCGATTTACCCCCTCTTTGGAAGAGGAAATAAACTGAAATTTCATTACAACAGGACTGTATCATGCGCTCAGATCGAGTTTGCATTCTACTAAAATCTAGAAAGGAAGAATTACATACAAGTCATCCGAGTATTGTAAAAGTGAAAATTTTAGCTACAAATTATCGTTATTGGCAAAGAATAGATACAGATATTCAGAATTTTGTTATGAATTACACAGCGTGCATGAAAAATAGTCAAGAACCGCCAAAATTCGAATCTACCACGGGCATGACAGAATGGACCATGGCAAAGAATTCGCATAGACCATGCAAGGCTGTGAATTTCATCTATTTATGAAAATGAATAACATTAAACATATTAAAATTGACCCTTACCACTCAGGAACAAACAATTAGGCTGAAATTGTGGTACAATTATTTAAAGTTTCTATAAAATCTAATATAAACGACCGTGGGGATTTGAAAGTAAAATTACAACAATTTCTGTTATACTTCAAAATTACAACACCTTCTGTAACAAACGAGTCTCTTAGTGTTGAAGACCCAGACCGTCCGACTCGTCCGAGGACATTCGTAGCAGTTTAGAAGGCCGGGACTCTATTAGTATTGTTGTTGTTGTTGTTGAGACCCAGACCGGGACTCTCTTAGTATTGTTGTTGTTGTTGAGACCCAGACCGGGACTATCTTAGTGTATTATTTCTCAAAACGTTACATTATAACTAGGTTGAATCAGTTAAAGCCTAACTTACGAGAGCCTATACAGCAGAAGCAAAGTGCGCCATTCAACAGGGAACTTAACTACCGAGAATTTAAAGAGGAAAATAGAGTGGTAGCAAGGAACTATTACGGAGCGGAAAAATGGAATTTTTGAGAACAGTGAATTATGAAGATGGTTTATTATCTCGCAGTGTCCAAGTAGTGGCCGAAATCTGGAGACATGTTGACCGATTACGTAAAGCATCGTCTTCAGCTGAAAATATGTATATATTCCTGATCTGGAATATACAATCTACTGGATCTTACAATCGAGGAGACTCCTCAGAATCTCAAAGTCCTAGCAGCAGCCATTCCAGAGCCTTCCGAGACTTCTCAGAAACTCCTATCCCATACATTATCAGTCGTACCAAAGCTCAACGAGATCGCTGATCCTAAATCCGGAACTATACTTACAAGTCCAGAAGCTTCAGTCGAACCAAAGAAATCCATAGTACGGACACCAGAGGTGTCATTTCGATGATCCATTAGAATCTAGGAGGATATAATATGTATTTCATCCTCCTAGGTTAGAATCCAGAAACCTCTTGACTCTCTACATTACCACTGGTAACTTGAGGGGACCCTATTTAGGACGTAGGAGTGTAACTCATGCAAATTAGTATGTCACCGAAATGACATCGTTAAGGTATGCGGGACTGAACTTGACTACCGAAGCAACTATGAATAATAGCCTACACTTCTAAGTAGAGATACGAGTCGGAAAATTTTCCACCCTTTTTTTATTTTTAATTCTTTTGAAAATAGAATGTAATACTCTTTCCAAATTGTTCTTCTGAGAAGCAAGTAGCTTTACAAGAAGTTTTTAATCATTGAGTTTTCTAATTTTGAAAAAGAAAATGAGGGAGGGGGTGTGTGTGTGTAAATGTGTGTACGTGTGCTTTATTTTATAAAAGAGTAATGGATGGCAACCAAAAGAGTACAAGTGGCATTTTACTCATTCTAAAAAAAAAAAGCAAATAAAGTTTTAAGAAGCATATTTTTTCAGTATTAAGTTCTCCAACATTTTTAAAAATATTAAAAGTATCGAATGTTTTCACAATTTCTGCTGAGAGAAAATGCTTTAATAGCACTAAGTATATGCTTAACTGCTCTTGCAAATTATCTCTTCCTTCACATGATACCCACTTGTGCAATTACAAGCAGGTATTTTTTTAAACAATTTTTAATATTATATAAAATAATTTATTTTTGAAGTGCATAGTTACGTGCATTTTCTTAATTTATTTCTTCGTATAATATGTTTATATATTTGATAATTTATTTTTATACATACAGGTATAATAAAAACTGGTAATTTTTTTTTTTTTTTTTTTTTTTTTTTAAAGATGGTGGAATGTTTCTGTTTGAATTATTAGTAGGTATTGAAAGAAATACAATATAATATGTAATGCATTTTCCAATTATAAGTTTTTTTTAAAAAAAATTTATTTATATTTTATAATCAACTTTTTATACCTATAATAAACAGTAAATTATTTATGATTCTGATAAGGTTTAACAATTTTTAATTGTTTCTCATGATATTCCTTTTGTACAATGTTTTAAAATTGGAATTTTGAAAATAAAAAAACAATGTAGATGAAATATATATATATATATATATATATATATATATATATATATATATATATTATTGGCATATATATATATATGCCAAGGATTGTATGTATATATATATATATATATATATATATATATATATATATATTATTGCCCCTATAGATGGTATATTATCTCTTGTACATGCCTTTTCGTATTACTGTTATTTATTTCTTACGAATGGCAACAGTATATCTTATTCCTTTGTGCATGGCAACACTTCTTTCTGTTTTCCCGTGCTTACTAGGTTAAAGCGTCTTTTCAGTCAGTTTTTTGGTATCCATTTTTCTTTTTATTTTTCTTATTTATGTATGTCGTCCAAGTAGAAATAGTTTATAGATATAATCTATCTATTTAATCAGAAACATACATTTTTGTGTTTGCTTCTACAAAAAACTTGGACATGATTACGATTTTTGTAGAAGTGAACAATTCATGATTTAGGCTTAGAGCCTTGTCCACGTGTATAGCGTTTGTGCTTGATTTCGTTTGCTATTCTTTTTTCGATTCCATACCTTTGTATTTTGATACTTTTCATTGTCTTGTTGATTCGATATTTATTTTATTTATTTGTTTTTTTTTTTGTTTTTTTTCCATTTGATTGAAGATTTGTTGATTTATACTTTTATTTCGTAAGCCTATTAGATAGTTGAATTTTTGTTTTACAGCTTCTCACTTTTCTTTCATTGGATCTTCAAACCTTTTATATATATATATATATATATATATATATATTTCACTTTAATTTTTCAAAAACAAGCGTATTTAAGGAAAACAATAAATTATAGCTACTAACTGCAGTATACAGGTACAAGAAATTTTCATGCATAAAATTTTTTATATATTTCTAGATTTAAACATTTTCTTAGCCTTGTTATATACTATTATATGTTTGGCTGTGACTATAATATGAGAGTAAATATTTTTGAAAGTCACTGAACATATTATTCCAGCTAAAATGTAATATAGAGAATAATTTAAAAAAAATTTTGAAAATTTTCCGCTTTGAAATTTTCCGGAAAATTCACATCTCTACTTATAAATGATGTGGTTATCAATAAAGGTGATTGAATTATATGCAATGTATTATTCTTTTTCCTAAGCTTTAGGACTTCCTCGAACTAAGAACACTTCCTTGTTTCTGCATCTATGCTTGAAAAAAACAGTTGGAAAAATTCTGCAAACTGAACGAACTAGAGATTAGGGACTATTTTCCATAGGTTAACATGGGCAAAATGAAAATAGCGGCTGGAGGGAGAATGACTTCTAAAGTGATTAGAAGTTACGAAAATTGAATGTTACATTATCTGACCTCACTCCTATGTTATTCCAAAGGCAATTTCATCGATCTATTGTGCATTCTGGTATAAACATAACAATGGTAAGAGAACTATATATAAATGGGGCTACTTATGACGGATTCACTATGCTCTTACATACGTATTCCTGTTAGAGTAGAGATCGGTGTCTTAGATCTTTCAGGGTGTGCAGAGTAAAGCTAAACTTTATGACTCTATTTTGTTTACGATCATAATGGGCTTTTAGAAGAAAAAATTTCGTCTGGATAGATATCAAGATTATTGAGTCCTTCCTTACATAAGCTCCAGGTAGATACTTTCGTGAAACTCAGTGGAAAGCCGAAAGTCAAAGTATTTGCCTAAGCAGAGAGTTTTTGACACCTAACCTCTCTTGATTGCATCCCTGAATTGTACTACGTAGGCAAGGGAGGGTCTCACATTCTTCTTGCCTTAAATTGACCTCGAAACTTCTCAACAAATCTCCATTTATCTCTTTTACATTTCGTCACGTCTATTTTCTTAATGAAAACTACCTCAAGGTTTGTAAGTGGACATACAAGAAAGAGCACTTTCATTTGTTCAGGGACTTCAAAGTTTTCCCATTGTGTCCTAAATGCAACTTTGAACAGTCCTGTCCTGGCCATCTCCTGCCTTGTATTGGTTTGAACAGAGAGGATCTTCTGTCTTCTATTCTGGTGATCCACTTCCTGAGGGTTATGGACTCATGAACTTGGTCTAGCTATCGCTAGACCATGAGGAATGAGTAACAACAATAGCATCAATAACAAATTACCTTTATTTCGCACATGAAAACTTTCAGCATCATTCGGGCTTCAGCAGAAAAGCACGCCTAAGGTGAAACACGACAGTCCCTCCCTCTGCCCAAAATATGAATCTCCAGATGAAGTTCGGACTCCTTAGTCTGGTTGCACAGAGAAGTGAGAAACAACAGATGACAAAAGAATCGAATTAGGAGCGACGCTGCAATTGAATAATAATAATATAAATAATAATAATAATAACACTAAAAACACTTTGCATTTCCACTTTAGATAGAATCTTGGTTTTGGTCTCATTCGATGCATCTCAGCTTCCAGATCAATTGAATAATATTATTATTATTATTATTATTATTATTATTATTAACAATAAAAACACTTTGCATTTCCACTTTAGTTCAAATCTTGGTTTTGGTCTCATTTGATGCATCTCAGTTTCCAGATCAATTTAATAATAATAATAATAATAATAATAATAATAATAATAATAATAATGAAAACACTTTGATTAATGATCGAGCATTTCCACTTTAGATAAAATTTTGGCTTTGGTCTCATTCGATGCATCTCAGCTTCCAGATCAATTGAATAATAATAACAGTAATAATAATAATAATAATAACAATAAAAACACTTTGATTAATGATCGAGCATTTCCACTTTACATAGAATTTTGGTTTTGGTCTCATTCGATGCATTTTTGCTTCCAGATCAATTGAATCATAATAGTAATAATAAAATACTTTGCTTAATGATTGAGCATTTTCACTTTGGATCGAATCTCGATTTTGGTCTCATTCCATGCATCTCAGCTTCCAGATCAATTGAATAATAATAATAGTAATAAAATAATAATAATAATAAAAACACTTTGCTTAATGATCGAGCATTTCCTCTTTAGATCGAATCTTGGTTTTGGTCTCTTTCGATACATCTCACCTTCCAGATCAATTGAATAATAATAACAATAATAATAATAATAATAATAATGATAATAATAATAATAATAACATTAAAAACACTTTGCTTAATGATCGAGCATTTTCACTTTAGATAGAATCTTGGTTTTGGTCTCATTAGACGTATCTCAGCTTCCAGATCAATGATGATAAAATCTAATATTTCAAAAATTCGAATTAGGGATGGAACGATGCGAAACGATGTCAAAAAAGTATCAAAATTATTTAATACTTCCACACTAGCTATAATTTTAATTTGAGTCTCATTCGGTCCATCTCAGTATGCAGATCAAAGAAAAAACAGAAAAATTTGAAAATTCGAATTAAGGGTGATGATACAAAGGTAATTTTGAACAAGTTACACTGCTTTATCTCAGAAATAAAAAAAGAATCAATTTGATATCAATAAGTTAGAAACATTGTGCAAAACATAAGGACAACATATTCAAAGACTTATGCAAAATAGTCAAAGATGAAATGGATTAAAACTTCAGCGTTACTATTTTTAACTTTCCGACTTCGAGTTTGTTAGTTCTCTACCACTGATGAAGGGGATCCAGCGTATCTTCGAAACAACTGTATGCTTCATTTTCATTTTATTTCTACTTAAATTCGTTGCTCAAGTTCTCATAATCTGATATCTTTTCGCTGCCAATCGGAAAAATTAAATAATTAAATCGTTTTATCGCCCATGGAAATAGTATTCAATATGTCTTCCCATTTCACACTCACTATAAGAATAACCCATTTCTCCCGTACGTCCTTCGGTCCGTCTGTATAACGCTTGGCGAAGAATTTGGCGGAATATCGCCAACTTGGTGACTTTTTAGAAATGTTTTCAAATCGATAAAAATGACGGTAAATTGATAATAATGAAGCCAAGTCAATAAAATTAATTGTGTTATGAAAGGGGATAGTATTATAATAATATTTCGGTATAGCGTTTGCCTGTCAGTTCAACCGTTCCACTGGGAAACAAAGTTGGCGAATTTTAAAATGTCACCAAAATGATTAAAATATTACCAAATTTACAAAAATGTTGCCAAATTGATAAAATGACACTAAATTAATGAAAATGACGCCCAATTGGCGAAAATTCAATGCTTTATAAATGAAGTTCAATTTGAATCAACTTGTCCATCAGTAATGCTTAGCAACAAATCTGCCGGTATATCGCCAACTTGGTGACTTTTTTAAATTTTGCACAATTGACGGAACTGCCACCAAATGGATTGAAGTTTGTCGCCTAGTGGGATGATTGGACTGACAGTACTATCCTCTAACAAAACACTAATTTATTTACCTTAGTGTTATTTTTATCAATTTGGCATCAGTTTTATCGATTTGGCGATATTTTCACTAATTTGGCGGTCTTTTGATTAATTTGGCGACAGTTCCGTCAATTGTGCAACATTTAAAAAAGTTACCAAGTTGGCGATATACCAATAGATTTGTTGTTAAGCATTACTGACAGACGAGTTGATTCAGATTGAACTTAATTTTACAAAGCATTGAATTTTCGTCAATTAGGCGTCATTTTCATTTAGTGTCATTTTATCAATTTGGCAACATTTTTGTAAATTTGGTAATATTTTGATCATTTTGGCGACATTTTAAAATTCGCCAACTTTGTTTCCCAGTGGAACGGTTGAACTGACAGGCAAACGCTACCGAAATATTATTATAATACTATCCCCTTTCATAACACAATTAATTTTATTGATTTGGCTTCATTGTTATCAATTTATCGTCATTTTTATTGATTCGAAAGCATTTCTAAAAAGTCACCAAGTTGGCGATATTCCGCCAAATTCTTCGTCAAGCGTTATACAGACGGACAGAAGGATATCGCCAACTTAGTGACTTTTTTAAATGTTGCACAATTGACGGATATGTCGCCAAATTGATCAAAATACCGCCAAATTAGCGAAAATATCGCCAAATTGATAAAACTGTCGCCAAATTGATAAAAATAATACTAAGGCAGATAAATTAGTTTTGTTAGAGGATAGTACTGTCAGTCCAATCATTCCACTAGGCGACAAACTTGGCGATTTTTTAAAAAAATCGTCAAATTGATCAAACTATCGCCAAATTCTGAAAATGTCTTCAAATTAAAAAAATTACTTTAAATAATTCAAAATGACGCCTAATTGAGGAAAAATCAACATTTAGCAAAATTAAGTTCAATATCTTTCATAACCCCTGTAACTCACTTTGTGGAAATTAAATAATATTTTTTGTAAATGTATTTACAAATGGAACCAGTATTTATTCTTCAGATCTGCCTATGGATATAACTTTGTAGAGCGAGAACAGATTAAATGAAACATTTTAACAGAATGTTTTAAATAACAATGTCGTTTAGAATACTATAGGATCTTGCACATAATTGTGAATTTTAAGTTTCTTTATATTTATTATTATATCTCGTACAAAAACGGGTATACTGCTGGTGATAACAGAATTATAAAATGTGCACCATTTTTAAGCTTAAATCTGAAAGAAATTTTGATATTCGGGAAAGTTATCAGCAACTTTTATTAAATATGTAGGTGTCACACGTTTAATGACTACTAGCCGTTTCGAAAGGCGGGTGGAAATGTCTATCAAAATATATGCTTAAGATCTTTCAAGGTATCTTTTAAAACCGCCTTGTTTACCTATTTCTAGCCCTTCTCCCCACGTATAACCAAATCCTCATCATCTTTTCATATAAAGACACTTCTCAGCAACTGGACAAACAAAAAGGGTTGGCTTCGGAGGTAAGAAATGGTCGGAGGGCTATCTGGGTGGAAGATCCTCTCCTGGATGGGGGCCATAGGTCTTGTTTTACGAGACGTCTCTGGGGACCTCGCCTAATGGAAGAACAAGAGCAAAAGATTTTTCGGTTCCCCATTTCTCCGGCTGGTCAAACTATGTCCGGGGCTTTTAATAGGGTAGGTCTTTAACGGTTATGGGACGCCATGTAAGAGTGGATATAGTACGATAAATTAAGGTATTTTTACTTTCATTCAATACTTTGTATGGAGGGAAAGTATTGAAACTAGATCTAAGACTCAAAATTGTGGTTTTGATAGATTTAAATGTTGCGGGAATCGTAGAGAGTGAATTGGCTATTTTTAGTATATTTGTGTGTAGAACATGACAGTCCACTGAAATATCAAATTATTGCTTCGTTATACCGTAAATTTGCCATTATGGTACATGAATTCGCAATTATGGTCTATGTAAAGTCATATCTATGCATTTTTATATTTATGTAAAGCCACTCTTAGTATAGGATCGAAACTTGACGCTTATTTTTTATCGAAATTTGCCACGAAAAAAAAAAAATTAATAAAAGTCTTTACATTGAAATAAAAATGTAAAAATGTTTACACTTTTATTTCAATGTAAAATTTAAATTTTTACATTTTTATTTTATTTCATAAAAATGTTTACATTTGTTAATAAAATTTTTTACATTTACGCATCATTTCAAATGGCTAGTCTTTTCAAAGCAAAGATTTTTTTCAATTTTTACTTTCCTTATAAACATAATGTATAAGGAAAGTATTGTGACGGAGTCAAGAATTCGATTTCGATTTTTCGACAGGAGAGCACGTTTCAAGCATCCTTGATCACGAATCAAACATTTTTGAAGTGATGTCTGTGTGTGTGTGTGTGTGTCAGTGAGTCTGTGGAGACGATAACTGACGAACGAATGGACCGATTCGAACCAAATTTGGTACAAAAATCACAATCTATAAACACTGGAAGCCTATTGTTTTTATACGCAATCGAATGTTCAGAACCTCCCGAAATTTTCGAGTGAAATTTTGAAAAAAATCGTCAAAAAATCAAAACCACTAATAAAGTTACGCAAATGGACATTTCTTATGTAATTTTTCATTATAAAACGATTGACATAAATTTTAGAACGCTAACATGAACCGTTCTCGAGATATTGCACATTTAAAAAAAAAAGTATCAAAATGTCATATAAAATAAAAAAAAAATATTTCCTATTGAGAAACATGTTCACGTTTCATATGTAATACCATGCGATAAATTGGGTGGCATCATTCTCGTGGATCTAGCTCGTTCCATTCATGAAAAAAGATACTTTGAGTAATACTTTTGTATTTGAGTGCCAATAGTCATTTATCTGCTGTAAGAATAACTTATTTCTTCATCCATAACGCTTGGCGAGATTTTGGCGACAAATTTGGCGGAATGTCGCCAACTTGGCGACTTTTTGAAAAATGTTCCCAAATTAACGAGAATCTCGCCAAATGGAAAAAATGACGCTAAATTAATGAAAATGACAACTAATTGCCGAAAATTCAATATCTTGGAAAGAATATTAGTATCTACTATAAGTAAAACCTATTTTTTTTACTGTAAAAGTAGTAAATTCATTACATTATATAAGGAAAGTAATGTATTGCCCACATCAGATTTTTTTAATATTGTAATTTACCACGAAATTTTCCATTATATCCTATGTAAAGTCATGTCTATGTAAAGTCATGTGTATGTAAAACCATTATTGGTATAAGGTCGAAATTTGGAATTCGGGTTTTCTATACGGATTACACGTTTTTGGCATTCTGGGTATAAAGTAATAACGTATTGTTAGAGGAATAAAAAATAATTAAAATTTATTAAGGGATTGAATAGTAACAATTTTGCTGGTATCATATAATAATCAATAATATTGATAGTGAAAGAAAGCTGCTGGTGTCAAACGATTTTAGAAATGGAAATGATGTAGATGGGCGGATGGCCAGGAATATTTTATATAAATTTTATGAGTCTTATGGGAATATTAGATTAAGATCTAACTGACAACTTTTATGAATATTGTAGATTATTTGCAGATAATTGGTTAATTTCAAAGTTATTTTTATTAAAGGATATGACTTCCAAGAAGCGATGGATAAGGGGAAGGATAATACTGTTCCAATGACTGCCACCCCGTTGGGTTCCGGTCAAAATTAGGGTGCACTATCCTGACCGTCCAAACATTTTTCAGGTAGGTCGGACGATCTGGGTATGAAGATAAAAATCGACATGTCCATGTATTATCAATATATAGGTTCCCTTATAAATTCTTATGTATCCCTTTAATTTTCTATTGAAGTGTTCAAAAGCTGCGATCACCTAATAGGACATCATCGACTATGCGCTATCGATTGAGAAAGTTTGCAGCGCCTCTAGCGGCGAATTGAAGAAGTTAGAATTGATATTTCGAAAACGAAGCAAAATATCCGAAAATTTTCATTTACAAAATCTTCTGATTTCTTCTGAAGGAAATAGCGAGAAATACGTATAAAAAAATTAAAATTCGTATAATAAGCTAGTTTAAATTCATTTTAAATTGTCCTTTTTCCAGTAGAAAATTAACTGGAGAATGGTTCAACTCGACTTTCTCATACCTAAATCCATTTTATAGAAGCTTTTTTTTGTTTCAAATTATACAAGAAAAAATGTGAAAAATTGGTTATAATCCTAATATTTCAATCATAGCGTGTTACCCTTCACTTTAAAGGACTTGAAAAAAAATCTTTCAAACCTTTTTTATGCATGATTATGTTAAATTTTGTCCTATGCTGCCACGTTAAGAAAATATAAAGTTTTCGCCCGAATTAAAAAAAAAATTCTATCCAATTCTAGATTTTTCAAAGCCCTATACAGAGTTGCATGGAAATCCATTAACATTTGTGGCGGCTATCGTGTATACAAGAACTTGACCACAGACATACAGGCAGACAGACAGATGGGCGAACATCACTCCAAAAATAGTCAAAACGTGTTCAGGAGGTCTTAAAACATATATTGGTATCAAAATCTCGAATTTGAAACATTTCGTGAAAACAATTTTTTCTCTACACTATATTACACAGTACTAGAAAGTAATACATATTGTACAAAAATTACACACAAGTTATGCAGTGCAACGACTATTCCTTTTCGCCGACTTCATTATTTTATCGTCTCTGTACTTGTTATGCACGTCTTTCCATACTACATAGAAAATGTTCTACAATCTTATAATTGAAAATTTTTTGCATATTGGGCTTCGTTTCCGAGATATAACTTCTTCCATTCACCGCCAGAGGCGCTGCAAACTTCCACAATCGAGAAAGTTGCTTAGTCCCTTTGCTATATTTCTATAGACCACAGCTCACTACAGACGACAGTTAAAAGGATGCATAAGGACAAATGAGGGAACCCCATATATTAAGATTTTATGTCCTCTCTGAACAATTCTGGACACTGTCCCTCTCCTACTCAATTCCAGGCACATTCGCATTGAATAAGTACTGGGGCGAACACAAAAACTGACCAATTACATCAAGCCCAGCTCCAGTCACCCCCCCCCCCTGTACGTTCGGTAAACTAATCAGGGGCGCAATTAAAGACGGCTGGGGGAGCGACACTAGAGTTTATTGGTGACACAGCGAAGGGCCAGTGATGTGCAAATTGTTTGCCCAAGGATGGAGGCGCAACCAAATGATTCTTCTGCTGCAGCGGAAGCGATAATCGCTGATTCCTGCGTCGTTCTTCATTTCACAATTATGCAGTGGGTCGGGTAGGTCAGAGGGGTTAATGAGAATTTTATGACTTTGAACCCTCAAATGGAATTTGCTGACTTCGAAATTTTATTGGTCGAGTGCCGTAAAAGTCTGCATGAGCATAGCTGTGTCCCGACCTTTAATTTTTAATGATTTACGGCAGAGAAAGGTATGGTATTGATGTCATTAATATGTAATGAAGAAGAGCGACATAGAACCAAACCAGGTTTCATGTTCAAGTAATATTTAGTAGCTCTGTGGAAATTGTTTTATCATATTTAATTTGAGATAGTATCGATATCATAGACAGTCCATCATCAGAAAGTGCATATTTTAATTTGAAGGTATTAAAAATTGAAGAAAATTACAAGGTATTAAAAATTAAAGAAAATTACAAGGTATTAAAAATTAAAGAAAATTACAAGGTATTTGTGAGGCCAGAAGATGTCCTGACATGAGACATTTTTATTTCAATATTTATGGTGCCTAGAACGGCTAACAAAGCTCGAGTCTGGCTGGCGCCGGTGTTTACAACAACGTGAACTTTTAGGCCAAATACAATAAATTTGTGTGTCCCAGGCCAAAGGGGCTGAGAGGGGCATTGATAAATGTCAAGTGATGCCATTGGGTTCAGAAGAACCAATGAGCGCCAAGGGAAAGAAAGGTGGAGCTACCCCCCCCCCCCCCGCCGAAGGAACCACAAGTCACTTTGATACGAAATGTTGCAGAAGTAACTCGGATACGAAATGTTGCAGAAGTAAGTCTGATACGAAATGTGGTTTCATACGAATGTTGTTGAAGAGAGTTTGACAAAAGGAGCGAAGCGAACATGACCTAGCAGTTGCAGATATAAAGTATTAGTCGAAGTGCAAAGTACGAGTAGGAGCCACATACCATAGAGTTATGGCCGTACTTCAGCACTAAGACCGATGCAAGCGAGATGATGAGCCCAAGTCTAAACTGGAAGGTATGTGCTCTGATGTTACCGGTCCTAGACACCATCGTAAAACTAATAATTCGGTTCACATATCTCCCCTTGCTAAAATATTAAATGAAAATTGATAATAATTGAAAGTTGATATTGATGAAAATTAGTGCTTTTGATAAATTGATGTTGTTAATAAATGATATTGTTTAAGTTTTAAATAGTCTAATCTTTTTAATATTAATTAATAATTCCTTTCAGGACTTACACAAAAGGTAAAAATAATTGGAGGGTTACTGCGGCACAACAACGAGCGATGTACGTCTAAATGTTAATTCCACTTTATGAGATCAACGGCCATGTTAATAATGATTAATAAACAATTAATTTTAGTTTAAACCCAAAACTTAACTCATTTTCATTCCACGTCCCACAGTATTAGATAGTGGTGAATGAGCCGCCATACCGAATTTCTCGACAAAAATCCTTCCCTAGTCACAATAATATAAACAACTTGATTTATCTGTGTGTTTATCTATCTATCTCTGAGTGACGCTGATACAAAATGTTGCCAAACGTGTTTCAATCACGGATAAATATTTCAATTTACATACTAACCCAGACCCAGACAAATAATGTTGCAACCATGGAGCTTTACGTAGCGTATGACATCAGATACTGAAAATGAAACCTTGATGTTATTTTATTTCTTATCATTTTATAAACCTTTATTTGAGATACCACGCAAATTGGAGTAATTGCTAACAAGTCAAATATTTCAAGCTTCTTTCAACAAAATATAGACTATAAGAATAACCTATTTCTCCATCCGTCCTTAACGCTTGGCGAGAAATTTAGCGGGACGTCGCCAATTTGGCGACTTTTTTAAATGTTGCCTAAGTGACCAAAATGATATAAATGACTCCAAATTGATATAAATGACGCCAAATGGGAAGTAATGATTCGCAAATTCTGATTTCCGTCATATGACTGGCATACATTCTGTATATAACACAATCGCAGTAACACTATTAATTATCATTACTATTATTACTATTAAATCCCTTTTGTAGTACGCTCGATAAAGTATTGTAGTACGCTCGGTAAAGCAGAGGGTGGAATGCAATGCGCATTTCTGTATGACCTTCTATTTTCTAGACTAGGATTTGCCACTATTAGACGTAATTTCACCTCAAAATAAAAACAGGCTAGATCAGGCAATCATCCTGCCCTCCTGATAATGTATCCAGTTATACGAACATCTTTAGACTACTCCAGTTTTCCAGTTTTCCTGAATTACCTTACATACTCCTCCGCCAAAATATGACTGGAAGCAACTAAAATCATCTCCAGCTGTCATCAAAATATGTATTAACCCGGACACCAATTGAAGAGTATTTTAAATGAAAAACATAAATGTGAAGTTATGTGTATATGCCCGCCCAGTAATCGAAAATCTAAGCGACGCGCATATACAAAATTTGGTACAGAGATTCTTTCGTGCTAGTCCTGAGATATATTTTCTGATGTGAATAACATCTATGCTTGGGGGTTTTTCTGTGGCGAAAATCGGAGCGTTACGAAAAGTGTAAACATTTTGGACGTTTATACCATTGAACCTCATAGGTAAAAGTGTAAATCTTTTTTCTTGCTTTGTCGAAAATAGGGTCCGGATTATGAATATATGATAATAATTTCAATATTATAATATTATGAACTTAAAACTAAAAAGTATCTATCTAGGCGAGTGTTTTTTTTTTCCTTACTTTCACGCGAAATATCGTCGAAACTACGACATATAGATATAAATAATAAACAACAAAATATGCATTTCGAAATTTAGTTTCTAAATCTATATTTAATTTTAATAAAAGCTCTTATACTTTTCGAATAATAGTTTTTGTCAAATTGAAGAAAACTGAAAATTTTCCGTTTTTCAAGGTTTTAATGTTTACTAGCCGAATACCCGTTGAAAATCAACGGTTTCTCAATAAGCAACCCTCGAATAATGTAAATTTTTGAATAATTCGCGTTTCACATTTATTCGGCAAATCGAATATTTTGGAGTGCAGAACCCCCTAAAGAAGAAAATATTGGGAAACTTAAGTTGCGCATTTCTTCCTTTCGAACTATCTACCCGTACGTCATATTAAAGTCTATTTCATCCCGAAGCATTGCTATTTTATCATTTCGCCTTTCGTACGTTTTTCTGTGAAGCACACCTGTAAATGAACATTTTTGAAAAACTCTGTCTCGGGTTTTTTATCAGATGATTGGCCCATATACCAAATATCAAGTCCATCACATTTAAAAGGAAGCCTGCCTCATGTATTCGGAAAATCGAACATACTAGTGTGCGGCACCCCTTAAAGTAGCAAATATTGGAGATCTGAAATTTCACACTTTTTCCTTTCAAACTATCTACCAGTAGACCAAATTTGAAGCCTCCATCCTATCGCGAAGCATTTTTTTCTATCACTTCACCTTTCGAACATTTTTTTGTGTAGTACCCCCTTAATGAAAATTTTTGTCAAACCGTATTCATCTTTGGTTTTTTTATCACATTGTTAGTACATATACTAAATTTCAAGCCTCTATCACATTGTAAAAGAGGCGTTTTTCATTTGTTCGGCAAATCGAATATTTTAGTGAGCGGCACCCCCTACAATAGCAAATGTTCGAAAACTGAAATTGCACACTTCCTTCTTTTCCAACTTTTTACCCGTACACCAAATAAATTTGAAATCTCTATCTTATCGCGAAGCATTCTTTTTCAATTATTTCATGTTTCGAATGATTTTGTGTGGAGTACCCACCCCTTAAATATACATTTTCGAAAAACTCTATTCTTCTTGTGTTTTCTATCAGATGATTCGCCCATATACCAAATATCAAGTCTCTATCTCGTTTTAAAAGGAGCGTTTCTACTTTATTCCAAAATCGAACATTTTGGTGTACGCCACCCCTTAAAGTAGAAAATATTGGTAAACTGAAATTGTACACTTTCTTCCTTTCAAACTATCTACCCTTACACCAAATTTGATATCTCTATCTCATCCTGAAGCACGGTTTTTTATCAATTCACTTTTCAAATATTTTTCTCTGGAGCACCTCCTTAAACGAACAATTTTGAAAAACTATATTCGTCTTGGGTGTTTTCTTCAAATGATTAGCCCATACCAATTTTTACACTAGTCAGTTCTTAGCGATCAAATAATTAATTTGAGCTTCAATCTTAACCATTGTTAAGTATGGAAAACCCTCTGTTGGAGTTTGATTGCCGTCTACAGTACTTTTTTCCTATTTTAATGAATTTTTAAAACAAGCATGTTTTGGATGTTTTTGCCAGTTTTTAAATAAAATCCAGTTTCATATTCCGACATTGTCTAAACTATAAAAAAGAACTTAAATTCAATATTTTGTCAAGCATTAATCTTCAATCTTTTCAAAGATTTCGATCTTCTAAGAGTCTTAGATTTCGCTTTCTAATAAAAAATAATTTATATAGCGTGATTTGTCGATTTTTACTTTCCTTATATACATAATGTATAAGGAAAGTATTGTGACGGGGTCGAAAATTTGAATTCGAGTTTTCGACGGGAGAGCAAGTTTCAAGCATCCCTGATCACGAATCAAACATTTTTGAAGTGATATCTGTGTGTGTGTGTGTGTGTGTGTGTGTGTGTCAGTGAGTCTGTGGAGACGATAACTGACGAACGAATGGACCGATTCGAACGAAATTTGGTACAAAAATCACAATCTGTAAACACTGGAAGCCTATTATTTTTAAACGTAATCGCATGGTCAGAACCCCTCTAAATATTTGAGTGGAATTTTGAAAAAATCGTCAAAAAATCAAAGCCGCTAATAAAGTTACGCAAATAGACACTTCTTATGTAATTTTTCATTAAAAAACGATTAACATAAATTTTAGAACGCTAACATGAACCGTTCTTGAGATATTGCACATTTTTCAAAAAAATTATCAAAAAGTCATATAAAATAATAAAAATATATTTCCTATTGAGAAACATGTTCACTTTTCATATGTAATACTACGCGATAAATTTGGTGTCATCATTCTCGTGGATCTAGCTCGTTCCATTCATGAGAAAAGTATTGCCAGAAAAGATACTTCGAGTAATACTTTCGTATTTGAACGCCAATAGTCATTTACCTGCTATAAGAATAATTTATTTCTCCGTCAGTAAAGATTGGCGAGATTTTGACGACGAATTTGGCAGAATATCGCCAACTTGGAGACTTTTTGAAATGTTGACAAATTAACGAAAATCTCGCCAAATGGATTAAAATGACGCTGAATCAATGAAAATGACGACTAATTGTCGAAAATTCAATATCTTGGAAAGAATATAAGAATTTACTATAAGAAAAACCTATTTTTTTACTGCAAAAGTAGTAAATTCATTGCATTATATAAGGAAAGTCTTGTGTTGCCCACATCAGATATTTTATTTCATTTTTTTATCCATTCATCCATAAGAGAACAAAACAATCAGGGAAAAAGGATCTCTCTGCAACTTAGCATACGTGTAACAGGAGACGAAATAAGTTTCTACGGATGGAGAAACTAGCAGCTCAGAGGAACCCATAAAACGTATCTGCCCACGCAGTGTACGTATATGTAGCTCAAAATAACAAGTAAAAGAAGTCGGGAATCGAAACAGAACCTTCGGGATTGTCAATATTTTCAAATTTTACCAACAATTATTTCAGAAATATTTTTAACCTTTTGCTTACGGATGGGACAGCGTCCATTCCAAACGAAGAACCTCCCAAAAAGACAGGTATTTGACATGCACTATCCTAAACAGTTAGATCCCCCTGGTCGCCAATGTCTGCAAAGGGGGATCAAACTGTTTGGGATAGGGTATGTAAAATACCTGTCTTTTGGGAGGTTCTTCGTTTGGGATGGACGCTGTCCCACCCGTAAGCAAAAGGTTAAATGTTTCCCCCGTCTTCAAATGGGTATCAATTATAATGCGCTGCTGAAAATTTGTGTCTTGTAATCTCGATATATGAATAATCTTATCGAACTCTTCCTCCTGCACAATTTTGCTCTTTTTGGACATTTCTTCTTTTACTCGAAAAGTTAAGTTTAAGTAGAAAGGAATAAAGTTTGCTGATAATGATAGAGAGTTGAGTAAGGGATATATGTAGCAATTCCTCAACCTATCCCGAAACATGTTCAATTACAGCTTTTGCATGCGATAACGTAGAACATATAAAGTATGCAAAGACACGTCGAAAAAAAAATCTAGCTTTCAGGCCTTGTTCATCCTTTGCTGGCTATGCCACTTGTAATTGTATCCATGACTATAACATATTCTGTTTGTGAACTTTGCGTCTCTAAGAATCTTTGCAACCTAATATTAGAGAAACACTGTGCTAGATTATAAACAATTAACAAAGTTTTTATCTGAAATATCGTATTAATGTTTCCAAATTATAAAATTGCATATATGGGTAGTAAGTGGTTGAGACCCCTCCCCCAAATGAGAAGGACAAGAAATATCGTCCTCATTTAAACCATCATTAGCTTAACTAAGCTGAAGAGTTTTAGCTGTAGGGGAAAGAGGACTAAACAAGATGATTTACAGCTTAAAAGTGCCGCTTAAGCAATCTGAATCCTTGTTTAAGCAGAACATTTGCTCCTTGTTCCTAAACTAAGGGGAATGACTAAAAAGTGCCACGATTTAAAAAGTTCCTGAAACACTACTTTAAGCTCTTAATTTGTTCCATTGAAAACTTAAGTATGCAATTTAAAATGTGCATTTACTTAAACCCTTTATTGATTTTTCATTCCGAAAGCTCTTTATTTTACAAAACTTTGCACAACTTTTTTCCCCCTTGCATCCAACTAACCCCATCCCACATTAGCTCCGCATCTCATATCGAATTCACCCAATAAACAAAACCTGACCGACCTGTCACTCCTTTACCAGGGCACCTTAGAGGGGGGTAGATTTCAGATTTTACGCCCCCCCCTCGTAAAAATATCCGCGGATCGATGGTAGGAGCACTTGCGGATCATCCTCCACATGCGCACCTATCCGTAAAAGAAGGCGTGTTAAGATACCAGAACTCTGAAAAGCGAGAGATAGACAGATAGGCAGAGGAGGAGAGACTGAAAAGGAGAGACAAACGCGAAGACCTTGATCAATGAAGAGCAAAGTAGAAGGGAGGGGGGGGGGGGGTCGTACGGATTTCCTTGCCAGAAGGTAATTTTCATGCTAATGAGGGGAGCTATTTTCTGGCTGGCCTCATCTATTTATGATGCATCCTTCCTTTTCCCGTCATTTGAATTTCCATACTGTCCCTTTGAAACTAAATGACTTTAAAACTATCCGAGCGTGTCGGAATCTTCTGCATATGCCGCGCGCGTATACCCTTCTTTTCTCTTTTACCTGAATTCATCTCCTCCTCGAAAGGTTTACGGGGGGGGGGAGAAATAAGTCCGGGGGGGGGAGAACGATGCTTTAATACAAATGTTGCCCGAGGATTTGAGAATTCCTTTAAAAGAAATATGGGGGGGGGGGGGTGTAGGAAATGATGGCAGAGAGGACGTAATTGCTTTCCAGTTTCAGAGCGAAACTGGAGGATTTTGCGTCCCGTGTGTTCCAATGAAGGGAACAGGGTACTGTCATAGATGTGTAAAGCCGCAAGTAGTTCCTTTTTCTCTCTTTTTTTTTTTACCATATATATTGTCTGATCAGCATATTTTGAATGGCGGGAAAAAATAAATAAAGGGGGCTGGAGATTGTTTTCTAACATTCCGCCAGATTGGCAATTAACCTGCGAGGAAATGTAATTAGGAGATTAGGAGAAGTTGTTAATGGTGTTCGATCTCATATGCATCATTTTCACCTTCAGGGAGTTCGCGATGTGATAAATATGCAGCATTCTGTAGTAGTGTCGTAGGCGCATGTTATGCGATTTTGTTTCATAAAGGAACCAGCAGCCTTCGGCGACTTGTGCGACCGCTGTTTTGAAAAGCTCTTAACTCGCAGTAGCTTTTTTTACAGTAGCATACATGTATATTTAAACTTGTGCATATAAAGCATTTAATTCATATATACATAAAAAAGCATCTATGCATATACTTAAGTAGTTTTAAAAAGTTTTTTAAGTGTCATATATTTGTTACTAATGGTAATTTTATAAATTACTGGCAATACACCCGTTCTTTGTACGGAATATATAACATAAAGAAACTTCAAATTTACAATTATGTGCAAACTCCTATAGTATTCTAAATGGCATCGTTATTCAAAACATTCTATTAAAATATTTAGTTTAATGCTCCTGAAAAGAAGTATAAGAATCTCTGTTCTCGCTAAGCAAAACTACATTCACAGGCAGATTTGAAGAATGAAACTTCCTGGTCCCGTTTGTAAACAAATTTATAAAAAACATGAAATTAAATCAATATATGCTAAAATGAAATTGGTTCGACATACCAAAGTGAAAGAGCTAAAATAATATTAGAAGATACTGACATAATTTTATTCTATTTCAACAATTGGTTAAACTTAATATATAAGTTAAATATTTGCCAAAATAAAACAAAAAACTTTAGAATTTCAAAACATCAATAACGGCCGTGATTTTTCATCCCGAAAGCCATAATTGATATAATCCAGCCAAAAATGCAATTCCCATAAAAATTTATGTTTATATACATTTCTTAATTATTTAATTCGGAAAAGATTTAATAAAACTTATCTGCTGTATAAACTCATTTTGGATTTAATTCCGATACTTAGCAACATGATATCTTTTTAACACTTTCCAACATAGTTGAAAAGTGTTTATGATTTTGATCATTCTGTCTATCTGTCCGTTTGCACGATCACTGCCAAAAAATGACTTTATCAAAATGAAATTTTAGTATGTTGTTGAGCCTGTTTGTGGAACATATGGGAATGTAAATGAATAATATCGCCCAATTAGTTTCGGATTGAACCCGAGTTAAAACAGTGAAATACATTGAACCCTGTAGGACCTAATTTTTCAAACATTTTTTAAACGAAGTAAAATTTCCCAAATTACTTCGAAAATTTTAAGAAATATTCAAATTATCTCATAAAATATATAAAAAAAAGTTCAGCAAAATATGCTTGGTAGTTTTTTAAATAAAAATAAAAACAATGATTACACCCATGTTATATGAAGAAGAGATCACGGGACCCACTTCAAAATAAAATATGGCATCCATCTTTTTTTCCCAGTGTCAAAATCGTGATTTTTAATGTTCTTTTAAATTTACGTTTAGTGTTGCATCCGTCATAAAACTGCTCTATTTTTGCTTATTTTCTATGCATCTATATTCTAGGACAACGCAATTACAATATTTTGGAGTTAAAATGATCATAAAACTTTGATTTTTTCGACAACGAAGCCTAATTTTAACGTAAGCAGGATGTAAACAAATCAAGCTGTAAGATGAGTTGTATAAAATTGCTGAATTTTTTACGCAAAATTATTTAGTTGTGGAGTCTGGAATATAGGTGATATGAATGAAATATTCATTAATTTTACACAAAGAAGTAGACTATTTTATAGCATTGCCTTTTTCGATGAAGTTTTAAGTATGGAGTTGGAAAGTACTTTTATCTCCATGGTTTTAAGTTTTTAAGTAAATTAAATTATTGTTGTACTGTGATAATTTAAAAAATATCACCCCTAATTGTATCGCATTTGAGAGATATTTAAATAAAATTGCATTGAAGTTGGAAAGTGTTTCATAATCAAAGCTTTATGCGTGATTGATCTTTCTTGTTTTTTCTTTAAATAAATTTGCGGGGAAATTATTGTTTGCATTATATTATCGCTCTGGGAGGTTCTTTTCTATATTAATATCTCGACAACCCCTAGTCCTTAGGACTCAAAACGTTAACTAAATTTTAATTGGGACTAATTCACGACTACCTATAAAATTTCATGACATTCGGTGCATCCGTTCTCCCGTGATGTTGAAACAAACACACAGACATATTTTCAATTTCATTTATATAGACTAGCAGCAAACTCGTTCTTCACACGGAATCTTCAATATAAAGAAACTTAAAATTGGTAATCATGTGCACATTCCTATAGTATTTTAAATGACATTTTTATTCAAAGTATTCTTTTAAAATATTTATATTATGCTCGTAAAAAGGAGTTTAAAAATCTATGCCCTCGCTATACAAAATTATCTTTAAAGGCAGATCTGAAGAATAAAACGTCCTGTTCCTGTTTCTGAACAAATTTACAGAAAATATAAAATTGAATCAGTATATGCCAAAATAAGGGTGATAAAATTCTATTAGAATTTATAGCCGTACTACTTATATTTTCATTGATTAAAAGATATACCCTTATTACTTATACTTTTTTAGATTAGAAGATTATACCCGTATATTAGAAGTACTGCACCCGTACTAAATTATATGGATTTGAAAATTATTTTAACAAAATATAACAAATGATGTTAGAATTTGAAAATATCAATAATCCTCGTAATCCTTTAAACCCAAAAGTCGCAATAGCAATCCAATCAAAAATGCAATTACGTTACAATTTATTTATATTACATTTCTTTTCTATTTACATCAAAAGACATTTACAGCTGTATTAACCCATTGGGTTCAATTCCATTGTTTAGCAACATGATATTTTCTTTTGAAATATAAACTCATTGGGTTTAATTTCTTTGCTTAGCAACATATCATTTTTTAGCAGTTTACAACATAGTTGTAAAGTGCTTATGACTTTGTTCATTCATTCTGTCTGTCTGTCTGTCCGTTTGCACGATAACTGCCTTAAAAATGACTTTATCAAAATGAAATTTTAGTATGTTGTTCAGACGGTCTGTGGGATCTATGGGAATATAAATTATTAAGGTGACCAATCGTCCTCCTTTAGGGAGGACAGTCCTTCTTTTGTAGGTTCTGTCCTTCCTCGAAAAGTGTCCTCCTACCTGTCCTCCTTTTCGATATTTTAAAACTAATCTGTTAATCTCTGTATTCAGAGATGCCGCGCCGAACTGTTACGCGTCATATGACGGTACAGTTCGGAATAGAGCTCCTCTACTACAGGCTGACTTATCAAGCATATTGAAGCCCATAGGGTTCCATACTACAGTTACAGAAATTATAAAATAAGTGTTTAAAATAAATACATTATATAAAAAAAGAAGTTTCAATTAGAATATTGTAGAACTTAGCTCGCACAAGTATGCTCCAGTACCGGGTATCCAATTATTTATTAGCCATTGTTTTCTTCTTTCTTCGTTTCTAGAAAAGCAAAATAGCCTGAGACCCTTTCTAGAATGATTAGAGCAGTTCGGTGCAGAACAACCACCCATAATTATTTCAATAATACTCGTACTTCCTAAAGTGAAATTACGAATAGAGCTAATGCTAATGGATTGCGCTTCCAACTATGGTGGGCTTCAATATGCTTGATGAGTCAGCTCGTATATAGAGGAGCCTTAGTTCGGAATAAGGCTCCTCTATATTGATGACGTGATTATGAAACGCATGCGCAGTGCATAGGAGAACTTCACGTGTCTTGCATTTGTCTCGCACTATTGCGCACTTCACTTTGTTTACTTTATATTATACTTCGTGTTTACTTCTAACGGAAATACGAAATTATTTCAATTCTTTTTCAATTGGTAACGATTTTTGGACAAGTGGGAAATCAAGATTGAATGTTGATACTCTAGCTGCAGCACTTACGGTGAAATTCAATATGAAGGATATTTCTTGCTCCGAAATTCCCAATATATTGTTACTGTTAGAAAATGATATATTGACAAAAAATATTCATTCAATGGGAAAATACTCGTTTAAGTAAATAATTAAAAGGGATGTAACCATAATTAGTGTATTTGTTTGAATTAATAAAATGTTTCATTTATTTACGTTGTACTTTTTTCTTAAATTTTTTCGTCCTCCTTTTCATTGTAAAAAAATTGGTCACCTTAATAAATGAATAATATCATCCAATTAGTTTTGGATTCATCCCGGATTGAAAAAATGCAATACATTGAACCCTATGAGACCTAATTTTTCAAACATTTTTAAGTGAATTTAAAATTCACAAATTGCTTCGAAAGTTTTAGGAAATATTCAAATTATCCCATAAAAAATATAAAAAAAATTTCAGCAAAAATATATTCGGTTGTTTTTAAATAAAAATTAAAATAATAATTACACCCATATCATATGACGAGATCACGTGACCCACTTCATAATAAAATATGGCATCCATCTTGTGTAAAAATCGTGACTTTTAAAGTTCTGTTTAATTTATATTTAGTATTGTATCCGTTCTAAAACTGCTTTATTTTTCTTAATTTCTGTGCATCTATATTCTGAAACAGCACAACTACAATATATTTGAGTTTAAATGATCAATGCCATCCATCTTGTGTCAAAATCGTGAATTTAAAATTCTTTTTAATTTACATTTGGTATTGCATTCGTCTTAAAACCGCTTTATTTTTTTTTCTGTGCATATATATATACTGCACCAACGCAATTATAATATTTCTGAGTTTAAATAATCGTCAAACTTTGATTATTTCGACAACGAAGCCTGATTTTCATGCATGGAGGATGTAAACACATCACAATGTAAAATGAGTTGTATAAGAATGACTGAATTTCTTTAACGCAAAATTATTTAGCTCTGGAGTCTGTAATATTGCTGATATGAATGAAACATTCATTGATATTGCATAGAGAAGCAGACGATTCTATTGCTTTTTTCGATAAAGATTTAAGCATGAAATTATACAATACTTTTACCTCCATGATTTTAAGTTTTTAAGTAAAATAAATTATTGTAGTATTGTGATAATTTTAAAAATATCGCCGCCGAATGAAAGGAAAAGAAAACAGTTTATGAGTGAAATATTCACTGCTTTTATATAGAGAGTCAGGCGATTTATATTTCGATGACGTTATTTGAATAAATCTCATTTATTTTTTATGAAGTTTTAAAATATAATAAATTGTGGTATTGTGATAATTTCAAATATATCACCTCTGAATGTATAGTATTTTAGAGATATTTAAATAAAATTGCATTGTAGTTGAAAAGTGTTTCATAATCAATGATTTATACATGATTGATCCTTCTTTCTTTTTTTTTTTCTTCCCCCAAATAGCTTTGCGGAACAAATAGCTTTGCTGGACAAAATAATGCTATCTCAATGAAGGTTTAATAGTGGGTTTTATTTAATATATCTATAACCCCCTGGTCCTAGAAACTCGAAGCAGAGAGGTGGAGCTATTTCAAGTCTAGCCTGAAAATTTCATCCAATTCGGTCCAGCCGTTCTCTCGTGATGATGAGACAAACACATAAACAAACACATATTTTCAATTTTTTTTTATATGGATTATACACTTTGCTTCATAAGATATTGTAGCGCGATCTTAAATCAGCAACCACATGATATTTGTTGTAACTGTCGACTGTGCAGCCATCCCTTGAATACAATCTGGGTCCGCCCTAATTGAGCGCCTAAATACTCGGGCGTTACAAACGGATAAAATGCCTAAAATTGGGAAGAACTATAGTTAATATAAGTCCAAGATATCTGTTACTAATTTAGTTTTATCGATTTGAAGGAGAGATGAAAGTCAGTCTTTTTTTTTTAAGTGCTGTTATTAGTTTTCAAGATTACTTAGAACCGAACACCAATATACGTATTTACGTTTCAATCACAAAATTTTTTAAGCACTGAAAATTGTGACGTAATTTAATATCCCGACTTGCGATTATTTGACGCCATCATACGCTTTCTGAGACAGGACCACATAGAGAGACCGGCCGTAGTACTTCTCGCTGGAGAGGATGACAGGTGACATGTAGTCCTGATGACATGTAGTCCTAGGAGAAATGACAGCTCTCCCGCAATACTCTATTTTGATAGAGCGTAATTTTCAAAAATGTTGTTCCTAGTGCTAATATAAGAATAGTGTATATGCTAAGAATAATGCATAAGCTAACACTAGAATATGCTGAGCTTTTAGTGCTGAAAAACTAATTAAATCGTACCTCAATCTACTATAATACAAATGAATATGTTAGATATTTTACTTATCAACTACAAAACATAATCTTAATTCAGAAGTTTTAATATTTATAGCATTTATACAGTTAAGCTTTATAAGGCAATCTTTATATGTCCTCAGCCAAAAATGACGATATTGGTGGTTGTTGTTGTTGAGACCCAGACCATCCGACCTACTAGAAAGGTGTAAGGTAACTGTTTGGACGGCCGGGAAGTGCAACTCAATTTAGACCGGAACCCAGTGAGGGAGGCATACACAGGGACCGTACCCTCCTTCCCCTACCACCAACTACTCGGAAGGACGTACGGACCCACATGTTTAACGTGATCGTACTCCGCGTGAACACGGTGACAGTTTTGGCAGTGGCGGGAATCGAACCCGGACCTACCGAGTGCAATTCCCGCGCGCTAACCACTGGACTACCTCGCCCCAAGATATGGGTGGTTGAAGGCCCAGACCACACGACTGACTCATAGGTTTACAGCAGCGATATGTGAGGCCGGACGATATGGGTGGTTGTTGTTGAGACCCAGACCGTCCTACCTACCAGAAAGGTGTAAGGTAACCGTTTGGACGGTCGGGAAATGCCACCCAATTTAGACCGGAACCCAGTGGGGGAGGCATACACAGGGACCGTACCCTCCTTCCCCTACCACCAACCTCTCGGAAGGCCTTACAGACACACATGTTTAACGCGATCGTGCACTTTCTAGTATGCACTAATCTGCAAATAGAGTTGGCAGATAATCCAGCTTGTATAAAGCACTTGATTCAAATATATAATGAAAAGCAAAGCAAGGAATTACAAACTATTAAAAACAGGAGACAAATATGCTTGTAAATTTGTATAGAGATAAACACAGTAAAATTAATCACAGTATATTTAACATATACCTTGTATTTATGTACTATATATTGCAAGGGGGGAAAAAAACAAAACAGAAAAAAAAGGGGGGGGGGGGAACTTCGATAAGAGCTTGCAATTTCGTCCCAGTAGCTCAACGGAAAAGTGTCGGCTGGGCAGTTCGGAGATCCAGGGTTTGATATCCGGTTAGGGCAGTAAGGCTCTCTACACATAATTTAAAAAGGAAACAAATGATTTCCCAATTTTCTTTCCCATACGTAGTATTGAGAAAGTATTTTTTTCACGAAAATTTTCGATTTCGAGATATTAATGCCAATATATGTTTTAGGACCCTCTGAACACGTTTTGATTATTTTTGGACATATTGACTATTGACTCTGTCCGTCTATCTGACTGTGGTCGATCGGTTTCTTGTGCACACTATAACTGCCGCAAATATTAATGGATTTTCACGAAATTTTTATATTCGGCTTTGATAATGAAAAATCTAGAACTTGATAGAATTTTTTTTTTAAAATTCGAGTGAAAACTTCGAAATTTCTATTTTCTTAACATGGCAGCACGGGATAAAATTTGACATAATTATGTATAAAAGGATTTATTTATGGCTCAATAATCACACATTTAATAGTTTCTATGATTGTGGTGAAAAATAGCCGCGATGCAATTTTTTTTGTTCGTGACTTTATTAGTCCCCCTAGGTGGAAGAGTAAATTATCTCCATGTGGGTATATTGTCAAAATTGGCATCAAACGAAAGATGTTTTCAAGCTCTTTAAAATGAAGAGTAACATGCTATAATTATGATCATTTGGAATAACAATACAGATTTTACAAATATTTGCAAAAAAAGAAGTTGCTTAAAACTGGATTTATTTGGATATGAGAAAAAAAGAGTTGAGGCATACTTCAGTTAATTTTCTTTTCTACTAGAAAATATCAAAATATAGGCAGCATATTATAAAAATGTCTGCCTCACCGTGAAACCATTGGACCTTGAAAAATATCATTGCAGAAAATATTAACAAATTAAAATTTATAGAGGAAAATAAATACACAAAAGCAACAAAACATTAAATGAATTGTATGGTGCGAGTGAAATCAAATTATTATATCAAACATTAAATTTACACTAGTTTCTGATGATGAAAACATTTTACGAGCCATAGTACTGAACTAATTGATATATAAGCATAAGTGGAACTTATTAAAAATTCCATACATACAATGTAACACGTTTGGGATAATAAGGTGTTGCCTATAATACTTTAATTTCTTTCAACTACTACCATATGCGTGTGATCACGTAGCTAGCATGTTATTGTTTTTCACATTTATTTATTCCAAGAACATGGTTCATTATAAAATTCTTCAGAACATTACTTAAAAAATCTTTACAGTTATAATAATGCAACTATCTTATTCCAATATTCACATTATTAGAAGAAAAATTTTAAATCGCATGTTTTTACGACTGTATAATCCTGGTCTATTACTCGTACGTAAAATCATTAAATCATAAAAATGAAAAAAATGACGTGAAATATTAAAATGAGCTGTAGTTTAGAATAATTGCAATTTTGAACTAGCTGTAGTTTAGAACAAATGAGCGGTAATTACTTCCCTTATATACATAATGTATAAGGAAAGTATTGTGAGGGGGTCGAAAATTCGAATTCGAGTTTTTGACGGGAGAACACGTTTCATGCATCCCTGATCACGAATTAAACATTTTTGAGGTGATGCCTGTGTGTGTGTGTGTGTGTCAATAAGTTTGTGGAGACGATATCTCACGAACAAATGGAGCAATTCGAATGAAATTTGGTACAAAAATCACAATCCATGAATACTGGAAGTCTATTGTTTTTAACACAATCGAATGTTCAGAACCCCCCCCCCCCCCCTAAATTTTCGAGTGAAATGTTGAAAAAATTGTCAAAAAATCAAAACCTTTAATAAAGTTACGCATATAGACATTTCTTATGTAATGTTTCCTTAGAAAACGATTGACATAAACTTTAGAACGCTAGTATGAACCGTTTTCGAGATATCGTACATTTTTCAAATAAATTTATCAAAAATTCCATACATTAAAAAAAATATATTAACTGTTGAGAAACATGTTCACTTTTCATATGTAATATCATGCGATAAATTTAGTGACATCATTCTCGTTGATCAAGTTCATTCCATTCATGAGAAAAGGTAATTTGAGTAATACTTTTGTATTTGAACGCCAATAGTCATTTATCTGCTATAAGAATAACTTATTTCTCCGTCCATAACGCTTGGCGAGATTTTGGAGACGAATTTGGCGGAAAACTTCTTTTTACTTTCCTTATATACATAATGTATAAGGAAAGTATTGTGGCGGGGTCGAAAATTCGAATTCGAGTTTGCGACGGGAGAGCACGTTTCAGGCATCCCTGAACACGAATCAAAATTTTAGTGATGTCTGTGTGAGTGTGTGTGTGTCAATGAGTCTGTGGGAGCGATTTGAATGAAATTTGGTACAAAAATTACAATCCTTGAATACTGAAAGCCTATTGTTTTTAAACGCAATCGAATGTTCAGACCCCCTCTCCCTACATTTTCGAGTGAAATGTAAAAACAATCACCGAAAAATCAAAATCTTTAAAAAGGTTACGTAAATAGTCATTTTTTTATGTAATTTTTCATTAGAGAAAACGATTGACATAAACTTTAGAATGCTAACAGGAACCGTTCTCGAGATATTACACATTTTTCAAATAAATTTATCAAAAAATCACATAAAATAAAAAAATAATAACTATATTTTTACTTTATTAACTATATTATCTCGTGGATCTAGCTCGTTCCATTCATGATAAAAGATACTTTAGGTAATACTTTCGTATTTGGACGGCAATAGTCATTTATCTGCTATAAGAATAACTTATTTCTTCGTCCAAAACGCTTGGCGAAATTTTGGCGACGAATTTAGCGGAATGTCGTCAACTTGACGCCTTTTTTAAATGTTGCCAAATTGATAAAAATGCCGCTAAATTAATGAAAATGACAACTAATTGATGAAAGTTCAATATCTTGGAAAGAACATAAGAGTAGACTATAATAATAATAACCCATTTCTCCGTCCGTAACGCTTGGCGAGAAATTTTGAGGGACGTCACCAACTTGGCGACTATTTTAAATGTTACCAAAGTGACAAAAATGTCACGAAATAGATAAAATTGACGCCATATGGTAAGTAATGTTTCGTAAATTCTGATTTCCGTTATGACGGGCATACCTTCTAGTATATAAGAAATGCTCTTCTCTCCGTTTGTCTGTAATATTCAGTGATGCATTTGCCGAACTTGGCGAATAATTTAGCAGAGTATCGCCAACTTGGCGATATTTCGTCCCAGATCGACAAAAATATCGTCAAAATTGCAAAAAATGACGCTAAATAAATGAAAATGATGCCTAATTGATGGATTAATTATTAAAATATTTTAATATATGGACTATATTTCTTATTGAGCATGCTATCAATATTGATAATTGTTTATTTTGAGTTACGCAAAATATAAGTTAATTGGATACATTGAAATAGTTTTACATCTTGTCATCCGGAAAATCGTCAAATGTACAATTCAACGATAAAAACACAGTACCGTGGATCTTACACATTATTTTTTGACTGTAAAAGTAGTAAATTCATTGCATTATATAAGGAAAGTCATGTGCTGCCCACATCAGATTTTTTTAGTGAAAAAAGCATTAATATTTGAAAATCCCGAAATACCTGTATTAATTCATTTTTCAAAATTATTTTTCTAATTTGCCTACCCAGGTCTCAATTCATTTTGAAGAAAAATTGGTAAAAACACATTTCAACCAAAAATTATGATACAGTAAAATTTTTTATCATTTTTGCATATTTTATCCTATCTAAAACACTATCTCATTTCACTATCGCTTATCATTATCAGACTATGGCTTTCAGAATGAACTAAAACATCACTGATTTCATTTGGTCGCAATCTTTACCTAGCTGTGAAGGCGCCATTTTGGATGTCAGATATTGGTAATTGCAATATTTACTTCATAGATGGCGTTTTCTGTACAATAATGAAGCAATTAACGTGAAAAAATAATGTGGGGTCTCACCGGACATCTCACTGTATCTAATAATTCCCAATGACTGGGTGCTCGCGGCATCCCGGTTTTATTAAATTTGAAAGTACAGAAATAGAGGTTTTTAATTCGCTTTCGGTTTCTAACACTTTCCAACATAGTTGCAAAGTGTTTATGCCTTTGTTCATTCTGTCTGTCTGTCTGCGTGTCTGTCCGTTCGCATGATGACTGCCGCAAAAATGACTTTATCAAAACGAAATATTAGTACGTTGTTGAGACGGTCTGTGGGACATATGGGAACGCAAAATTTTAGTATGTTGTTCAGACGGTCTGTAGGACCTATGGGAATATAAATGAATTATATCACCCAATTAGTTTTGGATCGAACCCGGGTTGAAAAAATGAAATGCCTTGAACTCTATAGGACCTAGTTTTTCAAACATATTTTAAACTTTTTTAAACAGGGTTAGAATTCACAAATTACTTCGAAAATTTTAGGAAATATTCAAACTATCCCATAAAATATATAAAAAAAAATTTCAGCAAAATGTGTTCGGTATTTTTTTTTTAACTAAAAATTAAAATAATAATTACACCTATGATTTGATTTATTAAGACTCCTTGCAAAATAAAATACGGCATCCATTTTTTTTCCCAAAATGTATCAAGATCATGATTTTTAAGGATCTTTTAAATTTATATATTTAGTGTTGCATCCGTCCTAAAACCACTTTATTTTTACGTATTTTCTGTGCATCTATATTCTGTTCCAGAGCCAACGGCTCTACCGTGCTGAAAACACCGGTTCCCGTTAGATCACCGAAGTTAAGCAGCATCGGGCGCGGATAGTACTTGGGTGGGTGACCACCTGGGAACACCGTGTGCTGTTGATTCATTTAAGTCGACGTGGTGGCCGAACGGTCAAGGCGAGCGTTTCCAGCGATCGATCGGCCGCCACGTTGTGGGTTCAAGTTCCACGTAAGCCATGGATGTTGTGGGTGCAGTGTGTTACGCCCCCTCTGGTGCGCCTGGGGCAACGTCTTAGGACGACAAAATGGTTCACGATTTCGGCCGTACATAGGGCAAACGAAGTAAGTCGACGTAGAGTCTAGTGCTTGGCCATTGGGGAAAAAATATTCTGTTCCAACGCAATTACAATATTTTTGAGTTTTAATTACCATTAAGCTTTGATTATTTCTACAACGAAGCCTTATTTTAATGGAAGCAGAAGTTGAACAAATCAATTTATTGTAAGATAAGTTGTATAAGAATTGCTTATTTTCTTCACGCAAAATTATTTAGAGTCTGGAATATAAGTGATATAAATGAAATATTCATTGATTTTACATAGAGATCCAGACGGGAGTCTATAGAGTTCATTTTTTTCGATGAAGTTTTAAGTTTCCAAATACAATAAATTACTGTAGTAGCGTGTCAATTTAAAATATGCCAGAGCTGAATGTTTAAATAAAATTGCATTACAGTTGGAATGTGTTCTATAATCAATGCTTTACGCATGATTGATCTTTCTTGTTAATTTTCTCTCGGTTTACAATATCCTAGTCATTTATCCTGAGTAACAATGTGCCAGGATCAATTAGGAACGTTAATAACTCAATTTCTGACGAACAAATGTACCTGGAACACATTCCACGTTATTTGCATCTTTTCTTAATGTATCTATATTAGCTAATGAAACCAAATCAAGTAGATGCCTCCTCTCAGCCTTAACTGAATTTGCCGAGTTCGCAAAGTTTCCATTATCTCGTGATAAGCATTCGAAGTATTAAGAAGAGAACGATAGACTTGAACATAACGGAAAGTGTCTTAAATCATTTGAAAGTTTTATTTTTTTTTCGGTCCTCCCCTACTTTTAAGTTTTAGCCAGAGATTGTTTTCGGAGCGAATATTAGATTAAATTAGCATGGAAATGGAATGGGGGGGGGGGGGGGGGCTAATTAAACCATCTTTTGGCGTCGAATATTGGGGGCATATTTATGTAGGTTTACATCGAACGCCGAGGCATTGTGGGTGTTCCATCGTGGAGCGGGAGGGAGCGATCGCTCAAAGTCACCCACCAAACATAAAGGGTGACGCTTCTTGCACAGAACATATTTTTGGATTAAAAACCAAATATTTTGCATTGTGTAAAAGGACGATCTTAAATTATTTGCTCCA
The DNA here is from genome assembly GCA_951213105.1 of Amaurobius ferox. Taxonomy (NCBI): domain Eukaryota; kingdom Metazoa; phylum Arthropoda; class Arachnida; order Araneae; family Amaurobiidae; genus Amaurobius; species Amaurobius ferox. Next base: position 98,652,988 of record OX578143.1, on the reverse strand, counting down.
AGGAGCCCAAAAGTATAATTACGTAAGTATTAAATATGATTACGTAAGTATTAAATTAGATATTACTATATTACGTAAGTATTAAATTAGATATTACTATATTACGTAAGTATTAAATTAGATATTACTATATTACGTAAGTATTAAATTAGATATTACTATATTACGTAAGTATTAAATTAGATATTACTATATTACGTAAGTATTAAATTAGATATTACTATATTACGTAAGTATTAAATTAGATATTACTATATTACGTAAGTATTAAATTAGATATTACTATATTACGTAAGTATTAAATTAGATATTACTATATTACGTAAGTATTAAATTAGATATTACTATATTACGTAAGTATTAAATTAGATATTACTATATTACGTAAGAATTAAATATTCCGTTCTCGAGTGTTCATTGTTGTTCTGGAAATTATCGTGCTTATATTCATGGGATATATTTAGAGATGGGCAAATAACAATTTTACCGAATTCAAATATCGAATTTGAATATTATCCAGATTTCGAATATTCGAATACCTCGAAAAGCCTTTTTCAAATTGTTAATAAAATAATATTTGCATTAATTGAACATTATTAGTTATTATCAAATAAATTAATAAAGTAAAATAAAAAGCAAAAAGCGTCATAAAACCCCATTTATTTCGGAATGAAATTTTTATTTTAAAATTTAATTGTTTTACGCTAAATTTTTCTTTTAAATTTTATATAGTTTTAACTACAGCAATTGAATAAGTGTAAATACTTCTTCCCTACTACAGATTTTTATTTAAGAAAGCAAGCATTCGAACAGTTTTAAGATCTAGTCTGCTTTTCTTCTTCTTTTTTTCCCCGTGAAATTAAGCCAGAGGTACTGAAGAGTCGCACTTAAAAAACTGTTGAAGGGGACTGTGATTAAATACTTCAAAAAGAATTACTTCCGGCAAGGATATAAACTGTTCTTCCAGTAGTCGAAAATGTTCTTTGATTAAAGTAAACTTTCTTCTAGATACTTTTGAATTTCCTTTTCTGGGTTATTTTGATTTTTTATTCCAGAATCTGCTGTTAATCGTGGCACGATATTTGAGGTATTCAAATTTCTTCTAGTGACGTCACATTCGAGACCTCGAATCTGGAATACTTTCTAGTACTCGAGCTTTTCGAGTATTCGTGAATAGTATTCGTCCACCTCTATAGAGATAATGCCATAAAAATCTTAAAAATTGAATACCCTGAGCTCTAATCATAGAATTACTTAAAATTCTATAAAGGTCTAGTTTTTATGCAATGTACCCACAAATAAAATTTCATAGCGTAATTTCGCATTTGTTCTTGAGATGTCGTGCCCACACACTCGCACTCAGGTGCCCGCCCTCCCAAAAATGTTCCAAATATATACAGCAAACCTTAAGACGTGCTTATCATTCAAAATATTGAATCTATATCATACAGCTGGAGTAAGACTAACTGACTGACTAAGGCATGGATTATGCCCCAAATTAAAGATAGAAACCTGAAACTTTGCAGACACTTGGAACGTGACCTATAAATAAGGAGGAAAATTTAAAATCTCGAAAAATGTATAAATCTCGGAATTGTTTTTTCGAATATTCTTTCAGTTGTAATTCGAAAACGCCTTGACACATAAAATTTGTTTTTATACCACTAGGTGTAAAAAAATATCTCAAATGTTTGTAATCAACTCTGTTTGCATAACCAACCTTCTTAAAATATTTTTACAGTTACAGAGCACAATGTTTTTATATTTTATAATTCAATTTTTAAAATTATTTTTATTTCATCTGTAATCATAGAACATAACAGCGTTACGTTTCAAATACCAAAATCGTCGGCTGGCTATTCTTCTGATCAAATTAGTTAAAGTATTTTTTGTTATTAATGATTGATTTTTAAATGAAAGTGTCTGAAAATGTTGAGAATGAGGCAACATAGAGTGTTCCAAAGATAAAATATTGTTTTACACACCGCAATTTCCATGTTAACAGAACAGTAAAATGTGGGTCATGCACTCATTGACAGTTGTTGTTGATGGTTGAAACGGTTGTTGACAATCAGAATTTTCATTAAACATATTAGGAAAACCCGTCTCTTGTTGGCTGACGCTCGTCAACCCCCCCCCCTCCTCCTCCTCTTCACTGCCGCTCACTCACCACGAATAGTACACAATCCCATGCTGGGCTATCCCGCAAAGTCCAAAAAAGTCAAAGTCCAAAAAATTAAAATATACTACTAAAGGCAATGACATACTAAATTTGGATTTCCTGGTTGCTCCTGCTCTCGTGTTATTCCTCAAAAATACGTGCATTTCTATTGCGGACCGAAGACGGGCTAACCTGGTAAGGTCCTGGCAAGGTTCAAAATCAAAACGATTAAAATATACCACAAACACAACGGCATACCAAATTTCATGTTACTTGGATGAATGGAACCTGATGAGTTAGGATCTTACAGGTTTAAACCACATTATCAACATTTCAATTCCCAATGCACAGTCACGTGATCTGCTATACCAATCCTCTACTCCCGTCACAACCTGACGTCATAGTAACTTTACGCTTGTGGTAAAAAAAGTCAATTTAGCTTCGGTTCTTCTATTTGTGACGATTTGCGAATGAAACTATTTCACAGCGACGGATTGAACTTTAATATTTAATTTCAAAGCCCCTATTAAACATACAGTCACGGAATAAAGCGTATTATCTGCAAAGATTATATTTTTTAGAGACTTTTTTACGAAGAAAAATATTAAATAGCTTAAGATCAATCGCTTTATATAGAGTTTTTCATTTCTTTGATATGAATCGCGCGTTCACTTAAAATTAATTTAAAGACACGTAAAAATTAATTTATAAGAATCTAAACTACCTGTATTAAAAAGATAAGTGAGTGGGTCTTCTGATGACGAAAGGGTTGAAAATGTAGGATAATTAGATCTTTCGCTACAACAAAAGAAAAATTGAATTTTTACATTACTATGTATTGTAAGAAAAGTGAAACACGAATTTTCATTTAGATGTGGCTCAAAATCTGCATGGTGGAAAATTTGAAATTGATTTCTGAAAATCGTTCTCAAATAAGTTAATTTTTAGAGTTTTATTGTTAATTTTTTACTTTCCTTATATACATAAAGTATAAGGAAAGTATTGTGACGGGGTCGAAAATTAGAATTCGAGTTTTCGATGGAAGAGCACTTTTCAATTATCCCTGATCACGAATCAAACATTTTTGAGGTGATGGCTGTGTGTGTGTGTGTATGTGTGTGTGTGTGAAAGTATGTGTGTGTGAAAGTATGTGTGTGTGTCTGTGTGTGTGAGTGAGTCTGTGGAGACGATATCTCTCGAACGAATGTATCGATTCGAATGAAATTTGGTACAAAGATCACAATCCGTAAATAATAGAAGCCTATTATTTTTAAACGTAATCGAATGTTCCGAACCCCCCTAAATTTTCGAGTGAAATTTTAAAAAAATCATCAAAAAATCAAAACCTTTAATAAAGTTACGCAAATAGACATTTCTTATGTAATTTTTCCTTAGAAACCGATTGACATAAACTTTAAAACGCTAGCATGAACCGTTCTTGAGATATTGCACATTTTTCAAATAAATTTATCAAAAAGTCCCATAAATAAAAAAAAAAATTAACTGTTGAGAAACATGTTTACTTTTCATATTTAATATCATGCGATAAATTTTATGACATCATTCTCGTGGATCTAGTTCGTTCCATTCAGGAGAAAAGATACTTTGAGTAATACTTTTGTATTTGAACGCCAAGAGTCATTTATCTGCTAAAAGAATAACTTATTTCTCCGTCCATAACGCTTGGCGAGATTTTGGCGACGAATTTGGCGAAATGTCGCCAAATAACTTGGCGACTTTTTGAAATGTTGCCAAATTAACGAAAATCTCGCCAAATGGATAAAAATGTCGCTAAATCAATGAAAATGACGACTAATTGTCGAAAACTCAATATCTTGGAAAGGATATAAGTATCTACTTTAAGAAAAACCTATTTTTTTTACTGCAAAAGTAGTAAATTCATTGCATTATATAAAGAAAGTCATGTGTTGCCCACATCAGATTTTTTGTCTATTTGATAAAGGTATGTTAAGCCAATGACTACAATGCTTCTAACTTTACTGGTAATAACAAATACTATTTTACTGCTCTTGATAAAATCCTGAATATAATTTTCAAAAATAATAATAATAATAATAATAATAATAATTTAGTAAATACAGAATGTGACTTTACGCGAAAACATAAATATCTAAATTACAACGTAAAATGCTGCATAAGTAAAACTGTAAAAAACATAAGAACGTTTGGAATTAGCCCAATATTGGCTTAAAATATTGGGACAATATTGCGACAATATTGCATTTCGTTGGAAATATTCCCAATGTAACATCAATATGGGCGTAATATTGTAATGAAAATATTAGCCAATATTGGAGGACAATGTAACCCCAATATTTGCCCTATATTGGCATTACATTGAAAATATTTCCGATGTAATGCCGAGATATACAAGACTGTTCATATTGGACCAATATTAAATTCTACTAAGGAGATTATCACGGTTAACGCGAATATTTTTGCTAATATAAAATATGCAGGAAATTCTAGTGTCTCTCACTCCGCATATTTTTAATCAAAGTTTAAAACGACTCTTTTGTCGTACTATAAAGGATCTGCCTCCAGAAGCGTGCTCCAGAACAGTCAACGTCGAAAGATGGTTTAATTACTCCTCCCATTTCCATGGCCAGGGTAATTTAATTTCTATTCGCTCCAGATACAATCTCTGGATAAAACTTAAAACTAAGGGAAGAACGGAAAAAAGAAAAAGTTTTCCGTTATATTACGGAATATCGCCCTCTCCCTCTTTCAAATGCTTATCTTGAGATAATGGGAAACACTGCGGATTGTGCAAATTCGGTTAATGCCGTGAGGACGTGTCTTCTTGATTGGGTTTTATTGGCTGATATATAATAGATACATTAGTAAAAGATGGAAGTAATGCACGATGCGTTCTTTTGTTCCATGATCTTTGAGTTAATAGTTAGTGTGTGAGAAAGTATTTAAATGTGTATCAATTATATTTGAGATATATATAATAGATACATTAGTAAAAGATTAAAATAATGCACGATGAGTTCTTTTGTTCTGTGATTTTTGAGTTAATAGTTAGTATGTGAGAAAGTATTTAAATGTGTATCAATTATATTTGAGATATATATAATTGATACATTAGCAAAAGATGGAAATAATACACGATGCGTTCTTTTGGTCCATGATCTTTGAGTTAATAGTTAGTGTGTGAGAAAGTATTTAAATGTGTATCAATTATATTTGAGATATATATAATAGATATATAAGTAAAAGATGGAAATAATGCACAATGCGTTCTTCTGTTCTATGATCCTTGAGTTAATAGTTAGTATGTGAGAAAGTATATAGAGTCGATTGGAATTGTTGGATGGTTCCACTTCAGTATTTTTAAATGTATATCAATTATATTTGAGATATATATACATAATAGATACATTAGTAAAAGGTAGAAATAATGCACGATGCGTTCTTTTGTTCTATGATCTTTGAGTTAATAGTTAGTATGTGAGAAAGTGTATAGAGTCGAATAGAAATGGTGAATAGTGTTACGTCAATATTTTAAAATGTGTATCAATTATATTAGATACCAGCAGATATACCCTACGTTGCTCGTGAGTTAAAATATGTACAAATTCAAGAAGTAAACGATGTTGTTCTTTATAATGTTATATAATATATATTAATTTAATTTCCCCGAAAAGAAGAGTAATAATCACTGTTCTTACTATACAAAATCCATCTGAATCCAATCTTACTATACAAAATTCAGTTGAAAATGAGAAACAAAAAATATCCTGGTTCGGTTTGTAAACAAATTTACATAAAATATAAAGTTTAATCAACATAACGCCAAAATGAACAAAAAAGATCAATCATGCATAAAGAATTGATTATGAAACACTTTCCAACTGAAATGCAATTTTATTTACATTTTAAGCTGCTTCAAAAGTTGCCATCGACAAAATTAATATTAAAACTTCATTGAAAAAGACAATGCTAGCTACACAAAATGAACTTTATTGAAATGAAGTTATCGAAAGTATAATTTACAAAGTGTTTACGATGCTTTTTCAGTTAATATTACATCAAAATTATAATATTTCCTTATTATATAAGCTACATCGTTTGCTTATGTTAAATTAGTTCCTCGAAATTGTTGTAGCTATAACAAACCATTTAATTTTGTAAATCGTCTGTCTCTCTATGTAAAATCAATGAATATTTTATTCAAATCACTTATATACAGACTCCAGAGCTAAATAGTTTTGCGTGAAAAAAAAATTCAGCAATTCGCATACAACTCACCTTACAACCCCTTGATTTGTTTACATTCTGTGTGCTATAGTTTCTCGTTAAAATTAGTTAAAATCGTTGTAGGAAAAAAGACAGTTTAGTGATCATTTAAAATAAAATATATTATAATTGCGTTGGCACGGAATCTAAATATACAGATAATACGCAAAAATAATGCGGTTTTATGGCAGATGCAACACTAAATATAAATTTAAACAATCTTTAAATATTACACAGCGGGAAAAAAAACAAAAGCCATATTTTATTTTATAATGAGTTACGTGATCTCTTCATATAATATAGGTGTGATTATTATTTCAATTTTTATTTAAAAAGCTACCTAACATATTTTACTGAATTTTTTTTACACATTTTATATAATAATTTGAATATTTCCTAAAATTTTCGAAGCAATTTATGAATTTTAACACCACAATAATGTTTGAAAAATTAAGTCAAAAAACCCCACTATTAAAAGATGCCTAACAAATAAAAAAGTATCAAACAGAGAACCATCAATCAAGTGGAATATAAAAGTCAAACTACTAGTCATCAAGCTGAAGACAAACAACAAACATCAATGGAAAGGAATCAATAATAGAAAATTAAATAAAATCCAAGCATTAAAGCTTTACACGTGGGCAAGTCCTAGGCCTGAACAAATGAATTGTTCATTTCGATAAAACTCTTCATCAAGCCCAAATATTTCATCAAAATAAACACAAAATGCATGTTTCTGATAACAGCAATATATTATATCTATAAACACTGTTAACTTGGACTACATGCATAAAGATTGAAAAAATATAGGAAACAAGAATACCTGAAAAAGCACTGCATATATCTGAACCATTGGAGCCTTGAATAAAGAGACTGTTGCCAATCGCAAGAAATAAAAAATTGAGAACTGCTGTTGCTAAGGACGTATCCAAAAATTTCATTTCGAGAGGGGGGGGGGGCAAAATATAGTGAACTTTCAATCCAAAAAAAAAGTTTGAAAAAAACTAATTAAACTTGACTAAAACTTGACTAAATTGATACTGGATCACAGTTGAACGCGAAAACACGAGAGCACAGGCAAGGACGTATTCAGAAATTTCATTTCGGGGGGAGGGGGGGTGACCCACTCTATGAATACGTCCTTTGCTGTTGCAAATCGTGAGAAATAAATAACGGTAATACGAAAAGGCTATAAAAGTTGATATTTAACAGTAAGAGCTACAAAATAGAGGGGAAGATGATAAAAGAAAACATAGAGTTTAAATTATAAGGGGGTGTAAATACATGGTAATGCTTATTCTAGAGAAAGTGGATGTCTGGCTAACATAAGATACTAAGGAGAGAATTTAAGTATATTCAACCATTCCAAACTTTTTAACTATACCATTTACTAAATATGCTGGATATTTATATAATTTGCTGGTAAATTTTAGATTATTAATATGCATAGCATGACATTTTTTATCTGATAATCTATAAATTCTAAAAAGTTGATTAAGTATAATATTTCTAAACAATTGAATCGAGTTATATGAATTAAATAGTAATATTTATTAATGCTAATGTTAAAATAGTCTTTTTTATCATATAAATTAGTAACTATCCTATTAGTAGGTTCCATAATTAGATTTAAATAAAAAAAATGGATGTTATTACTAATAGTGGCTTCATTAGGAATGAGTTCCAAATTATCCGGATAGAAATCTATATCTATGACACAGTTGTCTGTGAAAACCAAACAAATCAGATCATCAACATATCTGTAAATTTTATCATCTGTAGAAGAAATATGTATATAACTTAAATTTCTAAATTAAAAAAATATATATTTTCTAAATAGCTTTTACATGTATTACTGCTGTCGACCTTATCTTACAAACGTCCCCAGGTGTGTGTGGGGGGGGGGGGGGAGGGGGGGGGGGAGTGACAACTGTGACACAGCGAGGAGCAATTATGACAGACGGAGTTTTAAATATTAATATGTCAAATATAGTTATTGTATTACGTTTCCTTACTTGCAAATAGCAAATCTGACTAATGTCAACAATGGTTTTAATCAAAATATAATACAATTGTAATTTAACTGTATGAAATCTGAAAAAGTATTTGTGTTATGCTAACGACTGTGATACAAGTAGAGCAGAACACCATGCAGTTCGAAAGTATGTACATGTCGGATGTAGACTCACATTCGAGATATTTTTTGAAATGTACAATTAAGTATGGATGAAACAAAGTAATTTTCTTCGGGAATAATTAACATGCTACAATCATCCCCGTGCATTGTCTTTGTTTTGCCCCTGTCCGACATTTAAAAATTAGGAGCATATTTGCCAATATTGTTATGTATTTAGCAAATAAAACAAATCACAATTCACACAACCTATGACCAGTAGACCTCGATATGAGATTTACTAATTACTGGCCAGAAGGTTGATTTATTTAGACTTCAAGAAAATGTTACATTAACAAACATATATAATAAAATATATACCATACATAATAATGAAGAATTTCAAAGTATACATTATATAACAAAATTGTACAACAGTAATAATAATAATAATGGGAGAACATAATATAATATAATTTATGGCATAAAAGTCCCCTATTTAAAGTTCTTCAGAACAATATTACTATATACTCTAAATACGTAACAATATAAGAAACAATATAAAAACTTGAAATAATATTTATTAAAATTACTAACGATATTCTATGAGATTTATGTGTTGATAAATAAAATTATTGTCAATACTTAAATTGTGGAGCAAAAATTAATTTTATTTTCTTTAACAAAGTCGTACAATTACTTTCCTTATATACATAATGTATAAGGAAAGTATTGTAGCGGGATCAAAAATTCGAATTCGAGTTTTCGACAGGAGAGCACGTTTCAAGCATCCCTGACCACGAATCAAACATTTTTGAGGTAATGTCTGTGTGTGAGTGTGTGCGTGTGTGTGTGTGTGTGTGTGTGTGTGAGTCTGTGGAGACGATATCTCACGAACGAATGGAGCTATTCGAATGAAATTTGGTACAAAAATCACAATCCGTGAATACTGGAAGGCTATTGTTTTTAAACGCAATCGAATGTTCAACCCCCCACCCTACATTTTCGAGTAAAATTTTGAAAAAATCATCAAAAAATCAAAACCTTTAATAAAGTTACGCAAATAGACATTTCTTATGTAATTTTTCCTTAGAAAACGATTGACATAAACTTTAGAACAATAGCATGATCCGTTCTCGAGATATTGTACATTTTTCAAATAAATTTATCAAAAAATCACATAAATTAAAAAAATATATTAACTGTTGAGAAATATGTTCACTTTTCACATGTGATATCCTGCGATAAAATTGGTGACATCATTCTCGTGTATCTAGCTCGTTCCATTCATGAGAAAAGATATTTTGAGTAATATTTTTGTATTTGAACGCCAATAGTCATTTATCTGGCATAAGAATATCTTATTCCTCCGTCCATAACGCTTGGCGAGATTTTGGCGACAAATTTGGCGGAATGTCGCCAACTTGGCGACTTTTTAAATGTTGTCAAATTAACGAAAATCTCGCCAAATAGTTAAAAATGACGCTAAATCAATGAAAATGACGACTAATTGAGGAGAATTCAATATCTTGGAAAGAATATAAGTATCTACTATAAGAATAACATTTTTTTAACTGTAATAGTAGTAAATTCATTGCATTATATAAGTAAAGCCATGTGTTGCCCACATCAGATTTTTTTTTATTTCATTGATATTACATTTGTTTTTTATATGTTGTTAATCCATTTACTCACATTATTAATGGATGGCTTATTAAAGTGAAATGTTTTTGGGTAATGGGCAATCAAAAATGTAATGAGTTGAATTACCCATCATTCCACATATGAAATTATCTGAGAGGCTTTTGTTGATTCTGAAGATAAATCCCGGAAGAGGACCTTGGTTTGATAGAAATCATGATAAATATTTTGAAGGTGTGCAGAAAGTTTCGTTTATTTTTTTTAATAATTTAAATATATGTCTTCCGCCGTTTGTATCATTCCAGTTACTTGCCATTTTTTTAAGATATGTTTTTCCATATATTGTTTTGTATATGATTTTGGTAAGTCAATATTTATTATACCTATTGTGGTACCTATGATTGCTAATTTTGCTAGATTATCTGCATTTTCATTTTCTATATGTTCTATGTGTACTTCAATCCATTTTTCTTGAATATTATTGTACGATATTGATTGTACATGTATTTTATTTGAAGTTGTAAATTGCCTGTCTTTCTATTGTTTTAGAGTGCTAGTATGTTTGATAAGCTATCTGTATATATAATTATTGAGGTAAAATTAAATGTAATAAACCATTGAATACATTTATAGAAAGCAAATAATTCTGCTTGAAATATTATATCATGTTTTCTGAGACGTATTAACAATTACGTATGCAAATTTTATTCTTATATATACAAAAGACTGCAGCTGTGTCAATATTATTTTTGGAGCCATCGGTATATCCTTCAATTTCATTAGATATTAATTTTGGGAAATAGTTAGAGAAATTAAGACTTGGATGGAAAATCCAAATATTTGATTTAAATTCAAAGTTTTTTCGATTTAATATTTTGTTTCCTAAATTAAATTCTTTTTTGAGTCTATGCAAATTTGTTATGATCGTTTCTTTTTCAATTGATATCGTTATTGGTATAATACGCTTCATTATATATAGAGCAGCTTCAATTGATGATGACTTGTATGCTCTAGAGATTTGAAGTAACCAAATTCTTTGTACTGGGGTTAACTTTTTCTTTTCTTGAAACAAATATAACAGTAAACATGTGAAAAAGAAATTAAAGAAGATTATAATTACATTGAATAAGTGACTCAAACTTTAAAACGTGAGAATATACAGCCATGAGAAAAATTTACTAACATCGGCTAATTTAACGTTTTAACGGCTAGCGTTCCCAAATCAAAAGTGAAACATTCAATATTTTGACCCAGAAAAGCTGGTTATACAATAATGTTAACAACTATTATTGGAGTTTTTAAGCTTCTGCGTACCGGTAAGGACGGCAATTACAATTGCTTTGTGTTACATTTATCCTAGGTCTCCCCTTAGTATCATATATTCTTACACATTCACTTTCCATATACAATAGCAACAAATCTGCTAAAATCTTTCTCGTACTGCATTGGCGTCAAAGTATTCGCCAATATACATTTTATGGGATATTAAATGCTAATTGGATTGATATGAATTTTGCAGGTGAATATGAATAAGTCATTCTGTCTCAATAAATAAGTTGTCAAAAGCGCCCAGTTTTAATTTGCATGATGTTGCTCTAATCCCATAAATTTTATGCCGTAGATAATATACACCATTATTTAGCTTTGAAAGAAGTAAATTCATTGCATTATATAAAGAATATCATGTGCCACATCACATTTTCTTGTTAATATTTAAAAAATACTGTATGAAGTCAAGAAAAATTATAAAATACACATGAATGCTTATTCACTACTACATGACGCATAGCTGAGTTAAAACATTTTCCTTTAAAACATTTTTCTTATTAATTTAAGTTCTGAAATAATTCGGACTTTGCAGCACTTTATAAGTGATACTTTCATGGAAACTGAATTTTGAACAGTTGATTTTAGAAGATGTTTAAATTGGCCCTTCGATTTCCGAACCAGCGCTAATTGTATTTGCTCCGAAAATAATCTCTTTATGAAACTGGAAATGGAAAGGAGGGGATGAGGAAAGAACGCTCGAATGATTTGACAGCGTTTGCCGTTATACTTAGGAATATCGCTCCACTGAATGCCTGTCTTGAGAAAATGGTAAATGCTGCGGACTGAGCAAATTCAGTTAATAGCCTTAAAGATACATCTACTAGATTTGGTTTCATTACCTGATATATAGATTCATTAGAAAAATGCGTTAATAACGCGTATCCAGGTAAGGTAGTTTTGTTTCTGATATCAGGTAATTTTGTTTCTGATATCAAGTAATTTTATTTTTGATATCAGGAAATTTTGTTGATTGGCATTTTAAATCAGTTTCCAATATAGGAGTTCTTGGTTTGATTAAACTTATACGTTCACATACAAAGCAGTCAAATTTAAGAATTGTATAGTTCCAACTTGTTTAGAACTTTAGCAATTTAAAAGTGGCCTAACTCAAATGTTTTAATCAGCTGAAAGGCAAACATGGAATCACAATAACTTCCAGAGAAGTTAACAGAAACCAATCTAAAATTTAAATAACAATATAAATTAAAATGCAGGGCATATTGCCCGATTAACATAACCTAAAAGTTACCACTTGTAATCTATCACAACATGCATTTAAATACAGCTACGATACAGCGATTTAAATTGTAAACTTATCCTAATTGATCACAGCAGATTTAATTACTTCCAGGTTACCTCCTAAGATAAACGAATCTTGCACTCTTTGTAGAACAACTACCAAAGTCGCAAATTGGGATCGAACAGCTGAAAACAAGATGTTAGTAAAGAGCCGACATGAGTCGAAAGAAAGTTTCTTGTGTCTCGCTGTGCCCCGTCTTCGAGAAGGTAGCATTAAGAAATCTGATGGACATTGAACGAGGAAGGATGCTGGGATGAGATGAGACGGATTGAAATTGCTATTCCTACACAGAAGGACATGCCAGTACAATGGTGCAAAGGTGGCGTCAATCTTCAGATGAGGCTCGGACGTACAAAATCCGGGAAGTGGATTGCAAAATCGCACGATGGTAGGAGAAAACAGATACCTCCACAACATGGCAGTGGCCGATAATACAGCGGTATCCACGGTGTTAGCACAATAGTAGATAGCTGCCTCAGCTCACTCTGTCCTCTGATACAGTTCGGTGTCATTTATACAATTAAGAACTTGTCGCTCAGTCGCAACCAATTGCTACGAATTCCTTTGTCTCTAAACCACATACGCCTCAGGTTGGAGTCTCAAACACAGACATTGACGTGTTGACTAACAAGTCATGTTTTCTGACGAATCATGATTCAACCTCATGGACCATGATGGTCGCATGCGTGTTCACAGAGATCATGGTGGAAGGTAGCTTATCAGCTTTTCTTTTTCAACAGCATCATACCCGTCCAACACCAAGTGTAATGGTTTGGGGGTACTATTGGATTCCATTCCTTAGTCGCTTGATACAAATTCAGAAGATTGTTTACAGCCAGGGATACATTAGGGATGTTTTATAAACAGATATGATGTCCTTCCTTCAGAGTTGTTCCTGTACTCTATTCAAGCAGTATAATGCTCACACTTTTAGCCAGGAATGACCAATATACGGCAGATATCGCTCCTATATACGGCAGATATCGCTCCTATATACGGCAGATATCGCTTTTTCCCTAGCCTGTACGTTCGTCAGAAATATCCCCGCTCGAACATATCTCGGACATGGTAGCTAAGCAACTGACCCGACAAGCGCCTCTGGCATCCACCACAAGTAAATTGTTGACTCACATAAAAACAGTCTGGCAGGCAATTTATTACCCTGGATGATATCAAAAACCTCCTCCATTCAATGCCACGCAGTATTGAAGCTGTAGAAGCTACTCAAAACGGCTTCAACGATACTGAATCTTGAATCGAAAATACTTTGTAGTACATCTCTGAAAACGCAATCAGCTATGTACTGTAACACGTGAGATAACTTTCATCTAAATAATAACACCTGTGATATTAATAAGGCAAAAAACATCTGTGAGATAAATTTTCTTCGAATTACGCGCTTATTCCTTGGCGTTGCAATTTTTGCAAATATGCCATATTTCATTGCCATATTTCAGTGCCATATTTCATTGCGAGGTACTCGCGTAAAGTACATAAATATCCAATGTTAAATAGTATAAGTTATTTTCTTCATTATATTCAATATATATTTTCCAATACATATTTTATATATAGGGCTCACTCATAAGTCCATATGTATCTCTTTAATTTTCGATTGTTGGGTTCTGCAAATGGGTCTATTAATATACTATAAAAAAGTCTGTGACCTATCGATTGAGAAAGTTTGCAGCGGTGAATTGAAGAAGTTAGAATTCCTGGCTCGAAAATTAAGAAAGTTATTCAAATATTTTTAATTGCAAAATTAGAATGTTCTCTAATGAGTATAGAAAAACATGCGGTTTGCACATGGCCTGTACACGGAAGATAAAAAATGATGTCAACGAAAAGGTATAATTATTGTACAGCACCGCTCGTCTACCGTTTTTTCACAACATTTATTTTTTTGCTGCAATAAGGATAACTCAAAATGACATTGATAGTAGCTAATTACAAGGTTTATATATATATAATAATTTGAATTGAAGAATTTTAATTTACTTGTATTATATATATACCAAAGATTGTTTTTAATTGGCACCAGATGGCAGAAATATATATATATTATATAATTTCTGCATATATATATATATATATATATATATATATATATATATAATTGCCTATTCACATGCTGGCGTCCGAGAGTGCGACATGGCTTAGCAGCTGGCTGTAATCGGGAATTAGAAGAGTTCACAATCGCTCTTCCGCCACTTTTTTGGCACTATGAAGGCAATTTCCTCTTCTTTCTATTACTCTGTTGTTCATTATTTAGTCATATTTTCGGTATTATTAGAATAACTTGCTGTTAGCGCTATTCTATTAAATATTTTTAACTCTTACATTTTTAAATTATAATTCCTTTTGGATATTATATATACATATATTGAAAGATTTTAATCGAAAACTAAGCATAAACTACTGTATGTACAAAAAAAACCATCTCTAGCATATCTGTTACAAATGAGTAACTATAGACCAAGACTAAAGATAAAATAGAAGGTAACATATCACTACAATGGAAAGGGGGATGAGAAGAATATTAGGATACAAAAATCACAATTAAAAAGTATATATAAATATAAATAAAAATGAAAAAGAAAACACGGCAGAAATGAGGAAAGGCAATAATATATATATATATATATATATATATATAATAAAAAAGAAGTATTAAATAGGGAATCATCAATCATGTGGAAAGTAAAATGCACATTTCTAGTCATCAAGATGAAGATAATTAATATATATTAATGGAATGGATTAGGTAATAGAAAATTAAATAAAATCCAATCATTAAAGCTATACACGTGGATAAGCACTAGGCCTAAATAAATTGTTCATTTCGAAAAAATTCTTTGTCAAGTCAAAGTATTTAATCAAAATGAACACAAAATATACATGTTAATATCTATAAACTCTTTCTACTTTCGACATGCATAAAGATTGAAAAACTATATAGGAGACAAGAATACCTGAAAAACAAACACTGCATATGTCCTATCCATTGGAGCCTTAAATAGACCAATGTTGCCGATCGCAAAAGATAAAAATAGAGAACTACTGTTGCCAATCATGAGAAATAAATTACAGTAATGAAAAAAAGCAATAAAAGGTGATATTCTACAGTAAAAGCTACAAAATAATGAGGCGTATAATATAATAGAAAACATAGAGGCTAAAGTATAAGGGGATGTACATATATTGTAATGCTTATTCAAGAGAAAGTTGATGTCTGGCTAATATAAGATACTAAGGAAAGAATTCAAGAATATTCAGCTAATCCAAACTTTTTAATTGTACTATTTATTAAATATGCTGGTAATTTTTAGATTATTAATATGCATAGCATGAAATTTTTTATCTGATACTCTATAAGTTCTGAAGTTGATTATAATATTTCTAAACAATTGAATCGAGTAGCAGTAATTAAATGGTAATATTTTATTAATGTTAAAATTAAAATAGTCTTTTTTACCATATAAATTAATAACTATCCCATTAGTAGGTTCAAAAATTAGATTTAAATCCAAAAAATTAATATTATTAGTAATAGTAGCTTCATTAACAATTAATTCCAAATTATCCGGATAGAAATCTATATCTATGACATAGTTGTCATTAAATACTAAACCAATTAGATCATCAACATATCTGTAAGTTTTATAATCTGTTGAAATAAAAGATTTTTCGTAATGATAAATGTATATATTAGCTAACATACTGCTACTACAGCCACCTTGTGAAACCCCTGAGACTTAAGTATAATTTATTAACTTGGAATATATAATTATTGAAAGGAACAAAGAAGTTTAGGAAAATTGGTAAATATAGTATGAGTAAATTAATTAGTTATATAAGCATTATATAGAGCTAAAATTACTACATAAAGATCAGAGATCTTAATATTATTAAAAAGACCTTTAAAATCAAAAGTTTGAAATCCAATTAGTTTACTTAGTGATGTTAATTTATTCTTTAATTATTTACTATTATTTAGAATAAGGTAATTATTGTGCTAGAATAACGTAAGCTATCATTTAATGCATTTAAATAATTTAGTAGTAACTTACTCGCAGTAGTAGAGTAAGTATTATGATCACTAGTTACTGTTCTAAATTTAATAGGATTTTTATGAAATTTAGGAATAAGCACTATATATATATGGAAATTTAAGAAATTTATAATTAAAATTTAAATCACTATACATATTGATCATTTTCTGTTTGATACTATTAATGGAGTGTGAATCTAGTTAAAATAGACTATTGTTCTTTTAATAATCTAACAGAAATTGTATATAGAATTTTTTACAGATAATAGCATAATTATTAGAGGCTTTATCAACATAATAACAAAAGATCTTTGTAAATCATTAATGGAGTGTTTTATATTATCAATATTATATATAGATCTAGACAGTTTAATACTACAAATAGTATTTTTAATAAATTTTAATAAAGTAAATTTCCACATATTAAATGCCTCTAAAGGCAGAGCATATTTAGAAGCTAATTTATAAATATATTTATCAAGGTCAAGTTTATTAACTTTAACACATTAAAAGAGTTATTACAAGATGGTGACCTGAATTTTGTAACAAATGACATAATGGTTTTTAACGTTTCGTCTTTAACTATGGCTAAGTCTCCTGTAACTATATGCCCCAGGTGTGGATTTATATATTTAGCATATTTGTCTACTTTGCAAATACTTTCATTATCGACATTTGACATGGAATCTTTTTCTCTATAGAGATTGTGAAATTTCAGTGTAATTAAAAATAGATCTACCAATAGACTTGTTGTATTTAAAAGTCTTAGAAATATTCACATCCCCAATAGGCAATAAATGTTTGAACTTGTTAAATAAATTCCTAAAATTTATAAAATTATAAATTGGATGTTTAAAAGGAATTACACAATAAGAATTAGTAGACGTATTATTATTATGTTGATTAAATTTTAATTTTAAATACTTTATTCTAGTAATGAGCAAATCAAATAAAATATGATTAAAATGTTCATTAGTGAGATTTAATTTTAAGAAATTGGCATAAACGTTATTGACATGTTTTTTCTTAACCGCAAATACCCATAATTTTATTAATTTCCATTGATAAGTGCTGTTAAATTGATAATGTAAACTTTTAATCTCAGCTTTATAATCATGATGTTTGGAGCTTCCTTTGCCACGTTTAAATCTTTTGAGATTAACAGAGTTTCTATTATTTAAATGAGGTTTCAAAAAAAGGTGATTAAAAATGGAATATTTATTATCTACAAAGTTATTTTTTACAGTATTACCATTTAGATATAATTGATTTAATCCATATGGAAAAAGAATACAATTCGATTTAATATAGAAGTTTAAAAAAAATAAATTCTATCAGCTGTATTAGTTTTTATATCCAAAATATGTATAGTAATATTTTCAAAACCGTGTTTAGCAAAGTGTTTATATTCTATTTTATTAGAAGTAGGAAGAAAATTATTATTGAGGATATATTTTTTAACATAATCTCTCTCTTTCTCTCTCTCTCTCTCTCTCTCTCTATATATATATATATATATATATATATATATATATATATATATATATATTATTACAATAAAGTGAAACAAAAATAGGATATATCCTATAGAAGCCTATAGAAGGCGCAAATGCTGCTCAAATTCCCTAGTAGAATACATGAATGTAAGCAGATAAAGACGGGAGTGACCATATGAATTACATAAAAATGGCAGGGGTGGATTGCGACACCCCTTTCACGCTTAAAGCAGCTTTTACAACCCGGGTAACGCTCACGGCACCAACATAATTCCATGGTCAGTCTCCCAAATGTGCGAAAACAAAAGCACCAGAATAGACTCAGAACCAAAGAAGAAACGAATTTTGAAAGAGAAACATCCGTCAGTCTAACCCAATGGAACATCTCCTTATAAGAGTAAAGTTGCTCATGCGCAGAGATATATCAGGATAACAGTTTCGCAGTCATGAATATCAAACCTCACTTATCAATATTTAGATTACAACTTTTACAAAATGAATTGTAATAATGTTGTATAAAATTGATTGGATAATTTCTTTTTATAGCTTCCTCTGCAAATTTTTTACATTTGTAAATGCAGTCTTTCCTAAAAGTATTGTAATTTTGATTTCTTCTAAAGTGACCAATTATTATATTTCTGAAGACATACTTTGTAAGGTTTGAATTCCAGTCGATTATATGATTTACCTTGATCCTGTATGATTCTCTTTTGTCGTGTAACTCTGTATATATTCCATATTTCTGGTGGTTTTTGATTGCTAAATCCGAGAATTTCACCGATCCGTCTTCACACTCTGGATTTTCAATAAGGTCCAATTCGCTTGGGTAGAATGAAAAGTCAAAGCATGGAGTGTTTTCATATCCCCCAATTAACACATCATCGACGTAACGGAAGTAAGGCATTTCCGATAGGATATGAGTGCCTCTTTCGTATTTAGATAGATAGATATCTTCTGGTATTGACGATGGTAGGTATCCCATAGGTATGCCCTTGATTTGCTTGTAAAAATTGCTTCCGTCGTGAAGTATGTTTTCCTTTAATACCAATTCCACCAAGTCCATGTATCTTCTATAGGTTATATATTGTTTTAAATCGTATTCTTCATGTAGATCTTTCAGAATTAATTGTAAATTAGTTAAATCAATATTGTTAAAAAGATCACGAATGTCGTAAATTTTAAAGTTGATATCGTTATGGCAAAATTTCAGCCGGCCTATCCGTTCCTGTCCGTTTTTTATCATGATGGAGTTATGTCTTTTAATATCATGCATAACTATTTTGAGTAAATCCAGAAGTTTTTTGTTTGCTTTTTCCAAATATGAACCACATCCCACCGTCACAGTTCGAAACTTGACAGGTATTTTGTGTAATTTGAGGATGTGGACCATATATGGATATTTTATTGTTTTAATATCAATTCCTATTCTTTTGTAAAGTGCCTTTATTCTATTTGTCAGTATCAATGCGTTACTGGGTATTAAAGCATACATTTCACTGTCCCTGTAACTTTTGTTTAGTGTATCCACATAGAACTTCTTACATGTGAAGGCTTAATTTGATACAATTTTATAGGTATATGTTAAAACATATCACTCTTTAAATTGCTTGATAGAGGATGGAACTTTAATTTCTCTTTTGTTTTTGTTAAGCTGCGGGTAGTAGTGACAAAAAGCTCTGTAAAAATTATATTTCCACTCATTAAATGCTTGTACTGGTAAACTATGTTTTACCGCCAATCTATAAATGAAGATGTCGAGATCATTATAAAATTCTTCATATACATTTTTAAATTCTTGTATACGGTACTTTGTACCGAGTTGAAAAAGGTTGTTAAGTCTTTTGTCTTTAACAAAATCCAAATTTCCGGAAGTTATGTGCTTATGATGAGTGTCACTATGAATATTCTCATGATAATTACAAGAATCTACATTATTTGATGCAACATCTTGACAAATTTTGTTATAGTTGAAAAAATTCCTTCCGTTGGTTTTGACGAATCTGTAATAGATCATGATTTTTATATTAGACAAAGGAAGATATACTTTAATATGATTTAAAATAGAATGGAATGGAATGTTCTCATACATTTTGTTCTTGAAAGTTGTAATAATAAATTCTTTAGATTGTTTTATATTTTCACTTTTTGTAAGTGTTAAGTTAAAAATTCTGGCTCTGAGTTTGATTAAATCCAATAGGGGATATCAATATTAGCACTTGCTTCTTCAATTTTGCAATTGCTTTCTTTTAAGTTGAAATGTATTATATAATTCCATATTTTCTATAGATATTTAAGCTTGATACCATTGGCTATGTTTTTAATCCATCCAATTTTCATCGTGTTTTCAGTTTTTAAAAATTTCAATATTTTTTCTTCTGTTTTAATATAATTATTATGTTGTATTTTACTTCCTCTTTGCCATTTGTGAGATTTTTTATTTATAAGGTTTTCTGATAGAGGGTATGATGAACTATCTCTGCATCTTTCTTTATTACAGTTTTCGTTGAATAGTAATGAATTAAGGCCATATGGGTAAGCAGTATTGAATTGTTTAATATGGTTGCTCTCCCACCACAATCTTTCCGACCTATTTGGTACTATATCAATTATAGTTACCGTGATGTTGGTGAACTCATGTGCTTGAAAATGTCTCAATTCTAAATTAGTAGTGTGAATTTCTTGTTGTACTTTTCCCACCTGGCTTCGGTGTAGATTTATACAAATATTTAAAGGATTCTGCGTCTGTCCTATATATTGAGCTTGACATTTTAGACATTCAATACAATAAACCACATTATAGCACTAGCAAAAAATTCTTCTGCTTTCGTTGTCTGTTGTAATTATGTTGTATGTCGTAATGTACATTATTACAATTCATTTTTTAAAGAAAAGTTGTAAATATTGATAATTGAGGTTTAATATTCATGACTGCGAAACTGTTATCCTGATATATCTCTGCGCATGAGCAACTTTACTCTTATAAGGAGATGTTCCATTGGGTTAGACTGACGGATGTTTCTCTTTCAAAATTCGTTTCTTCTTTGATTCTGAGTCTGTTCTGGTGCTTTTGTTTTCGCACATTTGGGAGACTGACTATGGAATTATGTTGGTGACGTGAGCGTTACCCGGGTTGTAAAAGCTGCTTTAAGCGGGAAAGGGGTGTCGCAATCCACCCCTGCCATTTTTATGTAATTCATATGGTCACTCCCGTCTTTATCTGCTTACATTCATATATATATATATATATATATATATATATGTATATATATATATATATATATATATATATATATATATATATAATAATAGTTTGAAAGTCCAATGAAAGAAAAGTGAGAAGCTGTAACTCAAAAAACCCAACTTTCTAATAAGGCTACAAAATAAATGTATAAATCAGCCAATATTCAAACATATGGGTAAAAATACAAAATTTGAATCAAGTTGAAGAAAATCTACAAAAATCGATGTTATGGAATCGATAAAAGAAAAACAAATGAAATCCAAGCATTAATGCAATACACGTGGACAAGGGCTAGGCTTAAATAATTGAATTGTTCATTTCGCAGAACTCTTCCTCGGGTCCAAGTATTTTTCGAAGCAAGCACAAAATATGTATGTTTCTGAAGAAATATATAGATTATATCTATAAACTATTTCTACTTGAATAACAAACATAAAGAAGAAAAAATAAAAGGAAACAAGAATACCTGTAAAAACACTAAATATGCACAAAACCAGTCTATATATATATATATATATATATATATATATATATATATATATATATATATATATATTTATATATATATAAAGTATAAAAAGCATTTAAAATTTGAAAAAAGAAGGAAGGCTTAGCGAGAAGCTTGCTTAATGGCGGTAAGGGGTTGTGACCTTACACCCCAGTTGTCAACATGCATGTCATATTTTTTTCAAATTTTAAATACTTTTTATACTTTTTGTATTTATATCGTGTATAGTATTTGTAGCTGCTTTGCGCATAAATGCTATAACACTTCAATATTTTTAATAACTTCCAATTTCTATTTTATATATATATATATATATATATATATATATATATATATATATATATATATATATATATATATATATATATATATAATATATATATGTATATGAAAATTTTTATAATAGGGTGAAAAAATTCGATACTTTTATACTTTTATGAATTTATGCATATGGGAACCTTAAAAGCTTGCGTGTGACTATAAGAACTAATATATAACATGATTCCTATAAGCTGAGTCCATAGTATAAATTCCATAAAAAACATAGCCAAAGATACAGATGCACCGCCAACTATGGATCATACCGGACCCAAGTCCGGCAGTGAAGGGGCTATATTGATTTGGATTGATTCTAGGGCGAAACTCCATTTGTCCGGTTCAGCGTAGCGTGTAATGCTTTTGCCTGCCGAACTCCGTACAATTACAATCGGTAGAACGATGGACAGGGGCTACTGACCCCCTTCGTTTTGCTTTCAGTTCAGAAAGGAAGAGAAGGAGGAGAGGGAGGAGGAGGAGAACATGTCTCGGAAAAAGTCCTGCCGCGATGTTTGATAGGATCGTGTCAAATACAGATTGAGAGGTAACAGGATAAAAAATTGAAGTGGTCATTTTTTATTTTTTTTATGTCAAATTTGTAGCTTTTATACAAAACTTTGGAGCTTTGCATCAATAAATTTATAAAGTTCTGTTGTAGAAAATGACTTCGTTATAGAAAAATGCGCAAAAAACCCATGAGTTGGATTCCTAGACATTATTTTATTATCCCTAGGCATTATTTGAGTATCATATCCCCCTCATTGGCTGAAACATTTAATATGTTTTCCATCGGATCAATATTTGGAAATTAAAATCAACCTGAGACCCACTCCTCATTTGAGTACAGTGGCATATGCAGGAGGATTGGGTCCATATAACACCCTTCATCGGCGAAAAATTGCATAAGTTTTCCATACGGTATATTGGAAAACTGAAATCTGTCTGAGTGTAGTAGCATAAGTAGGAGGATTAGGGATCATAACCCTTATTTTGCGGAAAAATTACATAAGTTAATTATATTGGAAAACTAAAATCAATCTGTAACCCCCCCCCCCCTCCCCTCTTTCGATTGTAACTCTTTTCCAAGATCCACTCCTGAATAAGTGGATACTTTATAAGTAAGTTCAGCCATAAATGAAAATACATTGCTTAGGAATTATCAATCAATCACGAGTAAAATATCTGGACTGCCAAGTTCACTTGACTTTCTCATATACTCATTCATGTTCCACACTGCTTAAGTCTAATAATATTAAGTATAATATAAGAAAATTGTATTTATTTAAGAACAGTGGTTTGCAAATTATAAGATTAAAACTTTACGCAAAAATTCTTAAAATAATTATTTTCCAATGACAACAGGTCTGTCGCGCCGATGAATCGAATGCGTTCGTCTGGTTCGTGTTAATGTACTTACCATAACTTAAGTGAAACTATCATTTTCCCGCTAATATACGACAACCATGATTCTGGAAATTTTGCTTTTCCTCAGGAAATTATCGTATGGCAATGTTAAATTTATACCAGACAATAATATCTATTGAATTCTAGTCTTTTATATAATGCATAGAATATGTTTAATGCACAAAATCGCATAGCTGTACGTGCATTCGGTTTGGTGTTCATGACTTAGATACACACATACAGGCGGACACAACTGTGACATTTAGGGAGAACCGCTGTCGCCACTCCAAGGACTTTCAACTAATTACGTATGTATACATAAATATATATATATACATATATATATATATAACAATAGTTTGAAAGTCCAATGAAAGAAAAGTGAGAAGCTGTAACTCGAAAAACCTAACTGTCCAACAAGCTTACAAAATAAAAGTATAAATCTGCAAATCTATATTCAAATGGAAAAAAAATATGAAAAAAAAACAAATTTCGAATCATCAAGTTAAAGAAATCATCAAAAAGCAATAGTATGGAAAGGATAAAAAAAAAAATGAAATCCAAGCATTAATGCTATACATGTGGACAAGGGCTAAGTCTTCTTCAAAACTCTTCCTCAAGTCCAAGTATTTTGTTGAAGCAAACACAAAAATGTATGTTTTTGAAGAAATAGATAGATTATATCTATAAACTATTTCTACTTGGACAGCATACATAAAGAAGGAAAAACAAAAGAAAACTTGAATACCTGGAAAATGTAAAAATGCACAGCATATTCCCGAACCAGTCGAACCCGGGAACACTGAATGAAGAGACCAGTGTTGCCATTCGCAAAGAAAAAAGAAATGATCTACTGTTGCCATTCGTAAGAAATGAAAAAGAGTAATGCGAAAAGGTAAGAAAAAGTAATAATATACAAAAAGAGCTACAAAAAAGTGAGGCTAATAATAGTAAGGCTAATGTTGAAGAGGATGTAAAAATAAAAGTATTAATAATACTAGAGAAAGGAGATGTCTGGCTAATATAAGATACTATGAATAGAATTCACGAAAATCCAGATAATCTAAACTTTTTAACAATACTATTTACTAAATAAGAGGGATATTTATATAAATTGCATGTAATTTTGAGATTATTTATATGCATAGCATGAAATTTTTTATCAGATAATCTACAAATTCTAAAAAGCTGATTAAGTATGATATTTCTAAACAATTGATTCCAGTTGCAGGAATTAAATGGTAAGATTTTATCAATGTTAAAATTAATATATATATATATATATATATATATATATATATATATATATATATATATATATATATATATATCAGATAAAACGAAGTGAAAACTATTATACTACGGAATCCATTTTCTTTAAGTGTTGGCGCAAAGCAGCACATGCACAAAAAGTATCATATAAGATTCAAATTAAAGAGGTAAACGACCGAATGCATAGCAAAAATGGCAGAGGGGGATTGCGACCCCTCTTTCCCGGTTAGACGTGTGCTTTTAAACCCGGGCAACACTCCCGGAACCAATGCTATGCAGTGGCAATTCTTCCGGAGATGTGTTAAGTCAAAGACACAGAAAAAGGTTCAAAGCAAACCATCAAGAAGTAACCACAATTGCAAGAGAAAGGGATGGAATGCAATCCGTATCAGGTGCATGATGACGCTTAAATCAGAAATCGGTATGAATGTGCACCAGGGTGCGTTGTCCACGCATTCGCAAAGTCCTACTAAGAACTTAAAGTGTTATGGTAAACATCCGCTATATCTCTTAAGTATGCATTTTCTTCCTTTGCTGTATTGAAAATTGAGTTATAATAATATTTCAGGAAGCTTTCAGGATAATTTCGTTTTATTGCTTCTTTCATGATATTTCTGTTATGAATTATGCAATCAGTCTTGAAAGTATTAATACGTTGATTTCTCTTTAGGTGATTGATGACAACATTTCTAAATATGTTTTTAGTTAAGTTGGATTCCCAGTTAATAATGTGGTTAACTTTAATATTGAAGTTGTTTCTTTTGTCATATAAAACAGTATATGTACCATATTTACTATCATGCTTTAGTGTGATATCCAAAAAATCGACTCTGTTTTCTTCCGTTCCTATATTTTCAATCAATTCAAGTTTTGTAGGATAAAAACTAAAATCAAACGGTGACATATTCGTATATTGTTCAATTAGGACATCGTCAACGTAACGAAAGTATGGTATTTCATGTGAGATGTGAGTGCCCTCTTCAAATTTATTCAAATAAAGGTCGGCAAGCATGCAGGAGCATCCCCCTCGCAAGGGGATACCTTTCATTTGTTGAAAATAGTTTGTTCCATAAAATAATATATTTTCAAACAGCACGATGCGCAATAAGTCTTGATATTTTCTGATAGTGATGACCTCCTTTAAGTCATATATTGCATATATCTCCTTCAATATCTCATATAAATTTTCTAGATTTATATTGTTAAATAAATCCCGGAAATCAAAACTTTTAAAACGTATGTCCTTATTATAAAATTGTAATCTGTCTATTACATCGTAGCTATTATTTATCATTACAGTGCCATGTTTTTTGAGTTGTGTCATTACATTTTTGAGAAGTGTTAAAAGTTTTGTATTGGTTATTGCTAAGTAGGATCCACATCCCACTGTAACAGGACGGAACTTGACAGGATTCTTGTGAAGCTTCGGTATAAGTACAAGATAAGGAAAGTTAACTTCTTTTAGATCATGACCAATTCGTTTATACAAAACCTTGATTTTATTTTCTAAACATTTTCCTGTTTAATGTAATTGAGTATATATTTGGGTGTCTTGATAACTGTAACTTAAATTATCGACATAATATTTACGGCAGGTTAATGCATAATTAGAGATGACTTTATCTGTGTAAGTTATAGCATATTTATCTTCACACTTTTTAACTGCATTTTTAATAGATGGATAATACCTTTTTTTTACGTATAATTTTTTATAGTGCAAATTGAACTTTTTGGTCAGGTGATATTTCCATTCTGTAAATGCTTGTATGACTGTATTTGACGGCGAGTTTGAATGTAAACTTCTTCAGATCTTGTTCAAATTCTTTTTCAATATTTTTATATTCCTGTATTCTGAATTTAGTACCAAGTTGAAGCATGGACTTTAATTCTGGATTATCTACAGTATTGAGATCTCCTGTAATAATATGTCCATGATGAGAATTGAGATATGGGCTATTTTGGCATTCACATACATTACATTTGAATTCATTGATGTTTTTACTTATTCGGTTGTAATTAAAGATTTTTCATCCATTGGTTTGAACAAATTTATAAATCAGTTTAACATCTATATTTGGTATTGGCATGAGATGTGCTAAGTTTTTAGTATAAGATTTGATTGGCATGTCGTCAAAATATTTGTTTTTAAAGGTAGTTATAAATAGTTCTGATGTAATTTTCTCCTTGGTAGGTAAATTTAATTCCACTTTTAACAAACTGGCCTTTAGTTTCAGTGAATCCAGCATTATTTCAAAATTAGTACATGCAATTTCTTTATTTTTCACTGGTTTCTTTTCGAATTAATACCCTTGTAAATAATACCAGATGCGTTGAACATATCGTTTTTTTTTATACCGAATATTAGATTTTTAATTCATCCAGGTTTAATTACTATTTGTGTTCTCACTTTATGTATGAACAGTTCGATCCTTTCGAGAGTTGCTTTATAACTGATATGTTTCTTTTTACCTCTTCTATGCCATCGCTTTTTTAAAAGACAAGGGATATCTTGCAATACAGGGATTCGTTTTTCATTATTGCAAGATTCGAAGTTATAATTATCACGAAATATGATTGTATTTAGTCCATATGGGTAGGCAGTTCCATATTGGTGGATGTGGGTATTTTCCCACCACAATCTTTCTTGCAGTTTGAGTACAACATCGATGATAGTAACAGTTATTTATTTGTGAGAAATCATGGTATCCAAAATGACGAAGTTCCAAATTAGTTATATGTGCATCCGTTATAAGAGATTTACTAATTTGACTGCGATGTAAGTTAATGCGCAAGTGAAGGCGAGTTTTGGTTTGGCCGAGATATTTAACTTGGCACGTTTGGCATGTAATGCAGTAAATGACATTAAAAGTTTTGCAGAATATACCGTATCGGGGGTTGGTAGTAGATATTTGAAGAGGGTCTGCCACTGGGCAGAGTTTGCATCGATGGGATTTACATCTTTGGAACTTGAAGACACGTATGTTATTAAAATAATGACGATATGTACAATTAAGAAAAGGAGATCCGGTATGTTTAAGGATCGAGTCAGTAGAACATCTAGAAACATTATAGACATTTTTTATATTTGCCACAGGGTTGGCAGCATCATGTTGCATAGGCGAGAAATACTTCTTTATATTGGACATGTCAAAGGAAGATACGAGGGTAAATGGTTATCGATTATACAGCTACCCTGTATTGCTGTATCACAGGGCAAATACAGTATGACTGTATTTTTACCAGTCGCTGAAATATATGGTTGTATTCATTTCATATTTCAAATTGTATTCAAATTGTATCAATATTGTTGTATTCATTTCATTCATTATTAAACATTTATATTATTTTCTCATACTACTCTACAGAGATTCCGTGCTACTGCACAAAATATCTCACAAAACACCACTTCGTAATAAAAAAAAACTCCCTACCACTCCACCAAGTACAAAAAAGAAAATCCTGCTTCCAAAAAGTTAAGAAATCTCAAAGTGACTTGCACAAGTTTCCTCAAAAACGGAGCTATTCTTTCCGGTCTGCGAACCCTGCCGAAGGATCCTAGATCTCCTTCAAATTTCACGTAGCCCTTTTTAGTAGTAGTCAATTTGTAATAATTGAAACTCAATTTAATTTAATTTTTAGAATTTTTTTTTACTTTTCAATAATTTAAATTTTAAAAAGTTCTCAATAATCGAAAATAACTCTAGCATAAGCAAACGATGATGCCATTATATTTACTGTTATTATATAAAATTGCAACTCATCTAACGGCGTAAATTTATCCTATTTTCTACATTCCAGTTAATTGAAAGTCTTATCTATTCTTTTGCCAATCTCAAGACTTTTCTCGCCAGAAAATGACATGGCAACCCAGTTTGGCGTCAGGTGCTTCGTTTTTGTTTCATGTTGGCTATTTAGCAAGGCGCGAAATTTCTAATGAATTTTAAACGATCACTGAAGTTCTCTTTAACCCTCTCCTCCTCTTTTTCTTCATCGTCTTCAGAGCACGGGGTGCACTAGCAATGAAATTGGAGAAGTAAGCCCGCTTTGGTTGCTTCCATATTTGAAATATTCCGAATGCGAGACCTGAATCTGCTTTTGTATATATTCATATTTATATTGGTCAGGTCTAAATTCTTCGTGTAGAAAATGTAATTTTTCTTTAATGGAAGGTACAGATCTTTAAGTGTGTATATGACTTTCGAAAAATTAAAAAAAAAATAGTAACACTATTACTTGTTATAGATTGATATGAAACATCACTTTTCTCGCATATGTCTAATGGGAAAAAGTTGATGTGTTGTATGTGATGGTGATACAACGTACCTAAAAAAGTTTTGATATTTTTCGTTTTCTTCCCTTTAATTATACAGTTTCGATAGATTAATAGAATGCAGTTTATTTCGTTCAAATTGGACCACAAACGACGAAGTTATCAAAGAAGAAATTTTTGCAATCAGTCCACCGGGGTAGTCTGCGGTCGGAGAAAGCGTTAAGCACATACTAACGTATAGCACAAATGTTGATCTACATATGTCGCAGATTTAAAATTTAAATATTTTGCACCACTCCACCAGTATTGCTTTATAATACAGCTTAAAAGTTATATATAATTAAAAGAAAAATTATATATTGTGTTCTGGATTGGCTTCAACAGGTACTTTTACTCCTAACAACCCCACTAAACGATGTCAAGTATATATACCATATCCTCTGTGGAATATTCTGAAAAGCATTCCACAGAGACCTATTCATTTTATGACCACAAATGACCTATTTATTTTAAATTTTACATGATTCTTTTAGACAGTAACACGTAGTTACATAGGTAGCGGATTTTTTGCTTTCCTTGCAATTATGTTAGAGTAGGGGATCATTGATTTCTACTTTCATGATCATCATTTGTTTCTCACATTGAATAGTAAAAATAAAAAATAAAATCCTGTTATGCTAACTGCATATAGTCCTAAACTTATGAAGACTATAGATTTACTTTCCTATATCTTTTTCAATTTCAGACGAAAGCCGTAAAAGATATCCTACCAACCGCAAAGAAGGCAAAAATCGCTACCATATGCTGATATTTTTTCGGCAAAAATTTTATAATTATCAATTTTCCGCAATCTAAGCTCAAAACACCTTAAATTTTTATGTATATATCCTACCAACCGCAAAGAAAGCGCGTCTGACAAAAATCGCTGCTATTTGCTGATATTCTTGTCAACAAGAATATAATTTTTATTTTATAATATGTGTTTTTTAATAAAAATGCATTTAAAAATCCTTTATCAGTTTTACCGTAGTCGAAGTTCAAAAAATCTTATACTTTTGTACATCCCATAGGTGTGTGTGTGTGTGCCCATTAAAAATCCTCCACATTTCCACAATATCTCCGCACACAGCCAGGATATGTTCCAGAAATAAATATCTTTCTACAACCGTTTATTCCATCTCCTATCCCCATTACTAACCCTTCATCCGACAACACCTCCCTTTATCGGCCCCACCGCTTGACCAACTTTTGTAACGAGAATACTGTTTGTTCAGCTGCACGGCCGAAGGGCAAGAGTTCTGTACGGAAAAGGGGTGAGCCCTTGCTTTTGGTGGGGCGGCCCCAGGGCACTGTTTGCGCTGACCCCCAATAGATGTGTTCCCAGCACTTGAGCGACTCGCTTACAAGGAAAGGGGTTTATATCCAGCAAGTTGTGTTTGCACTGCTCAGGGAATCAAGTCAGGATGGACGCTCACTGACCGAACAGGATGGTTGAATGGTCACGGGAAACAAAAGTGAAACATTTTACATGGAACGAAGTTTGTAAATGCATCTGTGCATGTGTCTAACATTTTATTTAGGCCAAATATATAAAAGAAAAATTTCGAGGTGCATGTGCACTCGTACATACCACGTACAAGCGTACGCGTACATACCACGTACATGCGCACGCGTACATGCGCGTACATACCACGGCAGAGTTAAATGTAATCAAATTCCTAACTAATCATTACTTTCCTTATACATTATATGTATATAAGGAAAGTAAAAATTCAAATTTTTCATTTTTGTCACTTTTTCCCATAGTGATAACTTAGCTTTTCATCCGTTAATTATATCAGTAAAAATCTGATGTGGGCAACACATGACTTTCCTTATATAATGTAATGAATTTGCTACTTTTACAGTAAAAAAATAGATTTTTCTTAGAGTAGATACTTATATTCTTTGCAAGATATTGAATTTTCGACAATGAGTCGTCATTTTCATTGATTTAGCGTCATTTTCATCCATTTGGCGAGATTTTCGTTAATTTGGAAACAGTTCAAAAAGTCGCCAAGTTGGCGACATTCCGCCAAATTCGTCGACAAAATCTCGCCAAGCGTTATGAACGAAGAAATAAGTTATCCTTAGCGCAGACAAATGACTATTGGCGTTCAAACGCAAAAGTATTACTCAAGGTTTCTCTTTTCATGAATGGAACGAGCTGGATCCACGAGAATGATGTCACCCAATTTATCGCATGGTATTACATATGAAAAGTGAACATGTTTCTCAAAAGGAAATCTTTTTTCTTATTTTATATGACTTTTTGATAATTTTTTTGAAAAATGTGCAATATCTCGAGAACAGTTCATGTTAGCGTTCTAAAATTTATGTCAATCGTTTTCTAATGAAAAATTACATAAGAAATGTCTATTTACGCAACTTTATTAGCGGTTTTGATTTTTTGACGATTTTTTCAAAATTTCATTTGAAAATTTAGGGGGGTTCTGAACATTCGATTGCGTATAAAACAATAAGCTTCCAGTGTTTATAGATTTTGATTTTTGTACCAAATTTCGTTCGAGTCGGTCCATTCGTTCGTCAGTTATCATCTCCACAGACTCACTGACACACACACACACACTTTCACAGACACACACACACACAGACATCACTCCAAAAATGTTTGATTCGTGATCAGGGATGCTTGAAACGTGCTCTCCAGTCAAAAACTCGAATTCGAATTTTCGACCCCGTCAGAATACTTTCCTTATACATTATGTATATAAGGAAAGTAAAAACTCAAATAATGGAAATACAATGAAGCTGAAGCTTTTTTACAAGTTGATTACAATATTAACCAAGATATTATATTATTGTAAAAAAAAATTGTTTATGAAATAAATTTAACAATATTATTTTGCAGCATTGCTGATATATGTTTGTCCCAAGAATCGGTAACATTAACGATGTTATTA
Organism: Amaurobius ferox; assembly: GCA_951213105.1. NCBI lineage: Eukaryota > Metazoa > Arthropoda > Arachnida > Araneae > Amaurobiidae > Amaurobius > Amaurobius ferox. The sequence goes on along the minus strand of OX578143.1, from coordinate 98,620,658 downwards.
AAAAAAATTGCCCTTTTCTTCCATTAGATGGGGACGGCAGTAATTTGAAATCAGTTGAAGAACACTACTTAAGAGTTTTGTTTCTAATCTGAAATTTTAGAATTTTGTTACTTATGGGTAAGAGAGGCATTTAAAAGCAGCTTTATGACTCTTCTTTGATGACAATTTTTATTACCTGTCATTTCTCACACACATATAGTTATTTTTAATAGGAACGCAAATTTAAAAATACTGTGTCTCTTTTTAGTGCATAAAAGCGAGTTATGCATAAGGCATACTTTGTGTCCCTGTGTTAGTTTCAATTTGCATGTGAAGCACAAATAAACTTATTTGTCATTCTTGTCACGGTCATTTCTATAACACTGGAACATAAGGAATACTCAATTAATGCATTATAAATCCCTTAATAATATTAAATATAATCCATTAATAATATATCTAAATCCATTTTTAGGTTATTTAGATTTTCCTGGATTGGACGTCAGTTTTCATTAAAATATTACTTATAGCGAATAAGGAAATGTGTATAATAATATTACGATAATTTTTTTTTCTCCTAATAAATAAACATAATTTCGAGGGTGAGTAATTTACACACGTTATTGTTGTTTACCGAATGGTAAGAAATATTTTGTCAAACAATATGATTTATAACATACACAACAATTTGTGTTTGTTTCCGTTATTCTCTTTTTTAATAAAAGTAGGAAATTACGTTATTTTAATTTTTTGGCCAATAATAACACTTACAAACAATATTTTCGTGTTACTTTCAACTAATTAATTAAATCTTAAACCAGACTAAAAGTTCCATATAGTCAGCAAATATTCTCCGTAAGCGCATAATTAGACCTAACCGACATTTAGTGTTTCCGAAATTATTCTCCGGTCACTTGAGGAAGAGAATATTAAAACCGGTTTGATGAGATAATTTGGAGTTGTTTAACTAAGGTAAATAATCTTATATAATAGAAAAAAATGTGTGTGTGTCTGTGCGGTTTAGTAGAGGAAAATTTAATTGTCTTTCGGTCATGAAATTTGACAACACAGATACTTCAGGCCCGAAAAGGCGGACCTCGGAGTTTTTTTTTTTAATTCCGAATTCGTTTTTCAATTATTTTATGTTTTAGACCGATTTACAATGATTTTAAGCTATATTCACACAAATCGATTTCTTGGAGACCGAAAATATTTTCACGAAGTTTCTTTTCTTGACACCATTAGATAGATAGAAAAATTCTGTTTCAAGCAAACTTTGAAAGGAATTCATACGATCAATAGACGAATTTTCGTGATTTTTTAAAATATATATTTTTTTCGTGCGTTTTAAATCTCCCCGATATTTATATTGCGATATAAAATAATGGACTACCAATCCGCTGTTTATAATTTAATACCAGCTTCTTTAAATATAACACACTGCTCCAAAGTAAAGATTAATTTCCTGAAACCAACTGTTCATTAGTTATGATTTTTTTAAGCGAGCGAACTATTAAAATTTTCGAATCAGCGGAACGTTTCCCCATTGAAGTCCGAACTGTGCGATTGAAGCTCTTCGACCTGCAGCAATCACGCCTACATTAGAACATAAGCATAAGTATGAGGGTCAGAGCAATTTGTATCCAGTCGCGTCTTCATGAGCGGTGTACTGAATATACGGTTAATTGTGATTCTCATTTTACGATTTGAAGATTTTATTTTTATCCTGAGAATTTTTTTAGTTCAAAACAGGCGATTTGGAAAATGAGTGTGATGTTATCTGTATCTGTATTATTTAAATAGCGCCGGGTGCTTTTTTTATTAGAAATATGAAAATTACTTTGTTTACGGAAGATATGGCCAATATATAAAATGGTCTAATTGTGCTGAGATTGTTAACATTAAGATTTAAATTATGCCCGTCGGAAGATTGTATGTCCTCCTACGTTACATTATGTTACGTACGTTAACGTAATACGTTAATCTACGTTAACGTAGAGATTTCTGTTCGGGGGGGGCGTATCGCGCCCATTGTGCCGATGTACACAAATTGCAAGCAATTTTCACTCTTAATTATATGTATAAATTAATTTGTTTTGTAATTTTATCGAACTACCCTGCTATAATTCTCGGAAAACGCCAGATACATTTTCTAGTACAATATAAATCTCTAATGTCTTTTGCGAGAAATCTTTGGTATAAAAAAAAATCAAACTTAAAGATCTTTTACTTTTATTAACTTTCAGTGAATAAACATTTTTCGGCGATTTCCCATGTGTACTCACTATTACCTATAATATTAAAGAGTAATATTATCTGGATACGAGAGTATAATTGAGTAAAAATACAGCTCTATAAGAATTGCCTAAAACAGATAGGTATAATAATGCAGAAAAGTATACCTAGTACCTAATATTATTTTCTCTACAAGGTATATAATATATAGGGAAAGTATTGTGACTGACTTATAGTTTTCGTAATTACTTCGTTTAGTTATTTATAAGAATTCACAATAAGACCAACAAACCGTTTCAAACCGAAATAATTTTCACATTTTAGTCGCAGTTGTTCATGACAGCAATATTGCAGAGTGTTCTCTCCGTTTATAAAAATTAGCAAATTGGTATTTCATTGTACTAGGCCATCTTCGTGACGTTTTTGCCAGCAGCCAATCACAAAGAAGGTGGAAATCGACTGGAACCATTAAATTTTGTCAATACTAACAATATGCAAAGCTTTATTAATTAACATTGAATTAACTAAGACCTAAATCAAAATCATAAGCGCATCTTGCACATTTATGGATTCATATTAATCAATATAAAAATATCAGACCTGCACGTTTTGCCGTCTGTTCATGAAACAGAGCCAAAAATTCGCAGAATTTATTTTTCTTTTTAATATAGAGAGGCACGAAAATATATTTCTTACAGCATTTCTGTGTGCATGTTTTATGCAGTGTATGGGGTTGATAAACAGCAAGTTGTGTCGTACGATGTTGAGGAATATCATTTTTGAACAGATTGGCCTTCTTCCTATATTTTCATCGAATCATAAAAATAAAGTGATTTTACGTACCGCTCTTTAAAATAAACCTATTTTCCGCTCAAATTTTGCTTATGTATAAATTTCAAAGATAATAAAATTAAGTCATTCTTTAAGATGCCATTCTTTATATATATCCGCGGAGAATCTAAAATCAAAATATTAACTTCACTTGTGTCTGTACTATTGATCCTACAGAGTTTATTTCCCTAGTTAGACCTCTACTGTATTCAGCACCGGAATCCCCCAATCAATGCTTCACATATCCAACTCGCCAGAAGAACCGCCTCTCAAACTGTTATGTGAGCGTCTGTATTTTTATCCGCAAGGAGGTCTGGCATCGCACCGATAAGTTAATCGGCCCCAAGAAAATTTCCCATCGGGCCCCCTCTACTCATTGGGGCCCGTTGTAATGGCAGAGAGCAAAAGAAATTAATGAAGGGGTCAATCCTTTGGCGCACAATTATTTCGGATTCGCAAATGAGAGAGGAGATATCTCTTATCTCCCGGGGTCAGGGGGGATAACGGTCATGGAGATGACCAGAGGTCATTACGATAGTTACGGCTCATTGGCTGGGAGAGAGCTGGCCGCCTTGGTCACGTGACCCGCATGCATGTGTCCGCTTTCCCATGGACGAAAGGAAAAACTTAGGGGGCTATATAGCAGAATGAAACATATTTTTGTAAATCTTCGCCCATTCACAGTGGTGGATAAAACTTTAAGGCAAATCATAAATACGTAAAATGACATGAAGTTTTAGGCTGAATTTATAGACAAATTAGCACATAAGATTTGAAAGTATTAGAGTATCTTTAATACAAATTACAGCAAAATCAACCCGTAAAATGTCATTAAAATGCGTTGAATGAAAAGTATAAAGGCAACATCCACTATGCTCTTTGCACATATTAATAATCAAGAAAATCCTATTATTTTCTATCATCTTAATCATTCGCACTGTCATGTATTGAGAAATTCCATTTTAATTGGTATGTTTCTCCCATTCAAGTTTGATGGCTGACAAGCTGACATCAGATTCTGCTTATTTTCATGTTATGTGTCCTTTTTATATACTTCGTGGTCCAGATTGTCCTACAGGTTTTTACGGAGTTCAAATCAGAACGTCTGTCGAGTAATGCTTTGTAATCAGATACTTGCAATGACATCAGAGACGACAGAATGTCACGTGCCATTATGAATCAGCATCCTCTTTTCTTAGCGTGTAAATTTTCCATTGACTTGAAACAACGATTTTGATACAACAGCGACATGAAGTGATGCATTGTTCTGCTGAAACAAGTATTTTCAAAGGTGATAAGCGGCCTATCGGGCAATACGTTTTTATGTAACATATCTTTATATACCTTTGAATTGGTTTATTGGTTTTTACATTTCATGAAAACTATTGGGACGAATTCTTTTGCTGTGAAACCTCCCCATATCATCACAGATCTACCTAAAAATTAATTAATTTTCACTCAATCTACAATTTTTGAAAACAAATATTTTGTCCTTTTCAATCTCAGAAAGTTTTGTTATAGTTGGCATTTTGAAGATTCAAAAAACTTTGAAGAGCACTACGCAAAAGTGTATAAGACGCACTTGAAACTACCATGTAAAGAAAATAGGAAATATACTTTTGTTTAGCTATCAGCTATATTTTTTATATATTTTTGTATATATTTTAGTATTTATATATTTTTACTTTGATATCAGAACAATTGGATGTCTTTATAGTTGCTCTAAGCAATAAACCGTGTTGTACTTATAATTACGAAATATCCATGTAACAGGTCGTGTGGTATTTCAATTGCGTTAAGTTATGTTGCCACACTGGCATATATCTATTGCAGTGGAGTAAAATATCTATTTTCGAAGATTTTTTGTGATGTTACTCAGTGGTTTATCTTCAACGTCAAAACCTAAAATGCAAAGTTGCATCATTGTGGAATCTACAGTCTGAACTTGCAGTATGGGCACCAGTGGCATAGTCAGTTCAGCTGGAGTTATAATCCCCAATTAGTTTAACAATTAAATTAGTTCTTCGGAAGGATAAAATAGGAGAACAAAATCAAGAATAATAAAAGAATTATAAAAACAGATATATGCTAACATTTATTGCAAAAATAGCTGGTTTATATGTAATTTTTATTTTTCCTACTTACATAATATCATGTATAGGGAAGTATTGTGACGGGGTCAAAAATTTAAATTCAAATTTTTTACGGAAGTGCAAGTTTTAAGCATCCCCTAGACTTGAACGTTTAGAGGGGTTCGTTCTCTCTCTATATATATGTGTATGTATGTCACACTCTGCGTATGTATGTCACAATCTCTGTGTGTATGTCACAATCTTTGTGTATGTGTGTATGTGTACAATCAATGATTACTGAAACGCTATTGATTTTAAACGTCATCAAATGTTCAAAAAGATACCCATCTTCCCAATTCTCGAATAAATTTTTGAAAAAATTATGAAAATATCAGAATCTTTAATAAATAATAATAAATACATAATAATTTTAGATGCAATTTTTATTAAACAACGAATAATATAAATGTTAAAACGGTAGCATGAACTGTTCTTTCAATATTGCTCGATTTATTAATGGATTTTTTGAGAAAAAAAATCATTAAAAATTCATAATTTTTAAATTGTTGAATAAATAATCATTTAATACGTATAATGCTTTATCAAAAAAGAGGACATAAATTTTACAATGCTACCATTAACCTTTCCCGAGATATTTGACGTGTTTCAAATAAATTTATCAAAAAATCACATAAAATTCAGAAAATAGTAAGTATCATGAAATACCTTCATCTTTCAGATGTGATATTACGCAATAAATCTGTTAACATTGTTCCCATGGATCTAGTTTGTTCCATTTACGAAAGAAGATAATTTTTGAAATAGTTTTATTAATACCAAAGAATTCGCCAACAGACACTTATTTATTGGGATATTCATTAAATGTCAATGGCATTTTGATGAAGAGTTTATACGCGAGTATAAATAAATCCCTCTGTGTATACTCCAAAGTTGCCAAAAAAGATTTATAATTTCAATTGACGTGGGTATTCAATGTCAAAAAAAAAAAATTCTGTGGATTTTGTACACCATGTTTTGGTTGCAAAAGAAGTGAATTTATTGGATTATGAAGGAAACGTCATGTGCTACCCATATCAGAGAATTTCTCATACTATAGTATATATTATGGAGAAAGTATTTGCGAAAATTTTCGATTTTGAAATTTTGATGCCAATATATGTTTTAGGACTTTCTAAACACGTTTGACTACTACTAGAGTGATGTCCGTCTGCCTGTCTGTGGTGAATTTGTTCTGTACACTGCCACAAATATTAATGGATTTTTGCGAAAATCTATATCCAGCTTTGTTATTGAAAAATCTAGAACTAGATAACATTTTTTGAAATTTGAGCAAAAACTTCGAAATTTTATATTTTCTTAACACGGTTGCATAGAACACAATCTGATATAATTATGCATAAAATGTGTTATTTATGACTCAGTGATGACGAAACTTAATAGTTTTAATTATGATGGCAAGAAATAGCAGCGATGCAATTTTTGTGTTCGTGAAGTTAATAAAACCCCGAGACGTACATTGTCACACTTGGTACCAATCTAAAGATTTTTCAAGCCCTTTAAAATTAAGATAAATATGCTATAATTGGAATCATTTGGATACAGATTTTTCAAATTTTTTCTTGCAAAATGTGAAAAATAAAAAAAAATCATACGCTACTTAAAAAAGGATTTTGTTATGAAAAAGTCAAGCTGAGCCGCACTTCAGTTAATTATTCTAATTTTTAATCATGATACAAGAGAACACAAACGTGGAAATGGATATATTATTGTGTTCTCCGATCATGGTACAAGAGAGCACAAACTTGGAAATGGATGTTTGAGAAAGCAAAGTGGCGATTCCAGATATGTCACAAAATATTTGTCGCATAAATTCTTCATGATGGTATAGAAATCCTCCTAACTCCCCTTTTCATATCCTATACTTCCTAATGACCTTGGCGCAAGTCATTACGCCGTCTTTCTCCGTAAAATATGTAAATGAGCCGTCATGTTTGGACTTGTTCGCGGACATTCCTGTCCTTCGCTTCATTTACATTTATAATTAATTTGTATTTTGAGGTCGTGACACCCCATTGAACGATCCGTGAAATGAGTTTTATGTACATGGGATCTTGGGATATTAAATGGAAATTACACGCAGTCATGTCTTGTGGACATCAAAATAGAGTTGTTATGGCGATGACTAGCAGGATATTTGAAGAAAGTAAATGTCAGGATGTTATGAGGGACATCGCTGAGTTAACCTAATTTATAACAATGCTAATAGCCATTAATTTCTGATCTTTAACCTTTTTCGTGCACACGTAAGACATTAACCTTATACCTATACCTCTTTTTAACACTTTCCAACATAGTTGAAAAGTGTTTATGGCTTTGGTCGTTTTGTCTGTCTGTCTGTCTGTTCGCACGATAACTGCCGTAAAAATGACTTTATCAAAATGAAATTTTAGTATGTTTTTGAGACGGTCTGTGGGACATATGGGGATGTAAATGAATAATATTACCCAATTAGTTTTGGATTGAACATGGGTTGAAAAAATGAAATACGTTGAATCCTATGAGAAAATTTTCAAACATTTTTTAAGTGAAGTTAATATTCACAAAATTGCTTCGAAAATTTTAAGAAACATTCAAATTATCCCATAAAATATATAAAAACAATTTGAGCAAAATATGTTTGACAGTTTTTTAAATAAAAATTAAAATAAAATTACACCCATATTATATGAAGAGATCACGAGTCCCATTTCAAAATAAAATATGACATCCATCTTTTTTCCCAGTGTCAAAATTATCATTTTTAAAGTTATTTTAAATTTATATTTAGTGTTGAATCAGTCCTAAAACTGCTTATTTTGCGTATTTTCTGTGCATCTATATTCTACGCCAAAGCCATTACAATATTTTTTCAGTTTAAATAATCATCAAATTTTGAATATTTCTACAACGAAGCCTAATTTTAACGTGTGCAGAATGTAAACATATCAAGCTGTAAGATGAATTGTATAAAAATTGCTGAATTTTTTTTAACGCAAAATTATTTTGCTCTTGAGTCAGGAATATAGATGATATGAATGAAATATTCATTGATTTTACATAGAGAAACAGACGATTTCAAAGCATTATACTTTTCAAGTTTTAAGCATGGAATTAGAAAGTAATTTTACCTCCATGATTTTAAGTTTTTAAGTAAAATGAATTTGTAGTACTGCGATAATTTATAAAAATATCACCGCTGAATGTATCTCATTTTAGCGATGTTTAAATAAATTTGCATTGCAATTAGAAAATGTTTCATAATCAATGTTTTATGCGTGATTGATCGTTCTCGTTAATACATTAATCTTACTCAACATGCCCCCATTTTACAGATTAATTTTAATACCATTCTCCTTCTAGGTTTATTTCTTTCCAAATACTGCAACACTTAAGTAGCAGATATACTCGGCGTTGCTTGTTATTTAAAATGTGTTCAAATTCTAGTAGTATTCTAAACGACATAGTCCTTCAAATTATTCTAATAAAATAATTAATTTAATTCCTCTAAAAATAAATATGCAAAAGTCTGCCTAGGCTATGCAAAATTATCTTCATGGGTTGATAGGAAGAATAAAACATCCTGGTCCCGCTTGCAAAGAAATTTACAAAAAAATATGAAGCTTGGTTAATAATGAACCGAAAGCGCTAAAATGGTAAAATATCTTCCCATATAATTTCACAGTAAAAAGTATGAGCTTGAAAAATATTTACCAACATAAAACATATGACTTGAAATTAAAAATACTAGTATTTCTCATAATCGTATAACCCAAGACGGTAATGAAACTCAATAAAAAATCTGATGCGGGCAGCATATATACATCAAAACATTTTCGTACATTTTTGTCATCATGTACATTTTCGTACATCAAGAATAATGATTCCCCCAAAGAGACAGAGATTATCAAAGAAATGGAACTTCAAGATATTGAATTTTCATTAATTTAGCGTCATTTTCGTTAATTAAACATCACTTTTGACTATTTTGCTTTCGTCAGTTTTGTAACATTTTCAAAAGTGACCAAGTGACCAAGTAAAAGAATATGTGAATGAAATAATTATTTATTTATCATTATTGAAATTATTGATCTTTTAAAGAATGTTTTCAAAAATTCATTCGAAAAACAGAGGGGTGAGGGCGGATCCGAACATTCGATCGCGTTTAAAATTAGTAGGGTTCCAGTGTTGATTGATTGTAATAATCGTATCAAGTTTTCATCGAAACGCTCCACCCATTCTTGAGATATACATAATCACACTACATATGTACGTACCCACAGGCATCACCGCAAAACATTCGATTCGAGTTCAGGAATGTTTCTAACGTGTTTTCCCGACGAAAACTTGAATTCGAATTTTTGACCCCGTTACAATGCTTTCCCTATACATTATACGATGTATGTAGGGAAAGTAATATAATATCGTTCCATTATAAAATTTATTTTCATATCCATTTCTTCATTATTTAAATTTTACAAATTGAATAATAATCGTCTGCCGCATAAACATATTTTATTAAATTCCTCTGCTAAGTAATACCATAGATATACTTTTCTTCAAATACATTTTTAGAAAAAATATTTGCATAATTGTATTTCAATGAGAGATTTAACTTTCGTTATTCATTAATATCTAGACCTCTTGATTCCAAAAATATTTGCATAATTCCATTTCAATGAGAGATTTAATTTTCGCTATTCATTAATATCTAGACCTCTTGATCCCAAAAATATTTACATAATTCTATTTCAATGATAGATTTAATTTTCGTTATTCATTAATATCTAGACTTCTTGATCCCAAAAATATTTGCATAATTCTATTTCAATGATAGATTTAATTTTCGTTATTCATTAATATCTAGACTTCTCGATCCCAAAAATATTTGCATAATTCTATTTCAATGAGAGATTTAATTTTCGTTATTTATTAATATCTAGACCTCTTGATCCAAAAAATATTTGCATAATTCTATTTCAATGAGAGATTTAATTTTCGTTATTCATTAATATCTAGACCTCTTGATCCCAAAAATATTTACATAATTATATTTCAATGATAGATTTAATTTTCGTTATTCATTAATATCTAGACCTCTTGATCCCAAAAATATTTATATAATTCTATTTCAATGATAGATTTAATTTTCGTTATTCATTAATATCTAGACTTCTTGATCCCAAAAATATTTGCATAATTCTATTTCAATGAGAGATTTAATTTTCGTTATTCATTAATATCTAGACCTCTTGATCCCAAAAATATTTACATAATTCTATTTCAATGAGAGATTTAATTTTCGTTATTCATTAATATCTAGACCTCTTGATCCCAAAAATATTTACATAATTCTATTTCAATGATAGATTTAATTTTCGTTATTCATTAATATCTAGACCTGTTGATCCCAAAAATATTTACATAATTCTATTTCAATGATAGATTTAATTTTCGTTATTCATTAATATCTAGACCTCTTGATCCCAAAAATATTTGCATAATTTTATTTCAATGAGAGATTTAATTTTCGTTATTCATTAATATCTAGACCTCTTGATCCCAAAAATATTTACATAATTCTATTTCAATGATAGATTTAATTTTCGTTATTCATTAATATCTAGACCTCTTGATCCCAAAAATATTTACATAATTCTATTTCAATGATAGATTTAATTTTCGTTATTCATTAATATCTAGACTTCATGATCCCAAAAATATTTGCATAATTCTATTTCAATGAGAGATTTAATTTTCGTTATTCATTAATATCTAGACCTCTTGATCCAAAAAATATTTACATAATTCTATTTCAATGAGAGATTTAATTTTCGTTATTCATTAATATATCTAGACCTCTTGATAGAAGAAATTCGAAATACGGCGTCCCTACTAAAGTAGAAAAAAGTAATAGTTTAAAGAGATGTTTGATATTTTTTGTTCGTTAGAAACTAAAAGGAAAGATTTATGTATGATTTTTTATAAAAAAACTTGTACATAATCATGTTGACTGTACTGATCTGTTATTAGCTATAAATCAGGTTTCTTTTGTTAGACATAACTGCTGTAAATCAAACTTTGCGAAGTTTTTTAATTTATTTAATTTGAATACAAGAAATCTGGATATTTTTAACATGTCGTTGTCTCATTTTAAAAAAAATATTTACCTGTTTATGGTAAATTAATTCAATATTTGCGACTGTCATAATATAAATATATGTTATATAATTTTTAACTATTAAAATATAAATATGTTATTATATGAATTTTAATTGTTATAATTTTAACTGTTATAATGCTTATTAACTGTTGTAAGTCAAACTTTGCGAAGTTTTTCAATTTATTTATTTTAAATGCAAGAAATCTGGATATTTTTAACATGTCGTTGTCCAATTTAAAAAAAAATATCTGCCTGTTTTTGGTAAATTAATTCAATATTTGTGACTGTCTGTGCTTTTGAATTGTTTGTACTGTATTATTTTTCATGAGAGGTTGAATTTTATGTCAATTGAGTACTCTCGCATAAATAAATAAATAAATATTCAAGAAATGGATTTTTAAAAAGATTGTACTAAATCAAACATGGGCTGATAGAAACTGAAAGTTTACTTATAAATTTTAACCGTTATAATTTTAACTGTTATAATATAAATATATGTTATATAATTTTTAACTGTTATAATATAAATATGTTATTACATAAATTTTAATTGTTATAATGTTTACTAATTGTTGCAAATCAAACTTTACGAAGTTTTTTAATTTATTTAATTTGAATGCAAGAAATCTGGATATTTTTAACATGTCGCTGTCTCATTTTTATAAAAAAATGTCCGCCTGTCTATGGTAAATTAATTCAATATTTGTGACTGTTTGTTTTTCTGAATTGTTTGTACTGTGTTATTTATTCATGAAAGGTTGAATTTTATGTCGATTGAGTACTCTCGCTTAAATAAATATTTAAAATACATATTTTTAAAAAGATTGTACTAAATCAAACTTGGGATGATAGAAACTGAAAGTTTACTTATAAATTTTATAGACGGAGGGAAAAGACATGAGGTGTCGTTGCTTGAGTGGCCTTGAGGTTTTTCGAAAACCGCAGAAGGGCGAAATCTCCTCTTCACAGCTGATAAACCGTCCGAGCAGTGAAACCCGTTTTAAAGGAATGGGAGGAACATTCACATTTTCTCCAGAGAAGCGGTTCATTTAGTATTCACAATAGTGGAAATGATTCTGAATTAGGGATTGCAAGCCCGGACGTTTTGTGCAATATCAGGATTTCGGGATACAAACTTTTCAATCCCGAGATCCCCTGGATCGGAAATTTTATTTTACTGCAATTAAAAAGAGCCATATTTCATACACCCATGTTTTGACTTATTTATCTACTAACTGCCTTCGGTGAACAGCCAGGTCGCATCTTCAAAAACGTTCCTGCAACAGCTCTTTTGCATTAAATTTCATCCAAACCCACTGTTAGTGCGTATTCCATCCAAGTACAAAATCCGAGTTGGTCGAAATACATCCTAAATAAGTACCTAAATGTAAAAGAGGAATAGAAAGCACAATATGTTAACTTATCTCATTGTCCGATGTCAATTATTTCTGAAAGATTTTTGGATATTCATGTAACTGAGGATTTTGCACACTTCCTTGATAGTAACATGAATGTTCTGACATTCCTCCAACTAATTTAAACTGTACATCTCCACTACATTTAGATCCAGAAGTTATGTCTACTGTATATATTTCTGACAGACAATCAGCAGCTTTAGAGCGTTTTCGATTTTCATACCTAGTGCGACAAAATTGTTTTCGCTTTGGTAGCATTTTATAATAATAAAATAGTAATATAAATCGAATCTGAGCTGCATTAATAATTAGGTAAATATTTAAATATTTAACTAGATATTTAACTGATTGTAGAATGCACATGGTTTCAGTTATAAACAAATTAAATGGTTATCAATTAAACAGACTATTAGCATGCTAAAATTTTGAACAATCATGCTCACGAAAAATTAGTTTGCATAATAGCTTTATTTTAGTGCTCATAAGAATCAACAATAAGGCATATCATTATTAACTGCAATAATAATTACATTTTAATCGTAATTTTTCATGACTATAATAGTTGCGAAACGTCCTGTTTAAAGCAATCAACAATAAGGCACATCAAGTTCTCGGCCATCTTTGTGACATTTATGCCAGCAACCTATTACAGAGAAGATGGAAATCGGTCCAGCCCATTCAATCTGTGCCCATACTGGCAATGCTAAATTTTATTAGTTAGCATTTAATTAACTAAGGCATAAATTAAAATTCTAAGTCCGTTTTTAACATACACGGGTTCATATAAATCTATGACATTTCAGAATTACGTTTTTCTGTCTGTTTGTCACGCGGTGTCAAAAATTCACAGGATGTTCTTTTAAGAAGACGGTGGACATTGACATCTTTTTATTTATTTATTGACTTAGAAACATGAAAATTTGTATAAATATTCCTCTTAACATTACTATATAAAATACTATTAAATTTTTTTAAATTTTGTTATAATTTTGTATTTTTTTTTAATTTAATTTTTTTTAACGAAAATTTGAAAATGCTCCTTGCGTGCCATTTGTTCACATTTTTGATTAATTTTACATTATGATCACTCATTCAAAAACACATTATGAACGAATTTGGGTATTCATTTTCAAATCCCTTAGAAAATAAATTTTTTAAAAATATTTTTCTGCATTAAAATTTAATTTTCACCATTTAATTAGGTTTTTATTCACTTTTAATTACCTTAATAAAGTCCAATTATAAAATGCATACCCAGTTTCATTAAAAAGTACGAAAGGTGTCTTCTTGCCAAATTTTATGCATCTCAAACAAAAATGAAGACGTACGGAGCATTTAAAAATGTAAAACCTTTGAAAATTCCATTTCGAAAAAAATGCATTTAACCTTTTGCTTACGGGTGGGACATCGCCCATCCCAAACGAAGAACCTTCTAAAAAGACAGGTATTTGACATACCCTATCCCAAACAGTTCGACCCCCCTTCGCAGGCATTGACGTTCATGTAAATCGCCGACAGAAACATTGCACCTGCTGCAGCAGTTCTTCGTTTGGTATGGACGCTGTCCTATCCGTAAGCAAAAGGTTAAATGTGTAAAATAATGTTATATATTTTAAAAAAATCCCCTTTTTTAATCGATTTTTGCTCATTTAAACGTCCATCGTCCCCTTAATATAGAGAAAAAAAAGACAAATATAACACAAATCAATTGAGAATAAAAATAAAATACTTTTTTTAATTTAAAAATCATCACAACTGTTAAACACAATTACATTAAGAGCAATGCTATCTATACATTTGTTGATCTCCATACTACCTATTGTACTGTATTGATATTTTTAATGTGACTCCTGTCCATTATAGAAAAAGCCATTTTTAATGCACTTGACGTGTATACTATTTAGTAGTCTTGTATTTTATGCTCTGTTCTTTTTGTGTTTATGTGGTTACTGTAACTGGATTTAATCTGTGGTTGTCACGTAAATTGAATAAATAAATAAATAAATAATGTGTACACATCAAAAGTATAAATAGGTGAGCCTAGTGAACAAGATCTAGATCTCTCTAGTTTTACAAAATTATCTTTTCTACATCCTATTTAACTTGCATCTCAATATTTTCCTCCCAAGTACCCATGCAAGTCCACCCTACTGTCGTCTTTTGTTTACTAGTCCACCCCTCATCCAAAGGAAAAAGCAGTGTCCATCCGACGAGCACTTGGTCAGGTGATAGAGAGTGGTCCCCGTGTGGCCGTGTCAGGACGACCCCCCCTGACCGTTATTGATAATTGTAATTAAAGAACTCCGGGTCATTAAGCGAGGGCTCCGGCCGGGGCGCAATCATCATTTGTTACGGCCGCTTCTTGTATGGCACACACAGCGTCACCCTTTTTCTTCTTGGCAATGGGAAATCTATATCCCTGGAGCCCTGATTTATGTCGGCCGGACACATTCCATTCCCATACACATCCATCCGTGTGTGCCGGACAGGGTGGTTGAGAAGAAAGAGATGGGGTGATGAGAATTCCGGGGAGATGCATGCTTGGATAGCGGGATTCATTGGAAATTAAGAACATCGTCTTCATTAGTAAAATATAAATTGTATATCATTTTATTATTATTTTAACTTAATTGCATGTATATCGAGTGAGAGCCTCCACTGATCTCTCTCACAAATTAATATCCCGTAGTGTTTCATAGAGTTCCATTTATATCAGTATCATAATATGAGACAATATGCGTATTTTCCCCCGACAGGGGATACATTATTAGAAGATTAATAATATTAATCTTCTAAATTAATTAGAATTAGAAGATTAATAATATTAATCTTCTAAATTAATTAGAATCAGAAGATTAATATTCCATAGTGTTTCATAGAGTTCCATTTATATCAGTATCAGAATATGAGACAATATGCGTATTTCCCCCGACAGGGGATACATTATTAGAAGATTAATAATATTAATCTTCTAAATTAATTAGAATTAGAAGATTAATAATATTAATCTTCTAAATTAATTAGAATTAGAAGATTAATAATATTAATCTTCTAAATTAATTAGAATTAGAAGATTAATAATATTAATCTTCTAAATTAATTAGAATTAGAAGATTAATAATATTAATCTTCTAAATTAATTAGAATTAGAAGATTAATAATATTAATCTTCTAAATTAATTAGAATTAGAAGATTAATAATATTAATCTTCTAAATTAATTAGAATCAGAAGATTAATATTCCATAGTGTTTCATAGAGTTCCATTTATATCAGTATCAGAATATGAGACAATATGCGTATTTCCCCCGACAGGGGATACATTATTAGAAGATTAATAATATTAATCTTCTAAATTAATTAGAATTAGAAGATTAATAATATTAATCTTCTAAATTAATTAGAATTAGAAGATTAATAATATTAATCTTCTAAATTAATTAGAATTCGAAGATTAATATTCCATAGTGTTTCATAGAGTTTCATTTATGTCGGTATCAGAATACGGGGCAATAAGTGTATTTTTCAAATTTCATGCATAAAATATTCTGTTAAGATGTTTCATAAAAATTGTTTTTAGAAAGTTGGTAACAGATCGAGTACGTCAATGCAATGGAATACATTTAACCAATCTGTGTTAATATACAGTGTTCCTAGAAAAGTCGTTAAGCATCACTAATAAATTTGTGAGGAAATGTCTCTAAGTGTACTCATTTAGTCTACCTATAGTAAGATGACCATGTCCAATCGAGAAAAAGCCATTGGAACTCACCTAGGAAAATTTAAAAAGCTAGAATTAAGAACTCGGCAACGAAGCGAGATAGGCAAAGACAACCAATCGCAGAGTTGTAAAGCCTTGTCTAAAGAATAGAAATCATCACTTAAATGGTTACAGAAGATTTTTGTTTGGCACAACAGATCTCTTGGCAATTCTCTTTCCTTTTCAGGAATGATACAATAAACAACGCTTACATGAACAAAAATTTAATAAAAAGCCTGTTTAAAATACACACCATCAGATACTATGCAAAGAAAGAATATAACCACGTACTTTGTAAACTATTGCAGATGTCACCGTCTTAGAGGCTCTGTTTATACAACATTTTGGCAGTACGCATTCCCTATATGCGTTTTCTTCGTTCCTCGTGCCGATTCTGACTCATTAAACAATACTTTACAACTCTGTAACTAGCTTTATTTCGTCCATCTCGCTTTCTTTCAGAGCTCGTCATTCTGACTTTTTAAATTCTCCTCTAGGGGGCGCTGCAATCACTTTTACTGCAGCGGACATGGCCGCTTTGTTACAGATAATCCTAACGGGCATACTCATGAAACTTTTCTTACAAAGTTATTGGGGTGGTTCAAGAACTTTACTAAGGAACTCTGAATATTATTTTAATACCCATATACTATATTTACTACATTACCCATATACTATCATTACCCATATACTACATTTTACTACATCCATTGTGTAGTTAAAATATCGATTCCGTGTACAAACAGTGCTATCAGCGTTGTTCCAGAAATTATCGTGGGTCTTCATAGGAAATAATGGCATGGAAACATAAAATGTCGAATACGTTATGTTCGAAATCATGCAAATTATTAAACATATATAGTGTTGATAGTTTTAGTTTTCTGCTAAATGTGTCCACATAAAGAATTTCATGGCTGTATAAATATTCGTTCTTGAACTATCGCATCCGTTTCTCATAGACATACACGCACAAACAGACATCATTTCCAAAATGATTCGAAATGGATTTGGGAGATCTTCAAACGTTCTAAATTCGTAAAATTTCAAATAACTCGAAAACCGCTAGTAAAAACTCTAAAGAGTTGTTCGAATTAATTTTTTATTTAAATGTACTTGCAAAGCACCCCCTCATTTGATAACAGGGAGCATATCAAACTTTTTTTTAATATAAAATAATGATCACCGACATAGATTTCACAACAAATACTAGAAAAAGTAAGAGGGAATCACTATAGATTTCCACTTTCGTTTCCATTTCTATTTCAGGTTCAAACCTTTTTCTTTTCCTTGAAACACCTATTTCTCAAGATAGACTATAGATAGAGCTTAACTAATAATAATAAATAGGGGGTTAGGGGGGGGGGGGGGTTACTAAGGTTAAACGTCCGATTCTTTTTTTTTTTACATCTGGTTTAAAAATTTTACTTGAAACATCTATTTCGTAGGATTGACTGTAAATAGAAATTAGATTATGACTTATGTAGATTGAGTATCAAATTTTGGAGGGGGTTGAAGTCTTACTAAGGATTTCCGCTTCCAGTTTTGGATGTGGGTTAAAAATTTACATTTCATTGCAACATCTATTTCTCAAGATCAACTAACTATAGATAGAGCTTTGATAGTGACCAATATGAATTCAGCATCAAATAGTAAAAGGGTCTCCAATAATTTTCACTTCCATTTTTCCCCTTCTAGTTCAAAAATTTTCATTGAAACGCATATGCCAATATTGGCTTTAGATAGAGCTTAGATTATAACTGATATACATTCAACTTCAAACTCTTGACGGGATAGGGTGTTCACTAAGGATTTTCACTTCCGATTATTTTCTTTGTAATATTAATTTCTTAGGATTGACTAAAGATATAAGCTTAAATCACTACTGATATGGATTCAGCATCTAATTTTGGAAGCAGTCGGGTACTTCACTAAAGATTTATACTTCTACTTCTAGAGATGTTTTTCCGTTTTTCTTAAAATTCGTATGACTGTAAAATATAAGGGTGCAAACAAATATATAAATGTTTAATTGCTTCGTTGGAAATGAACTGTAGACAGTTCTTGCCACCTTGTGAAAATCCCTTCATAAATTTCTTATTTATTACTTTCCTTATATACATAATGTATAAGGAAAGTATTGTGACGAGGGCGAAAATTCGAAATCGAGTTTTCGACGGGAGAGCACGTTTCAAGCATCCCTGATCACGTATCAAACATTTTTGAAGTGATGTGTGTGTGTGTGTGTGTGTGTGTGTGTGTCAGTGAGCCTGTGGAGACGATAACTGACGAACGAATGGACCGATTCGAACCAAATTTGGTACAAAAATCATAATCCGTAAACACTGGAAGTGTATTGTTTTTATACGCAATCGAATGCTCAGAACCCCCCTAAATTTTCGAATAAAATTTTGAAAAAATCGTCAAAAAATCAAAACCCCTAATAAAGTTACGCAAATAGACATTTCTTATATAATTTTTCATTAGAAAACGATTGGCATAAACTTTAGAACGCTAACACAAACCGTTCTCGAGATATTGCCCATTTTTCAAAAAAATTATCAAAAAGTCATATAAAATAAAAAAAAATATTTCCTATTGAGAAACATGTTCACTTTTCATATGTAATACCATACGATAAATTGGGTGACATCATTCTCGTTGATCTAGATCGTTCCATTCATGGAAAAAGATACTTTGAGTAATACTTTTGTATTTGAACGCCAATAGTCATTTGTCTGCTGTAAGAATAACTTATTTCTTCATCCATAACGCTTGGCGAGATTTTGGCGACGAATTTGGCGGAATGTCGCCAACTTGGCGACTTTTTGAAATGTTGCCACATTAACGAAAATCTCGCCAAATGGATAAAAATGACGCTAAATCAATGAAAATGACGACTAATTGTCGAAAATTCAATATCTTGAAATGAATATTAGTATCTACTATAAGAGAAACCTATTTTTTTACTGTAAAAGTCGTAAATTCATTACATTATATAAGGAAAGTCATGTGTTGCTCACATCAGATTTTTTTAAATGGATTGCTAAAAATAGACCGGTAGTTATTTATTTTATATTTTATTTGGAAAGTGGGTTACCAGACCAAGTAGACGACGCATAGCTTTAATCCATTTTTACTTTCTCAGCAATGCATGGTAATGTATAGGGAAAATATTGGAATCCTGTCGAAAATCGCAACTCGAGTTTTCGGCGGATCTACACGTTTTGAGACCTCTAGAATACGAAAAAACTATTTTTAGCGTGACGTCTGTGTGTGTGTCTGTCTGTGTGTGTGTCTGTCTGTGTGTGTGTCTGTCTGTGTGTGTGTCTGTCTGTGTGTGTGTCTGTCTGTGTGTCTGTCTGCGTGTCTGTGTGTCTGTCTGTGTGTCTGTGCAAAATATGTATCCATTCTACCTCAAAAACTAATGGGCAGCATTTCATAAAATTTGGTAGGTAAGTCACTTGGATGTGACTCTGGTGCTGATTAGTTTCTGGTACAATTCGTAAAAACGGAACCCGCCTTTTTTTGCGAAATGGCTCTTAAAAATGCCATTTATCCGCTTAACTAAAATACTAATTGACCACATTTCACAAAATTTGGTATATAAGTTACTTGTTGGATACTCTGGTGCTGATTAGAATTTAGTACGATTCGGAAAAGAAGAACCCGCCTTCTTTTACGAAATGGCCCTCCAAAATCTAAAAAAAGACTAAGCAGTGTATGCCCAAATGTATCAATTAAATTCTTGTTTTATACGCAATTTTTGAAGAGAAAAATAATATAACACACTCCATTATACTTTAGGACTAACCGTTCTCAAGATGTTTGAGATTTCTTGCATTTTTGTTACGCCGATTTCAGAAAAATGTCCAATTACCAAATAAAAACAAAAATTGAGTTAAAAATGCAAATTTAGTGTTATTTGGTTCAATTAAACTCAATCTAATGAATTATTAAAGAAATAATGAAAATATGAATTTGAGTCTGCAGGGAAAGTCATGTGCTGCCCACATCAGATTTTTTTAAACTATTGAATTTTAACTATTTGAAACAAAAGAAACTATTCAAAAACTATAAGTTCATTTTTTCAAAATAATTGTAGTCAGACATATATAAAATTATTAAAAATGCAAATTTAGTGTTATTTGGTTCAATTAAACTCAATCTAATGAATTATTAAAGAAATAATGAAAATATGAATTTGAGTCTGCAGGGAAAGTCATGTGCTGCCCACATCAGATTTTTTTAAACTATTGAATTTTAACTATTTGAAACAAAAGAAACTATTCAAAACTATAAGTTCATTTTTTCAAAATAATTGTAGTCAGACATATATAAAATTATTAAAAATGCAAATTTAGTGTTATTTGGTTCAATTAAACTCAATCTAATGAATTATTAAAGAAATAATGAAAATATGAATTTGAGTCTGCAGGGAAAGTCATGTGCTGCCCACATCAGATTTTTTTAAACTATTGAATTTTAACTATTTGAAACAAAAGAAACTATTCAAAAACTATAAGTTCATTTTTTCAAAATAATTGTAGTCAGACATATATAAAATTATTAAAAATGCAAATTTAGTGTTATTTGGTTCAATTAAACTCAATCTAATGAATTATTAAAGAAATAATGAAAATATGAATTTGAGTCTGCAGGGAAAGTCATGTGCTGCCCACATCAGATTTTTTTAAACTATTGAATTTTAACTATTTGAAACAAAAGAAACTATTCAAAACTATAAGTTCATTTTTTCAAAATAATTGTAGTCAGACATATATAAAATTATTAAAAATGCAAATTTAGTGTTATTTGGTTCAATTAAACTCAATCTAATGAATTATTAAAGAAATAATGAAAATATGAATTTGAGTCTGCAGGGAAAGTCATGTGCTGCCCACATCAGATTTTTTTAAACTATTGAATTTTAACTATTTGAAACAAAAGAAACTATTCAAAACTATAAGTTCATTTTTTCAAAATAATTGTAGTCAGACATATATAAAATTATTAAAAATGCAAATTTAGTGTTATTTGGTTCAATTAAACTCAATCTAATGAATTATTAAAGAAATAATGAAAATATGAATTTGAGTCTGCAGGGAAAGTCATGTGCTGCCCACATCAGATTTTTTTAAACTATTGAATTTTAACTATTTGAAACAAAAGAAACTATTCAAAAACTATAAGTTCATTTTTTCAAAATAATTGTAGTCAGACATATATAAAATTATTAAAAATGCAAATTTAGTGTTATTTGGTTCAATTAAACTCAATCTAATGAATTATTAAAGAAATAATGAAAATATGAATTTGAGTCTGCAGGGAAAGTCATGTGCTGCCCACATCAGATTTTTTTAAACTATTGAATTTTAACTATTTGAAACAAAAGAAACTATTCAAAACTATAAGTTCATTTTTTCAAAATAATTGTAGTCAGACATATATAAAATTATTAAAAATGCAAATTTAGTGTTATTTGGTTCAATTAAACTCAATCTAATGAATTATTAAAGAAATAATGAAAATATGAATTTGAGTCTGCAGGGAAAGTCATGTGCTGCCCACATCAGATTTTTTTAAACTATTGAATTTTAACTATTTGAAACAAAAGAAACTATTCAAAAACTATAAGTTCATTTTTTCAAAATAATTGTAGTCAGACATATATAAAATTATTAAAAATGCAAATTTAGTGTTATTTGGTTCAATTAAACTCAATCTAATGAATTATTAAAGAAATAATGAAAATATGAATTTGAGTCTGCAGGGAAAGTCATGTGCTGCACACATCAGATTTTTTTAAACTATTGAATTTTATCTATTTGAAACAAAAGAAACTATTCAAAACTATAAGTTCATTTTTTCAAAATAATTGTAGTCAGACATATATAAAATTATTAAAAATGCAAATTTAGTGTTATTTGGTTCAATTAAACTCAATCTAATGAATTATTAAAGAAATAATGAAAATATGAATTTGAGTCTGCAGGGAAAGTCATGTGCTGCCCACATCAGATTTTTTTAAACTATTGAATTTTAACTATTTGAAACAAAAGAAACTATTCAAAAACTATAAGTTCATTTTTTCAAAATAATTGTAGTCAGACATATATAAAATTATTAAAAATGCAAATTTAGTGTTATTTGGATCAATTAAACTCAATCTAATGAATTATTAAAGAAATAATGAAAATATGAATTTGAGTCTGCAGGGAAAGTCATGTGCTGCCCACATCAGATTTTTTTAAACTATTGAATTTTAACTATTTGAAACAAAAGAAACTATTCAAAAACTATAAGTTCATTTTTTCAAAATAATTGTAGTCAGACATATATAAAATTATTAAAAATGCAAATTTAGTGTTATTTGGTTCAATTAAACTCAATCTAATGAATTATTAAAGAAATAATGAAAATATGAATTTGAGTCTGCAGGGAAAGTCATGTGCTGCCCACATCAGATTTTTTTAAACTATTGAATTTTAACTATTTGAAACAAAAGAAACTATTCAAAAACTATAAGTTCATTTTTTCAAAATAATTGTAGTCAGACATATATAAAATTATTAAAAATGCAAATTTAGTGTTATTTGGTTCAATTAAACTCAATCTAATGAATTATTAAAGAAATAATGAAAATATGAATTTGAGTCTGCAGGGAAAGTCATGTGCTGCCCACATCAGATTTTTTTAAACTATTGAATTTTAACTATTTGAAACAAAAGAAACTATTCAAAAACTATAAGTTCATTTTTTCAAAATAATTGTAGTCAGACATATATAAAATTATTAAAAATGCAAATTTAGTGTTATTTGGTTCAATTAAACTCAATCTAATGAATTATTAAAGAAATAATGAAAATATGAATTTGAGTCTGCAGGGAAAGTCATGTGCTGCCCACATCAGATTTTTTTAAACTATTGAATTTTAACTATTTGAAACAAAAGAAACTATTCAAAAACTATAAGTTCATTTTTTCAAAATAATTGTAGTCAGACATATATAAAATTATTAAAAATGCAAATTTAGTGTTATTTGGTTCAATTAAACTCAATCTAATGAATTATTAAAGAAATAATGAAAATATGAATTTGAGTCTGCAGGGAAAGTCATGTGCTGCCCACATCAGATTTTTTTAAACTATTGAATTTTAACTATTTGAAACAAAAGAAACTATTCAAAAACTATAAGTTCATTTTTTCAAAATAATTGTAGTCAGACATATATAAAATTATTAAAAATGCAAATTTAGTGTTATTTGGTTCAATTAAACTCAATCTAATGAATTATTAAAGAAATAATGAAAATATGAATTTGAGTCTGCAGGGAAAGTCATGTGCTGCCCACATCAGATTTTTTTAAACTATTGAATTTTAACTATTTGAAACAAAAGAAACTATTCAAAAACTATAAGTTCATTTTTTCAAAATAATTGTAGTCAGACATATATAAAATTATTAAAAATGCAAATTTAGTGTTATTTGGTTCAATTAAACTCAATCTAATGAATTATTAAAGAAATAATGAAAATATGAATTTGAGTCTGCAGGGAAAGTCATGTGCTGCCCACATCAGATTTTTTTAAACTATTGAATTTTAACTATTTGAAACAAAAGAAACTATTCAAAAACTATAAGTTCATTTTTTCAAAATAATTGTAGTCAGACATATATAAAATTATTAAAAATGCAAATTTAGTGTTATTTGGTTCAATTAAACTCAATCTAATGAATTATTAAAGAAATAATGAAAATATGAATTTGAGTCTGCAGGGAAAGTCATGTGCTGCCCACATCAGATTTTTTTAAACTATTGAATTTTAACTATTTGAAACAAAAGAAACTATTCAAAACTATAAGTTCATTTTTTCAAAATAATTGTAGTCAGACATATATAAAATTATTAAAAATGCAAATTTAGTGTTATTTGGTTCAATTAAACTCAATCTAATGAATTATTAAAGAAATAATGAAAATATGAATTTGAGTCTGCAGGGAAAGTCATGTGCTGCCCACATCAGATTTTTTTAAACTATTGAATTTTAACTATTTGAAACAAAAGAAACTATTCAAAAACTATAAGTTCATTTTTTCAAAATAATTGTAGGCAGACATATATAAAATTATTAAAAATGCAAATTTAGTGTTATTTGGTTCAATTAAACTCAATCTAATGAATTATTAAAGAAATAATGAAAATATGAATTTGAGTCTGCAGGGAAAGTCATGTGCTGCCCACATCAGATTTTTTTAAACTATTGAATTTTAACTATTTGAAACAAAAGAAACTATTCAAAACTATAAGTTCATTTTTTCAAAATAATTGTAGTCAGACATATATAAAATTATTAAAAATGCAAATTTAGTGTTATTTGGTTCAATTAAACTCAATCTAATGAATTATTAAAGAAATAATGAAAATATGAATTTGAGTCTGCAGGGAAAGTCATGTGCTGCCCACATCAGATTTTTTTAAACTATTGAATTTTAACTATTTGAAACAAAAGAAACTATTCAAAAACTATAAGTTCATTTTTTCAAAATAATTGTAGTCAGACATATATAAAATTATTAAAAATGCAAATTTAGTGTTATTTGGTTCAATTAAACTCAATCTAATGAATTATTATAGAAATAATGAAAATATGAATTTGAGTCTGCAGGGAAAGTCATGTGCTGCCCACATCAGATTTTTTTAAACTATTGAATTTTAACTATTTGAAACAAAAGAAACTATTCAAAACTATAAGTTCATTTTTTCAAAATAATTGTAGTCAGACATATATAAAATTATTAAAAATGCAAATTTAGTGTTATTTGGTTCAATTAAACTCAATCTAATGAATTATTAAAGAAATAATGAAAATATGAATTTGAGTCTGCAGGGAAAGTCATGTGCTGCCCACATCAGATTTTTTTAAACTATTGAATTTTAACTATTTGAAACAAAAGAAACTATTCAAAACTATAAGTTCATTTTTTCAAAATAATTGTAGTCAGACATATATAAAATTATTAAAAATGCAAATTTAGTGTTATTTGGTTCAATTAAACTCAATCTAATGAATTATTAAAGAAATAATGAAAATATGAATTTGAGTCTGCAGGGAAAGTCATGTGCTGCCCACATCAGATTTTTTTAAACTATTGAATTTTAACTATTTGAAACAAAAGAAACTATTCAAAAACTATAAGTTCATTTTTTCAAAATAATTGTAGTCAGACATATATAAAATTATTAAAAATGCAAATTTAGTGTTATTTGGTTCAATTAAACTCAATCTAATGAATTATTAAAGAAATAATGAAAATATGAATTTGAGTCTGCAGGGAAAGTCATGTGCTGCCCACATCAGATTTTTTTAAACTATTGAATTTTAACTATTTGAAACAAAAGAAACTATTCAAAACTATAAGTTCATTTTTTCAAAATAATTGTAGTCAGACATATATAAAATTATTAAAAATGCAAATTTAGTGTTATTTGGTTCAATTAAACTCAATCTAATGAATTATTAAAGAAATAATGAAAATATGAATTTGAGTCTGCAGGGAAAGTCATGTGCTGCCCACATCAGATTTTTTTAAACTATTGAATTTTAACTATTTGAAACAAAAGAAACTATTCAAAAACTATAACTTCATTTTTTCAAAATAATTGTAGTCAGACATATATAAAATTATTAAAAATGCAAATTTAGTGTTATTTGGTTCAATTAAACTCAATCTAATGAATTATTAAAGAAATAATGAAAATATGAATTTGAGTCTGCAGGGAAAGTCATGTGCTGCACACATCAGATTTTTTTAAACTATTGAATTTTATCTATTTGAAACAAAAGAAACTATTCAAAACTATAAGTTCATTTTTTCAAAATAATTGTAGTCAGACATATATAAAATTATTAAAAATGCAAATTTAGTGTTATTTGGTTCAATTAAACTCAATCTAATGAATTATTAAAGAAATAATGAAAATATGAATTTGAGTCTGCAGGGAAAGTCATGTGCTGCCCACATCAGATTTTTTTAAACTATTGAATTTTAACTATTTGAGACAAAAGAAACTATTCAAAAACTATAAGTTCATTTTTTCAAAATAATTGTAGTCAGACATATATAAAATTATTAAAAATGCAAATTTAGTGTTATTTGGTTCAATTAAACTCAATCTAATGAATTATTAAAGAAATAATGAAAATATGAATTTGAGTCTGCAGGGAAAGTCATGTGCTGCCCACATCAGATTTTTTTAAACTATTGAATTTTAACTATTTGAAACAAAAGAAACTATTCAAAAACTATAAGTTCATTTTTTCAAAATAATTGTAGTCAGACATATATAAAATTATTAAAAATGCAAATTTAGTGTTATTTGGTTCAATTAAACTCAATCTAATGAATTATTAAAGAAATAATGAAAATATGAATTTGAGTCTGCAGGGAAAGTCATGTGCTGCCCACATCAGATTTTTTTAAACTATTGAATTTTAACTATTTGAAACAAAAGAAACTATTCAAAAACTATAAGTTCATTTTTTCAAAATAATTGTAGTCAGACATATATAAAATTATTAAAAATGCAAATTTAGTGTTATTTGGTTCAATTAAACTCAATCTAATGAATTATTAAAGAAATAATGAAAATATGAATTTGAGTCTGCAGGGAAAGTCATGTGCTGCCCACATCAGATTTTTTTAAACTATTGAATTTTAACTATTTGAAACAAAAGAAACTATTCAAAAACTATAAGTTCATTTTTTCAAAATAATTGTAGTCAGACATATATAAAATTATTAAAAATGCAAATTTAGTGTTATTTGGTTCAATTAAACTCAATCTAATGAATTATTAAAGAAATAATGAAAATATGAATTTGAGTCTGCAGGGAAAGTCATGTGCTGCCCACATCAGATTTTTTTAAACTATTGAATTTTAACTATTTGAAACAAAAGAAACTATTCAAAAACTATAAGTTCATTTTTTCAAAATAATTGTAGTCAGACATATATAAAATTATTAAAAATGCAAATTTAGTGTTATTTGGTTCAATTAAACTCAATCTAATGAATTATTAAAGAAATAATGAAAATATGAATTTGAGTCTGCAGGGAAAGTCATGTGCTGCCCACATCAGATTTTTTTAAACTATTGAATTTTAACTATTTGAAACAAAAGAAACTATTCAAAAACTATAAGTTCATTTTTTCAAAATAATTGTAGTCAGACATATATAAAATTATTAAAAATGCAAATTTAGTGTTATTTGGTTCAATTAAACTCAATCTAATGAATTATTAAAGAAATAATGAAAATATGAATTTGAGTCTGCAGGGAAAGTCATGTGCTGCCCACATCAGATTTTTTTAAACTATTGAATTTTAACTATTTGAAACAAAAGAAACTATTCAAAAACTATAAGTTCATTTTTTCAAAATAATTGTAGTCAGACATATATAAAATTATTAAAAATGCAAATTTAGTGTTATTTGGTTCAATTAAACTCAATCTAATGAATTATTAAAGAAATAATGAAAATATGAATTTGAGTCTGCAGGGAAAGTCATGTGCTGCCCACATCAGATTTTTTTAAACTATTGAATTTTAACTATTTGAAACAAAAGAAACTATTCAAAAACTATAAGTTCATTTTTTCAAAATAATTGTAGTCAGACATATATAAAATTATTAAAAATGCAAATTTAGTGTTATTTGGTTCAATTAAACTCAATCTAATGAATTATTAAAGAAATAATGAAAATATGAATTTGAGTCTGCAGGGAAAGTCATGTGCTGCCCACATCAGATTTTTTTAAACTATTGAATTTTAACTATTTGAAACAAAAGAAACTATTCAAAAACTATAAGTTCATTTTTTCAAAATAATTGTAGTCAGACATATATAAAATTATTAAAAATGCAAATTTAGTGTTATTTGGTTCAATTAAACTCAATCTAATGAATTATTAAAGAAATAATGAAAATATGAATTTGAGTCTGCAGGGAAAGTCATGTGCTGCCCACATCAGATTTTTTTAAACTATTGAATTTTAACTATTTGAAACAAAAGAAACTATTCAAAAACTATAAGTTCATTTTTTCAAAATAATTGTAGTCAGACATATATAAAATTATTAAAAATGCAAATTTAGTGTTATTTGGTTCAATTAAACTCAATCTAATGAATTATTAAAGAAATAATGAAAATATGAATTTGAGTCTGCAGGGAAAGTCATGTGCTGCCCACATCAGATTTTTTTAAACTATTGAATTTTAACTATTTGAAACAAAAGAAACTATTCAAAAACTATAAGTTCATTTTTTCAAAATAATTGTAGTCAGACATATATAAAATTATTAAAAATGCAAATTTAGTGTTATTTGGTTCAATTAAACTCAATCTAATGAATTATTAAAGAAATAATGAAAATATGAATTTGAGTCTGCAGGGAAAGTCATGTGCTGCCCACATCAGATTTTTTTAAACTATTGAATTTTAACTATTTGAAACAAAAGAAACTATTCAAAAACTATAAGTTCATTTTTTCAAAATAATTGTAGTCAGACATATATAAAATTATTAAAAATGCAAATTTAGTGTTATTTGGTTCAATTAAACTCAATCTAATGAATTATTAAAGAAATAATGAAAATATGAATTTGAGTCTGCAGGGAAAGTCATGTGCTGCCCACATCAGATTTTTTTAAACTATTGAATTTTAACTATTTGAAACAAAAGAAACTATTCAAAAACTATAAGTTCATTTTTTCAAAATAATTGTAGTCAGACATATATAAAATTATTAAAAATGCAAATTTAGTGTTATTTGGTTCAATTAAACTCAATCTAATGAATTATTAAAGAAATAATGAAAATATGAATTTGAGTCTGCAGGGAAAGTCATGTGCTGCCCACATCAGATTTTTTTAAACTATTGAATTTTAACTATTTGAAACAAAAGAAACTATTCAAAAACTATAAGTTCATTTTTTCAAAATAATTGTAGTCAGACATATATAAAATTATTAAAAATGCAAATTTAGTGTTATTTGGTTCAATTAAACTCAATCTAATGAATTATTAAAGAAATAATGAAAATATGAATTTGAGTCTGCAGGGAAAGTCATGTGCTGCCCACATCAGATTTTTTTAAACTATTGAATTTTAACTATTTGAAACAAAAGAAACTATTCAAAAACTATAAGTTCATTTTTTCAAAATAATTGTAGTCAGACATATATAAAATTATTAAAAATGCAAATTTAGTGTTATTTGGTTCAATTAAACTCAATCTAATGAATTATTAAAGAAATAATGAAAATATGAATTTGAGTCTGCAGGGAAAGTCATGTGCTGCCCACATCAGATTTTTTTAAACTATTGAATTTTAACTATTTGAAACAAAAGAAACTATTCAAAAACTATAAGTTCATTTTTTCAAAATAATTGTAGTCAGACATATATAAAATTATCCGAGTTGATTCATATTCGCCAAACCTGGAAAACCTCCTCCATCCATAGACGTTTTGGATCAATTTCCTTATCAGTAATAAAGACGATATCAATATCAAGAGGACGCTCATAACAATGATATATCGGAAAACCATTTAGCGTAATATCACGCAGGTGAACTCGTTCCAAAGCAAGGTATGGATTATTTATGTTGCTAAACGTTCTATTCAATTTACTTGACGTTATTTTAATTAATAGGTTGTGCCTTGGTAAATGAATCTCATTAATTACTGTAACTTTATGGTCCAACAGAGTTCTTGAACATAGTTATTGGAATTGTTAGTTTCATTTCAGATGCATATCTATAAAATAATTCTCAAAGAACCCGGCGTCAGTTGGTGTTTAATATTTTATATACATGATATCATCCGATTTAATTCAATTTAATATGTTTGTATACTAAATTCAAGATTCTGCCCCCCCCCTCCTCTCTCTGCAAGTCTCACTGGGAGTAGTTTTCAATCCCGGAACGGAGCTAGGTGGGTAGCGGCGCTCTGTAAGATGTCTTTCGAGCATATCGCACATATGCTCTATTGTATTCAGATCAGGAGAGTTGACAGGCCACTTCATGAGCTGGATATCTTCAGTTTGAAGGAAGTCGTCGACCAAGGCCGCATGGTGAGGGGGCGTCAAGGACTTCGTCTCTGTATCTTTGACCGGTAACCGACCCCGTGTCAAAGATGCGGAGGTCTGTGCGGCCGGCCATCATGATGCCTGCCCAGACCATGACACCCTCCAAACGGAAAACGATGTCTTTCCGTGATGTTTCCCGGTGAAAATGTGTTCCACGTTCTCTCCAGATCATGGTACGACGAGAATCAGCTTGCAGGCTAAACCTGGACTCGTCACTGAACATGACATTGCTCCACTGCTGTCCACTCCACTGCCGATGTTCCGAACTCCACTCTAAACGGGCGCGTTTCTGTGCAGACATCAGAGGGATGCAAACTGCTGGTCGTCTGGCATAGAGACCAACGTGTCTGAGTCTCCAGTAAACAGTTTGTCTCGAGATAATGACTCCTGTGGCGACTGTCAGAGCTGAACCTAGTGGTCTGGCAGAGCGGTTCCTCTGGCATCGCGCAGTTATCAGCAAATATAGGTCTTGTCGAACGGTTGTTACCCTTGGCCGACCTGGTACAGGTCGTTGGGTAACATCTCCAGTGGTTTGGAACCTCGGCCACAGTCTGGAAATCACACACTGAGACACATTCAGAATTCGAGACGCATCGGTTTGGCTTCGACCGGGTTCCAGCATTCCAATACTTCGTCCCTTCAAAAACATGTCCAGTTGGCATCTTTGCGACATCTTTCGTCCTTCTTTATTGTTAACAAAGCTCCGTACCACAGCAATTCGATTCAATTTGATTCTGCCTCAACTGGCCATCCCGCTCGATGCCGTTTTATACTCGTTCCGACGTGCACAGGTGCTTTGCGCATGTCAACGTCGACTGAAATATTTTGCGTATTCACAATGCTTTACCTTCGTCCCACGATTCTCCACAACAGATTATGAACCATTGTAACCATATTAACTCCGAATTTTTTGCATTTTACGAATTATGCTTAACTTTTGGACATAAGGGTATATGTATATATATATGTATATAGTATATATATTCTGTATATATATTCTGTATGCATATACACACACACACACACACACACACACACATATATATATATATATATATATATATTTGAAAGTCTGTTTATTTATTTGTTTGCGTGTTTACTTGTTTGTTTATCCAAGTTCAAAGTTTCCTTGTTTTCGCAAGTTTGGAATTGTTATTTTCTACTTTACTGCGAATACCCTATCCACGTTTTAAGTTTCTTGAACCAGAGGTTGTCGAGATATTAATGAATAACGTAACATTTTAACTTCCATAAAAATAGCAATTTATTATT
Organism: Amaurobius ferox; assembly: GCA_951213105.1. Taxonomy (NCBI): domain Eukaryota; kingdom Metazoa; phylum Arthropoda; class Arachnida; order Araneae; family Amaurobiidae; genus Amaurobius; species Amaurobius ferox. The sequence goes on along the minus strand of OX578143.1, from coordinate 98,588,725 downwards.
ATTATTATTATTATTATTATTTTGAAATGTCATTTGTAGAAAATTATGCTATGTTGCTTAGCCACGCAATTGTATCAAATGTGTCTATACGGCAGTCGAATTTTACTCTCAATTTATACTCTTGAAATAAAATGATGTGGACGCCGGATGACTTTCCTTACAGATGTAAATTCATTTTCTCTTGCTTTTATAATGCAATGAGGTCAATTGCACAAAATTATATGGATACGTATTTAAAATTACACTGAGTTTGCGGTTTTAATTCAATTTTCGTTTTCATTTAGTGACGTACGGCGACATTTCAAAATCGCCCCAAAAAACTCAAATACATCGAAAACTGTTAATGCTTGAATGCTGGGGCTGGTCTTTGACGTTGTAAAAAATCTGATGTGGGCAATACATGGCTTTCCTTATATAATGTAATGAATTTACTACTTTTACAGTAAAAAAAAAGGTTTTTCTTATAGTGGATACTAATATTCTTTCCAAGATATTGAATTTTCGACAATTAGTCGTTATTTTTATCCATTTGGCGAGATTTTCGTTAATTTGGCAACATTTCAAAAAGTCGCTAAGTTGGCGACATTTCGCCAAATTCGTCGACAAAATCTCGCCAAGCGTTATGGATTAAGAAATAAGTTATTCTTACAGCAGATAAATGACTATTGGCTTACAAATACAAAAGTATTTCTTAAAGTATCTTTTTTCATGAATGGAACGAGCTAGATCCACGAGAATGATGTCACTCAATTTATCGCATGGTATTACATATGAAAAGTGAACATGTTTCTCAATAGAAAATATTTTTTTTATTTTGTATGACTTTTTGATAATTTTTTTGAAAAATGTACAATATCTCGAGAACGGTTCATGTTAGCGTTTTAAAATTTATGTCAATCGTTTTCTAATAAAAAATTACATAAGAAATGTCTATTTGAGTAACTTTATTAGCGATTTTGATTTTTTGACGATTTTTTCAAAATTTCATTTGAAAATTTAGGGGGGTTCGGAACATTCGATTGCGCATAAAAATAATTGGCTTCCAGTGTTTACGGATTGTAATTTTTGTACCAAATGTTGTTCGAATCGGTCCATTCGTTCGTCAGTTATCGTCTCCACAGACTCATTGACACACACACACACACACACACATACACACACATACACACTTTCACACACACACACACACACACATACACACTTTCACACACACACACAGACATCATTTCAAAAATGACTGATTCGTGATCAGGGATGCTTGAAACGTGCTCTCCCGTCGAAAACTCGAATTCGAATTTTCGACCCCGTCACAATACTTTCCTTATACATTATGTATATAAGGAAAGTAAAAATTATGCATAAAACAAACTTTTAATTAATACATTTAAACATATCGAGTTTTTTATTTAATATTTTGACGATTTTACAATACTTTCTCTATACTTTACCATGTATTGTAGGGAAAATAATAATAATAAAATTGATATAAAAATAAATGTTCTGAATAACAGGTATTATATTTTTGAATAGCAATATACTCATTTTTTGTGTGGAATATATAATATAAAGAAACAAAAACTTGACATTTATATGCGCCAACTTCTACATTATGCTGCATGACATTATGATTTAAAACATTGTATTAAAATATTTAATTTAATTCTCCTAAAACGAAATATACAAATTTCTGCTGTCGTTATACAAAATTATTTTCGCATAGGAGAATACAACATCCTGGTTCCATTTGTAAACTAGTATCTACAATAGAAGTGTCTTCCATATTTTTAGGATTACCCCTTATAGGCAGGTTTTGTGTTTTACGAACTTCGCCTTTGCAGCTTCGTGTGACCTGAGCTAAAGTGTAAATGGATTTTATGCAAGTCACGTGAAAGGACTGACATTGTCAATTTCAGTAAGAGCTCGCAAAAACTACAGGCAAAAATTGTGGTTTATAACAATTTTCTTGTTGCCATCGCAGATATCACCTTTTTCGTGCTGATGAGCGCACAATAAGCGTGGAACTGGTTCATGGATTCTGATATCAGCCATGGGAGTATATTCCATATTTTTAATGACCCTTATGAGCGGATTTTGTGTTTCACGAAAATTACAATGACTTGGGTATAACGTTTACTACTATTTTAACGTTTTCATATAGCTGTATGTTGGCCAAATTTCCAATTTGGTCCCATTTGTAAATGTGTTTACAAACGGGACCAAAATGTTTCGTTCTTTAGATTTGCCAGTGCAGATAAATTTGTATAGGGAAGATTACTTATTCAAATTTTTCGAGAAATTGAATTAATTTAATTAATAAATTTTGAAGAAAAATAATAATCATCTAAAATCTAAAATACTACTAGAATTTGCCCATTTTTAATCCCGAGCAGTGTCTGGTATATATGTTGGAGCAATATACTTATATCAAATACAAATATTAAACAAGTAACCAATTTATGTCTTCCATGTATGTATTTTATTTAGTCTTGTGTGTATAACAAAATTTATCATTGCGGAATATACGATGAAAAAAGAAGAAGAATATATAGAGAAAGTCATATGCTGTCCACATCCTATTTTTTCCCTTTTCAAGCAGTTACCTCTAAACAAATAACTCGTCCATCACGAAACCGATAAATTGCAATCCCACGCAATCGCAAGTTTCTATTTCTGCAGAGTAAAACAATGTTGCCCGGACAATAATAAATTTCATAGAAACGCATTACTGTATCGGGAAACCATTAAGAGAAATATCACGACAGGTGCAAGACTTACGGATGCAATTTTTTTATATCTATATCCAGCGTCTCTTCATTTAGCCCCCCCCCCCGGCTCAATTATTCAACAGCCATCTTTTCACCCCTCCGCACACATCGACTGGCGGGAAATACAATAAACCCCTATTTTGATCATTTTCCCTTAATGGGAATGATGTTGATTTCTGAATGGCAGTTCTTTGAATATAGATTCTGAAATGGATTTCTATTTTCTCACCAATATTTAAGCCTGTCACGGACAGGAACGATAACACGCTAAATAATAAAAAGATCTGATGTGGGTAGCATACGGCTTTCGCTACAGACTCAAATTTATTATCTCTTTGTTTCTTTAATCATTCATTAAATTGAGTTTTATTCCACAAAATAACATACATAATTATTTAAAATGACACGGAATTTGCACTTTTATATCAATTTTCGTTTTCATTTGGTAACTGGGCGTATTCTCAAATACGGAATAGCGAAAATACTAAAATATCTCGAGAACGGATAATCCTAGAGTAGAAAGGTTGGTCTTATTCTTTTCGTCGTCAAAAATTCATCTGCTATTTGAAAAAAAGGCAAGATTTTTTTTTCCGAATCGTATCATTAGTACCAAGATAATCCACAACTGACTTACCCATAAAATTTTATGAAATTCGGTCCCTTAGTTTCTGAGTAAGAGTGCATACATACATTGCACACACACACACACACACACACACACACAGAATCCGTCGAAACCTCGAGTTGCTATTTTTGACACGATTCCAATACTTTCCCGATGCATTACCATGCATTGTAGGGGAAATAAAAAAAATTGAGTTAAATGAAACTTGTGATAAGCATAATTACTTGGAGGAACAAAAATATCCGTTGTCACGGATGTTCTAAAGTGCACATATGACCTTGTAAATAATAATTCTGCAAATAAATGATGTATTTATCTCAGAAAAACAATTGAATCATAAGCATATTGGTCTCCACGTCGTTATCATTTGAATAATTTATATACATTATCTTACAGCAGTCCACAGGTACTCGTAAATAGAGAGATAATGCCACACCGACACGTTAGGTCCCGTAATTAATACTTTAACTGTACGATATTTAGCCGACCGGGATCTCAGAGCCGTAGCCAGGTAGGGGCCAGGTTGGGCTAAGCCCCTCCCCACCCCAAGATGCGGACTCAGCCCCCCTGATAAAAATATTAAATTTTTAGTAGTGATGCGAAATTTCATATAAAATGTCATTCAAATTTTGCATAAAAATTTTTCTTGATATTTTTTTATAAATTACTTCGTTTTAAAGATTTTTTTTTAATTTAGCTGAATTTGTAATTATACTAATGATCAATTTATTTACATCTTTAATTTAAAATTATGACAATAGTATTTAGGATACTCTTGTATTATTATGTTATACATTATTATAGAGTCCAAATCAACTAATAAGTAGGTAAAAGAAAATATTAAGCATTAACTTGCATTAACTTTCAGATTGTTTCTACAAATTATTAACAACTTTATTACTAGTTAATACTTAAATTAAAATCAATTGTAATATTATTATATTAATATTGCTGTATGGTTGCTATATAGATATTAATAATCAGCTCTTAGTTTGCAAATATAAATATGCAATTATTTGTTAATAATTTATATGAATTGAAATATATAATAGTAACTATTATGGTTTATAAATGCTAATGATGAATTGTGTTTTTGGTGAGCCCTTCCTTTAAGACTGTTGAGCCTTCTTGAATTTTCCTGCAGCCCTCTTCAATTTCGTCTCTGACTACGGCCCTGCTGGAGCTTTTGTAGAGTCTGTTGAAACTTATTTTGAAAAAATAATCTAAGCTCCACCTCCTTGAACGGGAATACAAAATCCGGCTCCATTAATTCCTGTCCAGTGATCTATATAGTATAGGTGTGCAAAAATTTAGCCTTCCTAGTCAACAGGGGGAGGGGCTTCTGCAGGATCTGGTAAGTCTAAAGCACGCTAGGCAATTACATTATAAGGAAAGGCGTATTTCCCGAAGATTTTAGAATTCAAGATTTTAACTGATAAGGGCGTTTTAAAATATCTTCTTTTTCTTCGACCCTGTCCGTCCGACCTACCTGAAAGTGAAAGGTATCTGTTTAAACGGTCTAAAAGTGCCACCCAATTTAGACCAGAACCCAGTGGGGTCGGCATCTACAGAAGCCGCACCTTACTTCTCCTACAACCAACTTTTTGGAAGGACTTACGAACCTACATATTTATTGTGCCCGTACTCCGAGTAAAGCTGGGGATAGTTTGGGCAGAGGCGAAAATCATACTTAGGTCATCCGACTGAAATCCCCGCGCGCTAACCACTGGGCTGACCCACGCTCTTTTAAACCTCTTGGATTCATTTCAAACAACACTTTTATAAGATGTCAGTCTGTATTTGTAGTGTGGATACGATAACTCAAGAACAAATGCACACATCGCTATAAAATATTAGGTATAGATACATTATATGAAAAACTAGAACTGGATTAGAATCTTTAGTATTTCTCATAATTAGAACTCGAATTATTTGAATTTTAAGATTTTCATACAAGTATTTCTTAGGGAAAAAATGATGATTCTCGGAATAATAATGGTAGTCTACAGTATACTAAGAAGTGGCAGACATACCCGGCTTTGATCTTACTAATTCGATGATGATCTGTAACTTTCAAATTGACTTTTTCTGTATCACAGTTTGCGAGATAGGATTGCTAACTTCTAAATTTTGCCGCTAAGGGCGCTTCCGCCAGTCTCATCTGACAGCGCAAGGTCATTTTACCATACCGATACATAACCATAGTTCAAAACTTCATTTGGCCTGCTTACAACATTACCAGACATGCTATATAACTTTCCTTGTCGAATTACATTTCCATCATTAGAACCATAGTCCGTCCATTTTGCCTCCTCTAAGAAATGCCTTTGTCCCCTCCCGCTTAGAAATCCTTCAAATGGCGCCCCCGCCACAGACCCCCCCTCTCCACATACATACATTCTTATTCATCTATAAAGTACCTTATAATCAAACTGATATGCACTCTGGACGTAAATAGAATCTGATCCAATAATTCTATGAATATACAGACTCCGACACAAAGCAGGTCGTATCCTGTCCTTCAAGATGACAAAAGACAATTATTGAATATTCAAAATTGTTGGAGCAGGTAACAGGACACACTTATCCTCCGCGTGTCGACACCAGTGTAATAATCGGCTTTGATCGTACAAGAAGTGGATGGCGGACTGGGAGAAAGGGGGGCTCCCAGTCATTCAATGCCGTTTGAACATTACACGCATCGAGACTGGAAATTCAATCATCGAACGTATTCATATCAGTCCTCTCGACAGAGAGGGATATTTCAGATTCCCATTTCTCTTTCGATAGACAAAGAGGCAGGTTTTATAGGGGGGATTTTATGAAGAAGTTGGATTGACAGCCGGCTGCTTAATTATATGTATTCATCATGAGCCAATGTCTCGCAAAGTAGGGTGCACAAGCGACTATGTAGCACCTCTAAACGACCTTTTATATTATGCACGTCGAGTCCACGTGATTTTTGAAGGTTGTCTACATTAGGATATACTATCTATTGGAACTCCCAATTAATTTATAGGATTCCTACGAAAGTGGCAGTGTCCACTTCGACAATAAGAGCTTGCAATTTCGATCCAGTAGCTCAACGGTAGAGCGTTGGCTGGTCAGTTCGAAGATCCAGAGTTCGATTCCCGGTTGAGACAGCAAGGTTCTTTAAAATGGCGACCGAGCAAATCAACCCTGTAGGTTAGTGCAAAGATGTCGGAAGTCTGAAAGTGACCCTAATACGACTAGCACGGATTCAGTGGACTCTGGGATACGGAGCGCCGATTTCAAAGTGAGAGGATAACCACCACACAGGAGACTAACCTGGAGGATAAAAATAGCTTCAGGATGTGAACATGAGGTAAAAATAGGAGGTGATCAGTTAGATTGTCAGTTGCACACCAATCTGGCATTAGAGAATGAATAATATAAAATCCACTTCGACAATAAGAGCTTGTAATTTCGATCCAGTAGCTCAACGGTAGAGCATCGGCTGGCTAATTCGAAGATCCAGGATTCGATTCCCGGTTGGAGCAGCAAGGTTCTTTACAAAGTCCTTAAGCACTTTGTAAAGAAAGGGCCATGAATACACCCGTTGGATCTATACATAGAAAAGTAACCATGCCAGATTGAATAAAAGTCATTACAATGTCCCTAGCGGAGAATTTAAAAAGTAAAGACAGCAAACTGGGTAATAAAGCGAGATAAATGAAAAAAGCCAATTGCAAAGTTGTGGAGAATTAGCTAATCGGTAAAAATCAACAATAAAAATGCTACAAACGACATTTATTTGACACAATATTTTTTTAAACAGATCGTCCTACCTACCCAAAAATGTAAGGTAACTGTTTAAAAGGTCGAAACAGTGCTTCTCAATTTGATTGGAACCCAATCGATATAGCAACCCCAGGGACTGTGCCATCTATCCCTTAATCCATCACCTTTCGGATGGACTTTCGAACCTAAAATTTTAACGTGTCCATACTCCGCGTAGATATTTAAATAATTTTGAGCTGCATCGGGGATTGAACCCTGGTCTATCGGGACAGACACAATATAGTTATTGGCGAATATCTATCCTATACAAAAGTGTTAAAATAAGTAACACACCTGTACAGGAATCAAATGTACAGCCTAATAAACAATTCACATTCGAGAAAGAATATTGCCACGTACATTGACAAGTATTGCAGGCGTCACCGTGTTACAGATCCTGATAGTCTGACTTTTTGTCAAGTATTTATTGCCTTTCATGTACTCTACTCGTATGTTCCTGTCATCTACTCGTTAGGCAATCTTCTACAACTTTGCAGTTGTCTTTTTTAGTTGATCTTGCTTTGTTGCCGAATTCGATATCCTAACTTTTAAAATACTCCACTAGGAGCGCTGCAATCATATTTATTCGATCGGGTGTGGTCACTTTTCTATAAACAGACCGAGCCTTTCATTGTGCTTAAACATTCTCCTAGGATTCCTAAATATATTCTTGCGAACATGTAAAATGCTTTTTCTGTGCATTGCCTGTCTATACTGTGAAACAACCTTTACAGGCAGCCATGCCTATTACGCGAAGGTAGAGTTGGCATATTTGTGACGTGATTGCCAGATATGGGGATTTATTGCAAACTTTACTATTTTTGGCGACTTTTAGAATATACTAGAACTTTCTCGATATATAGGATATTCTTGGCGATACGAGCCCTTTTCTAGAGAATTCTACAGATAGTATATAAAAGGAATCATGTCCTAGTTGGAGATGCAATGATCGCAAAATTATAGTACGTGGATGAAAAAGGAATACCCATTGAGCAAATCTGTTGTATTAAGATAGGTTTTAGAATTCATCGCTGTTTTCACTACTTCATTTGTCGAATAGCATTGCATAAAAACCGATTTTTCGCTTAAAGCATAGCTTGACAGCCAAGTTTCCCTACATTTAATTAACTACGGGGATTTATCAGCAATGCTAACGCTATTATTCCCCAGCACACACCCGATAGCGAGACTTTTACCTCTCCTATATTCATTTCCCTTTTTCTTTTCTATCGCCCAGCGCTAAGTACATAACACATTCGTAATTCCACTTAAGCATTTCTCATTACAGCTCCAGAAAAAGGGGAAAAACTTCTATTCACCCTATCCTAATTCCCAGCCTAAACACAAACTTCCCACCATCTTAATGGGGCGGACCCCGAAAATAACTAAATCTTGAGGGCAATCGATCAGCACGCCCCCCCCCCCCCCCTTCCAGAAAGAAATCCATCAGAACTCGTTATCAAGGGAGGCGTAGGGCCTCTTTCGGCACCTCCACCGATAACTACTGGGCATAATAAAGATCTTTCTCCGTTTGTTAATCAGCTGACTCTCTATGGCTCTTTATGGTGTGAGCCTTTTTCTTAATTCCCGTATCTGCGCCAGAAGGCGATGACCAGTTGGTGAAAGGTTGTTCAGAGGGCGCTATAAGGGAAAGGGGTTGGATAGATGTGCTATATTATTGGTATAAGCAATTACGCAAAAGAAAATTGGGAATTTCTTGTTCTAGGCTATTTTAACTAAATATATTTGCAACAATAAAAATTGTTTAACATGAAAATATACAAATACATTAATTTAATAGACCTAGAACATAGTAAAATGAACTGGAGTGTTTTCTCTACTTCTTCGTACCAGAAACCATTTTAAATAGCTTGTGAATTCTTTTCTGTTCTTCTTATTTTACAAGAAAAAAATTAAAACATCTGCATCGTTAGTCCAAATGATCACAGTTATAGCACGTTGCCCTTCATTTTAAAGAGCTTGGAAAAAATATTTCGATTGGTGCCAAGTTTGAAATGATTATGTACTCGTAATGACGCTACGAACACAAAAATTGAAACGCGGCTATTTTTCAATAATGATTAACTTCCGTGACCACTGAGTCATAAATAACCCCTTTTATGTATAATTATGCCAAAATTTTGTCCTATGCTGCCATGTTAAGAAAATATAAAATTTCGAAATTTTCAATCGAATTTCAAAAGTTCTATGTATAGTTCTAGATTTTTCGTTAACAAATCCGTATATAAAGTTTCGTGAAAACTCCTTAATATTTTTAGTAGCTATCATGCACACGAGAAATTGACCACAGAGTGACAGATAAACGAAAATCAGTCTAAAAATAGTCAAAACGTGTTCGAGTGGTCCTAAAATATATACTGTCATCAAAATCTCGAACTCGACAATTTTCGTGAAGTTATATATACTATAATATGGGAAAGTAAAAATGATTAATTTAGCTATAAAACGGGGTTTTATCAAAATAGTTGGCTCTTCGTACTCTCAAAATCAGTTGAAGCGATTTAGATCCAATTTGGGCGATATACTGTGTATATTATCTATATGTGAGAGCAGGAAAAAAATCCAGAAAATGTATATAGTTTTGCTATGAAACGAGATGTTTAAAAAATAATCAGTAGCCCTTTGTAATAATCTCAAGTGATTTGGAGCGAATTTAAGTGGTATACTATGCATATTGTGTAGATATGAATGCAGAAAAGAAATTTTTTATAATGCATGTAATTTGACTCAAAAGTAAAATGTCCACTTATTTCTCGTGAAAAGTCTTAAAATCGCTTTGATCCTCTAGATCATAGGTTCTCAGCCGTTTTTTGCCCACCGCCCACTTTGAGAATATTTTTTTTTCCTAATGCCCCCCCCCCCATTTTTTTTACTTGCGAATCTGAAACAGCTATTGCCACGATTATATTTAAACGTGTAATATTATATACTATAGTCGTAAGATAGGATATGGCCCTATCCTATTTCTGAGTTTAAAGAAGACTGTTTCAATGAGAACAATTAAAACGCATACTTAATTATATTGAAAAGTATTTTTATTAACATTCAAAAGACATTGAATTTATAACTATCTAATAAGAAAGTTGAATTTGATGCATTTTAAGCAGTTTGTTAATATCAGGCTCGATTTTACTTAAAAACAACCGTAAGTCGCCGCGTTCAGTAACATGGAGACGATTTCTCTTTTTACTTACCAATGTTGCTATAGCACTAAATCCGCGTTCAGCTAAATAGGAAGATGGGAATGCTATCAGAAATCGTTGAACAATCGACCATAATCCTGGGTACAGTTGCAAAATCGGCTTTTGCAGCCAAAATTCTTGGTAGCCATTCTTGAATTTAATTTTTAATTCCTCATATGTCGTCAGTTCTATTAGTTCTTCTTCTAACTGAGATGATTCTGCTGTGTTGACATTTGAAAAAGGATCCAAAACCCAGTCTAGTATGTCCATGTTTAAAATGTCCTGGAATCGTTCCTTGAAATCACTGTGGAGGTTTTCCAAGTGTTGACAGTAAACAAGCAAGTCGTCGTGCTTGAATGATACTGCTGATAAATTTGGGAAGTTATTGAATTCGCGTCTGCCGATATTTCTTTTGTATAATAGCAGTTTGGACAGAAGCAGCAACGCTATTTTTTGTTTTAATCAAGTTTAAGTCGTCGGCTTAAAGTTGGAGATTGACATCATTAAACAATTTATACAGGTCTGTCAAATACGCAATATCGTTCTTTGATGAGATAGGGTTGTCGCGCAATTCCGTGTCTTTGTTTCCTAGGAACTCTATCACTGACCCAAACAGATTGTAAAATCGAGTCAAACAAGTACCTTCTGACAGCCAGCGCACCTCTGTGTGAAGCAGCAATCGGTTGAAATCTTCATCATTGGCAATGCAAAGCTGACTAAATAATCTGTCATTCAACGAGTTACTTCTGATTTTATTAACTGCTCTGATAACATATTGCAGTGATGTATGGAGGCGTTCACTCAAATTTTTCGCAACCAAATGCTGGCGATGAATTACGCAATGCACAGCAAGCACGTCAGGAACTTTATTTTTTAAGCACCCTATGAAGCCTTTGTGACGCCCTGTCATAGCCGATGCGCCATCCGTAGCAACTGACAAAATATTATTAAAAGGAATTTCCTTTTCGTCACAAAACTTTTCCAGTGTATTAAATATGGTTTCTCCTTTTGTATCTGTTTCCAAATTCGTAGCAAACAATAGTTCTCGACATATTTTCTCATCTTTGATAAACCTCACGTATGACAATAACAATGCTTCATTCGTTGGTAAAGTGGACTCAGCCAGCTGAATTGAAAATTGACAAGTCTGCAGATGATTGCACAATGATTCTCAATGTTTTCAGTCATCTCATCAATTCGTCTTTGCACAGAACTATTGCTCAAAGGAATTTTTCGGATAATATATGCAGCTGGTTTACGGAGCACAGTGGTTATTACTTCATTTACTGCTGGTAAAATTTAATCTTCCCCAATAGTATGTGGTTTGCATATTTTAGCAATCAACAATGAGATATTGTACGAAGCTCGAAGTCAGCCATCGTCTTGCTTAGAAGCTGATGAAAAAAGTTTTGATACAGTTGGCTGAATTTCGTACTTCTTTTTCATGTCTTGAAAATAGGTCACATCTTTGTCTTTCTTATCCGAGTGTATTTTATTAAAATGATCTTAAAGCCTAGAAGGCTTCATCGCTTCATTTGAAAATGTTTTTTGACAAATAAGGCACATTGGCGATGATGGATTTGTGGGATTTTCGATAAATCCGTACTTAATATAATCCACACTATACTGCCGCCACTTCTTTTTTGCTTCCGACATGGTTTTTTACTTTACAGATAGGTGAGTAGTATTAGTGTACTTTTAAAACCTTGTCATCAATTGCGCGCGATAATGCTAATGAAAATAAAATGAGCATTCACTGCCTTTATATAGGTTGGAGACATATAACACGCATCGACAGGAATAAGATAAACATGCAGTAACTCGTTTATAACACCCGGCGCCGAAGTGAAGCGCGGGGGCAAGGGTGCAGAGTGCGGGTTAGAACAAGCACAGATAATACTGTCAATTCTTGCAGGATTGCAAAAATCACGTTATTTAACAAAAACTTGTTATAACTGAATTGCTACAAGCATATTTTTTGCTATTTTTTATTAACAGGCTTTTGTTAACTTTACCTGTATTTATATATGAGATATTTCACGTGAAATTGGAAGATTTGAAAATTTTTAATTCAAATCTAAAATTAAAAATTTTTATATCATCCAATTTAATGTAGATCTGAATGTAATGGAATCTTTAAGTTCAATTTTCATCCACTTCCCGAACTACCGAAATATGTGAATTTTCGCACACGTGATAAAAATGATTAAAATACATACAATAACAAAAATTAACCAATATTAAAGTTGACTTTAGTTAGTACGTGATTAGCGTGTTTTTTTTTTTGTCTTTTTTAAACTATATATTTTTAATCTGCCCACCGCCCCTCCGTACCATCTCAACGCCCCCTAATTTTCTCTGGGTCTTCTACTGCCCCCCTGAAAGTCTCAAACGCCCACGTTGAGAACCTATGCTCTAGATCTTATAAAATAGTAGACATTTTTATCTCTAAAGAAATTTGTGTTGTGATTTATTTCGAATATTTTGCTTCTGATGCCAAGTTTCCTCGCTAAGATTTTGCCAGACGTTGAATTTAGATGCCATCGTTCTCGAAAGCTGAAGATTTTATTACGAATATATGGTGAATTATAGGTAAAGCACTGGAATCGTGTCGAAAATCGCAACTCGAGTTTTCGAAGGATCTACACGTTTCGGGACTTCTCAAGCAAATAAAAAAAATCTATTTTTACCGTGACATCTGTTTGTACCTGTCTGTGTGTGCAATGTGCAATGTGCAATGTATGTATCCACTCAGAAACTAATGGACTAAATTTCATAAAATTTTATAGATAAGTCACTTGCATGTGACCCTGGTACTGAATAGAATTTGATACGATTCGGAGTGAAAGAACCCGCAAAAAATCTCATGTATCCATTTTAGATAAAAACTAATTGACTAAATTTCACAAAAAATTTGATAGGTGAGTCACTTGTGGGATACCCTGGTGCTGATTAGATTTTGGTACAATTCAAAAAAGAAGAACATGCTTTTTCTTACGAAATGGCCCGCAAAAATTGCCAAAATATAAAATAAAAAATTACGTATGCTCAAATGTATCCAGTAAATGCTTATTTTATACTTAATTTTTAAAGACCAACCCCATTATTCTAAGACAAATTGTTCTTGAGATTTATTTTTTATTTTTATTTTTTAAGTATTTTCACGAACGCCACCTGTGAAAATAACTCGATTTACCATATGAAAACGAAAATTGAATTAAAAGTGCAAATTCAGTGTCATTTAAAATAATTATGGATGTTATTTTGTTCCATTAAACTTAATGAGTTATTGCAGAAATAAAGAGAACGTTAAGTGAGAGTCATGTGCTGCTCACATCAGATTTTTTTTTAATTATATTAACAAAAAAGTGACGACTGTGATGAATCAGTATTTGTTTCGAATTTCTAAAAACATTAAAAACATAACATAAATAAATCGTCGGATATTGGATATTTCTAATTATCCAATTTTGGATTAGTAACTTTTCATAGCATTTTTTGATCAGGTCTTTTAAGCTCGCTTGGAGCCTTACAAACCTTCAACACACTACTGGTTACATCTGTCAGAGCAATCACTCCAGTAAGATGTTTTCCAACAAATATCTTTTTTTAAACAACCATTTTATTGTAGGGCCGCTCTCCCTTACCTGAGAAAGAAGGCTCAATTAGGTAAACGAAATCGGCTGATACCCATACCTTTTGCTACTTTCCTTTCATATACAGAGTGTCCCAAAAATATTGAAACTCGATTTAATTCTTTATCTGTTGAAGATAGGTGGGCAATGTAAATAGCAAAAATGTTGAAAGTAGGGAAGGAAATAAGACTACGTTAATGAAATAGTCATCCCATTCATTTTCAAAAAGTTACACTTTTTAAACTTTTATACGAACCTTAGACAAATTTGGTCAATCAGAAAATTTTTATTTTTAATGCAACAAAAGCATTAAAAAAACCCACATATCTGTATCTTTAAATTCAACTGAATTATGATAAAGGAAAAAATCTGATTTATGCCACTTTTCCGTATCATGTGAAGGGCTGTTTCATCAGTGAAAGTAAGGATCTTAAACAAATTGACGATGCAAATTGTTTGGATCAAAATACGTTAATATGTGTCAAAATTTTTTATCACAGATGTATCTAAATAAAGCATTACATAGACAGAGATCATATAAAGCAGTGGTACTCACTACGCGGTTGGGTGTCCTATGTATTATCATTCAGTTTTATCTTTTTTGTGATATGTCACAAATTTACATTTCTAATTGATATAAGGCCCCCATTCACAATGTTCAGTTTTCAATTAAATATAACTTGCTCAATTTTAAAGATACAGATAGGCGGTTTTTTTAATGATCTTGTTGCATTAAAAATAAAATTTTTCTGATTGACCAAATTTGTCTAAGGGGGACGTATAAAAATTTAAGTTTAACTTTTTAAAAATAAATGGAAGGACTATTTCATTAACGTAGTCTTATTTCCTACCTTACTTTCAACATTTTTGCAATTTACATTGCCCACTTATCTCCAACAGGTAAAAAATTAGAGCGCGTTTCAATCTTTTTGGGACACCCTGTATATATATATATATAGTGTCCCAAAAACATTGACTTCGGCTTTTATTCCTTAAATATTGATCTTAGACATATGTAATAAATTACATAGTTGCTGAAGAAAAGGTACAGAATTTTATGAAATCGATTAAAATTTTCAAGAGAATTAAATTTTCAGAAATATAAAATTTAAATTTTTATACGGATCCTGTACAAAAACATTTCCAATGAGTAAAATGTGCCACATACACTAATAAGGTGATGTACAAAATTTCAGCATTTTATCATAAAAAGTCCCAGAGACATGAAAAGACAAAATGCTGACTTAAACCACTTTTCGATGCAACGACATGGGTTCTCAGAGGGGAAAAATCATGTCGGCAGATCGCGTTTCAGGGGTCATACACAGATTACGAAAGAAAACAATGATTACATAAATAAATAATAATTTTGCTGTTTATTGGTACAAAAGTATCTACACTGTGTAGAAATAATAACTTTACACAAAGATTACAAAACTTGTTCAAAATGTTTTCCATCCATGCCAAAGTTCCATTAAACATAAGCGGCAGATATTATTTCCCTATGCCGTTCTGCATTGCGTCATTTGCACTCTTGCTGTAAACATTTACATTTTAACTTGTGATTAATCCCTCACCAACTTTGTTTAAACATATCTTTGGGACTTTTCATGATAAAATGCTGAAATTTTGTACATCACCTTATTAGTGTATGAGGCACATTTTACTCATTGGAAATGTTTTTGTACGGGGGCCGTATAACAATTTAAATTTTGTATTTCTTCAAATTTAATCCCTTGAAGATTTTTATCGATTTCATAAAATTCTATACTTTTTTACGCAACTTTGTAATTTATTATATAGTCTAAGATCAGTACTTGAGAAATAAAAGTCGAGGTCGGCCAAAGTTTTTGGGACACCCTGTATATATATATATATATATATACAGAATGTCAAAAGTTTGAAAGAATTAGTGGGAGGACTATTTCATTAACATAGTCTTATTTTTTTACCTTACTTTCAAAATTTTTGCAAATATACTTTGCCTACTTATCTCCAACAGGTAAAGAATTAAAGCGCGTTTCAATCTTTTGGGGACACCCTGTATAGTGTAATGTACGGGGAAAATATTGTGATGAAGTCGACAATTTCGAATTCCAATTTTCGACGAAGGAACACGTTTTTAGTATACCTGAACTCGAATAGGAGGATTTTGAGTAAATGTCTCTCTCTCTCTCTCTCTCTCTGTGTGTGTGTGTGTGTGTGGAATATGTCACAAATAAATGGAGCGTTTTGAACGCAATTTGGTACGATTATTACGATCCGTGAATACAAAAAGCCTATAGATTTTAAATGTGATCAAATATTTGGACACCCCCCTCTCCACTGAATGAAAAAACAAAATTCATAAACAAAATTCGAACATTCAATAATGTTAAATAAATAATCATTTTGCATGTATAGTTTTGTTATGCTTATATAAAACGAATAGCACAAACACTTTAGAACGCTAGCTTGAATCGCGTTCTTGAGATATTGCACGCTCTTCAAACAAATGTATTAAAAAAATACATAGAAAATGAAAATGAACAGTAGTATAGTCCAATGTAACACTTGGTAAAATTTTGGCGACATTGGTGACTCATTTAATGAAATATCGTCCACTTGATAACTGTTTAGTGTAGGGCTAAATTGAGAAAAATATCACCAGATTGGCAAAAATGGCACCAAATTGCTGAAATTATAATTAACATATTTTAATATAATGATGTATAATGCTCAGCAGATGATAGCAATAATTTCAATTGTAAAGTTATATTTGCGCGAAATATAAGTGAATTGGATACTTCAAGATAATTTACATGCTGTCATAAAGGAAAAACGCCTAATGTTAGTGTACTTTTTTTCAACACTGAAAACTTCGTGCAGGGAATCTTGTCCAACAATGTTTTTCATCAAAAATAGGAAAGCATTTGCATTATGTATGGAAAGTCATGTGCTGTCCACATCAGATTTTTTCTGCTATTTTACTAATAATATTTCTTACTCCCAGGTATTTTTCACGCTATTGATTGGCAAACCGTTTCCAGTTGCGTTTATTGTCAGGCAAAGTAAATAATACATTATCATGCACGCGTATTACTTTAACTGGATGGTCGTCGGCTCTCCAGTGCTCATACAATCAGATATTCCACTGCCGCTATGAAAGAAACCCATTAGCTTTTGTTATCTTGAAAGCTATTTCCCCTGTTTCCCCTGATAACTTCGGACTGAGAAACTTTCTTTTTATGTTAAACATAGAGCCCTTTGATAGTTCAGTTTCATTTTTATCAGCGCAGTATCTCAACCATGTTGCCAAGTTGATTTGAAACCAATACCAAATGAATTCGTATTGTTTGTATATAGTTACCTGCGTCCCATTAAAATGGTACATAGGCTACGAAAATTAACAGCCGTAGTTCCTAAAAGAGTCTCGGTTTTAAAATGCAAATAATGTTTAAGACGTGTGTATTTCGCATTAAAATACACCGTATTTGATTCGTTGAACATATGTAGAACTTTTTGATAATTCATTTTCTTTTCTATCAGCGCAGTATCTCAACCATGCTACCAAGTTGATTTGAAAACATTGCCAAATGAATTTGTGTTGTTTGGATATAGTTACTTAGATGAAATTAGAATGTACATAGGCTACAAAAATTAACAGCCGTAGTCCATCAGCGAGCCTTGGTTTCAAAATGCAAATAATGTTTAAAACGTGTGTATTTTACATTGAAGCACAGTCTTTTTGTAATGACTAATATAGATATCTTAAGTGTCAGTTACCAATCGATTTTCTTATATATTATCATTCCAAATTTTTGTATACACGATCGTGCCCCAATATTCCCTGATTTAGTATACGCGGTTTACTCAGTGTTTCTTTCAGGCATACATACGCGGAGGGGGGCACCCCCCCGTCATTCACTCCCCCCCCCACACACACACGGAAACATTTCGTGTTAACTTAGTTTCTATTTATGTGACAGCATTTAAATATATTTACATCGGGCAAATAGAAAACTTGTTCCCTCCTGAAGTTTTATTCGACCACTTTTCGTACCAAAAAGTCCTGGAAGAAACACTGGCTTTACTGAGGTTTAGATATTGGATAATTAAGGGGGCTTAGGACCCTTAAAAGTGCCATAAACAGGATGAATTTTCGTGTTTCACGTTTTATTTTGTACCTCTTCTCCTATATCACGATAATACCTAAAAGTTTTACAGCTAGTAAGTAAATATCTGTAAAATATATGACAATTTTTTTTTAATGAGGCGAATCTTATAATAATATTTTTAAAAATTGTATAATGTTCCTGTATTTATTAAAATGTTATCTTGATATAGGTGACTTGCGCGCATGATTGCAACAAAACAATTACTTTCAGAAACAAAAATACTGCTGATTATGATGCAAAAGTATTCATTTAAGAAAGATGAAAATCAAAACATTTGCATAACTAAAGTTTAAAAAAAAGATTAAATTAAAAATGTAATTAAATTTTAATTTAGTTTTAAAAAACTTAAATTATTCTAACGTTTTAAGTTTGATCTAAGTCTTTTTGAATGGATACTTTTGCATCATAATCAGCAATATTTTTGTTTCTGAAAGCAATGGTTTTGTTGCAATCACGCATGCAATCTATATCAAGATGAAATTTTAATAAATTCACGAACATTATACTATTTTTAAAAATATTATTATGAGATTCACCTTATTGAAAAATTTATCATATATGCTACAGGTATTCACTTATCAGCCATAAAAATTTTAAGTATCATCGATGTACATGGAGGTATCACCGATGTACATGAAACATGGAGAGAAAGAGAGAGAGAAAGAGAGAGAGCTCAACAACAAAACGAGATGGACGAAAAAAAGCCAATGAAAATATTATAAAACCGTGTCTCATCAGTAGTAGTCGACTCTAAAATAGAAGGCACTTATTTTGACACAATAGGGTTCTTTCTTTCTTTCTGCTCAGACCGTTCGACCTGCCCGAAAGTGTAAGGTATCTGTTAGGCAGAAGGGATAATGTCACCCACTTTTGACCAGAATCAAGTGAGGACGGCATCCACAGGTGACCGTACCCTCCTTCCCCTGCCACCAAGCTCTCAGAAGCACTTTTAAACCCACATATTTAATGAGCTGGTAGTCCGCGTGAACACGGGGACAGGTTGGGCAAAGCCGGGAATCATACTCGGCTCTTACAAGTGCAATCCCCGTGCCGAGCCACTGGGCTATCCCATCTTCGACACAATAGAGATGTTGACGAATGGCTGTGCATGCAAGAAGGATACAAAAGACAACACTAACATGAACATCAAACTAGAGTAAAGTCTATTTAAGATACCCTTCGTCAGAGACAGTTCATATTTGAATACCGCAAAGAATACGCCCGCTTACTTTGACAAGCATTGCTGGTATAACCGTGTTAGTAGTCCTGATGATACGAATTTTGACAAATATTTATTGGCCCCATATACGCGTTTCGTGCGTTTCTGGTGTCGATTCCCACTTATCTCTATAACTTTGTAATTAGGTTTTTTGTTCTATCTCGCTTTGTTGCCGAATCCATTATCTTAACTTTTAAAATTCTTCTCTGGGGGAGCTGCAATTACTTTCATTCGATTTGGCGTGGTCACTTTACTATACATATATCTAACGTGTACACTCATAGCCCTTTTCTTTCAAAGTTACTGGGGTGCTTAATGACGTTCCAAGAAACTAAGTATGTACTGCATTTGTACTAGTGAGTACCCGTGAAAAATCATGGGAAATTTTTTATTATTATTGATTTATTTTTATTTATAAATTCTGGAAGTTAATAAATGTAAAATGTCTTTTAGTTCGATATTTTTATATCAAATATATCTTCAAAAAGAATATTTTTAGCGTACATTTTATATAGTCTTAGTAAAACAACTCAAAATGATCTCATTAAATCGGTTTTGATATTCTTTTCCTTGAGTGACCGGAGAATAATGGCGGAAGCGTTACATGTTGGTTAGGCCTAACTGTAAGTTTACGGAGAATCTTTGGTGAAAATTTGGAACTTTTACTTTGGTTATTTAATCAGCTGAAATAAGACAAAATATTGTGTCTGAAATACTATTGTTGCAAAAGGTATTTTAAAATAACGTTATTTTTAACTTTATTAAAAACGAATAACGTAAACAAACTCAAATCGTCGATCATGTGCATATGCTTGTTGCCATTCGGCAAATGATAACAACGTACATAAATTACTCGCACTCGAAATTCTATTGTTTGATAATAATAATGTTTGTTGCTATTTCGTAAACGATAATAACGTGCGTAAATTACTTACACTCAAAAATGTGTGTTTTGATATAACAATCAAAATCAGAATGAAATACAAAACATGTATCATTTTATGACTTTCATAAAAAGTTATTTTTAAAAAAATTTCTTGACATCTTTATTTATAATTCGTCAAAAATATCTTTTATATACGATTAATCGGATGCATTTCGCCGATTTTCACTAATATATACTCTTTTAATTATTACTTCCATAATTAGAGTTATTACATCATTTTCCAGATTATGTGGTCCCGTTATAGTTTCATAAGAGTCATTTTTGCAGATTTAGGAAGAAACTCCTTATATGTGGGCAAAGGGTGTATGCACTCCATTTTCAACGGAAATATTAAACATTTTATACTCTTTTGTAAACTCATTTTGTACAGTCATACAATTTTTTGGAAAACCGGAGACCGCTAGAACCTGAAGTGGAAATCCTTAAGGTGTCCTACACCCTACTCTCACCAGAAACTGATACTGAATCAGTTATCATGTAACCTCTATTTATAGCCGATTTTGAAGAAAATGGACGTTTCAATGAAAATTCTTAAACCTGAAATTAAAATTCTTAGTGAATCTACCCACCTTCTAAGAGGCCAACGGCCTTACCGTGCTGAAAACACCGGTTCTCGTTAGATCACCGAAGTCAGGCAGCATCGGGCACGGTTAGTACTTGGGTGGGTGACCACCTGGGAACACCGCGTGCTGTTGGCACATTTCGGGCGCGGTAGCCCGGTGATTTGCGCGCTGGATTTGCACGCTGCCACAACTGCCGCCGTGTTCATGCGGAGTACGATCACGTTAACCATATGAGTCCGTAAGTCCTTCCGAGAGGTTGGTGGTAGGGGAAGGAGGGCACGGCCCCTGTAGATGCCTCCCCCACTGGGTTCCGGTCTAAATTGGGTGGCACTTCCCGGCCGTCCAAACAGTTACCTTACACCTTTCTGGTAGGTCGGAGGGTCTGGGTCTCAACAACCCATCTTCTAAGAGGCATGTTGCTGAATCCATATCCAGTCGTCATCTAAACTCTATCTATAGCCGATTCCAAGAAATATATATTTCAAGAAAAAATTTAAACTGGAAGTGGGAAGGAACTGGAAGTGGAAAATCCTTAGCACCCCTCCCTCCTCCCTCAATCCTCCTCTGGAATTTGAAGAAGCATCAATCATCATCTAAGCTTTATCTAGAGTTAATCCTAAGAAACAGATATTTCAGGGAATATTTTTGAGGCGGAAGCGGAAGATCCGAAAGTGGAAATTATTGGGGATCCCCATTACCCTCTCCGGAATACAATGCTGAATCTACAGGGTGTATATAAACTGTTTTGACAAAATAAGAGGGTTGATAGTACCCATCAAGACGAACAATATTTACAATAACATGTACAATGGAACCTAGGGTCGCATTCCACTCTAAGTGTCAGAAATGAGTAAAGTTAAAGTTGAACAGTGAAAATACGGAGAATTAATGTAATCATAAGTTGTACAATCCCATTTATTTACACCAGAGAAAGACTCAAAGTAGATGCTCAAAATGACGGCCAAGGATGCAGTTACACAATTCACACCGGTGAATGAACGACTGGAGCACTCTTTCGAAGACATCTGGTGTCGTGTTTATCCTGTCCCCTGCAACAACAATTCTCGCGACGAGATTTTCTATGGAGTCCACAGGCGTCTCGTACACCAATGATTTTATGTGCCTCCAGAAGAAGTCCAGTGGGTTGAGGTCCGGTCAGCGTGGAGGTCAAGCCACAGGTTCACTACGTCCAATCAGGCAATCATCTGCAACTGTCGCTGCTGCTTCTTGTCACTGGAAATTTGCATACAGTACATGCTTGACGGTGATATTCTGGAGATGTGATACTTCTCCAGCACGACAGCTATGTCGTCCGAAGTGACGACTTGTGCTTGTTGGACGTGTTTCGAAGTTACTCCTTTCCAACACTTAGAGTGGAATGCAACCCTATGTTCCATAGTAAATATTGTTCGTCTTGGTGAGTACTATCACACCTCTTATTTTGTCAAAACAGTTTATATACACCCTGTATACCAGTCGTCATTTAAGCTCTATTTATTGTCGATCCTCAAAAATAGAGGTTTCAAGAAAAATGTAAATTTTAGAATCAGACGTGACATTTCCAGAACCGAAAGTGAAAATCCTCTTACCCCCCCTGAAATTTGATGCTGAATCAAAAGAAGTCATTATCTAAGCTCCATATTTAGCCAATCCTGTAAGATAGCTGTTTCAAGGAAAATGTTTTAATCGAAAGTGAAGAAGGACAAGGTGAAAAAATTCATAGTGAAACTCCCTACCTCCTTTAAAATATGCTGAATCCATATCAGCTATCATGTAATCACTATATATAGCCAATTTTCAGAGATATATGTTTCATGTAAAATGAAAAATTTTAAACCGGAAATGGAAAAAGGACCTGATGTGAAAATCCTTAGCGACTCCCCTCTCCATCCCCGTATCACTCGCCAGAATTTGTAGCTGAAACCATATCGAATTCGATATTGAATCCATATTATTTAAGCTCTATCTATAGCAGATCCTGCGAGATAGATTTTTCAAAAAGAAAATGTTTTAGCAAAAGGAATGGCCAAAGTTTTGCCCCCAATTAGCTAATGCCTAGCCATCTCAATCCTTATACAGCAAGTTTGTTTTAGATCTTAGAGCAGAAAATTTCCCAACGTTTTTCGTCTGCTCTATTAAAAAAAAATTATTTTTTGTATATAATCGAATTCGATTGAATAATAAGATTTAGAAATGCAGTTGTGGTGAGTATCGCTTTTTATGACTTATGCAAATAACAACTACGGCTTCCAAGTTTTAACCAAAGTAGTGGCAACGGTATGACCTGGTTAGTTCGACAGTTATAGAAATAGGATGGCTGCAAGTGTACTGTACCAATGTGTGCCAGTTTGATTCTTCTATACTGGTGCTAGAAATCCAGTATAAGAGGTTAGTACGCACTTGGCTGGATTCATAAAGATAATTAGGTTTGCGTAAATTGATTGTTACTAATTTTTTTCTATTCTTTTGTTTGACTTTGGTCAAGTCAGGCTAAATGTTACGGTAAAAAATTAAAAGAAACTTATTGTTCTTTCTACATTAGATTCAACTAGTTAAAATTTGTACACAAGCTTGTAAATACTCAATTATTTTCTAAATTATTGTGCAAATTACTTGCAGTCCGCAGTGAGATTGACTGCTAAAGATAGAAACTTGAAAATTTTGTATAAACGTAGGACGACGTATGAATAATCATTGAATATGAGAAAAATCTAAAATCTTGGAAATTTGTTCAAAAAATTTATAAATTACGGAAATTTTTGTTCAAACATTTTTTCAGCTATCCCTAGAGAACGATTAGACACACAAAAGTCGCTTTTTAAACCGCCATGCTCATAAAAAATATCCAAACTTTTCTGAACTCTATTTGGTGTACAATCAACCGTTCTTGAGATGTTCAGTTTATAAGCTGCATCAGAGGATTTTGTCTATTATGTTTCATCAATGAATTTATTCATAGTTTTTATTCCATTGTGGTAACTATGGCAACCGAATTACATTTCGAATATCGAAGCTATTTGTTGACTATTCTTCAAATCCATCTATTGAAAAATAAAGCTACAATTAACTGACTTTTAGCGTAAAATGTCTGAAAACAAGGCAACATAGCACAGTGATCGGAAATAAAATATTATTTTACATACCAAAATTTCTATGTTAACAAAACTATAAAATGTTCGCCATTTTTATGCTTAAGTTTGAAACGGTATTTAATATTCATAATATTTATTAAGTATGCAAGTGCCTCATTTAGTAAAAAAATAGCCATTTCGTCCCATCTACGTGTGGGTTAAAATGGCTAGTGTATCCATATACTTACGTATGCTGCTTCTTAAAAGAATTCCAAATTGTACCAATGAAATAATTACTTCAGCAGAAATTTTGCTTAATTATTAATGACAACGCTACTCCACAATTCTACAACTAATTTCTCCTCTTCCCGCCTTATTTCCCCCAGTACGTTTCTTCCAAGTGTTCTCTCTAAGTGAGTGTGTATCTCCAGAGAGCTACCATAGGGTGCCCGTTTGATCCCAACAGGAAATTAGAAAAGTAGGGGAAGGAAGGAGGGCGTATGCCTAAGAAATGGATGATTAAAAGGATTAAGACAAATAACTAGCCAAAGGACGTGGACAAAAGACTTCCTCATTAACTGCAAGCAAAAGGATTTCTAGAGGGGGGAGATCGCTGTGGAGAGAGGAATGTTTGTGGTCAATCACTCCCCCCCCCCCCCCTCTTACAATTACATGCCCGTAGAAATAATGTCCCCAATTCATTTGGGGAAATACAGCATTAAAAGTTATCCAAACGACAGCGGACATTGCATATGAAAAACAAAATATTTCATGGTACTATATTTTGTACATTATCTGACTCATTGCATTTTAAAGACCGTACACAAATGGGGAAACTTTTCAAACTTGACTCTCAATACTTCTTTCCTCTTATTTATACTTTAAAGGGTGTTATGTTAGTGCATTACTCTTTATGGTTGACAAGTGCAAATATGTTTGAATTGCTAAATATCAACGGATAACTACTCGTAGCAAGGTGTACACTGTACAGACCCCCCATCTACACTATTAAAATGCGTTTATCTAATGTGCCTGTAGGGGGGGGGGGAGTTGATTAATGGTGAGAATGCTTTCTTTACACTAATAATCAATTGGCTCCGATATGTATTTTTAACATTATTTATTAAAATCATCTACTTTACAATTAGTTAAAGAATACATCCAGGGATCACAGCTAGGACAGATCAACGTTAGCGCTACTAGCAATATAATCTTGTTTCTTCTGGGTCTTGTTTCTTCTGTGTCAAGGCCGAAGATTTTTATCTTGCGTGTCACAGTCCATAACAGTCACAGTTCAATCACAGTTTCGAAATTGTTATCCTTGGTTAGTGTTATAAATTTGAATAGAATTGCGTGTTTGCCACAGTGCTCCCTTTTCCACAAGATGGGGAAGGCGAAATCTGACTGTACAACCATTGTTTGTGGTCCCGTCGGTGTATATACTGGCTGTACAGGGAAGTGTTTCAAAAATGGTTTTGGACCATTCGGAGTTGTGTGTTCCTTGTTCTGTAAAATAAAGTGTCCCTATAAAACATAACAAGATTTTTTTCCCCGCCCAGACAATTGCAAAATGCTTGTCGTGAAAAAATTTTAAAAGATCCCTCGTACTGTTCTTGCAAAGGACGTTGCTTCGTACGCAGTTCATTGGCAGGAGAAACACATGTAATGTCTGAATGGCTTGCCGTAATGCAGATGGATTTTTCTTTTCTTCCCTTTTATGAATTCACTAGAAAATGTACCTGACATTGCTCAGAATTTAAGATGCAAACCTTTGATTAAAATTACACCGGATGGAAATTACACCTGAAGTGCTGCACAGCAGCTTGATCTTTCTTTTGATTCCGTTTTATAAATTTACTAAAAAAGGTATCTGGCGTTGTCCTAAATTTAATATGTAAACCTATGATTAAAATTACACGGCGACATACATCGAATTCTCTAAAATCCAACAGCGTTTTTACGATACGTCCATTTAGAACAATAAATAAATAACATGTGATGCGGGCGCAATAAGCATTAAATAAGCGTACAGGGTGCATACAATTCGCATACACGATCTTCGTTAGCTTAAGATAAAAATAAATTATAATCTTTAAAACTAAGCTAATAGTCTTTAAAAGTAAAGTTAAAGCTTTAAAAGTATAAGCTAATAGTCTAAACTAAGCTATAAGTGTTTAAAACTAAACATAATTAAACGCTAAGATTCAAAATTATCAATTTAATATATTACTTTCCTTATATACATAATGTATAAGGAAAGTATTGTGACGGGGTCGAAAATTCAAATTCGAGTTTTCGACGGGAGAGCACGTTTCAAGTATCCCTGATCACGAATCAAACATGTTTGAAGTGATGTGTGTGTGTGTGTGTGTGTGTGTGTGTCAATGAGTCTGTGGAGACGATATCTCACGAATGAATGAAGCGATTCGAATGAAATTCGGTACAAAAATCCCAATCTGTGAATACTGGAAGCCTATTGTTTTTAAACGTAATCGAATGTTCAGAACCACCCTAAATTTTCGAGTGAAATTTTGAAAAAATTGTCAAAAAATCAAAACCCTTAATAAAGTTACTTATTACGCAAATAGA
The DNA here is from genome assembly GCA_951213105.1 of Amaurobius ferox. NCBI lineage: Eukaryota > Metazoa > Arthropoda > Arachnida > Araneae > Amaurobiidae > Amaurobius > Amaurobius ferox. The sequence continues at coordinate 98,562,151 of OX578143.1, read as the reverse complement.
CATTTCTTATGTAATTTTTCCTTAGAAAACGGACATAAACTTTAGAACGCTAACATGAACCATTCTCGAGATATTGCACATTTTTCAAATAAATTTATCAAAAAATCCAATAAATTAAAAAAAATAAACTGTTAAGAAACATGTTCACTTTTCATACGTAATATCATGCGATAAATTTGATGACATCATTCTCCTGGATCTAAGTCGTTCCATTCACGAGAAAAGGTACTTTGAGTAATACTTTTGTATTTGAACGCCAATAGTCATTTATCTGCTGTAAGAATAACTTATTTCTCCATCCATAACGCTTGGCGAGATTTTGGCAACGAATTTGGCGTAATGTCGCCAACTTGGCGACATTTTTAAATGTTGCCAAATTAACGAAAATCTCGCCAAATGGATAAAAATGACGCTAAATCAATGAAAATGACGACTAATTGAAGAAAATTCAGTATCTTGGAAAGAATATAAGAATAACATTTTTTTAAACTGTAAAAGTAGTAAATTCATTGCATTATATAAGGAAAGTCATGTGCTGTCCACATCAGATTTTTTTTATGGTAATATAATATTAAATTCAAAAGAAATAGAAAAAATTTTTCTTTTAAATTCGCAATGTTAAAAAACAAATAAATTAAATTCACTTCGCTTGGAAACAGCTCTTTCTTCGTCTAGGTAAAATGTCTGCCAATTAATTAAAACACGTGCTTGCAGATCTTTTGCATTCAGAAATCGTCTGCTCCAATAGTGAAGTGCAAAATCTCAACTGAAGTGAAAAATCTTCTTCTCTACAGGCAAAGATTAGATTGGTTGATGGGCAGCTTCTAGCTGATTGGTTTCTGGCAGAAACGTACGTTACAAAGTGACCAAGTTATTGAAGCAATAAAAACATTAAAAGTATAAATATTTAATTCTTAACATGACTACAACGTTAATTAATGCACTTGAGAGAATGTGAAATGTTGACAGTCATATTCCTAATCGTTTTTCCTTACAAACAGATCGTTTTGAAACTATTAATGTCATGGACATTAGACTTTAATTGTTATATTGCACAACAATGTTTATTATTGTAAGTTTCTTTATACTGTAAACGTAACACAAAATTTTGCCACTGTATTCAGGGCCCAACTTAGCCTAACTGATGCCCAGGACAGACATTCCCTTCACCTCCCAAAATATATGATATGAACAAGCATATTTTTCAAAAACATAATTGCATTCTAGAAAAAGATATACAAAATGTGGCTCTTACATATTTTAATGGAATTTAAATTATTGGAAACTTCCTTATCATAGCCAAGAGACTGACATGCTAAATTAGTTCAGTAATCCCTATATATCTCCAAAATCAATTTCTTCACTGGGAAGACCTATTTCGATGGCATTCATTTCTTTTGGGGAAGCAGACGTCAATTTTTAAAATTTTACAACATAGTTAAAAAGTGTTTATGACTTTGCTCATTCTGTCTGTCTGTTCGGTCGCACGATAACTGCTGTAAAAGTGACTTTATCAAAATGAAATTTTAGTATGTTGTTCAAACGGTCTGTGGAACATATGGGGATGTAAATTATATCCAATAATAATATCATCCAATAAAGGATAAAAAATATCATCCAATTAGTTTTGAATTGAATCCGTGTTGAAAAAAATGAAATACATTGAACCCCATGGGACCCAATTTTTCAAACATTTTTTAAGTTAATATTCACAAAATTGCTTCGAAAATTTTAAGAAATACTCAAACTATCCCATAAAATATATAAAAAAAAATTTCAGCAAAATATATTTGGTAGTTTTTCAAATAAAAATTAAAATAATAATTACACCCATATTATATGAAGAGATCACGTGACCCACCTCAAAATAAAATATGGCATCCATCTTTTTCCCCCTAAAACCGCTTTATTTTTGCTTGTTTTTTGTGCATCTATATTCTGCACCAACGCAATTATAATATTTTCAACTTTAAGTGATCATCAAACTTTGATTATTTCTACAACGAAGCAGAATGTAAACAAGTGATTGTAAGATGAGTTGTATAAGAATTGCTGAATTATTTTCACTCAAATTATTTAACTCTGGAGTCTGGAATAAAAGTGTATGAATAAATATTCACTGCTTTTACATAGAGAGTCAGACGATTTATATTTCGATGACGTCATTTGAATAAATTTTTTTCGATGAAGTTTTAAATTTTCCAGTAAGATAAATTACTGTAGTTCAGTGATAATTAAAAAAATATCACTGCTGAATGTAATGAGATGCGATATATTCAGCGGATTGCATTTCAGTTGGAAAGTGTTTCATAATCAATGCTTTATGTCTGATTGATCTTTCTTGTTTGATGTTCAAATTGATTAATGTGCCCCGTATGCACCTGCGTTAGTCAGGCCCTGAGTGTATTACGAACAAACGACAAAACGCACATTATGAAATTTTCCGTTTGTTCCTAATACAGTAAGCAATCGTTCTTAATAGCAAGCGACACGAAAGAGTTTGCGATGCAGGCTCCGAGAGCGCCAGGAAGTAGGGCACGAAGCCTCCCAAATTACGAAGCGAGTTTCGGCGTTGGCGAACGCGACGAGCAGGGGGCTGAGATCGGTGAAATTGTTCGCGAAGCAAGTTTAGGGTGGGCGAGTGAGCGTCAGCTAATAAGGGGGCAAAGTCTCAACGGGTACATCGGCGAGCTGCAATTGATAAGCAACAGCGAATGGAGAGCGGAGTCTTGGGGTTTTGCGAGCATATGATATATAGTCGTGTGCGCCGGCATGATTGAAAGAGAGCCGATAAATGTCAGATAATGCTGGGCGTTCCACAGCAGGCATATTACGCCTGCGTAACAGGTGGCACTAAAGAACTCTCGAAGCGAGTTCAGGGAACGTTAGCGAGTAGGAGGCGAAGTCTCCCGACTAGCAAAACGAATTACGGGGCTAGGTGAGCTTAGAAAGCAGGGGGCGGCCCCAAGTTATATAAAATAAGGAAGATCAATCATGCTTAAAGTATTGATTATGAAACACTTTCCAACTTCAATGCAATTTTATTTAAATATGTCTAAAATGCAATACATTCCTCGGTAATATTTTAAAACTTATCACAATACTACATTAATTTATTATATTTGAAAACTTAAACCTTCATCGCAAAAAATGAACTTCATTCAAATGACGGCATTGAAATATAAATTGCCTGTTTTAAACATCTCTAAAATGTGATACATTCCTCGGTAATAATTTTAGAATTATCATAATACTACGATAATTTATTATATTTGAAAACTTCATCGAAAACAACTGAAATTCATTAAAATGACGTCATAGAAAAAATAACACGCCTGGCTCTCTCTATAAAAGCATCATTTCATTCATAAATAATTTCCCATTCATGTCATTCATCACAATACTATAATAATTTATTTTATTTAAAAATTAAAACCATGGAGCTACAAGTAATTAAACTCTATGCTCAAAACTTCATCGTAAAAAATCATCCTTCTCTTTGTAAAATCAATGACTATTTCATTCATATCAGCTATGCAGACTCCATGAACTAACTGATTTTGTGTTAAAGAAATAAAGAAATTCTAATACAACTCATTCTACATATTTTGCTGTTTACATTTTACATAGGTGAAAAATAGGCTTCGTTGTAGAAATAATCAAATTTGGATGATCATTTAAACTCAAATATATTGTAATTGCGTTGTTTCAGTATGTAGATGCACAGAATTTAAGCAAAAATAAAGTGGTTTTAGGAAGGATACAACACTCAATATGAATTAAAAAGAACTTTAAAAATCACGATTTTGAGACAAGATGGATGCCATATATCATTTTGAAGTGGATCATGTGATCTTTTATATCATGGTCACGTGATCGCTTCATATAAGAGGTGTTATTATTATTTTAATTTTTATTTAAAAAACTACTGAATATATTTCGCTGAATTTTTTTAATAAATTTTATGGAACAATTTGAATATTACCTAAAATTTTCGAAGCAATTTGTGAATTTTAAATCCGCTTAAAACATGTTTGAAAAATTAGGTCCCATAGGGCTCAATGTACTTCATCTTTTCAACCCGGGTACAATCCAAAACTAATTGGGTGATATTACTCATTTATATTCCCATAGGTCCTACAGACCGTATAAACAACATACTAAAATTTCATTTTGATTAAGTCATTTTTACGGCAGTTATCGTGCTAACGGACAGACAGACAGAATGAACAAAGTCATAAACACTTTTCAACTTTGTTGTAAAGTGTTAAAAAGATGTAAGGAAGTCGGCTTTAATGTCTAAAAACATTGCTAGCATTATGCGTAACTCCGCTGCCATTTTAGCTAACAGACAGTTTTCTAAAACAGAAAGTTTTGCAAGTACGGCCTTTTGATAATATCATACTACCCATACACTATTTATAATTAAGAAAAAGAAAATATATATATTTTTGTAAATTTATGAATTATATTTGTTGTTTAGAGGTTAATATATAAATAGGTTAATAATATGTATCTCACGATTTGCATTAATTCAATTGTGAATCTATGTTTATGCGCTTAAGGCAAGATTGTCCATAAAATTTTCAAATAAGCATTTATAAAAATAATTGACCTAAACAAAATGAGACTTCTTTGTCGAAAACACTGTTGGCACTGTGGCATATTATTAATATTTCACTTTAAATATTGCAAAGATAACGTAACTTTCTGTGACAATAAAAAAAAATAAAATATTGTTTCAGAAATACTTGGATTTACGTCTTTAATACAAATAAGTTTATATAGCAGAACGCTTAATCAAGCCGTGTCAGTGAAAATACCTACTATGGGGGCGGGGTACTACACCTCTAGGGGCTAAACACCGATATGACGTCACGAATAGTCCCGATATGACGTCACGGAGTTGTGAACCAAATGCTTTCCCCTTTTCTGTCTGACCTACCTTCTTACTTCTCTAAATACCTTGGCTAAACACCACTAAGTGGGCTTACTGGGTATAGTAGCCCCACCTAGTAAGACGAAAAAAAAGTAAAACAGGAAGCAGTAACAAAATACAGAAAATAAATACATAAAGTTATTTTGTTCCTAAATAACAAATGAATAAATCGCAACTTAAAAGGAAACGTGATTTGTAGCTTAAATCTCTTGGCTTACACGCACTGAAAAAAACCCATAATGTGTTTTTCAAACCATCATCTGCTTTCCACAGTTTTCTTACGCAGTTTTCTACATTGGATCCATTTATTTAATACAAAAAAATATATACTTGATGGCATTGCTCAGTACATTTTAGTTTTGTGTTTGCTTTATTTATTTGTTAGGATGTAAAATCATGTTTTGCACTTATTTTTATTTTTCCTTTTAATTTCTTCTCTACGCTTTTTTCCAATAAGTGAGTCTATAACTATCTCTCCGAAGCTGTGCCATAGGGGGCGAGTTTGATCTGAACAGGAAATTAGAAAAGGGGGGAAGGGGGGGGGAGAATCGCGGCGTGTGCCTAAGAAATGGATGATTAAGGGATTAAGACAAATAACTGGCCAGAGGAGGACAAAAGTCCTCCTCATTAACTTCGCGCCAAAGGATTTAGAGGGGGGGGAGGGAATCACCGAGGGGAGGAGGAATGTTTGTGGTCAAGACGCCCCCCCTTCGATTACGAGCCCATAGAAACAACGTCCCAACTTAATTAGGGGAAAGACTGCATTAAAAGTTGGGTTAACAGCAGTGGACATTGCAGATGAAGAGACTAGCTGAATGATTCATGAAACTATATTTTGTGCATTTCCTGGCACATTTTGGCAACATTTCTTCTTTTGCAATTTTATTTCAAGTACAATTGTGCATTTGTAACAAAACCCACTTAAAACGAATTTCAAATTATTTCTCTAAAAAATTTTTAAACGAGACATCTAACATAATGAAAGAATATGTTGATGTGTCTGTATGTATATGTGTTTGGGTGTGTTCAGTGGTCGAAAGTAGCGCGTTACAAGTAGCGAAACTACAGTAATCAAAAGTTTAAAAAAGGCCATAGCGCTTTCGAGCATAAGTACGCTCTTCATCAGTGGCTACACGGAAATAAAGTTTGAATCGTTCATATATAGACCAGATATAGCGACAAAATTTGCATAAATACAATTTGCAAAAGAATCTACATTTAGACAAGGATGAACCGTAAACAATTTTTTTAGAGTTTAAAAAATTTCAAGAACAAAAGAACAGCATATTAAATTACAATTTAATTACAGAAAATTTTAATTACAGATTCTCGACTCCATGCAATTCAAGTCTCTGCAAAGTTATCTTTGACGTCTTCCTCTTTGGGATTATGCTTGATTGCCCCCCGCCCCTTTTTTTCGGTTTCTGTAATTAAATTGTAATTTAATATGCTGTTCTTTTATTGTTGAAATTTTTGAAACTCTAAAAAAATTGTTTACGGTTCATCCTTGTCTAAATATAGATTCTTTTGTAAATTGTATTTATGCAAATTTTGTCGCTATATCTGGTCTATATATGAACGATTCAAACTCTATTTCCGTGTAGCCACTGATGAAGAGCGTACTTATGCTCGAAAGCTCTATGGCCTTGTTTAAACTTTTGTACGTCTTATAGGAAGTGAAATAAAGATCTTCTGTTGTGGATGTGTGCTTAATTTTGCTATTTTAACATCAGACGTGATGCCAAATTATTTATTTACTACAGTAATCACTACTTTTCTCGTAGTTTGTAGTGTAACGCGCTACTTTTAAAAATAAGTAGTGTGGTGAGTTGCGCGATACAGTAAATCATTAGTTCATCGAGTTTTGACGCTACTTCTAACGTTACTTCAGTAAGCAAACAAGGTGCCATTCTACATATCACGTGATCACCCTTTCTTCATTTGTATGAAATTTAGTGTTCTGCACAACGATGTACAATGAATGGCTGCAGGGCTGGGAAGGCCGTTGCCTCATGAAGTTGATTTTTTATATGGATATATTCATATGTGTTATTTCCCAAAAGATCCTGCTTATTGCAATTTTGAGATGCAAATTCTACTAAAAATGAAAAAACATGTTTTTATATAAATAGATTTTAGTTTTATTTTATTTTATACTTTTAATAAATAAAATGGATACACGTCAAATTTAATTAAACTTTAAAATCAAAGACAACCAAGCTTTGGCCGTGTAATTTTTGTACGTCAGGGAAAGGAGATTTTATTAAAGGACTTTAAAACCTATTTTTGGTTGTCTTTGATTTTAAAGTTCATAGTTTTATTTTACTGTTTTCTGAAGTCAGTAAAAGCGTAAAGATTGGTAAGTTGATCAGCAAATTTTAATTATTCAGAATAAGTATGTTAAATTACTACAGTATACCCATGTCCTCAACTTTTTGTGAAAATTGAAGTAGTGGCAAAATTCGTCTTATAAAATTAGTTATGTAGTGACTACATTTTAAAAGTAGTTTGTAGTCACTACTTTTTAAAAAAAGTAGTTGTAGTTATAGTTAACTACATTTGTCATAATGTAGTTGAAGTTGTAGATCACTACAATAATAAAGTTGTTTTTCCAACCACTGAGTGTCTGTATGTTGTTTTCAACCGAAAATCTAAGCTTCAAACAGCCGTTTCAAATAGTCGGATTTTTTTTTTATTTGAATTTACATAAATTTTAAAATCAAAAGTCACACTTTTAAACCATTTTGTCAAATTAAATCCATCCTCTCTTTGCCGTAGCAAACGTCAGATGATTATTCGAGAGCAAGTGCCTGAATTAAATCGCAGACCTTTCGCCTTCAGGAAAAAACAGCTGGCTAGAAGATCTAATTTATGGGTTTTCTAACTCTGCGAATTTAAAACATATCCTCCTATTTCTTTTTAAATTTGGCATTAATTATATTATCAATAATTCGCTGTGATAGCCATTTTTAACACTTTACAATATAATTGAAAAGTGTTTATGACTTTGTTCATTCAATCTGTCTGTCTGTCTCTCCGTTAGCACGATAACTGCCGTAAAAATGACTTTATCCAAATTAAATTTTAGTATGTTGTTCAGGCAATCTGTGGGACCTATGGGAATATAAATGAATAATATCACCCAATTAGTTTTGGATTGAACCCGGGTTGAAAAAATGAAATACATTGAACCCTATGGAACCTATTTTTTCAAACATTTTTTGGGTAAATTTAAAATTCACAAATTCCTTTGAAAGTTTTATGAAATATTCAAATGATCCCATAAAATATATAAAAAAAATTTCAGCAAAATATATTCAGTAGTTTTTTAAATAAAATTTAAAATAATAATTACACCCTTTATATGGAGAGATCATATGACCATTATATGAAGAGATCACGTAAACCACTTCAAAATAAACAAGAAAGATCAATCATGCATAAGCATTGATTATGAAACACTTTCCAACTGAAATGTAATTTCATTTAAAAATTTCTAAAATGTGATTCATTCAGTGGTAATATATTTTACATTATCACAGTACTACAGTAATTTATTATACTTAAATATTTAAAACTGTATCGAAATATAAATCATCTGATTCTTTATGCAAAATCAATGAATATTTCATTCATATAACTTGTATTCCAGACTCCAGAGCTAAATAATTTTGTGTGAAAAAAATTCAGCAATTCTTATGTAATTCATCTTACAATCGCTTGAGATATTTGCATTCTGCATATGTTAAAATTAGGCTTCCTTGAAGAAATAATAAAAGTTTAGGGATCATTTAAAATCACAACTATTGTAATTGCATAGGCACGGAATTTAGATACACAGATAATACACAGATAATATATATGTGTATGTGTATGTACTCAAAGTATTGGAATCGTGCCGAAGATCGGAACTCGAATTTTCAAAGTATCTACACGTTTTGGGACTTCTAGAACACGAAAAAACTACTTTTAGGAAGACGTCTGTGTGTGTAAGGGTGTATCTGTGTATGTTTCTGTGTGTCTGTGTGGATATTACATCCACTCTAATTGAAAAACTAATGGACCGAATTTCATACAATTTGGTAGGTATGTTTTTTGTGGGAAATCCTGATGTTCATTAGATTATAGTACGATTCGTAATAAAAGAATCTGCCTTCTTTGCGAAATGGCCGCAGAAATTGCCTTTATCCACTCTAGCTAAAAACTAATGAACCAAATTTAACAAAATTTGGAGTATAATATTTCAATAACCTACAAGTGATTTATATACCAAATTTAACAAAATTTTGTATATAAATCATTTGTAGGTTATTCTACTACGATTCGGGAAAAAGGAACGGGCTATTTTTGCGAAATGGCCAGCAAAAATCGTTATATATAAAAATAAAAGACTACGTGTGCTCAATTATATCAATTAAATTCCTATATTATATGTGATTTTTGACAACAAAAAGAATAAGACTAACCCCATTACTCTAGGACTAGCCGTTCTTGAGATATTCTAGTTTTTTCGCGTTTTCGCTACGCCACCTTTGACAATAAGTCTAGCTATCAAATGAGAACCAAATTTAAGTTTAACGTGTAAATTCAATGTCATTTAAAATACTTATGTTGTGCAGATAAACTCAAATTATCATTGAATAAATAAAGAGAACGAATATGAGTCTGCAGAGAAAGACATGTGCTGTCCACATCAGAATTTTTAACAATATTACACCAATGATTTATAGAAGTGAACGGGGATTATTTTCAGGCCATTTCGAAAAAAATGTATGATCTATATATAAAGATCCATCAAATTTTTGTCGAATAAAATGTTCAACAAATTTAAGCTGTGTACCAAATTTTAACTCTCTAGGACGTAGGAAAGTGCATTTAAAATGCCATCAATTAAATTTATCATGAAGAGTTATATAAAATTTAAAAAAAATGAAAAATTGTTATCTACCAAATTTGTTTTAAAATATGAAGCCACTCCCATATGCAAAACGTTTAAACAAATGGGGAGATATTTATTATATAATATCTCTCTCTTTTCTTTCTGGAAGATATCCCAAAGTCAGAATTTAATTGAATTTGTTTTTTTCCCTATATTAAATAATTTTTTTAATTAAAAAACTACTTAACATATTTTACTGAATTTTTTTTTATATATTCTATGGGATAATGTGAATATTTCCTAAAAATTTCGAAGCAATTCGTGAATTTTAAATTTACTTAAAAAATGTTTGAAAAATTAGGTCCCATAGGGTTCAATGTATTTCATTTTTTCAACCCGGGTTCAATAAAAAACTAATTGGGTGATATTATTTATTTATATTCCCATAGGTCCTACAGACCGTCTGAACAACATACTAAAATTTCATTTTGATAAACTCATTTTTACGGCAGTTATCGTGCTAACGGACAGACAGACAGACAGACAGACAGAATGAACAAAGTCATAAACACTTTTCAACATTGTTGTAAAGTGTTAAAAATGGCATCCATCTTGTATCAAAATCGTGATTTTTAAAGTTCTTTTTAATTCATATTGAGTGTTGTATCCGTCCTAAAACCGCTTTATTTTTGCTTAAATTTTGTGCATCAATATTCTGAAACAACGCAATTACAATATATTTGAGTTTAAATGATCATCCAAATTTGATTATTTCTACAACGAAGCCTACTTTTCACTTATGGAAAAAGTAAACACCAAAATATGTAGAATGAGTTGTATAAGAATTGCTGCATTTCTTTAACGCCAAATTATTTAGTCCATGGAGTCTGCAATATAGCTGATATGAATGAAACTATCATTGATTTTACAGAAAAGCAAACGATTTTTTGATGAAGTTTTGAGCATAGAATTAAATTACTTGTCCTTCCATGGTTTTAAGTTTTAAATAAAATTAATTATTATACTATTGTGATGAAAGAAATGAATGGAAAAATATTTATAAATGAAATGCTGATTTTATTTAAAGAGCCAGCCGCTTTATAATTCGATGACGTCCTTTGAAAAAGTTCATTTGTTTTCGATGAAGTTTTCAAATATAGTAAATTATTGTAGTATTGTGATAATTTTAAAAATATTACCGAGGAATATATCGCATTTTAGAGATGTGTAAACTAGGCAATTTATATTTCAATGCCGTCATTTGAATGAAGTTCATTTCTTTTCGATGAAGTTTTAAGTTTTCAAATATAGTACATTAATGTATTGTTGTGATAATTTTAAAAATATTACCGAGGAATGTATCGCATTTTAGAGATGTTTAAATAAAATTGCATTGAAGTTGGAAAGTGTGTCATAATCAATGTTTTATGCATGATTGATCTTTCTTGTTTTAATTTTGCTTTGGGTGTAAGGGAACTTTTCTTCTTTCTTGCGACTTCAAGCATTTGTGTCGTTATATTAACGATCGGTGATCGGTCGCTTATTTATCATATCAAATCATCGCTTATTTACATATCAAAGAATCTTATTAAGAACGTATCAAAGGAACTTATTTAGGACGTATCAAAGGATCTTATTTAAGGCGTGTTACGCCGGAGTTGTATAATTGGCATGGTTGGACATGGAAATTTGGAATAGTTTTAGTTCAAAACAGCCGATTTGAATATTGAGTGGTTATCTGTATCTGTATTATTTAAACAGCAGGCACTTATTTGGCACCCGAGCAACGCTGGGTAATTTATTCTATTTTTTAAGAACTGAAATATATAAACTTAGCATATTTTTATTAAGTTTTCGATTTTCATTTAACTGTGATCAAACTTATTCCTTCTTCTTTTTTTGTCTGTCTTTATCTTTGAATGAACAATACAGTGTAATTTGTGTAAAACAGCTTTTGTGGTTTGTTAAGAATTTACTTGCTTAAAACATTTATAATTTATGAATGGATGACTCCAGGTAATAATCCCATAAATGTATATTTTAGTATGCATATTTTAGTTTTTCGTATTTTCTCTACGCCACCTTTGAAAATAAGTCCGGTTACCGAATGAGAACGAAAATTGAATTAAAAGTGAATTAAATTTAATTAAAATAAAAAAAACGTGGATATAAGTCTGCAGGGAATGTCATGTACTGCCCACATTTCTTTTACTATTTCTTTTACTATAACATTTTTGCGCATACAACATATTAATTAATATGTTCATTCGTTTTGTTAAAATGTAAGTAAAAATATATATATGGTGTAAAAACATCCGAAATTAACCGCACAATTTTAGCTGTATAAACTGCATTTAAAGTAACCTTACTTATTAAATAAATAAGGGAATAAGAAAGAAATTGATTTTAAAATTTAAAAAATACATATAGTATTAAACCAAAGAAGTATTATTTTGTAGTTCGAAAATTTTCTTGGTCCAGGCGTCTTAAAGAGTAAGAACATGTCCTCAATGATGTGACAGAACCGGTGCGTCAGTACTTTATTTTACCAAAGCTCTTCTGCAGAGAATACGCATTAGCTGTTTCAGAAGAATTTGCTAGGTAACAACGTCTATGGTAACTGTTCAAATCAAACAAACCATGCTAATGAAGATATTTTGCGTAACATATATTTCCATGTTACCAAAGTTTATGACAATTCGTTATTGCAGAACTTTAGAAATAGCAAACCCGATCCAGTGGTGTTTCTTGCTTCACTATGATCAGGATTCAAAAATTTGATTTCAACTACTTATATTCTGCATTTAATGTGTTGTTAGTGAATAGTGACATATATTTTTATTTTCGGTTTACTTTTGTGTATAAGCAAATCTAACTCATCCAAATCCGAAATCTGCATATATATATATATCTATGCATAAAAGCATGTATGTATGTATTATGTATTCAAGTATGCATATATAATATTATAACGAATTACCCGACGTTGTCCGGGTCCTAAATTAGCGTCCACTAAGTAAAAATAATTAAATATGCGCCCGTTATCGAAATAATACATTGGAACAAAATTTTAAACGGTTCGATCCGAAAATTGCCACATTCAAAATCGTACGTGCTTTCCGCAAAAGTAAAAAACATATAATAAAAATCTGATGTGGGCAACACATGACTTTCCTTATATAATGCAATGAATTTACTTCTTTTACAGTTTAAAAAAATATTATTCTTATAGAAGATACTTATATTCTTTCAAAGATATTGAATTTTCTTGAATTAGTAGTCATTTTCATTGATTTAGCGTCATTTTTATCCTTTTAGCGATATTTTCGTTAATTTGGCAACATTTAAAAATGTCGCCAAGTTGGTGACATTCCGCTAAATTCGTCGCCAAAATCTCGCCAAGCGTTATGGATGGAGAATAAGTTATTCTTATAGCAGATAAATGACTATTGGCGCTCAAATACAAAAGTATTACTCAAAGTATTTTTTCTCGTGAATGGAACGAATTAGATCCACGAAAATGATGTCACCCAATTTATCGCATGATATTACATATGAGAAGTGAACATGTTTCTTAACAGTTAATTTTTTTTTTATTTATGGGACTTTTTGATAAATTTATTTGAAAAATGTGCAATATCTCGAGAACGGATCATGCTAGCATTCTAAAATTTATGTCAATCGTTTTCTAAGGAAAAATTACATAAGAAATACCTATTTGCGTAACTTTATTAAAGGTTTTGATTTTTTGATGATTTTTTAAAATTTCACTCGAAGATTTAGGAGGGTTTTGCAGATTTGATTGTGTTTTGAAACGTATTCATGGATTGTGATTTTTGTACCAAATTTCATTCGAATCGCTCTATTCGTTCGTGAGATATCGTCTCCACAGACTCACACACACACACACACACACACACACACACACACACACACACACACACATACTTTTACACACATACACGCACATACTTTCACACACACACACACATATACACACACACACATCACCTCAAAAATGTTCGATTCATGATCAGGGATGCTTGAAACGTGCTCTCCATCGAAAATTTGAATTCGTATTTTAGACCCCGTCACAATACTTTCCTTATACATTATGTATATAAGGAAAGTAATAAATAAATAAATGAAAGGATTGATGTGAAGGAAGGCGCGGCAGTGCTTACTAGCCCTACTAGTACTAGTACTCTGTGCTTCTTACTTGGGCTTGCGCAGTAAAATCCACCGGTAGATAAGTCGAATCCGTGCAGTGCGCAAGAACTTCGCGGAAAATGCTTTAAAATCATTTAATACGAATAAATAATTACAAAAAATTAAAATAACATATGAAATAATTTTTTTTATTAGAATGTTAAGGTATATGCGCAACTTTTAGCCGAATTATAGACTTGTTCTAATGTTAGATTTTTGAATGCAAGGATATATATCAGAGAATATATATATATATATATATATATATATATATATATATATATATATATATATATATATATATATATATATATATATATATATATATATATAGATAGATAGATAGATAGATAAGGAAGCTAATTTAGAACATGAAATATATGGCATACCATAGTTTAATAACATTAAAGAAGTTAAATGATATCCGTCGAAGAGAATTTGAAATATTATCTAACAAAAGGAAAATGTGATACCAGAGAATTAAAATTTATTTTATTTTTATACTAAAAGGTGATATAAGCAACAAAATATAGGAATTAAATTAACAGTTTTAAGAATGATACATACAATCTAAGCACGTGCATCAAATGAATGGTGCATGACGGAAACCCAAAATATTAAAAATAATGAAGAAAAGATATAAAATTGAATAAATATATATCCATGTAACTACAAAGAATATCTTTTTAAATTCATAATAACCATTATCCGAAATACCTACCCGCCCAACCTTATTTTTTCATTTATTAAAACACATTTTAATTTTAAATTCAACACCTTGCTACAATTACAGCAGCATATTGACAGACCATTCTCAAACAATTTTAAATAATTTTTCATCTCTATGTTTCACTTCCCACAGCTGAAATCTTAGTATATAGAATTAACTGTAACCTGTTTTGAGTTAAAATGCGTAGTCAGTATCACATGATCTGCTTTGTTAAGCAGCACAAGGGGTAACTACATTTAAATTATTATATATTCTTATTCCTTTTTATTACATTGCATTTTCCTATAAATATTTAGCCACACGCTAGTATATTTGATTATATTTGATTTTCATATTTGATTTCTTATATATCTGATCCATTTTATATTTTCTTCTACGTCGGGTCATGTGCATTATTTCTGTAACACAATTTACAGTAATGCACACAGAAACGTAGAATCAGCATTAACGAAACATGTATGGCCCTTGATAACGTACATGGTTTCGGAAATGCTTTTCACTTTATTCAATTTATTCAATTTCCAAAAAAAATTTTGGGTGAAGCTAGAAAAGGTCTAGCTCATCGACCAAAACAATGTTTCTGTTTTGCCACTTTTCATCTTAAAAGCATTTCTTGCATTTACACCATGTATGTTTATGCAGGGAACAAGGGGATTAGTATCTTAAGTACCTGCATTACATATATGATTTATATAAAAATACTTTCATCTTAATGTATAGTTACAAAAAAAATTTTCACCCATCTTTACCACATGTAATTCTTATTCCATTCCTTAACTTATATATGGAACAAGGAAAAAGGGGTATTTTATACCAATTTAGTACCTGTTTTATTTATAATGTTTATTTATCATGTTCTTTTTAAAATATTCCACAGCTTGTCGTATAGTCTTTTTGATGTCGCATTTACATTTCAGTCAATAATCTTCCTTTCACTTTTGCTATACAGAACATTTTCTATTAATGATCAATCTCAGGTATATATAATACAAGTAAAATAAAAATTCTTCAAGTATATATATATATATATATATATATATATATATATATATATATATATATATAGATAGATATATATATATATATATATATTGTATACAAAAATTTATGTGTAATATTTTCAGAATGCTAAAAAAAAACCTGTGTAAAAGTTACTTTTCAATAAAGGAATACAATTTATAAATCCTCTTCTTGCAGGTATTTTTGATCGCAATCGCCGAACTTTCTTTCTTCTTCCATTTTCCCGGTTATTTGTCGTAATCTTTTAATCATCCATCTCTTAATCACCCCTTTCACTTTTCTACCTTTTCCAATTTCCTGTTTGGAGGGGGGTGGCTTGATTTTCAAGCCCCCCCCTCCTTTCGAGCTCGCCCTCAAGAGGATATCGCCACTTAGGGATGGTCAGTTAAGCACTGGAAAGAAACAGACGGAAAAGAAGATTAAGGTCTAGAATATATACTGAAACTGATTTGGCACATGAGCTACATTTTCTAGTATATTAATTAATGCCTTCAATGGATAACTACATCTGGCAAAGCTAACTTGATAGCAAAGAGGTACAGGAAAATTTGTGAACCTTCATTGAAGATAAATTTTGAGCATTCACTGTCCATTCATGTATGAAACGCTATTAACGATTAAAGACTAAAATTTTGTTGTATTCAACTAACGGTTTGAATTCAGACCAACCGTTTCCTCAAAATGTTATTCTAGGTTTTTCATCTTTGTCGTAATTGTCAAACGTCTTTTTTTCTTTCTTGTTCGTCTGTTAGACGTTCCCTGGTGATCTAGAACATTAAGTTTTTCGCCTAAAATATCGACCACATGACAGAACCTAACTGAGCGGGATTTTTAATTTTCTCTCCCCCGAGAAAAAAAATACAGATTTTTTTTTTAAATTCTCCTTATAAAATTTGAAAAAAAGAGAAATCACGAACGAGATTCGCCGAAAACCTAGATGACTAAATCTTTACACACTTATAGTATCAAACATTGAACAGAACTTAATGGAGCCAGATTTTTTTATTTTACTTCCGGAACCGAACAAAATGAGAAGATTGTCGAAAATTATTTCCAAACCTCTCGGAAGACCCCCACCTCCCTGTAACTTAGAAGGCTAAAACCTTTCACACTTATCGTTCACGAGACAGAATGTAACTGTGACAATTTGCGATCAATACGACTATTTTCGGCGCTAAAGGCCATACACTGCAAAAGAAAGCAGTTGCAACTTTTTTGTAGAGTGTTAGTTTCCCTGTCTGACAAGTTTAAACGCATGTATAACTTTCTAAAACTTCCTTTAAAAAAAAGCTGGCATAAGAAAACTAGATGACTACAATTATTTTGAGGGCATTTGGTGCCATCTTCCAGGTCAGAATATATGCTTTTTCGTAACAACCGCTGAAAAAAAACTGGCAGTTCTTATGTATATATTTCTTCATCTCGACATTTAGCGAAAGTATTCAAAAAATTTTAGTTCGTTTGTTTAGGAAAGCATTCACTAATGCCATGAAATTTCATTATATTCTTTTGAACTCGCTTTCCTCTATTACTAGTCCATGAAATTTCATTATATTCTTTTGAACTCGCTTCCCTCTATTACTAGTCCATGAAATTTCATTATATTCTTTTGAACTCGCTTTCCTCTATTACTAGTCCATGAAATTTCATTATATTCTTTTGAACTCGCTTTCCTCTATTACTAGTCCATGAAATTTCATTATATTCTTTTGAACTCGCTTTCCTCTATTACTAGTCCATGAAATTTCATTAAATTCTTTTGAACTCGCTTTCCTCTATTACTAGTCCATGAAATTTCATTATATTCTTTTGAACTCGCTTTCCTCTATTACTAGTCCATGAAATTTCATTATATTCTTTTGAACTCGCTTCCCTCTATTACTAGTCCAGGCGTCAGCTGTCTGGGAAGTAGCAGATGTTTTCGATTCAGATTTCTCTTATCGTCTGCGCGTTATCTCAAATGCATTTCACAGCGTTTTTCGCAATTTTTAAAAATCTGTATAAAAAACAGCTATCGACTTCATCAAAATTCCGGCTTCTAGAGGGTATTCCAAATTCATCTGTCTCCTGTTTAAAAAACAACAGTGGGTTTTGACAGATGTATGATCTCCGCACCCCCCTTCATCAAAACAGTTTTTTGTAATATCTAAAATCTATTAAATTTTTCGAATTTTCAAACGTTTTGGACTCATCTCCTGTTTAATATCTGCGTTTAAAAAAATCGCGAGCTTTTAAGTCAAGTAGAGGCTTCTAATATTATTTCTTCCTTTAAAATCACCTTGCATACAGAATCTGGAAACATTTTCTACAGATATATGTGTGTGTGTGTGTTGTTCAATATTGCAACCAAATTAAAAGAAACTGAAAGCGAAAAAACTTAAAATGATATTTTCTTTGAAGATTTTCCTTAAATTGCTAAGGTCTCCAATTCCAAAAGAAAACTTAAATCAAACAACTTTACTGGAAATTTCCATTTTATTAAAGATTTCAGCTCATAGAAGGGCGCCGTAAAGAGGATTATTTATCAGTGCTTTGTAAATTCGGCACCTGTTTTCGAATGTTTTAACTTAATTTATCTCTTTTCTATAGAATATACGGGAGAGTGGGTATGTCTTATCAGTTCCAAATTTTGCTAGAGAAACTAGCTGCTATTAGCGTAATAGAAATAAAAACTAAAACTAATTGCTAATAGTCTTTATCAGAAATTTTAAAAGAATAAAATTGCTTTTTTGATGAAATTCACGTTAAATAAAATTTGATGTGAACAAACAGCACATGACTTTGTATACATAATTTTGTACGTTTTCCCCATTGAAATAATCATGTATAAGAACCGCGACATAGTGTTTTTAGCACTGAAGTAACGTCATCTAAATTAAAATTGGGCACTTGTGGCAACTTATAACTCCAAACCAACTCACGTTCAAAATATTTATCAAAATGCAATTGATATTGAATGAGTATCCCGTAAAATAAGTGATTTTTTACTTCTAGCGAACTCTTGGGCGTCAAAATACAAAACTATTTCAAAAACTATCTTCTCTCGTGAGTGGAACGAACTAGATGCACGAGAGTGATGTTAATATAGATTTGCTGCATAATATGATTATTGCATATGGGAAAATAAAGCTATTGGATGGCATTTACTACTTGTTTTTATATAATTTTTCTTTTGATAAATTTATTTGAAAATCACGATATATTTGTAAAACGGTTTCGTGTAAATGTTCTAAAATTTATGCCATATGTTTACTAATGAAAAATTGCGTATGGAAGAATTTTTTATTTAACAGTATTAAATATCCTGATATTTTAATGATTTTTTAAAAATTCGTTTGAAAGTCGTAACATAGTATCTTGAAAATGATTCATTACAGGCGGTCTACACTTTCTATTATTCATTTTCTAATTAAAAATTGTATGTAATGATCATCTATTTTTTTACCATTATTGAAAATCTTGATCTTTTAATGATTTTTATTTTCCCAGTTTTTACATATTTCAGTATTCACTTATAGTAATAATAGTACCACATTAAGTTCGAAACGCTACATTAATTTGCGATATATCGCGTATGCACACTAACATATATATGCACACACAGATTTCACCTCCAAAACATTCTATTCGAGTTCCAAGATGTTTGAAAGTGCTCCTCCGTCAAAAAATCGAATTCGAATTTTCGGCTCCTTAAAAATTTTTCCTATACATTATACTATATGTATGTAGGGAAGGTGAAAATTATAAGACGTTTTCATACTGTCTGCGCAGTTAATCTATATTCGAGGCTAATGATACCTACAAGAACGAAACCGGTCCGCCGATGCTGATAGCTGCTTGGAACATCATTACAAGTTATAGCAAGTGCGAAGAACCGATATCATCCCAACAGGAATTAAATCCAAGGATCTCGTACCGACCCAAAAACGCTCTATCCACTGAGCTACCGAGTATTTCCTTTTATACTTTAAGTGGATCCTACATTCGTTCTCTTCCGATTTTCAAGTGCAACTTCTGATCTGTATGACTTCTTCGTTCCTCTACTATTTTTATAAATGATAGCATCCTATTCATCGTACCTCGTGTGAATTGAAAATCGCTGCCATAAATCACAAGGTTCTCAGAAGCGTGAGATCTTGGCATAGTATATGTAACTATATCTCTAGCTATTTCCGAAATAATCTTGTTATATTTATAATTACTACGATTCTAAAAATGTCAATTAGTTTTTAAACATCTGAGCCTCAGGCTGTGTGAAATTTTGCATTTTTACTTATTTCATCTCCTGTTTTATTTTTTTCCTGATATGACAATAACAGTGAAGTCGGTGAATGATGCAATAACCGAACCAAGGTATCACCCGAACCAAGATTTCTTTTAATAAGAGATTGAATCTCATAGATATTTTATCCATTGTGGACTTTCAAGACCAGCCTGTGATGGAGCCCTTAGCACTCTGATCTTCAGATTCACAGGAGCCTGGTTTAAATATTAAATAAGACTAAAAAAACCTTGAGGAGAAATGCAAGCTTGTAGAAGTTTAGAATTTAAAAAGCTACTTAGCAGATCTTTATCTAAGTAGCTTTTGAGTGCATGAAATCAACCATATAGTTAAAACAGTAGTAAAAATTCCAAATAATTTGCGGAGGGACAAGTTATTGACAGACATACAAATTCTTTATTTGAAAAAATGTCCTCATCCTACAGGGCAGTTAAGGTCCTTCCTTCTACACAGGGCAGTTGAGGACTGTTTGGACGGTCTATAGGGCAGTTGAAGGGCAGCTGAGGTCCTTCAACTGCCCTATAGACCGTTCAAACAGTTACCTTACACCTTTCTGGTAGGTCGGACGGTCTGGGTTTCAACAATCAACAACAACTACCCCATAGAAGTTGCGAATCTTCATCATACACGGTACCAGGAATACTTCATCCTACGGAGCATTTGGTATCCTTTGTCTTAAAAGACAGTCGGTATCTTTCATCTTACAGGGTATTTAGGATCCTTCATCCTGCTGGATATTTGGGATACTTCATCCTACTGGGGTTTTAAGATTCCTTCGGATCCTTCATCTTACTGGGTTTTAAGGATTCTTCATACTTAGGGTATTTGGGATCATTCACCCAAAAGCATTTGGGATTCTTCACCTAACAGGGCATTTGAGATCCTTCATCTAACAGGGCATTTGAAATTATTCACCCAAAAGAACAGTTAGAATCCTTCATTCGATAAGGCAGTTCAGATTCTTCCCCCGACTGGGCAGCTAGAATCCTTAATTTTACAGAGAATTTAGGATTCCTCATCCTAGAAGGCAGTTGGGATCCTTCACATCTACATGGTAGACAGTATCCATCATTTTACAGAGCATTTGCGATATTTCGTCCTACATAACAGTTGATATCTATCGTCTTACAAAGCAAATGGGATCCATCATTCTACTGGGTATTTGATACATTTCATCTAATATGGTAGTTTGGGCCTTTCATCAGACAAGTCAGTTAGGATCTTTCATCAGACAAGGCAGTTAGGATCTTTCATCAGACAAGGCAGTTAGGATCTTTCATCAGACAATGCAGTTAGGATCTTTCATCAGACAATGCAGTTAGGATCTTTCATCAGATAATGCAGTTAGGATCTTTCATCAGACAATGCAGTTAGGATCTTTCATCAGACAATACAGTTAGGATCTTTCATCAGACAATGCAGTTAGGATCTTTCATCAGACAATGCAGTTAGGATCTTTCATCAGACATGGCAGTTAGGATCTTTCATTCTATAGAGTATTTGGTAACCTTAATCTTATAGGCTAGTTGGAATCACTCTGTGACATCATTCATAGTATCAAAATTGTTATTGTACTTCCATTTAGTGCATTTTATTTAGTTTATAAACTAAATTAGATAATCGAATATTCAGACCATTTTAATATATATTCGTTTACATCATAAAAAATTGACGCAAAAGTTTAAACTTCTTTAGAACTTTTTAAGAAGTCAGTATTTTTAAATCGGACAAAGATCATGTCACTACGGCAAGAACATGTTTTAAACGAATAAAAACAAAGGAAAAATAAGACAAACTCGACATTTCTACTAAGTTTTTGAATAATTGAAGGCGCTTGTTGCTTCTGCACCTTAAAATTTTAATGCTCTCTCACTAACCCGTGGGTTCCAATGAAAGTTAATGATTAGTTCTCGTCCGCCAAGTGGACTTGAGACCATCCCTGGGGTATGGGCGGGAAATCGTTCGTGATTTGAGTCAGACTAGATTCCCCTTAATTCCAAGTTGCTTTACTCTTAAATTATGAAGAGGATTTGTTGAATTCGGAATTTGAGAAGAAAGGTAGCACTCTAATAGGTTCTAAAGTGGGGGTGTGACATGTGAAATTGAGGGAGCGTTAAATCATCCGATCGTGAACCTGCTTCTGCATTCTAGATTTTTAACTATTTACTTTGGAGCGAGAAAAAATTGGAACAAGAAACAGTGATTAGATTGTTTCAATTGAGATTTGTACAGTGAGTGATAACGTAATTGATTGCACAGGGAAAAGCTGTTGTACAATGAAGTGACTTTTATATTTAGTCTTTTTCCCTACTCCATGAAGGGAAACAATCCCAGCCATTGCTCTGACGTTTAAATATTTTTTTTACACAAGTGAATAAAAAAATCTAATGTGACCAGCACATGACTTTTCCTACCGACTCAAATTCATTTTCCCTTTATTTCTTTAATAATTCATTAAATTAAGATTAATTGCAGAAAATAACACTGAATTTGCATTTTTAATTCAAATTTTTTTTTGTATTTATTTGGTAACTGGCGATTTTTACAAAGGTGGCATAACAAAAATGCGAAAAAAAACTAAAATATCTCGAGAACGGTTAGTCCTAGCGTAATGGGGTGGTTTTATTTGTTTTCTCGTCAAAGATTACGTATAACACAAGCATTTAATTGATACATTTTAATATACGTAGACTTTGAATTTTGGCGATATTTGCAATCCATTTCGTAAAAAAAAGCAGGTTCTTCTTTCCCGAATCTTATCAAAATCTAATCAGCACTATGGTATCTCACAAGTGACTTATCTACTGAATTTTGTAAAATTTAGTCAATTAGTTTTTTAGCTAGAGTGGATGAGATTTTTGTGGACTATTTCACAAAAAAGGCGGGGTTTTTTGTTCAAAATCGCACCAAAATCTAATCAGCACCAGGGTCACACACAAGTGACTTACCTGTAAAATTCTATGAAATATGGTACATTAGTTTTTGAGTTAGAGTGGATCCATTCATTACACAGACAGATAGACACACACACAGACGTTACGCTAAAAATAGTTTTTTCATGTTCTAACGGTCCCCAAACGTGTAAATCCGTCGAAAACTCGAGTTGCGATTTTGAACACGATTCCAATATTTTCCCTATACATTACCAAATATTGCAGGGAAAGTAATAAACAATTGATAAAAAATAGTTATGCTTTTTCTGTAAATATTATAGAATCCTTATTAACCCTTTCGCGCGTGACGTCACAAACTGGAAATCTACTTTCTCTCGTCCCTGCGTTGGACGGTAAAATCGCTACAGTTGCGTATTTTTCGAAGGCTACATTTATTATAAATTGCTGAGCTCACAATATGCGGTACAATTTTTCAATATACCTTACTCAAAGACGGCTTATAATTTACGTTTTTTATCCTATCTCATGCAATATCATAGCTGAATCCATTACCTACATCGGCGTTTATGCCGTCCAACATGGCGGCATAAACAACCGTGACGTCATATTATGACGTAAAGTTCTTATATAAAGAGTTGGTGCATCCGCCATTTTGTATCATACTTGCCCATAGGGTTCTATTGCGCAGTGACTCAATATCAAGCATTGTGGTATAAATTCGCAAAAAAATGGGAAGATGATCGTATGCAAATTCAAAAAACAGATGCGAATGTCTATATTTCTGAATGAACAAAACAGAAGAATAAGAAAGATCAATCATGCATAAAGCATTGAATATGAAACACTTTCCAACTGAAATGTAATTTTATTTAAACATCTCTAAAATGTGATATTTTTTATATTATCACAGTACTGCAAGAATTTATTATACTTGGAAACGTGAAACTTCATCAAAAAAGCCAAAGCCATAAATCGTCTTCTTCTCTATGTAAAATCAACGAATATTCCATTCATATCACTTACATTCCAGACTCCAGAGATGAATAATTTTGGGTGAAAAAAAGTCAGCCATTCTTATACAACTCATCCTACAATCGCTTGATTTGTTTACATTCTGCGTGCTATAGAAATTAGGCTTCGTTGTAGAAATAATTAAAGTTTAGTGATCATTTAAAATAAAAAATATTGTAATTGCGTTAGCACAGAATTTAGGTACACAGATAATATGAAAAAATAAAGCGGTTTCAGGAAGGATGCAACACTAAATATAAATTTTAACAATTTTTAAACATCACGATTTTTACACTGGGAAAAAATGGATGCCATATTTTATTTTGAAAGAAGTCACGTGATCTCTTCATATAATATGGGTGAAATTATTATTTAAATTTTTATTTAAAAAACTACCTAACATATTTTGCTGAAATTTTTTTTACACATTTTACGTAATAATTTAAATATTTTCTAAAATTTTCAAAACAATCTGTGAATGTTAACTTCACATAAAAAATGTTTGAAAAATTAGGTCCCATAGGGTTCAATGTATTTCATTTCTTCAACCCGGGTTATATCCGAAACTAATTGGGTGATATTGTTCATTTTCATTCCCATATGTTTCACATACCGTCTCAACAACATAATAAAATTTCATTTTGATAAAGTCATTTTTACGGCAGTTATCGTGCGAACGGGCAGACAGACAGACAGAATGAATGAACAAAGTCATAAGCACTTTACAACTATGGAAAGTGTTAAAAATTAATTTATTGTTGAAGAGATGAATGCAAGAATATCGTTTTTCGCCCAGTAGGGGGATAAGGGCGCCAAAACAGGCGCGTTGTAAAGAGACTAACGCTGGTTCCCACTCTTTGTAGCCAAGAAGTTTCTTACTGTGTGATAGAATATGGCGGCCATAGGTCAGCTTGTATTATAGAAGCTCTATTATGACGTACGTGCAAATGATCAATACAAGGTTCCTAGGAACGTCCTTAAGCACCTCAATAAAATGTCCATAGGTGTACACGTTAGGAATATCTATGATAAGGTTATCATATCCAAGCTAATGAAAATGATTATAGCGTCTCTAGCTGAAAATTAAAAAAGTTAGAAAAGAGACATCTGTCCGAACTATAAATTAGAACGGTTGGTTGTATATAAATAATGTTAATCAAGAAAATGTAGGATATTTTTATTTGCGCATGGTGGTGTAAAACAAATTTTATGTGAACAGCCGTTCTCGAGCTAAAAAAATGTTGGAAATAAGAAAAAATTTCCGAAATTTATAAATTTTTCGAACAAAATTCCAAGATTTTAAATTTTTTTTCATTACTTATAGGCTAAGTTTCATGCGTATGTAGAGTTTAAAATTTCATCTTCAGCGGTTTGTGCTGTGTAATTCATCTCTTACAGAGACAGCCAGTCTCTACTAAACTGCATATATAGGATATCCAAAAACTTTAAACAAATACTTATGCTGTTATTACTGAAACATCTTTATTTCAGATTTCCTTTGAAAGCTTGTAAATATTATTTTTCTTTTGCAACATTTCGTTTAATTTGATCTGGGTTTTTTTTTTTTTTTGTCAGTGTGATTCAAATCTTTGAGGCCCTAACACATCTGGTTCCATGGATGTGGCATGTTGTTATCTTGCGTGGTGCACTTTAATTCTTTGGATATCGGGATAGCCCGTCCTGGACTCGCTAAAGGACTATATATAGTTAAGAATAACTCAAAAACAGGAGCAGCTAAAAATTCCAAATTTAGCATGTTAGTGTCTTTTACAGTATATTTTAACTTTTTAGAATTTGAGCTTTGTTAGACAAGCCCGTCCTGACCCTCCATAGGAATGTAATCTTTTTTTTTTAAGTAACTCAAAAACCGAGCACTTAAGAAATCCAAATTTAGTATCATTATCTTTTGTAGAATATTTTGATTCTTTAGATTTTAAACCTTATTGGGTCGACTATTGTGATCCCTCTATAAGAATGTACTTGATTTTAGAAAATAACTTGAACCGAAGCAGCTAGAAATCCCAAATTTAATATGTCGTTGTCTTTCATATATTTAAGTTGCATATGCATTTTAACAAATACATTTTTTATACATTTAAGTTACATACAAATAATACAAAGGGAGTAATTTAAAAAACTACGATTTTTATTTTATTTGTTTACTTTTACGTTTCAAACTTATACTATTCATTTTAGATTCTTCTAAAGCGGTTAAGCGCTCATTAACTAATACATAAACCTCATTGTAAGAATCAAAGATTCAAACTTCGAACTTTTTTAACGGACTTTCCTTTTCATTAGGACGTACTCAAAAGGCAATTTCTATTTCATTAAACGCTGTTTTTACAGTTCATGTTTAAAAACATTCACCGGGAGTAGAAAAAAAAATAAACTAAAATTTTAAACGAGCGTGCTTGTTGTGAACGTCCTAAACGTAACGCTGCCTGTCATGTATAATTATGTCTTGCGAAAAACCGACACAACTTTAGCGAAAGGAATTTTTAAAAACCTTTTTTTTTTACTCTCCAACATCCTATACTAGTTCCTTATTCACAATTATTGTTGGAGTCTTGCATATACGGCTTTTTCTTTTTGCCTTGCCTTTTTTTTTTTTTAAGTTTCATTTTTTTTCTATCCCTCTCTCCTCTCTCTCTCTCTTCTTCCCCCTCCTAAACCCATTATA
Organism: Amaurobius ferox; assembly: GCA_951213105.1. Lineage (NCBI taxonomy): Eukaryota > Metazoa > Arthropoda > Arachnida > Araneae > Amaurobiidae > Amaurobius > Amaurobius ferox. Next base: position 98,535,504 of record OX578143.1, on the reverse strand, counting down.
AAGAATCTAATTCTATATTTTAAGTGAATTATTTCCAGTGCGAAATGTTTCTTTTTAGAATACTTTCTTTTGTAAGTCAATTAGAAGGTTCTTTTAGGCGAATTGACGTGTCCTTAGGTTCCTCTTGTTTGGCTAGAAATAAAGGCGACCGGGCTTTTGCTAAAAAAAAAAATAATAATAAACGTAAGTGGATGGAATGAAAAAAAAAGGAATTCAAGTTTTTAGATGCTTATGTAAAAGTTGCCGAAATATAGGGAGACAAAATACTTATCTGTCAGAGGTGATAGGCTCGAAGCAATCTCAATGCGTTTTAAGATGCTAATATAGTTCTTTTTTTTTCGTTTTCTCTTTTATAATGAAAGACGTGGCGGCATTAAAATGGGAGGACACTGTATGCAGGTTTATACACATTTCAAATTAAGCGAGTTTGTTTTTGCGTCGCACCTCTACAGCGAGAGGATTTTTCATTAAATTAAGTGAGAGAATATGAACCGTGCTTTTATTCTTTTGTGATGTCTTCTTTAAGGATAATTCGATTCGAAAGAAGTTCGTTTTTTATTAGATGCAATTAGATAAGAAATGTATGATGAAACAAAGTATTTGACACTTTGAAATCTCTAAGTGCTTTCAGTTCTGCTAGGATGGACATAAAGTTAGATTTATCGAAATTCTGTTGGATAGAATGTAAGGTGTTCTATCCAATCAATCTGAATAATAAATGAATTCAAAATTAAAATAATACATTCTTGTTTTGTTTTTTTCTTTTATTTATTTTCACTTATTGAAACGAAGCGATTTGATAGTGTAACATCTTCAACATCAAATCAAATCTTGTTGCGTGCAAAAGTTTCGTTTGCATAGTAAAACTCAAATCATTCGTGTAAAATTTTGTACAGAGCTTGAACTCGTCATTTTTCATGTCATATTAAATCCCAAATTTTAAATTTAGATTTATATACTAAGATATCTGAGGTCTAAGATCAAATAACGTTAAGCCTATGGAGAAAAATTAATTTCAAGAAAATCAAATGCCGAACATAATTTTCTATTTGTTTAGTATACAAGTGCATAATTGTATACAGTTGTATATAATTGTGCACCAAATATATTTTTCCATTTGTTTAGTATACAATTGTATAATTGCACAAGTTACTAGGCTGCCTTGTACATTAATTATTTAATATTCAATATTTTGGATTTAATATTTTTAGTTTTTATTACTTTCATGAAATAAACGTTTCAGTTATTAAACATGTAGCTAGATATCTTGATTTGCTTTAGTTTGAGATCGCAAGATACAGCCTAGTTTATCTAACATCTAACATAATACAAGAAAATATCTGTTTGTCTGCCAGTGTCCATGTGTCTGTGCAGTCTGCGGTGGGAAATCTAAGCGTCGTACGGCCGTGAAATTCGGTACACAGATACTTCAGGATCCGAATACGTGCACCTCGGCGACGTTAATTTTTTTTAATTTCGAATTCGTTTTTTAATTATTTTATATTTTAACCCGATTTGCAACGATTTTGAACGATATTCACACAAATCAATTCCTTAGCGACCTAAAATATTATCACAGATTTTTATCTTAACATCATCGAAAATATCGAAAAATTATCTTTTAAATAAACTTTAAACGGAATCCATACAATTAATAAACGAATTTTTGTGAGTTTATTTTTTTTTCTATTTCCTCAATTGGAGTGTGACCCAGTCGTTAGAGTCTCCATAGGAGACCTAATCGTTTTTGGAGCCTCTCTATAATAAATGCAATACAAAATCCGATAACGTGACCCAATTGTTGTTTGTGCCTCTACCTTTAAAACTATGAGCTTTATAAATGAAAAAAATAAAAATAATCCTTTAAATCTGCAGACAATGTTAAAAGAATAAAAATATTGTTTCTTCCAATTGCATTTCTTTTATCGTCTGAAATATATTGCTATTATACATTTGCATGTAAATTTTAGCAATATTTTAATTATTTACATCAACATTTTACACTAAAAATTAAAATCAAAATCTTAATTATTTGTTTTATACTGAGTGGCAACATTAGGTTATTTGTTCTAACCAACAGCTTCGTTTAGAATATTCTATACATAACACAGTAAGGTTTTTATAATTTTAGAATTATTTTGGTTTTTATACAAGGTAGGTATAGGTTTAGATATTATTGTAATGGTGATATATTCTGTTTAATAATCATTTTAGAATTCGTATTTTAATAGAGTTTTAAATATTTCATTTACTTTAATTAATAGCAGAGTGATATTTCGTTGAGGATATTCTATGCACCCTTGCTTATAGAACGATGAGTTGTTTAAAGTTGTCATTTTATTATTTCAGCACAAGAAAACTCACTTCTTTTATTTTTGTAAGAATTATTATAAAATTTCAAAATGAAAGAATCCAAATATTAAAATTTTACCACAAACTGTAAATTAAGTTTCTTTGCATTATATAATCCGTACAAAGAAAGGGGTATACAGCTAATCTATAAAAAAAATTAAATAGTACAAACATTCTACCGCCAATGTCCGCGCATTTCATTTTGTTATTCATTATTGATATTTGATAGATATAATGGCTTGATAAATATAGCAATATTGGATAAATATACTGGTTTAATAAATAGTATAACAATATTTGATAAATATGATAATTTGAACATAAAATTATGCACTTGCGGAACTTGCTTAAAAGGGCAAATGCACAATACACCGATGAAGGACGGAAAAAATCGATGTTAAAAATCAATATCTAAATTCTTAATTTTTTTTTTTTCGAAATAATATGTTTTTAATCAGTTGTCACGATATTTCAACCAAGTTTTGACCGGGTTGTTTGAAATCTGGTATGATTCTCTAAGACACACGGTTAGTTATTTGGCCAATTTTTGATTGAGGTTTACCTTCCAATTTCTTCTCAAATAATAAACGAATTTTTAAGTGGAAAACCATTGATTTTTTATTTCCAGGGCTACCATTTTTTGTTCACGTTGAATATAAAAAAAATTCTACCATTCTAACTGAGTATAGTCGTAATCTTTAAAATATACGTTGAATTTTATTTATTTCAGTTGAGACAAATATCGACGTTATCTTGAAAACCGCGAAGAAAATACGTCTCATAAAAATAGCTGCCATATGCATTATTCGACGTTGCTTTTCAACAAAAAGTTCATAATTTGCTTTTTATTAAATGTACTTTTGAATAAAAATAAAAGGGTATAAAAATCGTTAACCAATTTTCCGCAATCTAAGCTCTAAAACCTTGTACCTGTATTTTCGTCCCAATACTAAGAATAATAATAAGCTAAAATTAAATTTATTGTCTGATCTTAATTATATGAATCAAAAACTTCTTTGGCACAATTCTGAGAAAAAGCATAATTAAAGCTTATCTTTTATATACATGGATTAGTAGTTTGAAATACTATTACATCAAATTTTAAAACATTATTAAATTATAGCAAAATCAATGTTTTTTTTTTTCAAAATTTAATAAAACTAAATGTAACTATCTTTGACTTGCCATGCATTGGCGTTGTAGCTTTTCTTGTCTATCCTTGTCGGCACTGAAAATGTGCGTTATCATATTCTCACATAATTATGTTTTACAAATTTTATTCAATAAAACTAAGTTTGACTGTCTTTGACTTGTCAGACATTAATACTGTAGCTTATCTATTTTTTTCAGCACTGAAATTTCGTGTTATCTCATTCTCATATAATGCTGTCCTCTTCAAGTTGCCATTAAAATGCAACGAGTAGAAAAACATTTTCCATTAAATATAACTTACTAAATTAGTCATCATTTTCCTAAAATTTACCATTGAAATTTTTTTTAACAACGAATTAGTTCATCTTTTTGAAGTATTTGTACCCTTATATCTTTTAGACTTTTAAATTGTTCAACAATTCTTAATTTAAATTTTCAACAACAGAAATTGCTCCTATCCTATATTTTTCATTACTCATAATTATTTTCTCAATTCAATGTCTTGGAGCACCACGTCTAATACCACATTATACATGCATTTAACCATTGCTGCTTGTCTATCTCAGATGACTCATTTATGTGACCATAAACAACATGTTCGTTCAACATTCTGCTCTTCCTGCAAAACTATTATTCTCTCTATAACCCAACGTTTTTGCAAATGTATTGGCTCCCTTTAAAAACTAAATAAATTTTTCATCACACCTAAGCAACTTCAGAAACTGGTGTACAACATTCACAAAATCGTTAGATACTTTAAAGCTTGTTTCACTGCTTTGGAGAACTTATCCGTTGGTTGTATGATGTCAAAATTTTTTTTCAAGAATACCAGACTAAAATGAATCATCTGATATTGAATGAAATAAACCAGTTCAAACGATAATATCTTCACCAGTTCTAACAACAATATCTTCACCCAGCTCGTATCTTTGTATGAGTCGGGCGACCTGGGACTTCAACAGTATCTTCACCGTCAAATCTTGTATTATAAATTTTCGGCGAAAATTTATAATGCAGATTTTAACAGTTTGTTAGGTTTAAATATCACGACTGACCACCTTGTAAGCAACATTTGATAGTTCAATACTGTTAGAGGTCTTTGAAAGGTTTTAGAGGGTTTAGCCCCCATCTGATTACGGGCCTGTATGGTCTTCTTAAACAAGGTGCTCCCATAGTTAGAATCGTGATAACAGCATCCATGAACTGGTGTCGCCTTTTTTATAGAAATTTTTATGCCCTTGTGACAGGACAAGGCTGAACTTGCCGGTTTTCTTTCTGTCATTTGGGGTATCATCTATTCCATGTTGAACAGCATACAAAAAGGCAAAATCGGTCAATAAATGCTGTTAGTTGCAATGGGATCAAGATTCTAACATATAAGGATATTTGATAAAAAGTAAAAAAAATTACACTCTCCTCGAACGATACTTTGATATGTCAGTGCAAAACTCACTCTCTTATCATCCATAAATCATACTTTGCTCTACGCATCCTCAGTGCATTAGTTATGACGTCGAATGATATCTCCCTCTCCAACATTCCGACACCTCCTTTCTCATCCCCATCTCACAATGAGAGAGCCTCACATTCCAAAATCATAACACCCTCGCTTCTCATTGGAGGAACTGAATTATGATTGGGCGGTATCAAAGAGATATGAATTTTGGATGCGAGGATGTCTTTATTCTATTGGCTGGTGTTTTCTTCTCTGCGCGAAGCCTATGATCTAAGGAGAAAATCATCGTGCCAGTGGTGTAAAAAGGAGAAGGAAAGTTGACGTTAGAGAATAAAAGAAACAAAATTCGGATAGATTTCTGAAGAGATATTAAAGTTGCTCGTTTTTCGATTTCTCTATATAGGATATGAGTAAAAACTGTTATAATTTTTTTATGAATTTTCAGAAACTGTCTCTTGTCATGATGCAATTTCGATCAAATCAGTATAGTTCCAGTATTCGCTATTTCCAACAATTATACCAAATTTTATTCGATTCACTTAATTCGTTCTACAGATACCATGTCTACGTGATCACTGTATCATATACACTATAAGGAATTATTGGTTTTAAGACGGATAGAACTACAAATCTCCAGCTAGTCAGACGAAGTTCTATATATTGAAACGATTGTCTTTTTCTATATTTTGAGCGAACTCTAGATTCTCCTCCAAATTTTTAGAAGAAGCAACTTCAGTTCTGTACGATCATAACCATGTCATTCATCTGCAATTTTTACACTTTTTACTGCAATTTTTACATTTTATAATTTAAAACCGCTGCCATAAATCGTGATATCCTGGGAGGAAACATATTTTGGCATTATTCAGACTTCAGTCATCCACTGCATCTAAAAGTTGCTCAGATATTACTGTAAATAACTCTTATCAAGAAATAAAACCACCGACAAAGCGAAACTGTTCATTTAGCTTATGAGACGATTATCAACCATTCTATTTTTGAAATAGACTCCTACAACTCCTGCACTTATACATATGTACACACATATATACACACACCTATACACTTATGCGTGCATAGACAGACTTAAATACATTTACATACCTACATACACTTACGTACACTTACATACCTACATACACTTACGTACACTTACATACACTGACACACACTTACATGTATTTAAACACACTTGCATGGACTTAGACACACATACGCACATTTTTACACACTTACATACACTTATATTCACATATATACACATACGCACATTTAAACATACATAGACGCACTTGCAGACACTTTCATATACTTTCACACACTTACACATTTACACACACGCATTTACACACACTTGCATACACTTGCATGATGCACAACTTTATATATACTTACATACACGCATATACTTGCACACACACATATACTTGCACACACATATATACTTGCACACACATATATACTTACACACACACACAGACAACCCCTCGAAGATGTTTTGAACCAATGACATTACTTTTCTTATGTTTGTTATACTGTGTTTATAAGAAAAGTAAAAAGAATGTTAGTTTGTAGGAAATGTTATATAGTGGTAACATCTTACTTTTCGACTACATTCCTAAACATATGTGTAGACCTGTAAAATAAAACTGCAAGAAAGACGAGAAAATATTTTTCATATTCTCATGTGAGTCTGTTATGCACAGCTGTTAAATGTTTCTTTACTATTCAGACTTTTTCCCTCATAGACAGCGTTATAAGACAGGAAACATCCCGATTTCACTGATTTAAATCTTTTTCCCCATCACATTCCCCAACAAAAACCACCTCAGAGACACATTTGGACCCTAACACCGATGACCCTATAGCCCCATCTTCTGTCCGGACACCAGGGACCGGTTATAAAGTGCAAGAGAGAGAGCAGACTCGGTTAGACCATACAGACTTATATATACTGTCTAGTCATCTCCGATCAGCCGCCATTTTGCGTGTAACGCTTCTACACCTTCCAATTCAGTTTTGTATCTTAACTTGACAAACTTTAATGTTAAAATCAAATTTAGAACCAGTCAGCTTTCTGTATGAGATAATCACTTTTTAATGTGAAATATTTTAGGGCCTGAAGTATGGAGTAAATCATGAAAGAAATGTAACGAAGATGAAACGGAAGTGAGATCATATTGTTGCAAATACGTAACAGAAAGTCATTGTAATAATTTAAAGTTCTGGGAGATAAATTTGGTTACCTTGTTAATGAATTTGGCGAAACGTCACCAACTTGGCGACTTTTATCAATTTCTATAAACTTCTCAATTGTTTTAATTGGCTAAACACTTCACGTGTTTTCTTCAGAATTTTCCAAACAAGTTATATATATCTTACACTTTCGGGTAGATAGAACCATCTGGGTCAAAATAAATTGAAGGATATAACCTCGTCATCGTTCAGTTGGGTTGTTGACGTCATACGAGTAAAATTATCTGTTGAACTCAATACAAAACCCAATATGTAATTTTTCTTGTGATTATACACACCCTTTTATGGGTGTTATAAGAAAGGAGAGAAGGTTAGCACTCCCCTTGATAAGGATGGAATGGCCCCTGGGCCTATGACACATATACGGTTAAGGCACCACAGCTTACTTTGTGGTATCCTAACCACATTTTTTTTTATTTCCAAATAGTTACCTTACACCTTTCTGGTAGGTCGGACGGTCTGGGTCTCAGCAACACCCTTTTATGGTTAGCCCAGTGGTTAATGCGCGGGAATTGCACTCGGTAGTCCCGGGTTCGATTCCCTCCACTGCCAAAATTGCAGCCGTGTTCACGCGGAATACGATCACGTTAAACATGTAAGTCTGTAAGTCCTTTCGAGAGGTTGATGATAGGGAAAGAAGGGTACGGTCCCTGTGGATGCCTCCCCCACTGGGTTTCTGTCTAAATTGGGTGGCTCTTCCCGGCCGTTCGAACAGTTACCTTACACCTTTCTGGTAGGTCGGACGGTCTGGGTCTCAACAACAACACCCTTTTATGGTGTATTATAAAACAATTCTAATAGATAAGCGTATAAAAATTTAAATTTTAGATCTGAAACATTTGGTGCTATACACCACTTCTTGTTTGAACCATTCGCACGCTCACGCAGCTTTAAAGTTACATTTAAACCATTCATCGTCGATAACTTAGTCGTTTGCAGTCCGATTCGGATAAAATAAACTGCATTTTATGAATCTATCAGTACTGCATAATTTAAAAAAAAATAAAAAAATAAAAGAAATTTCAAAAATATCGAAACCTGTCCCTTGGTACTTCACACCGTCATCATCAATCGTTTCCCATTCCAAATGGGAGAGTAAAGCTTCACATCAACCTATAACGAGTAACAGAGTTACTAACTGTTTTAACTTTCTCGTACATAGTATTGAGAAAGTATTGCTTTCTTTCGATTTCGATACTTTGATGTCAATATGTTTTAAGACCTTCTGAACACGTTTTGACTATTTTTGGAGAGATGTCCTCCTGTCTGTCTGTCTGTCTGTCTGATGTCTGTCTTCGATTTTTTGTGTACACGATAGTAACCACAAATATCAATGGATTTTCATGAAACTTTATATCCGGCTTTGTTATCATAAAATCTAGAACTAAATAGAATTTTTTTTTTTTTTAATTTGGGAGAAAACTTCGAAATTTATTCGAAATTTTATATTTTTTTAACATGGCAGCATAGGACAAAATTTGACATAATCATGCTTAAAATGGTTTATTTATCGCTCAATGATCACGAGACTTAATAGTTTCAATCATTGATGTGAAAAATAGCCGCGATAGAAATTTTTTTGTTTGTGACATTATTAGCTTCCTTTGGAGGGCAAGTTATCCCCCCCTGGGGGGATACGTTGTCAAGGATGGTATCAATCGAACGATGTTTTCAAGCCCTTTAATGTGAAGAGTAACAAGCTATAGTTGTAATCATTTGGACCCACAATAACGATTTTTTAAATTTTTCCTTATAAAATTTGAAAAAATTAAAACGAATTCTTGGATGAGAAAGTCGAGTTGAGCCACACTCAAATTAATTTGTGAAGAGAAAGAATGGATACTTTTCCTACAAATCATACATATAGGGCGAAAGTAGTGTGATATCTGCTCCTATTGTAGATAACACTATCCATAGACCAAATTTGATCTTTTTGGTGCTCTTTTGATGCTTAATAGCAAATTCGGTCCCACCATGGAGCCAGCATCAAGGAAGCAAATTTGCCGGTGTCCGAGATTCGCAAAGTCACAAACACAAAGCAAATTTTATTGCTGCTATTCCAAGTGTCGGCTCTTTCATGCTGAAAAACGTTAAAAGTGCAAATAGGGCAATCTATATAAATAAAATTGAAAATCTGTCTGTCTGTCTGTCTGTCTGTCTGTTTGTCCCGTCATCACGAGAGAACGGCTGAACCGAATTTGATGAAATTTTGTGGGTAGCCTGGAAATAGTCCCACTTAAAATTTAGTCTATATTGGGAGTTTCTACGATCAGTGGTTCTTGAGATATTAGTTAAAAAAGATATTTTCGTTTGTCTCATCATCACGGGAGAACAGCTAAACCGAATTTGATGAAAAGTTGTGAATAAACTTGAAATAGCCCCTCATAAATTTAACCCAAGTTTCGAGTATCTAAGACCAGGGGTTGTCGAGATATTAATGAAAAACGAAACATTTCCCCAGGAGTTCTACTCTCTAACTCCGTGGTTTATCCAAACGAAAAGCTTGAAAATCGTTTGAAAGTGAATTAAAACCTTATATCTGCGTTTGATTGGAGATTTTTTGCGCGAATTAGTCACTTTCTGAAAACATGAATTGTTTGAAACATGATTTTAATGGGAAATCTTTCTCCATGGTTTATTTTCACAAGCTTTTACTGAACAATGAAAAGTATAAAGAAATCAAAATGGCTATTTAATTTTGCAGTTTATGAGGAAGATTCTATTTTATATCATGTTGCTCAGAAATGCAATTAAATTAAATCTGTCTGTTAATTTTAATTATTATTTTTTCGATTTGAATAATAAATAAATGAATATAAAAATATATTTTAGAAAAGAACGATTTAATTTTTCTTATAGCATTTTTGACAGGATAATATCAATTACGGTCTTCGGGTTTAAACGTTATTATTATTATTGATATTTTCGGGAATTATTGATTCAGGGATTATTGATATTTTCAAGTTATTATGCAATTGTTTTATTATGACAAAAATTGCTTAAACTCATATATTGTACGTTGTACGAGTAATCTTCTACAAATACACGGGTATATCTTCTTTCCCGGCCGTCCAAATAGTTGCTCAAGTCCTCAGGATGAGTCGGACGGTCTGGGTCGTCAACGGGTATATCTTCTACGAGAATATAAGTAGTACAAGTATATTGGCATATGTTTTGATATATATTGGCATATATTGGAATCAATTACAACCTTCTGGTATAAAGAGCACGGGGATTATTGATATTTTCAATTTATTACGTCATCTCTTTTATTTTGGCAAAGATTTTTGAGAATCATAGTGTAATGCGGGTAATCTTCTACTAACACACTGGCATATTTTCTAATCTGCGACAATATAAGTAGTACGGAGTTGCATATATTGATTCAATTCCTTTTTTATTTTGTAAATCTGCTTACAAAAGGGGCCAGGATGCTTTATTCTTCAGATCTGCCCGTGAAGATAATTTTGCATAGTAAGAACAGATATTCTTAAACTTCTCTTTAGGAGCAATAAATTTAATATTTTAACAGAATTTGCACTTGATTGCGAATTATAAGTTTCTTTATATTATATACTCCGTACGAAGAACGGGTATGCTGCTAGTTTATATAAATAAAATTGAAAATCTGTCTGTCTGTCTATCTGTTTGTCCCGTCATCACGGGAGAACGGCTCACCGAAGTTGATGAAATTTTGTGGGTAACCTTAAAATAGTCCCACTTAAAATTTAGTCCATGTTTCGAGCTTCTACGACCAGTGGTTTTCGAGATATTAATGAAACACGAAACTTTCGTTTATCTCATCATCACGGGAGAACGGCTGAACCAAATTTAATGAAATTTTGTGGGTGACCTTGAGATATCCTCTGGTGTATATGGATTCGATATATCTGGAACGAATTAAGTAACTCAAATAAAATCTGGTATAGTAATTTCAATTGGCAAACATTGGAGGTCTATTTCCAACAAAATCTATTCCAAAAAAGAAAAAATTTTGAATTTAAAAAATCGGAAATTGATTATCAGAAATAATATAATTAGATAGAATAGAATTAGATCGAATTAGATAGAATAATATTATTAGAAATAATTAAGTTAAAATAGTAAAGATATCCACATTTTTTATTTAATTTTTATCTGAAAGCAAATGGCATCTTTTATAAGTGGTTTACATGTTTCGTTCTAAACATATTGCAGTGTTTGATCTGAATTTGGAAAAATCATGAAAAATTAAAATTACTCACTATTATCTGGGGAGTGAGTACTTTGTATGTTCTTTTAACTCGAAGTAAATGGACAATATATTATTTTGGAATTATCCTGCAATATTTAAAATTTTGGAATATATTATTTAAAATTTTTATCATTTTATTTTAATATTTAAAATTTTGCACCCTTGCAGCAATAACAATATCTCTGGAAAGAATTAAGCGAGTTTCATGGAATTTGGTTCATTTATTTTAAACATAAAGTCAACTCATTTTATATTGAAGTTGCAGAGGCAATAAGAACCTGTAATTTCGTCTCAGTCGCTCAACGGTAAACCGTCGGCTGGCCAGTTCGAATATCTAGGGTTCGATTCCCTGTTGAGACAGCAAGGTTTCTTACAATGACGCCGAACACATCAGCCCTGTAGGTTATTGCAAAGATGTCGAAGGTCTGAAAGCGACTATACAACTAGCACGGATTAAGTGAACTCTGGGATATTGAGCACCGATTTCAAATCGAGATGATAATGACTAACCTGGAAGATAGAAATAGCATCAGGAGGCTAACCTGGGGTAAAAATAGCAGGAAGGGGTCAGTTAGATTGTCAGTTGCACGTCAATCTGGCATTAGAGAGTGGAGAATGCAGAACCCCCTCAACAAATTCTTCCAGTAGCTCAACGGTAGAACGTCGGCTATCCAAGATCCAGGGTTCAGTTGACGGTTGGGACAACAAGGTTTATTGCAAAGGTCGGGAGAAAGCTCCAATTTATATGTTCATTTTCAGCAATATCGAAATCTTCTAATATGCATGTATTGGAGACATCACATTTTAAAAATTGTTTTTAAGAGAAGGATTTCTTTACTTGCTGCTTTTTGGATTCCAATGATTAGGGCTAGTTTTTGTGGTGTGTCAATATCACTAGTTTTTGTGATATATTAATATAAACAAACTCCGGATCTGATTAGATTTTCGCAACTATAGCGGAAGCTTCCAAATGAACATATTATAAACTAAGCCATTTACACCCACTTTTTCTAGAGCGAAATGACTTGTGCTCACTCATTGTGACACCTATACACTTAAAGTTCTGACTATCAAAAAGAGTTTCAAATTAGAGCATAAAAATAGCGCTCTTTTTATAGTTCTGTTAAGATAGAAATTGTGTTAAGTAAAACAACATGTCGTTTCCAATCACTATATATTAACTTGTTTATAGACATTTTAATCTAAAAATCAATCCTTAATAGAAAAAAAATTTAATAGTTTAATTAAAATTATAGCCAGGGAACAATTTCTATGTTTGAAGCGTCACTCTATACTGCTATGATTACAATTGGAACCAAAACTGCATAAAAGAAATGAATTATAAAATATAAAAAAAAAATCGTCTGAACTATGAATTAAAATATCTTAAAAACGGTTTATTATGAAATAGAGTTAACTAAATAAATTCATGTTATTTTTTTCTACACATTATAATATAAAAATAAAATTTGTGTGTCCAGTTGTTCTCGATTTATAGCTAAAAGAACGTTGGAACAAAAAATTTCGAAATTCATAAATTTTCCGAACAAGGTTTCAAGAAATATGTGTATTCCCTGCCGATCCCCCACCCCCACCTTAATCAGTGAGTTTCGCTCAGTTGTATGATATAGATAAATTTAAATACTTATAAATATTTTATCATCAAATTAAATGTGTTAAAAGATGGATAAAACTTCCAAATACATATTAATCCTATTTTCACTTATTACAAATTGAAAAAAATTATTAAAATCAGCATCTATTTCAGAAAATACCACTCCTGCAACTACTTCACGCAAAATGGCGGAACCAACCAAAATAGATCTCACAGTTAGCCAGACTATACTTATAAAAGGACTCTGGTTTCCAGGGTAACAAACCCTCCAGGGACTCCCAGCTTTATGGGGAGAGGGCGCCCTTGTCTGGATGGGGGGCCAAGTGGCGATCACCCTAAGGAGTGCGATAGTTAGGGCGCAGGGCTGGTTTTTCCGCATATAAAATGTGTTTTTACGAGAATGGCCAGCTCGGCTATGGCAGATACGTAACACGTATTTTGCATTATTGTGAATGTAATCTGGGGATGGGCTTTAGGTGCGAAATGCAACGCAGTTTGGATACTAAAATAGTGTGAGTTATGTCGTTAGAAAACAGGAAGCAAGTGGTGTAGACACATTGTTGAATGAAGTTTTAGATCTCTATGGGTAGAATATTTTTGTTGGACATTGAATACTGAGTAGCGAATATTTTCAATTACTTTATATAGATATTGAGTATCTTAAATTTCTACGAAATTCAAACTTTAATATTTCAAATTAAATATTCATCAACTTAACTATTTTTAATTTATTTAATTGTCTATAAGTGATAATAAAAAATATAATTAAATATAATTATTATGAGCTTTTTAATTTTAAGAATACAAAATAAAAACAAAAATTAAAAAATCTAAAATTTCTATGATGAATATCTAAAATTTCTATGATGAATATCTAAAATTTCTATGATGTTTAGAATTTAACATTTCAAACTAAATATCCAACAACTTAACTATTCTTAATTTATTTAATTGTCTATAAGTGATAAAAAAGAAACAAAATTAAACATAATTGTTATGGGCTGTATTTAATTTTATCAATACAAAATAAATATAAAAATAAAAAATCTGTTGATCTGTTGTGGGTAGCACATAACTTTCTCTACATAATGCAATTAATAATTTTGCTTACGTAATTTAAAGCGAAATAATGGTATGCAAGATCCATGGCACAGTGTTTTTGGCATTGAATTAACAACAAGTAACTTGAAATTAGGCGCTTTTGGCAACTTGCAAATCTAAACAGAATAACTTATATTCATGGTCACGTGTAAAATTCCCCTCAAAATGCCATTGACATATATATAAAACCTTAAAAACCCTTAGGTACGTCTCGCTAAAAAGGACCTAATTATTGTTTGCCCAATGACAACGAGTTAAACCTAAATTACATTGTTTAAACATGAAGGTAAAGAAAAACTCCATGGTTTAGAAACTTCCTTAACTTAAGTATACATAAAGCTAGAGAGGCGCTTTATCTCCACAGTCATATCTCAAATACTTATGGTTAATTTTTGTCGGGCTTTTGCTCAGTAATGAAAAATATAAGAACTTCAAAATAGTTAATTATTTAATTATGATCATTTTATGAATAAGATTTTGTCATAATTACTGTAACCTTTTTTTTTTGCAATAATTATACATTTTTTTTTATAAATTATAGATTGCACAAATTATACTTTATTTGTTCTGAAGTTCATTTAATTTAAATATGTATATGGTTATACTTATCTAAATTTACTATATTTATTTATTATATGGATATTATGAGTACAAGAGCTATACCTTTATTCTAATAATGATTGTGAGGAAAATAGAACTATGTACTATGGAATATTAATGCTTGAGAAATTCGAATGGGGACTCAGACTCCAGAGATAAGATAATAAATTACCAGCAAATGCTGAGCATTATAAAACACTAAAGCGCAGATGCTCCGCGTGGGTACAAATATTTTAATTAATGTTCAGTGAAACAGATGACTATTTGCGAATATTTTGGCATCAAAATACAAATTATTACAAAAAATATATTTTCTTTTAAATGGAACAAGATAGATCTACGAGAATGATGTTAACATATTCATAACGTGAAAAGTTAACTTACTTGATAATACTTATTACTATTTTTTTATTTCTTTTATAAATTTATTTGCAAAACGTGTAATATCTCTAGAACGGTTTATGCTAACGTTCTAAAGTTTATATCATTCATTTCCTAATAAAAAGTTACATCTGAAATGATTATTTGTTTTATCACTATTGAAGTTCTGACTTTTTAATGACTTTTTCAAAAATTCATTCAAAAATTGAAGAAGGAACTGTCGAACATTCGATTGCGCTTAATATACAAAGAGTTCAAGTATTCAAACACTCCTTTCGTTCGTGAAATATCACCTCCACAGATTCACGGGTACATACGCATACACACTAACATACATACGCACACAGACATTACCTAAAAAACAATCGTTTCTAGTTCAAAAATCCTTGAAACGTGCTTCTACGTCAAAAACTCGTTTTCAAATTTTCGACCCCATTACAATACTTTCCCTATACATTATGCTATGTATGTAGGGAAAGTAATAGCTGTATAGGTGATATATTATGTATTTTACGATGAACAATATAAGTTTAAAAGGGTTCAAGGAACACAGATTACTTCAGCACGTCAGATGCTTGGAATAAACCCGATAATAATCTTGATTAATCAACTCGTCTCAACTTACTGGTCCCCCCAGTAGCATCAAATTAATATGAAATTGTTGAACCCCTTTTCCCATTCGCATAAGCAGACCGCTCTTCTGCAGTTCATCTCGCCCTGGCTGCATATAAATATCCTCCTTTATTATACACAAACAACTAATTAAGATGTCCAAAATTCGATCTTCCTCTAGTATCATCCTCCTATTCCCCCCTCATCAAAATGTCATTAATCTTTGTCCATTAACTCATGCCCCCGTTGGATGCCTTCCGCCATCTTGGTCTTCCACAGGATGAGAGCGGCCCCGTGAGAGGTCCGCCATTCTGATGAACATCAATCACGTGACCCCGTCCCTCAAACTCTGATAATTTGGTATTCATGGATTATGTAGAAATAGATATAAGGATAGAGGTCAGTATTTAAACTATTAAAACATTTATCTGCGTTCAACAGGCATTAAGACTGCAGAACGTTGCAGAGCAAATGAAAATTTGCAACCATATTTTCATTTATTCTATTTAAAGGATGAATTGAAAAACATATTTTTTTTTTAAGAAAATGACGTTGTAGTATCCGATTTCATGCATCCAGAATCATTCGTAGACTAGCAAAATCTCTTCCTCGAATTCGACCATTAAAGTTTTTGAAATCCCTGAGACCAATACTAAAAAGAGCAAATACAACATTTCATGATATTTTAAAAAATTATATTCTTAAGCGTTTTCGGATAAATTAACTAATGTGAATATTGTGTGTTTGTATAAACAATGATTTGTATAACACATTGTTCTGTCTTAACTAAGTCACTGATACTTTCTCATATAAGGAAAAATAAATAAATTCGGGTAATTCCCTGAATTTTCATTTACGTTTCCGTTTTTAACACTTTACAACAAAGTCGAAAAGTGTTTATAACTTTGTTCATTCTGTCTGTCTGTTTGTCTGTCTGTCTGTGAGTCTGTTAGCACGATAACTGCCGTAAAAATGACTTTATCAAAATGAAATTTTAGTATGTTGTTCAGATGATCTGTGGGATCTATGGGAATATAAATGAATAATATCACTCAATCAGTTTTGGATTGAACCCGGGTTAAAAAAATGAAACACATTGAACCCTATGGGACCTAATTTTTCAAACATTTCTAAAGCGGATTTAAAATTCACAAATTGCTTCGAAAGTTTTAGGAAATATTCAAATTATCCCATAAAATATATAAAACAATTTCAGCAAAATATTTTCAGTAGTTTTTTAAATAAAAATAAAAGTAATAATTACACCTTTTATATGAAGCGATCACGTGACCATTATATGAAGAGATCACGTGATCTACTTAAATAAAATATGGCATCCATCTTGTGTAAAATCATGATTTTTAAAGTTCTTTTTAATTCATATTTAGTGTTGTATCCGTCCTAAAACCGCTTTATTTTTGCTTAAATTCTGTGCATCTATATACTGAAACAACGCAATAACAATATATTTGAGATTAAATGATCATCCAACTTTGATTATTTCTACAACGAAGCCTAATTTCACTTATGGAAAATGTAAACAGCAAAATATGTACAATGAGTTGTATAAGAATTGCTGCATTTCTTTAACGCAAAATTATTTAGCTCATGGAGTCTACAATATAGCTGACATGAATGAAATATTCATTTATTTTACAGAGAGAAGGACAATTTTTTCGATGAAGTTTTAATCATAGAGTTTAATTACTTGTACCTCCATGGTCTTAAGTTTTTAAATAAAATAAATTATGATAGTATTGTGTTGAATGAAATGAATGGGAAAATGTCAATGAATGAAATGCTGCTTTTATAGAGAGAGCCAGGCGTGTTATATTTCGATGTCATCATTTAAATAAATTTCATTTGTTTTCGATGAAATTTTCAAATATAATACATTATCGTAGTATTACGATAATTTTAAAAATATTACCGAGGAATGTATAGCATTTTAGATATGTTTAAACCAGGCAATTTATATTTCAATGCCGTCATTTGAATGAAGTTCATTTTTTCGATGAAGTTTTAAATTTTCAAATATAATAAATTAATGTAGTATTCTGATAATTTTAAAAATATTACCGATGAATGTATCTCATTTTAGAGGTGTTTAAATAAAATTGCATTGAAGTTGGAAAGTGTATCATAATCAATGCTTTATGCATGATTCATCTTTCTTGAATTTTCTGTTTTGACGACATTTTTAGAGCATTTCGTAAATAGGGATTTTTTCCCGAATCGTACCAAAATCTAATCATTACCAACGTAAACCTCAAGTGACTTTTCTATAAAATGTTATGAGCTTTAATCCATCAGTTTTTGAGCTTGAGTGGATACATATATTGCATAGACATACACATACCGACGTCAAGCTATTAATAGTTTTTACGCATTCTAAAGGTCCCAACTTTCTTATTATCGTATAGAGAAAGTGTTACTTCTGCGAATTTTGAATTGCAACATTTAACGGGAAGCACTTATCTTTGAATATCGTCATATTACAGCGCAGAAAACATAATCACCTACCACATGATCACAAATATATATCTTTTGCTTTACTTTCAACGCTTGAAAATTTTCGCAAAATAAACAATTACATCCATACCATTTCATTAAAAATGCAATAACCAGGAGATCTTTTTGGACAAAGGCCTCCAGGAGAAACCTAAAAATGCTTTCAAATTTATTATTTTTATCTAAACATATTTTAAAATAAAGTTGGTAGACACTTTACATGTGTATTTTTCTCCTCAAGGACTGGTCTCACTTGTAAATGAGAGTACAATAACAATGAAAACAAGATTCTGGATGTATCACTGCAGGTGAGTTTGGATCCTCTTTCATTTCACTTGAAGATTAAGAGCTCTATAACTTCAAAGTTTTCTATCACGCAACGTTTATACTGCTTAGAATGTCTTTCAGATAAGAATTTCCATTGTTTCCACGTGTATAACTAGCTTTAACTCTTCTCTATCCTTGATGATCAAATATATCAATCATAAAATTCAATTGATCAATCATACAACGATCAATTGGGTTGTAACCTACAATGTTTAAAAATTGGAGCTTTATTTTCTATAACAATCAATCGAATTTTTGTAATATTCAATCATGGCAATGAATAATTTCTATATGAGGATTCTATTGAACTATAGAGCAAAGCTCTTGAAGCTCAAAGAATTTTATTCATTTTTGCAAATATATCAACATTTTAATTGCACCATAAGATAGAAGCTGACCATTCCATGAGTCTTTTATAACTACAATTATTTCCATGCTTATTAACATCATATATATAAATATAACCACTTATAATAAGTAGTTTTACTGTGTATTTAGATGCGAATACATTGTAATGCATAAGATGAAAAAGAATAAGAATAAGAATAATAATAAAATAACATACATTGAGTTACCCCTTATGCTGCTTACATTGGAGAGTAATTGATACTGAATAAGCTTTTTCCAACTCAATACAGGTTACAGTTAAGTTGATGGACTATGAGTGCAACTGTTGGAAGTGAAACATGGAGATGATAATTTGTTTAAAACTTTTTATTCAAAAATGTTTGAGATTGACCTATCAATATGTTGCTGTAATTGAAGCAAGGTTTTTAATTTAAAATTGAATTGTGTTTTAATAAATGAAAAAATAAGGTTTGGCGGATATGTATTTTGCATAGTGGTGTTTATGAATTTAATACGATGTTCTTTGTAACATGGTGTACTTAACATTTTTATTCTTAATAACTGATTATTAATAATATTTTTATACTGATTTTGATAAATTGCATGAATAATGTTGAAGTTTATTTACTTTGAAGTTATATGATTCAGTTTTGTCGTATATTTTAATTTTTAATATTTCTTCATTTTGAATTTTTAAACTAACGTCTAGGTAATTTATCCAGTGTATTCAATTAGTTGTAGATTAGGAGGATAAAACTAAAAGTTTAACATTGTGGCATCATTAGTAATTTTAATAAAAATTAGATCATCAATGAATCTATACATGATATGATTGTTTAAAGGGTACTGAATTTCGTAATAATGTAGATAAAGGTTGGCCAGTGTTGTGGATGAGATTCCTTCCTGTGGAATTTCCTTATTTAATTTGTATATGCAATTACCCTGAGAGAAACAGAATAAATTTTAACAATGTTTTGAATTTTGGAATAGTGATGTCTTTAATTGAGTAAATTGTTCATATATATATATATCAACAGAGTATATAAACAGCTGTTATTGAACTGTTGGGTGTCAAAATACAAAACCACTACACAAATTACCTTTCCTCGTTAATGGAATGGACTAGATCTACGAGCATGATGTTAACAATTTGTCAGAAAATATTATATGTAAAATGTGAACATATTTCACAATAGTTGGTACGTTTTTTTTTTATTTTATGTGATATTTTTGGATAAATTTATTTGGATAAAAAATGCATCCTTCTTTGCATAATGATCCTCAATAATCACCAAAATCTCAAAGAAAAGAACTAAATATGCTGAAATATATTAATTAATTAAATATTTGTTTTACATTTAATTTTTGATGACAAAAGTAATAAAACCAATCCTATTTCTATAGAACAAACCGTTATAGAGATATTTCATGGGCTTTTTATATTTTTGTAACGCTGCCTTTGAAAATATGCCCAGCCGCCAAATAAACTACACATTCAGTGTAGTTTCAAACAACTACCCATGTTATACTGTGCATTTAAGCAAAATGTATTGTACTATTATGAAAGAAATAAAGAGAAAATTAATTTGAGTCTTTAAGGGGACGGTGGACGTTGAATTTTTTTTATTTATTTATTGACTTAGAAACGTGAAAATTTGTATAAATATTCCTCTTAACATTACTATATACAATACCATTAATTTTTTTTTTCAATTTTGTTATAATTTCGTATTTTTTTTTTAATTTAATTTTTTTTTAACGAAAATTTGAAAATGCTCCATGTACATTTGTTCACATTTTTGATTAATTTTACATCATGATAACTCAAAAAATACATTATGAACAAATTTGGGTATTAATTTTTGAATCCCTTAGAAAGTTAATTTTTTTTTAAATATTTTTCTGCATTAAAACTTAATTTTCATCATTTAACTAGGTTCTTATCCACTTTTAATTACCTTAATGAAATCCAATTATAAAATGCATACCCAGTTTCATTAAAAAGTATAAGAGGTGTATTCTTGCAAAATTTCATGCATCTCAGACAAAAATTAAGACGCATGGAGCATTTTAAAAATGTAAAACCTTTGAAAATTCCGTTTCGAAAAAAATGCATTCAACCTTTTGCTTACGCGTGGGAAAGCATTTATTCCAAACGAAACCCCCCAATAAAGATAGGTTTTTGACATACCCTATCCCAAACAGTTCGAACCCCCTTTGCAGGCATTGGCGCCCATGGAAATCGCCGACAGAAACATTGCACCAGCTGCAGCAAGTGCAATGATTCTGTCAACGATTTCCATGGACGCCAATGCCTGCAAAGGGGGATAGAACTGCTTGAGATAGGGTATGTCAAAAACCTATCTTTTTGGGAGGTTCTTCGTTTGGGATGGAAGCTGTCCCACCCGTAAGCAAACGTTAAATATGTAAAATGATGTTATATATTAACACTGTTTTTAGTCGATTTTGCTCATTTCAACGTCCGCCGTCCCCTTAAGGAAAGTCATTTGCTGTCCACATGAGATTTTTATTTATCTGATCCAGTCGCTAAATTTTGATTTTATTAAGCTGGAACAGCAAAAAATTTCAAATTCCAAAATTTTAATTATAACTGAAAGGGGGTTACTTTTTACCTACGTAACCGGTTGACACTTTTTATGAAGTGCTTATGCTCTTACTAACGACTTATTTAATATCAGATTATTTTAAACAGCACTATAGGTGAATTTTTTTTGTGAGGAAAAATTTACTATGCATCGTTTTTTATTAAAAAAATATTATCTTATACAATTGTTACTAAACAATAGAATACAAAGTTTTATTGCCTTTAAAAAAGACAAAACCTTAATTGAAAATAAATATTCTGTGAAGTTCTGCGTTATTTATTCAAATTGAAAAGAATTAAATGTTTTTCATATAATATTTACGCCTGAATTGTAAATTGGATGTTTTCAAAAAGCCTTTCTAGAGAATTATAAGCTATACTTTTTGCATTATATGCATATGCAAATTATTCCCGAAGGAAAAAGCTTTCAAGGCATCCATTGATAAACCTCAATCATGCATTATTTTCCTTAAATAAATAATTTGAATGTTGCCTCATTAATGGCACTTTCAAAGCCTACATTTACCTCATTACGGACATTTTCTGATATAAAAAAAGAAACCGGGCACGCTAAAACCCCACAAAGCGTTAAAACACAAACTAGGTTGAAAATCCACATTATCATCGTACCCCCCTAATTCGCCGTTTAATAAAACAACCACGTCCCATTTATTCTTAAAACTTTTAATTCGTCATCTTCGTTAAAGGAATTACCCACAAAAGACGGGAAAAAGGGAAAAAAACTCACAGACACACACCTGTAATACTTAATTGCCTCTCTTTCCACTAAGCAGCAAGGCCACAAAACGATGTAATATCTTAAACGAAAAACTCATTCGGCCGTAAGTCTTTTTAACCCTAATCCTCGACGCTCATCGCTTCTGAACCTTGGATGGGTAAAGGAGGAGGGGGGGTGAGCTGCTACACCCCCTCCTCCCTCCGACATGGTGGATAAAACAAATACCGCCGCCTTATTTCCTTCTTCCATTCATTTATGCCCCCTGCCCCCTTTCGTTCCCACCCCTCTTGCATCTCCTCCTTTTGTTGCCTATGTTGATAGATCATAGTAGAGTTTAATTTCTCTCCCTCGCTTTCAAGTTTCTTAGTTCCAAATTTTGCGGAGATTTTCTTCTTTAATTTTCTTCCCTTTTTCTTTGAGAGAAAATGGGGGGAGGTATTTACTATCTATCTATCTGGGTTATTGAACTGACATTCGTCTGTAGTTTTATCACACTCATTGTTCCTCCCCCCCCCCCCCCCCCCCTGAGTTTTTGGAGAAAATACCGTGGAGAAACTCTCCACCTTCTCTACTCTTCCATTCTCCTCTTTTATGCTTTCACTTTCATCAAGGGGGCGGCAAGGGAGGTAGGGGTAGGAGTGGGGGAGGTCCCTAATTTATGAGGTCCACGGAAGAGTAAAAATACGTCATTTCATCAAGGGTTGATGGGCGCGCTTCTGTCTTTGAGAGGAATTTCTGGTATCTGGGGATTACCAAGAAAGTTTCGCAAATTATGTATCAGCCATTACGATTTACTGATTGCTGATTCTATTTTCAGATCAGAAATAGGAAAGGGGGGGTGGGTCTGAAATAAGAAGTAAAGTGTTCTGCTTTCTGCTACTGTTTTGTTGTTGAGATGATGATGTTTGCGCTCTATTTTTTTAAGTTTGTGAAATAAATTATTGAGAAGATTTTTAATCAGAAAAAGGTGTTACCACTTTTCTAAATGAACTGAAGAAGAGTGTTGATAGAATGTTTTGTTTTGATAGTTTCAATTTTCTACATGTGTCAGAACATAATATAGGTTGATGAAGAAATAAATATAATTATATTCTCATCAGTCAAGCATAGAAATGATTGTTGAAGCCTGTTCTTTATACGTGTTCATCCTTCTTTATATGTGTTTATCCTACAAACACAAGCCACCACATTATAGTTTTCCACATTTCTGCTTTTGAACGTGCTAAGATTAATTAAATGAACTAAAAAACAAAGTGAATATTTATTCTATATATAATTTTCCTTAATATAAAGAGTTAATGATTTTAAGATTGACAAGATAAGCTTTTCAAAGATTCCTTAAAAAGTATAAATTAAAAAATTCGCAGACATTATTCGTGTTGCCTAAGATACAGCACTCTTTTCGATAACATGATTCATGCTCACAGAACACTCCTAAATGTGGCACTTTCAATGCTAACGTTGCATATACCAGCATGCATGGTCTGGTTTCACATTTTTTTTTATATTCTTCAGCACGAAATAGTCAATACCTACAGTTAGATCAATAAAAGTTGCTGTGAGCAACGTTTACAAGCATTCATGTTTGGCATATAAAACTAGATTACTTAAACTAAATTGTGTAAATGCAAATGATGTGTCCATAGTCCTGATACAGCACTTGTGAGACAATAAATTCCAGAATTTGATAGAAAACTTTGGCTTGCTGTCACTTTCATTTAGACAGTACAATTATTATTATTATTATTATTTTGTAAATATGCAAAACTCCCTCCCTACACACACACCCTGTTGGCATTTTGATCTAATATTGTTTGCGCTGAAAAAAAAAATCACAGAATTTCCGAAACAGTCATCTGCATTCCACATTAATTTTCACAGTTGAGTTCTAGTTATTTATTACTTGTGAACAAAGTCATGTTTTTTGTTATAATTGTTTTGCAAATGATGGATTTCTGAGAATTCTAAATTTAAATTATGTATTATACATTCATTAAATATTACTTTTAATGCATTATTAAAATATTTAACTCAGAATAATAATTATATTTATTAATAATATTAATATCTATTGCTTACATATTAATAATTCTACATCACTCAAACTATATGATTGTCAAGCCTGTAAAACTGTTTCTTTTACCAGTTTTTTCATCCTCTTATGCGGTTGTAATATAATTTTCATTTTAATTGAAATACGGAATTAATTGATTTGCTAACTTTAATTTAAAAATTTAAATTTATATTATACAATAATTCGTTATCAGATCAATTCTCATTATATATCAAAATATTAAAATGAAAATAATGTTTTTCCTTTATTTATTTCGTTATTAACGCCTGTAAAACTGTTTCTTTTGGCCTGGAATATATGATGAAATGAATTATAAATATGGGTATAATTCATGATCGTTAATTTACTCAAAGCTGATTTTAAATTTTTACTTTCTCATACGTAGTACTGAGAAAGTATTGTTTTCACGAAAATTTTTTATATCGAGATTTTGATGCCAATATATGCTTTAAGACCCCCTGAACACGTTTTAACTATTTTTGGAGTGATGTCCGTCCGTCTGTCTTGTATGCACGATAGCGACCACAACTATTAATGGATTTTCACGAAACTTTATATTCGACTTTGTCATTAAAAAACTAGATAGAATTTTCATAAATTCGAGCGAAAGCTTCGAAATTTCATATTTATTTAACATGGCAGCATAAGACAAAATTTGACATAATCATACATGAAAGGGTTTATTTATGGCTCAATGATCAGAGTTAATAGTTCTAATCATTGTTAAAAATAGCCATGATACAATTTTTTTTGTTCGTGACGTCAGCTCTCCGTGGGAAGGGGGGGGAGTTACCGCCTCCAGGGGTACATTGTCAAGTATGGTATTAATCGACAGATTTTTCAAGCTCTTTAATGTGAAAGGTAACACGCTATAATTGTAATCAGTTGGACTAACAATATGGATTTTTCAAAATTCTTCTTGTAAAATTTGAAAAGAAAAGCTACTAAAAATGGATTCGTATAAGAAAGTCAAGTCTAGCCCCACTTCATATATAGTAAATCATTAAATTCTTTCGATTAAACATTATATTACATATTGGTATTTAAAACTTCCATGTCAGAAACAATTGTCACGACTTTAAATTTCTATTTTAGGACCCTCTTTTTGTAATGAAGTTGTTTATATTTCATTTTAATTAAAAATTATGAGGACAGAAATAATCTAAATAAATAAAACATCTAAATAAATACAAATATGACATCTAAATAAATAAAAATCTGAATTTATATTTTAAATTACACAACTTTTAAATTTATCTCAAGAAAATATAAAATTATTAAAAAAATTTTACTTATTTATTTATAATCAGCACTCATATTCATTATAAATAATGGAGCCACGAATTAATATTCTTTTCTTCTGTTTTTGATGTTTTAAACTTTCTAAAGTGCAGTAATATTTTACTTATTACTATATAATAGTTCCATATTGAATATTTTATCACAACAGCGCTGATACAAACGCAACGCGCAGCTATTGTTATGTAAATTTAATATAAAAATAAATAAAACGAACTAATTTATTTTCCAAGGTTTATTTACTGAAAAATCTAAATTTAGATTTTAAAATGCACTACTAAAATATTTGGTTTGGTTAAAGAATAAAAAATTGAATTAAAAATATTTTAATTATTGTAAACTTTCGTATTAAATGTTCTCGGCATACTGTAAATCCATATCGCTGCTATATTTCTCTAGTGCTGTTGATGTCATAAAAATTTTATTAAAACATTTAAAAAACGGAAAAAAATTGATTTCTAAGGTTAGATTCTTAAAATTTAAATTGCACTACCACATAATTTATTTTTAGTGATATTATAAAAACTGAATTTAGAACAATAATTTTATTGCACTTTAAAGCTTTCGTATTAAAAGTTTTCTTCACAAAATGAAACTTTTTTTTTGTTAGGACGCTCACTCTGCAGTGCAGTTTATATTATATATATTTTATTCAAAAAAAATTCCATTTAAATTCATATTTCAAACCTGCGATTTTTAAAAGTGACAAATACGTTCTATGAACTCCCACAAAACTCAAGAGATTTAATTGACCTTCACGTTTTAAACCAAAGATTTCTAACCTTTTTCGTTGGGAATCATGGAGTTAGAGAGTAGAACTCCTAGGGAAAAGTTTCGTTTTCTATTAATATCTCGACAACCTTTGGTCTTAGAAACTCGAAACTTGGACTAAATTTATGGGAGGCTATCATAAAGCTACCCACAAAATTTCATTAAATTCGGGGCAGCTGCTCTCCAGTGATGATGAGACAAACGAAAGTTTCGTTTTCTATTAATATCGCGACAACCCCTGGGGACTAAATTTTAAGTGGGGCTATTTCAAGACTACCCATCAAATTTCATCAAATTCGGTTCAGCCGTTCTCCCGTGATATTCGATCATACATACATACTTTTCTTCTTTATATACTATATAGATAACAAAAGTTGAATTTTTAAACAATGTTTTATTAATTTCATTTTAGCATTTTCAAATCAAATATTTTCATTACACCTGAAAAACGGTTTCTTTGCTCGGAATACTTACTCATTGTGTAGTGCAGTTGCATTTTATAAATTTTATTAAAATAATTTTTCATGGAATTAATTCAATTCTTAACATTAATTATATAACAAGAAAGATCAATCATGCATAAAGCATTGATTATGAAACACTTTCCAACTTCAATGCAGTTTTATATAAACATCTCTAAAATGCAATACATTCCTGGGTAATATTTTTAAAATTATCACAGTACTACATTAATTTATTATATTTGAAAACTTCATCAAAGAAAATGAACTTCATTCAAATGACGGCATTCAAATATAAATCGCCTGGTTTAAACATCTCTAAAATACGATGCATTCCTCGATAATATTTTTAAAATTATCATAATACTACAATAATTTATTATATTGAAAGCTTCATCGAAAACAAATGAACTTTATTCAAATGATGTCATCGAAATATAAATAGCCTCTATATAAAAGCAGCATTTCATTCATAAACATGTTTCCAATCGTGTCATTCATCACAATACTATAATAATTTATTTTATTTAAAAATTGAAAATTTGTTATCTACCATATTTATTATAAAATGTAAAACCTCTCTAATATATAAAACAATGAAACTCTTGGAAAGATATTTATTATATAATATATCTCTATTTTATTTCTGGAGGATATAGCAAAAAGCAAAATTTAATTGAATTTATTTTTCTCCTTATATTAAACAATTTTTATTTAAAAAACTACCTAACATATTTTACTGAATTTTTTTCTATATATTTTATGGGATAATTTGAATATTTCCTAAAACTTTCAAAGCAATCTGTGAATTTTAAATTTGCTTAAAAAATGTTTGAAAAATTAGGTCCCATAGGGTTCAATGTATTTCATTTTTTCAACCCAGGTTCAATCCAAAACTAATTGGGTGATATTTATTATTCATTTATACTTCTATAGGTCCCACAGACCGTCTGAAACACATACTAAAATTTCATTTTTATACAGTCATTTTTACGGCAGTTATCGTGCTAACGGACAGACAGACAGACAGACAGACAGAATGAACAAAGTCATAAACACTTTTCAACTATGTTGTAAAATGTTAAAAATTGAAATTATAAGTTTAAATTGCACCACTAAAAATGAATTTTAATTGCATAATAAAAATTAATTTAAACTATAATATTTACTAGAACAATTTATACGCAGAATTAATTCAATTCTTCACTTTAATTATTTGAAGGCCTAAACTTGAAGTTTAAAATTACGCCACAAAAAATGTATTTTTGTTACATAATAAAATCTGAATTTGAACACAATGTTTTATTAATTTCTGTTTAAAATTTTCATATTGTATAATCTAGTTACGCCTGTAAAACTGTTTCTTTTGCTTCACTCATAGTGCAGTGCACTTGCCGTTATATAAATTTTATTAAGATAATTTTTACACGGAATTAATTCAATTCTCAACTTTAATAAAATACAATTTTAAAATTGAATTTTAAATTAAGCCACTAAATATTAATTTTAGTTGCATAATAAAAATTTGAATTTAAACTATAATATTTATTAAATCAATTTATACACAGAATTAATTCAATTCTTAGCTTGAATAATTTAAAAATCCAAACTTGAATTTTGAAATCACTAAAAAATTTATTTTTGTTATATGATAAAAGTTGAATTTTGAAAAAAATATTTTAATAATTTCTCTTTATTAAAGTTTTTATATGAATAAAAAAAAACTCGCTGCACCTGTAAAACTGTTTCCGTTGCTGGGACACTCACTGAGCAGTGCAACTGCTCAGTGAATAAATTTCATTAAAACAATTTATACAAAGAAATGATTTAATTCTCAACTTTTATTATTTAAAAATTTAAACTTGAATTTTAAATTACGCCGTTATAAATCAATTTAATAACATAATAAAAATTGAATTCAAACTAAAATATTTATTGAAACAATTTATACAGAAAATTAATTCAATTATTATCTTTAATTATTTGAAAATACAAATTTGAATTTTTAAATTACGGCCCCCCCCAAAAAATTTTTTTTTCAATTTTCTTTTTTTTTTTTTTTTTTTTCAAAATTTGAATTTGAACACAATGTTTTTACAAATTTCTATTTAGAATTTTCATATTAAATAAACTAGTTACGCCTGTAAAACTGTTTATTTTGCTGGAACCCTCATCGTGCAGTAAAGTTACTATTATATAAATTTTATTAAAATAATTTTTACACGGAATTAATTCATTTTTTAATTTACGCCGTTAAAAATGAATTTTAGTTACATAATAAAAATAGAATTTAATAACAATGTTTTACAAAGTTTTCATATTAAATGTTCTCGTTGCAACTTTAAAGCTCCATCTTTTGCTGGAGCTTCAATTACTTAAAATTGAATTTTAAATTGCGCCTCTAAAACATTTATTTTAGCTACATAGTAAAAGTTGAATTTGAAAACAACGTTTAATTAATTGCTGATTATTGTTTTGATAGTAAATTTTCTCGTTGCACCTGTATAATTGTTTATTTGGCTGGTATACTCATGGCGCAGTGCAGTTTCTGTCACATAAATTTTATTAAAACAATCCATACATATAATTGATTTGATTCTTAGCTTGATTTATTTAAAAATATAAATTTGGTTATTGCCATTATGCCGGTAAATAATTTATTTTTGTTACATAATAAAAGTTAAATTTGAACACAAATTTTTATTAAATTCTATTTAAAATTTTCATATCATATATTCTTGTTACATACCTGTAAAACAGTTTCTTTTGCTGGAACCCCCATCCTGCAGTGCAGTTGTTATATAAATTTAAAACAATTAATACACAGAATTAATTCAATCCTTAGCATGAATTATTTAAAATTCTAAACTTTACTTTTGAAATAACGTCGATAAAAATTTATTTCAGTTACAATTTGCATTTAAACTCAATATTTTATTAATTACTATTTAATGTTCTCCTTGCACCTGTAAAGCTGTTTCATTTGCTGGGACACTCATCTTACTGTGCAGTTGCTATTTTAAAATTTTTATTAAAATTAATTGCACACGGAATTAATTCAATTCCAAACTTTAATAATTTAAAATCTAAATTTTAAATTGCGCCGCTATAAGACTTATTTCAGATAATAAAAGTTGTATTTAAATCCAATGTTTTATTAGTTGCTATTTAAAGTTTTCAAATTAAATATTTTCGCTGATCTGTAAAGCTGTTTCTTTCGCTGGGGCACTCATCGCGCAGTGCAGTTGCTTAAAAATCTAAACTTGAATTTTAAATTACGCCGCTAAAAATTAATTTAGTTACATAATAAAAGTTGAATTTGAAAATAAGGTTCTATTTATTGCTCTTTTATCTTTTCAGAATATGTGTTCTGATTGCCCCTATAAAATGGTTTCTTTTGTTGGGACAATCATCGCGCAGTGCAGAACAGCGCATTATAAACGGAATTAATTCAATTCCTCTCTTGAATTATTTAAAATTTAAAATTTGAATTTTAAATTACGCCGCTAAAAAATTAATTTAGTTACATAATAAAAGTTGAATTTGAAAATAAGGTTTTATTAATTGCTCTTTTATCTTTTCAGAATATGTGTTCTGATTGCCCCTATAAAATGGTTTCTTTTGTTGGGACAATCATTGCGCAGTGCAGAACAGCGCATTAAACACGAAATTAATTCAATTCCTTTCTTAAATTATTTAAAATTTTTAATTTGAATTTTAAATTACGCCGCTAAAAAATTAATTTAGTTACATAATAAAAGTTGAATTTGAAAATAAGGTTTTATTAATTGCTCTTTTATCTTTTCTGAATATGTGTTCTGATTGCCCCTATAAAATGGTTTCTTTTGTTGGGACAATCATCACGCACTGCAGAACAGCGCATTAAACACGAAATTAATTCAATTCCTTTCTTAAATTATTTAAAATTTTTAATTTGAATTTTAAATTACGCCGCTAAAAAATTTATTTAGTTACATAATAAGAGTTGAATTTGAAAATAAGGTTTTATTAATTGCTCTTTTATATAATTTATTTCTATAAAAAATTATATTTTTATTATATTAAAAATAATTATTAAAATATATATTAAAAATATATATATAAAAATTAAAAATATATATTAAAAAATAAAATTTTATAAAAAATTATATAATAAAATATAAAAAAATATAAAAAATATTTTTATAAAAAATTAATAAAAAATGAATTTGAAAATAAGGTTTTATTAATTGCTCTTTTATCTTTTCAGAATATCTGTTCTGATTGCCCCTATAAAATGGTTTCTTTTGTTGGGACAATCATCGCGCAGTGCAGAACAGCGCATTAAACACGAAATTAATTCAATTCCTTTCTTAAATTATTTAAAATTTTTAATTTGAATTTTAAATTACGCCGCTAAAAAATTTATTTAGTTACATAATAAAAGTTGAATTTGAAAATAAGGTTTTATTAATTACTCTTTTATCTTTTCTGAATATGTGTTTTGATTGCCCCTATAAAATGGTTTCTTTTGTTAGGACAATCATCACGCACTGCAGAACAGCGCATTAAAAACGAAATTAATTCAATTCCTTTCTTAAATTATTTAAAATTTTTAATTTGAATTTTAAATTACGCCGCTAAAAAATTTATTTAGTTACATAATAAAAGTTGAATTTGAAAATAAGGTTTTATTAATTGCTCTTTTATCTTTTCTGAATATGTGTTCTGATTGCCCCTATAAAATGGTTTCTTTTGTTGGGACAATCATCACGCACTGCAGAACAGCGCATTAAACACGGAATTAATTCAATTCCTTTCTTAAATTATTTAAAATTTTTAAATTGAATTTTAAATTACGCCGCTAAAAAATTAATTTAGTTACATAATAAAAGTTGAATTTGAAAATAAGGTTTTATTAATTGCTCTTTTATCTTTTCAGAATATGTGTTCTGATTGCCCCTATAAAATGGTTTCTTTTGTTGGGACAATCATCGCGCAGTGCAGAACAGCGCATTAAACACGAAATTAATTCAATTCCTTTCTTAAATTATTTAAAATTTTTAATTTGAATTTTAAATTACGCCGCTAAAAAATTTATTTAGTTACATAATAAAAGTTGAATTTGAAAATAAGGTTTTATTAATTGCTCTTTTATCTTTTCTGAGTATGTGTTCTGATTGCCCCTATAAAATGGTTTCTTTTGTTGGGACAATCATCACGCACTGCAGAACAGCGCATTAAACACGGAATTAATTCAATTCCTTTCTTAAATTATTTAAAATTTTTAAATTGAATTTTAAATTACGCCGCTAAAAAATTAATTTAGTTACATAATAAAAGTTGAATTTGAAAATAAGGTTTTATTAATTGCTCTTTTATCTTTTCAGAATATGTGTTCTGGTTGCCGCTGTGAAACGGTTTCTTTTGTTGGGACACTCATAGCGCAGTGCAGTTGATGTTTCAAAAATTATATTAAAATAAATTTAATACGAAATAAATTCAATTTCGCACTTGAATTCTTTAAAAATCTAAACTTGAATTTTAAATTACGCCGCTAAAAAATTAATTTAATTACATAATAAAAGTTGAATTTGAAAATAATTTTTTATTAATTGCTCGTTTTTCTTTTCAGAATATGTGTTCTGATTGCCCCTATAAAATGGTTTCTTTTGTTGGGACAGTCATCGCGCAGTGCAGAACAGCGCATTAAACACGGAATTAATTCAATTCCTCTCTTGAATTACTTAAAAATGAGTTTGAATTTTAAATTATTCCACTGAAAAATTAGTTTTGT
Source organism: Amaurobius ferox (assembly GCA_951213105.1). Classification (NCBI taxonomy): domain Eukaryota; kingdom Metazoa; phylum Arthropoda; class Arachnida; order Araneae; family Amaurobiidae; genus Amaurobius; species Amaurobius ferox. The sequence continues at coordinate 98,502,834 of OX578143.1, read as the reverse complement.
TACATAATAAAAGTTGAATATGAAAATAATGTTTTATTAATTGCACTTTTATCTTTTCAGAATAAGTGCTCTGGTTGCCCTTGTAAAACTGTTTCTTTTGTTGGGACTCTCATAGCGCAGAGCAGAAAAGCGCATTAAACACGGAATTAATTCAATTCGTTTCTTGAATTATTTAAAATTTTAAACTTGAATTTTAAATTGCGCCGTATAAAATATATTATAGTCACATAATAAACGTTGAAGTTGTACACATTGTTTTAGTAATTGCGATTTAAAATTTTCATATTGAATGTTTCCGTTGTTCCTGTAAAACCGTTTGCTGCAACACTCATTGTGCAGTCTTGTTGTTCTTATATAAGTTTTATTAAAATAATTTAAATACGGAATTAATTCAATTCCCATTTTGAATTATTTAAAAATCTTAACTTCAATTTTATCTTACGCAGCTAAAATATTTATTTAAATTACAGATTAAAAGTTGAACTTGGAAATGATATATTATTATTGTAATTTAAAACTTATATATTACGTGAATGTTCTCGTTATTCCTGTACAGTTGTACTGGTTATTTGCACTATACAGTACAGTTTTTGCTATATAAATCTAGTAAAATAATTAAAAACTGAATTCTGCTCCATGCTAGCGCTTTTTTTAGATAAAAACTTAATTTTAAGTTAGGTCAATAAAAATTGTATTTTAGTTATATATAAAAATTTGAATTTGTGCGCAATAGTTTATTTAATGTTATTTAAAACACTTTATATTAAATGTTATCTTCCGCCTGTTTCTTTTGTTTTGTTTTATGTCTCGAAGACTTACTCTGCAGTACAGTTTATGTTACTTAAATTTTATTATGAAATCTGAAAAAAGGGCTAATTCAATTCTTAACGTTGAGTTATTTGAAAATCTTAACTAAAATTTTAAACTGCACCACTAAAAAAATGTATTAATAAAAATTGAATTTGAACAAAATGTTCTATAAATATCAGTTTCTAAGATTGCTGCAGTGTAGTTTTGCTAAATGTTATTACCCTAATTTTAAAATGGTATTAATTAAATTCCGTATTTGAATTATTTAGAAATCTGAACATTTTTCAAATAGCGTCACTCACACATAATTATAGTTATATATAAAAGAAATTGAGAATGAAAACTGGATTTTCTTTATTTCCATTTAAAACTTTTATATTAAAACTTTTCATTTATTGTCACGCCTGTAAGTGTTTCTATTGTTGAAACATTCACTCTATAATGCAGTTCTGCTACGTAAATATGAATAAAAAATTTTAAAAAAGGACTTAATTCAATCCTTAACGTTGAATTATTGAAAAATCTAATTTTAAATTGAAACACTAATTTTTTTTCTGTTACATATTTAAAGTTAAATTTGAAAACATTTTTTTGCTTTTCTTCTTTCTTCCTTTTATTTTAAACTGTCGTAATAAACATCCACGTTTTTAAAACTGTTTATTTTGCTAAGACACTCATCGCGCAGTGCAATTACTGTTATATATATTCCATCATAATAATTTGAAGACTTTAATTACATAATAAAGGTTAATTTAAAAAAAAATTATTTATTGTTATCGGAACTTTTGTATTAAATGTTCTTGTCACGCCTTTAAAATTGTTTTCCTATTTCGCAGAGAAACTTATTACTTTCCTTATATACATAATGTATAAGGAAAGTATTGCGACGGGGTCGAAAATTCGAATTGGAGTTTTCGACGGGAGAGCACGTTTCAAGCATCCCTGATCACGAATCAAACATTTTTGAAGTGATGTCTGTGTGTGTGTGTGTGTGTGTGTGTGTGTGTGTGTGTCAGTGAATCTGTGGAGACGATAACTGACGAACGAATGTACCGATTCGAACCAAATTTGGCACAAAAATCACAATCCGTAAACACTGGAGGTCTATTGTTTTTATACGTAATCGAATGTTCAAAACCCCCTTAAATTTTCGAATGAAATTTTGAAAAAATCGTCAAAAAATCAAAATCGCTAATAAAGTTCCGCGAATAGACATTTCTTATGTAATTTTTCATTAGAAAACAATTGGCATAAATTTTAGAACGCTAACATGAACCGTTCTTGAGATATTGTGCATTTTTCAAAAAAATTATGAAAAAGTCACATAAAAAAAAAATTCCTATTGAGAAACATGTTCACTTTTCATATGTAATACCATGCGATAAATTGAGTGACATCATTCTCGTGGATCTAGCTCGTTCCATTCATGAAAAAATATACATTGAATAATACTTTTGTATTTGAACGCCAATAGTCATTTATCTGCTGTAAGAATAACTTTTTTCTTAGTGCATAACGCTTGGCGAGATTTTGGCGACGAATTTGGCGGAATGTCGCCAATTTGGCGACTTTTTTGAAATGTTGCCAAATTAATGAAAATCTCGCCAAATGGATAAAAATGATGCTAAATCAATGAAAATGACGCCTAATTGTCCAAAATTCAATATCTTGGAAAGAGTATTAGTATCTACTATAAGAAAAACCTATTTTTTTACTGTAAAAGTAGTAAATTCATTACATTATATAAGGAAAGTCATGTGTTGCCCACATCAGATTTTTTAACAATGCAATTGCTTTTATATAACACTTTCCTTTTTACATTTAATAAAGGAAAAATTTTAAATTTCAAAGAATTCAATTAAAATATTAATTTATTAATGCAATTGAAAAATTAATTTAGAAACATTTTTTTTTACTAATTACTGAATTATTTTTTTAAATAACACGCTTTTAAAAATTTCTCTACACAAATAGTACAATGTATAGGAAAAGTATTATTACGGGTTCGAAAATTCGAATTTCAGTGTTTGAAGTGATGTCTCTCTCTCTCTATCTCTATGTCTCTATCTATCTCTATCTCTATCTCTCTCTATCTCTATATCTCTCTCTCTATCTCTATCGCTATATCTCTATCTCTCTCTATATCTCTATCTCTCTCTATCTCTATATCTCTATATCTCTATCTCTCTCTATCTCTATCTCTTTATCTCTCTATCTCTATCTCTCTCTTTCTCTATCTCTCTCTCTATCTATATATATCTCTGTATCTCTATCTCTCTATCTCTCTCTATATCTCTATCTTTCTATATCTCTATCTCTCTCTATCTCTATATCTATCTATATCTCTGTATCTCTATCTCTATCTCTCTATATCTCTCTATATCTATATCTCTCTCTATATCTCTATCTCTCTATATCTCTATTTCTCTATATCTCTATCGCTCTCTCACTCACTCAATTTTTCTATCTGTGTGTGTGTATGTATGTGTGGTGTTGTTGTTGAGACCCAGACCGTCCGACCTACCAGAAAGGTGTAAGGTAACTGTGGACGGGCGGGTGTATGTGTGGTTTGTTAATGTTCGAAATTTCACGAACGAACGAAGCGTTTCGAAAATAATTTGACATGATTACTTTGGTGAATACTGCAATCCTATTGATCTATAACACGATTGAATATTCGGAGGCCTCCCAACTCCCCAATTTTTGAATGAATTTTTGACATCATAAAAAAAATCATTAATTTCAATAATGATGCATAATGATTTCCAATGCAATTTTTCATTAGAAAATGAAAGGCACACACTTTGGAATGTTAGAATGAACCGTTCTCGGGATATTGAAAGTTTTTCAAATACATACATCAAAAAATTATATAAAAATAAAAAATAGTAATCATCATCCAATTTGTTCATTTTCCACATACAATATCATACAACAAATCTGTTAACATCATTCTCCTGGATCTAATTCATTCCATTCACGAAATAATACACTTAATGTAATAATTTTATATTTTGTCGGCAAAGAATTCGTCCATATTTTATTTATTTCATAGGATATTCATCAACAGCTAATTGCATTTTGATAATCATTTTTGCACATGAGTAGAAATAAGGCATTCTACTTAGACTCATAAGATGACAAAAGTTCCCAATTTCAATTAACGTTGTGTTCTGTAGTTCAATGCCAAAATCATTGTTGTGTGTATCTTCTAAACCATTATTTGAGCTGTAAAAGAAGGGAGATCATTGCATTATGTAGGGGAAGTTATGTGCTGCACACATCAGTTTTTTTTTTTTTTTTTTTTTAATAAATCTACTGCATATTCTGAAGAGCATTCATTCTTGCCGAAAAATGGAGTTGTTTCAATGCCTATAATTTGGCAAACCTAACGACGGTAAAAAGATATAGGAGAAACTGTAAACCTCTGATAAATTATATAGTCCATCAATTAAACGATATTATTAAATAAAAACTACACATTTTACTGTGACAAACTGATAGTTTAATACAGAAGTTCAAATAAAATCAGTATAGAATATAATATATCAATTATAGAGTTGTTTAAATAATTGCGAAGTTAAAATCCAAAATTGTGCTCATGATTTCTGATATTTCAATAAAAAAAAACATTTCTAATTAATATTAGAAAACGAATATGTATGAAATACTTAATAATTCTATGAAAATCATCTATAAATATGCTTTTCGGTGAACCTAACTTGTCACAAAGAAATATAAGGAACTGTCAACTCCGCTTAGTTATAAAGTTCATCTATTACATGCTATTAATAATTAAAATAAAATTTTTTGCTGTAATAAACCGAAGGATTCGGGTTCAAATCAACCGATTTCTATAATTAAAATTTCAAATTATGATCATAATTTTTCACATTTCAGTAGAAAATTATTCTAAATTCATATTAAAAAGTAGCTCTATTGCTATCTAGTCATTACACCCATAATAGGAGTATGAAGACAAAAATGTGTAAAGAGGCAGGAAGTCCTTAGCTTTCACAGTGTACCCAAATTAGGTTGGACGCATGCATTATATTACTATTATATTATGATCTTTCCTGTATGTAGAGATAATACACCATTGAAATTTATCATAATGACACATAAGCAATTTTATTTAATCTTACTGATAAAAAAACCTATTTGGAATGACCGAAAGGGAATATTCGTACCTTTTACCCACCCCCCGGCATTCCTCGTCTTAGATGCTCCAAAACACTTCTCCAAAACTGCAGCTCTCATTAAATTCCATCAAAAAATAAAAAAGAACGCTCACTTGGCGCGGAATAAGATATGCCAACCCCTTCTCACCCCCACCCTCAAGTTTTAACCCCCTCCCTATCCCCCAGTGACCCACTCCCTTCCCCCTCCTCCCACATCAACCAAAATCTACACGCTCGGATAACTCCAGTGCATCCCCCTGTATAGAATCTTTTGCTTCCCCTCCAAGTTCTCCAACGTTCTTAGCAGGGTTGTGCGGCATTAATCTTTAAATTGAGTCGCAACGTTGATTAAAAATATTCCTGAATAATTCGGAAAGAGTGTGGTCCATTCAATAATTGAGTTTGTTGCCCCTGGGTGCTGGGGCCCTTGTCTTGTCACTCTTCTTCGCGAACAGGAGGGGGGATAAGCTTTTCTTTCCACCTGTATGCCCTCACATCCGCCCTCGCCTCCTCTTTTGGAAAAATCTTTTAACGTTTTCTGTATTCTTTTTCACACCCCGTGAATATCCCCCGCGTACGAAGGGGGTTGTTCATATTTCATCGTTTATCGCCCGGAGTGGATGGTGTTTGGTAAAGAAAATCATAGGTGGAGCGTTTTATGGAATCTGACCAATGAGAGGGTTGATGGAGAAAGATGATTGACATGTGGATTAAGGAAGATGATTGGTGGAGGGTGATGAATTAATCTGAGGGGGAGTATTGTAAATATGTTATGCATTTATAAATACGCAGAAGAACGAGTTTTGAATCTCGATTGACTCTTGAATAATGAGTTCTCTCTATGCGTGTATATTCATAAACGTTGTTTTATAATACATGGTAAATTTAATTTTAAATAGTTTGTTTAAAATTACTTTTCAGTTTTAATGAGTTATTGTGTTAAAAGTTCATGCGAATTATTTTATATATACTTCATTATCTCTTCTAATACATATTTCATTTTTAGCATTTAATTTTTCTATGTATTAGTTATTTCTCCTCTATTTTCTTGTTTTTATTTCCCTCTACTTGTTCAATTTTTTTCTTCATGCTGTTCCTATTGTTGAGACGCAATAAGTTTCCTTTAAACGCGTAAAATAGCATGTAAATTTTAAAATGGCATCAAATTCGCAATTTTACATCGGAGCTTCGGTCTAAACTGGGTGACACTGTTCCGGCCATCCAAACAGATACTTTGCACTTTCGGGTAGATCGGACGGTCTGGGTTAAAAGAAAGATTATTTGCACGTTTGATATCTACTAGTAAAGAGATACACATTTCACAACCTGTAACGAGCATGTTTTGATTAAAACAAACAACTGGGATGAACATAAAAGCCAGCGAAGCATTCTCGTTCATATACATTTCGTTAAGAATAAATTTTCATCCAACACATTTAATATTTTTCATCAAATTTTCACTTTATTCTCTAAAATTTTCCATCGAAGTTTTCACATCAAAAATTTTCTCATCAAATTTTCATTCAATTTTCCATCATCAAATTTTCATTTCATTTTCCATTCACAATTTGATACGTTAACAAGAAAGATCAATCATGCATAAGCATTGATTATGAAACACTTTCCAACTGAAATGTAATTTCATTTAAAAATTTCTAAAATGTGATTCATTCAGTGGTAATATCTTTTACATTATCACAGTACTACAGTAATTTACTATACTTAAATATTTAAAACTGTATCGAAATATAAATCATCTGATTCTTTATGCAAAATCAATGAATATTTCATTCATATAACTTGTATTCCAGACTCCAGAGCTAAATAATTTTGTGTGAAAAAAATTCAGCAATTCTTATGTAATTCATCTTACAATCGCTTGAGATATTTGCATTCTGCATATGTTAAAATTAGGCTTCCTTGAAGAAATAATAAAAGTTTAGGGATCATTTAAAATCGCAACTATTGTAATTGCATAGGCACGGAATTTAGATACACAGATAATATATATGTGTATGTGTATGTACTCAAAGTATTGGAATCGTGCCGAAGATCGGAACTCGAATTTTCAAAGGATCTACACGTTTTGGGACTTCTAGAACACGAAAAAACTAGTTTTAGGACGACGTCTGTGTGTGTAAGGGTGTATCTGTGTATGTTTCTGTGTGTCTGTGTGGATATTACATCCACTCTAATTGAAAAACTAATGGACCGAATTTCATACAATTTGGTAGGTATGTTTTTTGTGGGAAATCCTGATGTTCATTAGATTATAGTACGATTCGTAATAAAAGAATCTGCCTTCTTTGCGAAATGGCCGCAGAAATTGCCTTTATCCACTCTAGCTAAAAACTAATGAACCAAATTTAACAAAATTTGGTGTATAATATTTCAATAACCTACAAGTGATTTATATACCAAATTTAACAAAATTTTGTATATAAATCATTTGTAGGTTATTCTACTACGATTCGGGAAAAAGGGACGGGCTATTTTTGCGAAATGGCCCGCAAAAATCGTTATATATAAAAATAAAAGACTACGTGTGCTCAATTATATCAATTAAATTCCTATTTTATATGTGATTTTTGACAACAAAAAGAATAAGACTAACCCCATTACTCTAGGACTAGCCGTTCTTGAGATATTCTAGTTTTTTCGCGTTTTCGCTACGCCACCTTTGACAATAAGTCCAGCTATCAAATGAGAACCAAATTTAAGTTTAACGTGTAAATTCAATGTCATTTAAAATACTTATGTTGTGCAGATAAACTCAAATTATCATTGAATAAATAAAGAGAACGAATATGAGTCTGCAGGAAAAGACATGTGCTGTCCACATCAGAATTTTTAACAATATTACAACAATGATTTATAGAAGTGAACGGGGATTATTTTCAGGCCATTTCGAAAAAAATGTATGATCTATATTTAAAGATCCATCAAATTTTTGTCGAATAAAATGTTCAACAAATTTAAGCTGTGTACCAAATTTTAACTCTCTAGGACGTAGGAAAGTGCATTTAAAATGCCATCAATTAAATTTATCATGAAGAGTTATATAAAATTTAAAAAAAATGAAAAATTGCTATCTACCAAATTTATTTTAAAATATGAAGCCACTCCCATATGCGAAACGTTTAAACAAATGGAGAGATATTTATTATATAATATCTCTCTCTTTCCTTTCTGGAAGATATCCCAAAGTCAGAATTTAATTGAATTTGTTTTTTTCCCTATATTAAATAATTTTTTTAATTAAAAAACTACTTAACATATTTTACTGAATTTTTTTTTATATATTCTATGGGATAATGTGAATATTTCCTAAAAATTTCGAAGCAATTCGTGAATTTCAAATTTACTTAAAAAATGTTTGAAAAATTAGGTCCCATAGGGTTCAATGTATTTCATTTTTTCAACCCGGGTTCAATAAAAAACTAATTGGGTGATATTATTTATTTATATTCCCATAGGTCCTACAGACCGTCTGAACAACATACTAAAATTTCATTTTGATAAACTCATTTTTACGGCAGTTATCGTGCTAACGGACAGACAGACAGACAGACAGACAGACAGACAGACAGAATGAACAGAATGAATATAATGAAGTCATAAACACTTTTCAACTTTGTTGTAAAGTGTTAAAAATGAATTTCCATCCAAACCATTTGATGCAATTTTGGCTCGCGGTTTCTTAAACGCATCAAACTATTTTCCTGAAGTTTTGAAGATACTTCTCCACTTCACGTCTTTATATTTCTGTACTCTGTAAAGTTGGACATTCGGTTTTGGAGGGAATCATAACTTAATTTCAAAACAAACTGTCACGACATCAATACAACGATTGGGACATCAAGGCATTCATGAATAGAAACAAGGTTCACTACTTTCACATTCCTGATTATAGAAAATATATCTGTTTTTGATGTGAATAGCATCTGTGTTAGGGTTTCTCCTGGCGGAAAAATGGAGCTTTGCGAAAAGTATAAACACTTTGTACCTCCAACCCTAATGGATAAAATTGGGAATAAATTTTCTTGTTTTGTCGGAAATAGGATCCGAATTACACACACACATACATATATGTATATATATATATATATATATCAATATTTTTATATGTGGAACTTTTATTTTTAAAGTAACTTAGCTTTCCAATTGGGTGATTTTTTTCGCTTTTCTAACTTTCACTCTAAATATATAGTAAATTATAAAATATAGATATGAATAGTAAACAAAAAAATATGTACTAGAAAATCTAGTATTAAAATCCATATTTATTATTTAAAAAAGCTCTTATAGTTTTCGAATAATCGTCTTGCCAAGTTGAAGAAGATTGAAAATTTTCCGTTTATCAAGTTTATAATGCTTATACGTTAAAAACTAAAAATGATAGCTAAAAATAATAAGCAAGAATTTATAGCTCTTTTAAAGCCCTATAAGTGTCTATAATCAGATTTTGATTTGAGTTTTATTTAATTGAAAAAAGCTCTTATAGTTTTCGAATAATCGTCTTGCCAAGTTGAAGAAGATTGAAAATTTTCCGTTTATCAAGTTTGTAATGCTTATACGTTAAAAACTAAAAATGATAGCTAAAAATAATAAGCAACAATTTATAGCTCTTTTAAAGCCCTATAAGTGTCTATAATTAGATTTTGATTTGAGTTCTTTTTTTTTTCGATATTACAAAAGTTGAGTTTTATTTTATAAAATGTCATTCACGCAAAACCATTTCTGCTCCAGTAACTGAAACCACTGCCGTTTTTTTGTGACATTATATTCAACAAGAACTTTATAAAAGATCCTTCATATGGTGGCAAGTGATATATATGCTTCATTACCGATGAAACCGTAAAACATTTTTTGCACTTGTTTTCACACTTCTTCCGTAAAGTTAAGATTGAAACTTGACAAGAACCCAAAATTCTCAAAGCTTTCATAATTGTAGCGCATTTCGTTCTTTATATGTGCTAATATTTTTTCGGTTTTTATGGTTAGAAGTTAATATACGACAAATCTGATCAAAGCTTTTAAATGCGATCAGAAGGACAATTCGAAAAAGCCGGAAGTGGCATCTATAGAACCGGAAGGAGAAAAAGTTTAGTGAATCTCTAACCCCTAACTAATTTGATGCGCTGCATCTATATCTTTCATATCTAAACACTACCTATAGACTGAAAAATAGATTTTTCAAGGAATAATTTTGGCAAAAATGATGACAAATTTCATAAACAGATTTTTTTAGAAATTTCTCGCCATATTCCACTAATAATAAAAATAACAATTTTCCTTTGTAGAACTCCATTATTTAATCTATTATCTAGGCGGGTCTCAAAAGTTTTGTGATTCTAAAAGTTAGATCACTAGTCGAAAAAGTTTGGGAATCATACATCATAACTCCCAATAAAAGCTTCTCAAAGTTTTAGACCCGTGATCCACCTTTTAGAATTATATCGTACTTATATAATAGTAGAAGAATAATTCCAGATAGCACAGACTTATCGGATAAATGGTGCAGAGTATTGGGAAGATTGGTGTTTTATCCCATCCACCAATGGAATACTTCAAACGCTCACATAGAACACAACAATCTAAACAACGCAAACAATCTAAAGTTTCAAAAATCGATTTTTCTTTAGAAATATTTCACCATATTCCACCAATAATAAATTAAATAAGTTTCCTTTTTTGAACTTCTCATTATTTAATCTATAATTTACTTGGGTCGCAAAAATGTGTCATTCTAGAAGTTAGATCAGAGGTCTAAAAAGTTTGGGAATCATTTTATATTCAGCATAACTCCCAATAAATTCTTCTCAAGGTTTTATACCCGTGATCCACATTTAAAATTATGCCGTACTTCTATAATAGTAAGAGAAGCATTCCAAATACCATAGACTCATCGGTTAAATGGTGACAGAGTATTGGGAAAATCAGTGTTCAATCACATCCACCAATGGAATACTTCAAACGTTCGCGTGGAACTCTAACGTAAACAATCTTAAGTTTCAAAAAACCATTTTTTTTTAGAAATTTCTCACCGTATTCCACCAATAATAAATATAATAATTTCCTTTCTAGAACTCCATAATAATCTACATGGGTCACAAAAATTTGTCATTCTAAAAATTAGATGAGAGATCTAAAAAGTTTGGGAATCATTTATATATATCGTAACTCCCATAACTCCCAATAAATGCTTCTCAAAGTTTTAGACCCGTGATCCACCTTTCAGAATTATGCCATAGAATTATAGTAGTAGGAGAAGAATTCCAAATAACACAGACTCAACGGTTAAATGATGGCAGCGTATTGGGAAGATCGGTTTTTAATCCCGTCGTCCAATAGAGTATCTTCAAACGTTCGAGTGGAACTCTAACGCAGACGATCGCGTTTTCATCATCAAAAAGAATTAGACCATATTAAAAAAAATCTGATATATCCAAGACATGACCTTTCCCTACAGATTAATAAATTTCGATATTGTGAGAAAACTATAACACAGATTAAAATTTCTTTTTACTCGATATAGCTGAACATCTAAGATTTTTGTACCGATTACGACAAACCTACATATTTTATGAAAATTGCTGGATAATTTATAGAGACATGATGCTCCCTGAAAAAGTAAAGGTATTTATGATATATAGAGAATTGCTCGTAATGACACTTAAATGGAACATTTAGATCTTGTTAAAGGTGTTAATGGAATATTCACTCATTTATGATAATATATAGTGAAAATACCGTAAATACTTTTAAGTACACATATTTAGCATACATTCTAAACGTCCGTATTTAATCTTGAAAAATTAAATACGGACGTTTATAACGTATTTAACATATAGATTTTTTTTCATTTTATATTTTAAGTTTAATACATATATGTTTGCATCAAAATTTTCATTTGAACTTGTAGTTATTCCACATTTTGTATTCTCTTACTAAATCACACTGTGCGTTCTGGCAGATGAAAGGGCTTTGAATACGTAATTTGTCGGAAAAAATTGCTTTTACACATCACTAAGTTTAATATTCTCCCTTTTATACTGTACTGTTTTGTATGTTGGCCTAAAAAGTCAGGACAGCAACAGCACATTATATATATATGTGACCATTGATAATTAACAAATCAATCTAAATTTTAACGAATATAACAGAGAATGCAAAATAACTATGAAAGTGAATATGAAGGATAGGAAACATGAAGAAAAAAGAAGAAATTGTATCATATGCTTAAAACTTATGGATACAATAGACAACATGGGTATTTAATTAAAAAAATCTGATGTGGGCAGCACATGACTTTATTTATATAATGCAATGAATTTACTACTTTTACAGTTAAAAAAAATCTGATGTGGGCAACACATGCCTTTCCTTATATAATGTAATGAATTTACTACTTTTACAGTAAAAAAATAGGTTTTTCTTATAGTAGATACTAATATTCTTCCAAGATATTGAATTTTCGGCAATTAGTCGTCATTTTCATTGATTTAGCGTCATTTTTATCCATTTGGCGAGATTTTCGTTAATTTGGCAACATTTCAAAAAGTCGCCAAGTTGGCAACATTCCGCCAAATTCTTCGCCGAAATATCGCCAAGCGTTATGGATGAAGAAATAAGTTGTTCTTACAGCAGATAAATGACTATTGGCGTCCAAATACAAAAGTATTGCTTGTCCTAAGGTAACTTCCTTTTTAGGACACGCCCGGTAAGAGCGCGAAGAAGAAAAAAGGCCGTGTGTATTTATGTGTATTTACAAACATTAATTTATTTACACTATATAAAATATTTACAACAAAATTGATTCAAAATATTCAAAATGAAAGTATACCCCTTTAAGATAACAAATAAACAATTACAAACGTATATGTAGTCTCATAGACTAAAATGTGAAAGATGGTAATTAAAAATTAAATTTAAACAATCCTATGCAATATTTTAAAATATCCTTAAATCCGGAGAGAGAGAGAGAAAATATGCAAATCAGGCATAGGCCCTTAAATGTGGAACTCACCGAGCATTCGCTGAATGAACAGCCTCTCATGGTTGAGGACAATGCTGCTGGAGTATCTGTTCTCACTCACAACGCCAAAACTTCTCCCTGCTCCTCTTTTTCATTCTCAAAAACTCTCTCTCTCTCCAAGAATTTAAAACACGCCCCTGAGGCGCATACAAACATCCCATTGGATTCAGGGTCTTAACCCCTTGACCCCAAAGCACCGCCATTGGCTTTAGGCCTTCCAAAAACAAAAAGCCCCTTCTCAAGCCCCTGCGAAACTGATATTCCTTCGGCCACTAATTCAAAGTCGCCGAGGACCCTATGACCCTTCCGAAAAGGACGTTAAATCTTTCGGTACGAATGCGAGATCCAAAGAAACTTCGACATCCTGGTTTTCTATTTCGAGTGCAGATGGCCGAACGAAAAGGCTGACCCCCAAAATAAATAAGAAGACTCTAGGTCGCATTCCCGAAAATATTGGCTCATGGGTTTACCATGCGACAATATACCTCCATTTCCCCATTAAAAATTCCAAAATCCAAAAATTAAAATTTCAAAATTTCAAAAATTTAAAACTTTTTTTTAAAAAATTTACCATCAAAAACATTAAGCAAATTACCAATGCAATACGTCTTTCCAAAAATTACCTCCATTTCCCCATTAAAACATCAAAAATCCACAAATTTAAAAAAATTTAAAATTAAAAAATCAAATTAAAAAATTCAATTTTACAAACAAAACCATAAGGCAAAATCAAAATGTGCAGGAGTGCAATCTGCTTTCCTTCCAGCTACTAAAAACTAACCTCTGAAAACAGAAGTTTCCTCCTATAGTATAATCAAACACATAGAAAAAACATCATATTGCATATAAAAGACAAAAAAACAATTGTCAATATAAACACAATCCAATAAAATCAAAATATAAAACAAATTGATGAATTCAGGACAACAAATCAGAAAGTCTGTTATTTGTGTTGCACAAGGCTGTACAAAGTCACTCAAACTAAATTACTTTTCTCACTGATAATGTTTTTTAGTTCTCCAAAAGTTTTTTTCAAATTGTGCACCAGAAGGCAAAAGCATTGGGATCAGGCATCCCTGAAAATTGTTGTGTATTTTGTTGGCCACATCTTCTTACAAAAATTATCATACCTGCATACGTTCCTTGTTTATGATAAGTGATTATGGAAAATTACCACTGTGTAGAAAGTTTATCACCAAAAGTTGTTGTTGATTGACAGCAATGATGAGGAGTGTCTATTCTGTGCACACCCCATAAACACATAGTAAAATTGAACACAATGTCCGATGTCTGCCCTTACGAAATCAAATTGACTGGCATCTGGAACCGTTTGCACTGTAAACAAATAAACACAAAGTTTGATGTGTGGCAGCAATAAAAATAACTGGAATCTGGACCCGTAGAAAACTGGAAAGTGGAAAACTGTAGAAAACTGAAAACGTAGGCAAATTTTCCCAGTATATATAACTGGAACATGTAAAACTGTAGAAAACTGTCCTGTAGAAAACTGGAAACGTGTAAATGTATACATTGTAAAACAAGACAGTAGAAATCACGGAAACAGTAGAAAACAGACGGTAGAAATCCCAGGAACGTGTAATTGCCTGTTCTGTATACAAAGTCTGATACATGTAAATTGTTTATAACGAAAGGCATGTCTGTGGCTATAAATGTTTATACGCCTTGTACTTGGCATAAACTGGGGAAAAAAAAAAAAAAAAAAAAAAAAAAAAACTGATGCAAAATGCTCTATAATGGCAAAAATTGCTATCCATTGTGTAGCACCTTTCTACATATTTTTGTGACCAATGTGCGTATTGTGACAGTTTTAACAGCAGTACTAAAAAGAACGCAGTCACCCCGCACAATTCAGGACACAGTTCTTTCGTGTGGTATCGTGCACTTTCTGCACCCCGTCCGTAGAGGAAAAAACAAACACCGGTGGAATCTTCTGCACCCCGTCCGTAGAGGAAAACCAACACAGTAATTGACTCTGTGTTGATCTGTACGACATATTAAAATGCCGTAGGCAGTCATCCAAAATTGTTTATATAGTGTTGGCATGTGCCAACATCCGGTCACCTGCTGACCCGAAATGAAAATTGTTGAAATGAACATATCATATAGCACCTTCCGTGCGCATCACCTTGGAGTTTTCGTGCTGTGCAAACTGCTTCAACAGTATTAATAATAATTTTTATACAAAATACAATATATATATATATATATATAGACTGGCCTTAGTGACGGCAAAGTTACCACCAAGAGACCTAGCCAATATGCACTTTATTCTTCTCTCCCTCCGAGAACAAAACATTTTAAAACAAAATGCAAAATTTCTAAATGCATGAACATGAACGTAAAAATGTATAAAATTTTACTCTCTTAGCTATAAAAACTTTACTTCTTTACATATAAAAAAACTCTACTCCTTTACATAGAAAAACTTTACTGCCAAAGGCAACTTTGCGTTAAATAACATGTTTCATATACCATGAAATTCAAAAATTCAAAACCATAAAATATCACACAAAATTTTCATAATTAAATTACATGATCTAAACTAAAAATTTTCTATTCAAAGAAAAAAAAATCAAAATCATCCAACACATTAAAATATCTCATTAATTGCAAGTTACAGAAAATTATACATTTTTGCTTAAAATGAAAATTTCAAACCCATTCGAAAATTTTACATGTACATATGTATAACCCGTCGCTTAATACGTGACTTTATCTCAATTTTACAGTGTCTTACTGCATAAAAAACTCTTTTTTTTTTTTCTTTCTTCTATTTATTCTCTAGTTTGTATGAAAAAAAACCAAAATAACTCCCAAACGTGTACCTTTCAGAAAATAAAACCACAGCTCGCAAAATTTTGCCTGATAAACGAAAATCCTTTTCTTACATTCGAAGGGAAAATTTACTCTAAGTGCTAAAATTTTGTTTCACCAAGCAAAATCATCTTATTCACTCATTTCCTCACTTCCTTTATTTTCTTTACAAAAAGGGTTTTATCACACTTTTTATTAATACTTTCACCACTTTATGCATTAAGCCATATTTTCCTCAAATAAACACTAGCCTCACATTAAAAATATAAATTTCCCCCTTTTTTTAAAATGAAATACCATTGATCTTCAATTTTATATCTTATCCATTCCATCTATCATGAAAAAATACCCCTATCATTCTAACCACACTATATCCTAGCCTATTATTAACTGTAAAAATACATATTTAACCATGACCCTTTATGTAGGTAAAGAGATAACACCCTAACAATAAAACCAAATCACAAGAGAAAACACCATATATTTTTCCTTTCTTTTCTTTCTTTTTTTAGAAACACTACCTAAAAATGCTAAATTAGTGATATTATTATCCAACTGCATTCTCCCACAACTACATTTTATAACTTTTTATCTTCCAATGCTTTGTTAGCGTTCAACATACCCGAAGGAAAAAAAAACTAGCAAATCTCACCTTTCTTTACTAAACTACCCATAGAAACTAAAAAAAATCTCCATGCGTTCAGAAAATATGCCGGCAACTGTCACTTACAGTACTACGTGTAACGATTTAAGAAAATTATTGTATACAAAAATTGATTCCCTTTTGAGCCTAACCATCTAACAAACCTATCAATTTTCTATTCCGAATAATTTATTAAATTATGTGTGTTTTAACAAAAGTAAAATATAAGTGAATGTAGGAAAGTACCCTTTATAGACGATAAAAATATTGAATAAAAGAGTTAAGAGATACAAAAAAAAAATGAAATACTTTTTGCTTATTTATTTAAAATAAATCCTTTCAACGTTATGTGTCATCAGGAGATGAAAAAAACCCTTTGTTGATCACCCAAACAGTTTGATTCAATCCCCAAAATATAGAAATATACACTCTAAATCCCAAACATCACACAATTCTGCCCGCAGAAAAATATGTGCCTAAGGTGAAATTATATATCCTATCAACAATTGTTAAAAGGCCTATTTATTTATTTATTTGTTTATTAAACTTAAAAATTTACTCTTTGTTGTTTGTACTTTGTCTGTTATCTTTGTCACTTTATTAGAATTCCCTTGTAAACGAAAGTTTCCTTAGTAATCAAAATTTTGTTTCCATTTCTGTTACCACTTGAATTAATATAATATCTATTTATTTTCATTATTTATTATTATTATTATTATTACCTTTTTTCGAAAAACAATATACTTATTACTTTATGTATTTTAATTCCCAATAACCTAACTAACTCCAGCTGCAACGCCATTCTATTACTCACTCAGTAACTCTATCCAAACGAAAGGCAGTCTCTCTACTTGTATGTGTCGTCCATCCCTCTTTGAAATTTATGTTCTCCTCCGCTAACTAACTCCCAGCTCCCGTAAAATATATCTGCTAAAACCACTCCTTTTTTCTTTGTAACCATTCTGCGGGTCTTGTGTTTTGTCTGTGAAAATGACCCTCCTTTTGGAGTGAGGAAGAAACCCTACTGCGACGTATCAAATTTCAACCAATGTTGCCCCCCTTTGAAAACATCTGTGTTGTGTGAACAAGAAACTTTTGGAAATCCTTGTGTTTGCCATAAAATGGAACCGTCAAAGTTAAGAGAAAATTCTGTTGCCTTTGAAAATTCGATTATCTAACCCACTCACATTCTAAATATCATTTTCAGAACCATTTGTAAAATTTTTGTAAACTCGTACCCATAACATATAAAAGGTTTATTATAATCTCACATTACTTCTAATTTCAGCAAAAATTTTGTTCTAAAACTAAAAATCACTCAAATGTGTATTAATTAACTAATCTTCGCGACCAAAATTAAAAATGTCAAAAATGAAAATTTGTCCCAAAAATACTATACCAAAAAATTTTAACTGAATACGACAAAACCACCCAAAATATTTAGAATTCAGAGTAATTTACCCTAGGAGTTTGTCTAAAAGAATAATTTTTATTAGTGCGAGAAAAAGACACTTGTTGGTGTGTATCGGTCGGAGTAGGTAATAAGGGCGATTTCGAACCAGATGTATGTGTGTGTGTGTCCGCTGTATCTGAGATGCTAGTGGGTGTATTTACATTTGAGGGTAAATGTTTGTCTGTCTCTTGGTCCCAAAGAAAAAAAGGAGTTTCGGATTCTCCGCTCGTCTCTTTTTTTTTTTTTTTGAAAGCAACGGAATACTCTGTGATTGTCTGAGTTGTCTGCTGATTATTTTCGCTCTCATCAATTTTTAAATGATCTCGCCTTTCAATCATCAAACGCAAGCAATTTATGTGTGCCCTAAAGGTCTTGGAATAAGGCATATTTATCTGTTTTATGTCATAAATAAATCTGTTTATTTTTTTTACAACTCTGTAAGGTCCTAGCCATTTAGTCTTTTTAAACGATTTTACGTGATTTTTCAAAAATACTTTTGATGTGGACCTCAAAATTGGATCAAAATATACATAATCAAAAACATACACAAAATTTAAGAAATATACAAACAGATTAATACCAACAAATTGGAATAAACATCCTATCCAAATTATTTCAAATAGACTCAAAAAAGATTTTTTTTTTTTTTTTTTTTTTTTTTGTACTTAAAATAGCATCTATCTAATTTCACTTCCAAAAAATTTCTTGATGTTCCCATTTTCCCCAAAAAAGTTCTTAAATTCCAAAAATTCTTAAAAATTTCCCATTTACATGTAAAATGCAATCAATGACATAATTAAAAAACCAAAAAAAATATATATATATACTACTAACACATTTTATTTCTTTGTAATTTCTCAATAATCTATTAAAACACATATTTTCATGGCAAATGAAACAGTTAACCCTTCTCAAAGGTTTATACATTTCTTCTAAATTTTTCATATTAAAATTTATTTATTACTAGGGAAATGAAATTATTGCAGATATTGACATTTACTATTTGTTTTATTATTACCATCTTTCAAAAAAAAAAATTTCCTTGGTTAATGCACCAAACATAATTCTTATCCAGTTCGTTGGCGTCAATTTATTTTCTTTCGTTACTGAACCCAACCAAATTCATCCTGGCTTAAGGCACCAAATTATTTTCTTTCGTTACTGAACCCAACCAAATTCATTCTGGTCTAAGGCACCAAATTATTTTGTCCTAAGGTAACTTCCTTTTTAGGACACGCCCGGTAAGAGCGCGAAGAAGAAAAAAGGCCGTGTGTATTTATGTGTATTTACAAACATTAATTTATTTACACTATATAAAATATTTACAACAAAATTGATTCAAAATATTCAAAATGAAAGTATACCCCTTTAAGATAACAAATAAACAATTACAAACGTATATGTAGTCTCATAGACTAAAATGTGAAAGATGGTAATTAAAAATTAAATTTAAACAATCCTATGCAATATTTTAAAATATCCTTAAATCCGGAGAGAGAGAGAGAAAATATGCAAATCAGGCATAGGCCCTTAAATGTGGAACTCACCGAGCATTCGCTGAATGAACAGCCTCTCATGGTTGAGGACAATGCTGCTGGAGTATCTGTTCTCACTCACAACGCCAAAACTTCTCCCTGCTCCTCTTTTTCATTCTCAAAAACTCTCTCTCTCTCCAAGAATTTAAAACACGCCCCTGAGGCGCATACAAACATCCCATTGGATTCAGGGTCTTAACCCCTTGACCCCAAAGCACCGCCATTGGCTTTAGGCCTTCCAAAAACAAAAAGGCCCTTCTCAAGCCCCTGCGAAACTGATATTCCTTCGGCCACTAATTCAAAGTCGCCGAGGACCCTATGACCCTTCCGAAAAGGACGTTAAATCTTTCGGTACGAATCCGAGATCCAAAGCAGCTTCGACATCCAGGTTTTCTATTTCGAGTGCAGATGGCCGAACGAAAAGGCTGACCCCCAAAATAAATAAGAAGACTCTAGGTCGCATTCCCGAAAATATTGGCTCATGGGTTTACCATGCGACATTGCTCAAAGTATCTTTTTTCATGAATGGAACGAACTAGATCCACGAGAATGATGTCACCCAATTTATCGCATGGTATTACATATGAAAAGTGAACATGTTTCTCAATAGGAAATATTTATTTTTTCATTTTAAATGACTTTTTAATAATTTTTTTAAAAAATGTGCAATATCTCGAGAACGGCTCATGTTAGCGTTCTAAAATTTATGTCAATCGTTTTCTAATGAAAAATTACATAAGAAATGTCTATTTGTGTAACTTTATTAGTGGTTTTGATTTTTTGACGATTTTTTCAAAATTTTATTCGAAAATTTAGGGGGGTTCTGAACATTCGATTACGTATAAAAACAACAGACTTCCAGTGTTTGCGGATTATGATTTTTGTACCAAATTTGGTTCGAATCGGTCCATTCGTTCGTCAGTTATCGTCTCCACAGACTCACTGACACACACACACACACACATACTTTCACACACACACACACACACACACACACACACATACACACACACAGACATCACTTCAAAAATGTTTGATTCGTGATCAGGGATGCTTGAAACGTGGTCTCCCGTCGAAAACTCGAATTCGAATTTTCGACCCCGTCACAATACTTTCCTTATACATTATGTATATAAGGAAAGTAAAAATGTTGTTCTTATAGTAGATTCTTTCCAAGATATTGAATTTTCTTCAATGAGTCGTCGTTTTCCTTGATTTAGCGTCATTTTTATCCATTTGGCGAGATTTTCGTTAAATTGGCAACATTTAAAAATGTTGCCAAGTTTGCGATATTCCGCTAAATTCGTCGCCAAAATCTCGCTAAGCGTTAAGGACGGAGAAATAAGTTATTCTTACAGCGGATAAATTACTATTGGCGTTCAAATATAAAAGTATTACTCAAAGTATCTTTTCTCGTGAATGGAACGAGTTAGATCCGCAAGAATGATGTCACCAAATTTATCGCATGATATTACATATGAAAAGTGAACATATTTCTTAATAGTTAATATATTTTGTTTAATTTGTGGGATTTTTTGATAAATTTATATGAAAAATGTGCAATATCTCGAGAACGGTTCATGCTAGCGTTCTAAAGTTTATGTTAATCGTTTTCTAAGGAAAAATTACATAAGACATGTATATTTGCGTAACTTTATTAAAGGTTTTGATTTTTTGATGATTTCTTCAAAATTTTACTCGAAAATTAAGGGGGTGTTCTGAACATTCGATTGTGTTTCAAAACAATAGACTTCCAGTATTCATGGATTGTGATTTTTGTACCAAATTTCATTCGAATCGCTTCATTCATTCGTGATATATTGTCTCCAGACTCACTGACACACTCACGCACACACACACACTTTCACACACACATACTTTCACACAGACACACACTTTCACACAGACACACACTTTCACACAGACACACACTTTCACACACATACTTTCACACACACACACACATAGACATCACTTCAAAACTGTTCGACTCATGATCAGGGATGCCTGAAACGTGCTCTCCAGTCGAAAACTCGAATTCGAATTTTCGAACCCGTCACAATACTTTCCTTATACATTATGTATATAAGGAAAGTAATAAGAAATGGACTGCAATCGCTGAAATAGAATAATTTTGTAAATGATATCATTCGGTTTTAAATAAAATGCGCATAAAAAATGGCGATTCATGCGTAATCTAATTATTTTTTATAATCTTCTTTCGATTATCCAAAAAATATGTATAAGATATAGATACCCTTTTCCAGGTCCAAGTACCTCGAAAATCCTCTGACTATATTGATTGAAATGATCATACCAAATTCCATCTTATTTTCTTAATTAATTTAAGAGTTACTTACTTTATTAATTTAACAGCTTCCGTTGCAGACTTTGAGAGTGCCAGCGAGTAGGAGATGAAGCCTCCCGGCTCCCGAAACGAGTTACGGAGTTGGCGAGCAGAGGGTCTGGGGGCCGAGAGCAGCGAAATAGCCCGAAAGCCAGTTACGGGAGTTGGTGAGCATCTACTAATAAGAGGGCGAAGCTCCAACGGGTGTATTGCGCCTGCAGAGAGCTCCGACGATTAACGAGTGGTAGCGAACACGGAGCAGAGTCCCGGAATTTAGCGATCGTCAGCGAGCAGAGGACACGTCTCCGATCGTGTATGCCGGTCGAGTTGAAAAAAGTCGTAAAGCGAGCTCCATGGGTTGGTGGACGTCAATTAAGAACGGCCGGTTCCCAACTTTGCGTATTACTACACCTGCGTGGCAGCGAAACGATCGTTAGCGAGTGGGAAGCGAAGACTTCCGAACCCGGAAGCGAGTAGGGCACAGAGCCCCCCTGATATTGAACATTAAAACCATTAATTAATGTGATTTTATTATTGGCTTTAAAAGTTTTACAAATTTCAAAAATACAATTTTTATTAATATGAAGATTAAAAATATTATTCTAAAAAAGAAAATCCATCATCTTGAAATGTTTGTAAAGGTTTTTGCTGTGCCACATGACAATTTATCAGGACACGTAAAAAGCTCGTAAATTAGTTTCTTTCCATCAAAGTTTGCAATGTTTCCAGAATTCCTGGTTTATTCCCCAAAATTCATGGGTTTATTCCTACTTTCCGAAATTTCCTAGGTTTTTGCAACTCTTCCAATTATCCTTTCGATGGAATCTTCTTCAAATTTTCCAAATTGTTAAGAGATTGGATAGGAAATCATTGTGTTTGCTGAAAGAAAAAAACTAATTTTTCCCAACTTTTCTTTATAAATAAAAAAATCTAAAGGAAATGTCCTTCATTATAAAGTAGCGATCATCAAAATACAAAACTTAAGAAAGTTTTATACTTTCTGTTTTAATTATTATAGATACATAGCACTTTTTTCAGCTGTAAAATTGATAGTATTGTGTGCTGTTTTTAATATGGCATAAAACAATCATCTATGTATATTTTACCTCAAAATTATTATAACACATTTTAGAAAGCCCATAGATCAGAAATATTTTTTATTGATTATATTATATAGTATTAATTAAAATATATAAGGAAAAATTAAATAAATATCAGTTATGAGTACTCGCAATAAAATTTTCAAAAATAACACACCAATAAGAAAATTAATTTTGCTAAACCGCGTTAAAAGATTGAATTCCATATATGATCAGTTCCGCTGTAACTAACGTAACAATCAATACAAGATTTATGGCTTCTTTATACCAGGAAACATTTACTAAAAATGACAAAGTAAAACTTTATGTTTTAAAGTATCTATTACCTATGGCTGTCATATAGCACCTTTCAAAAATATTTCTTGCTATGAATATACCTCTATAATTTCATTTTAAAATTGTATAACTGACGTAACGCAATTGGACAAGATGTAATTGCTGATTCAGTAAAAAGTTAAATGCTATCAAACTTTTAAAGCTAATGGTGTTTTTTGTTTATAAATAATACTAAATAACTAATAGACCAAATGCATACCTATTTATATTTTATTTATTACAATAATTACAATACAATATCTTTTAATCAATTAAATTACAATATATTTTGTAACTGACGTAACATGCTTTTGTAACTGATGTAACAGTATCAATTTCTTATGATATAATTTATATTTGTAGTGCATTTTTATTTCTCGATATTGTTATATGCAATCAAAAGTTTTTACTAATACACATGAACATTTAAAATTTAAGTACAGGCAATAATCTAAAAATAAGTAGTAATCTGAACATTTATTTTGGGGCAAAAATGAAACTTCTACGTAGAATTGACCATATTCACAATAACAAAGAAATAATAATACTTTAAAAAAGCCTCTGCCTCATACATAAGCTCTTCTATTTAAAGAAAATGTCCATATGCAACTTTTTTGCTCATTATATTTCTTCTAGCGATATCTGAGATTGACGATTTTGTCTTGACCTTAGCCCACTTGAAGCAATATTTACCAAAAACTATCCAAATTTAAACTCTCACTTTTTCAGGATACTTATCACCCAGTTCATTCATTATTAAATAGTACAACATATATAAGAAAAAAAATCTGATTTCATAGCAGGAATTGAAGGATCACCTGTTTTCAAAGCAAAAATAAACTTAGTTTACATCAATTGCGTCAGTGTTAGATAGTTTACATTAGTTTACACTTATTTTAAGTAGCCAGCCGCTCTACCGTGCTGAAAACACCGGTTCCCGTTAGATGACCGAAGTTAAGCAGCATCGGGCGCGGTTAGTACTTAGGTTGGTGATCACCTGGAAACACCGTGTGCTGTTGGCGAAATAAGTTGACGCGGTGGTTGAGCGGTCAAGGCAAGCGTTTCCTAGTGATCGCTCGGGTTGTGGGTTCGAGTCCCACTTCAGATATGGATGTTTGTGTTGTTGGGCGCAATGTGTTCCCTCCCCCACTGGTGCGCTGGGGCAACGTCATATGACGGCTAAGAGGTTCACGGTTCTGGCCGATGTATAGGCGAAGATGAAAGAGTCAATGCCTGGCCATTGGGGAAAAAAAACACTCACTTTACATTATTAAGTATGTGTCAATGGAAATTTTTATTGTGAAATAGACTTTTTTATTGTTGCATGCGAAATTTTAGCCTGATTACATTGTGGTTTCTTTTAAACTGTACTTATCTCAACGTGCAAGTATTTTTTTTAAAGTATTCTTGAAAAATTGAATTTTTGAAGCAGTGGAAGTACTACCTCTCCTTAAAATAAGAAAACTTAGCCTAAAGAATTATTTTACACTGCATTTTAAATATCGTTACGCATGTAAAATGTAATAAAAAAGCATGTATTAACTAGTATTTATTCCTGTCAAAGACAAGTAATTTAACACTCTTGAAAAATTAAATTACAACGTTTTTCAATCAATTTTATTTTGTTTAACAATGCATAGTTCTTAGCGTTGAAAATAGCCGCCTTAATCAAAAATTGGCTTAGTTGATACATGATAACGTTTCTGCCTTCTAGGTTACCGGTGGCTTCTGTAGCGTCAGGAAAGACTTTTTGATCTCCCACAAACTTTGACCTCCCCCTGGGAAAGAATTAAAAAATCGGCTCCGTTCTGTTCTTTCTCGTGGTCGAGACAGATACGTGTCCAAATGTTCACCCTTAAAACTTCTCGAAAAAAAATATTTTTTCTGACATCCCACCCCCCTCCCCCCGCATGGCGGAATCGAAAATCCGGTTCTGTTAAGTGTGCTCCAGTTGATGATACTGAACATATGCAAAGAGTTAGCTTTCTAGGACTCAGGAGGGTTCTGAAGATCCTGAAAATTTTTTCAGAAATAAACCTGGGATTTAATAAAAAATCGAGCTCCAGTAAGTTCGAACTCGTGGTCGATACAATATGTGCTCAAAAATTCCGCTTTTTGATTCACCAGCGGAATTCTGGAGGATCTGAAAGATATAAACAAAACAAGTTAGATAATTTTTATATTATTTAAGTCTGTTGAAAACAGAAAAACTAATACTCCTAGAAAATTAAGTTACAACCACTTTTTGTTTTATTTTGTTTAATAATGTATGGTGTTTATCGTCGAAGTAAGAAATTTTACTCCCCCCCCCCCCCCTTTTTTTTTCTCTCTCTCTACTCCGGGACAAACATCGAAAATCAGTCTACGTTAGGTTCGATCCAGTAGTCGATACTGAAGACTCCAGACCGTCCAACTCACCTGAAAGCTTAAAGTAGTTTATTGAGCGGCCAGGAAAACAGTGGTCGATACTGTAAGTGTGCAAAGTTTCAGTATTCTAAGTCAATGGAAGACTGGAGAGATATTTAGAAAAACACATAATCTCCTCGCCTAGGGGGATTGAAAATCCGACTACGTTACGTTTTGTCTGATGGTCGGTACTGTAAATGTGCAAAGATTAAACCTTTTAGATCACCAAGAGGACTTCTGAATGGTCTGAAAAAAAATAATTTTTCTTCACCCTCGGGGATGGTGTGTAAATTAAAATCCCGGATACATTAAGTTCTGTCTAATAGTCTATACTATAAGTGCTCAAAAACTTATCCTTCTAACTTCACTCAATAAGTTTCCGGTCTGACACATATATGGCAACACTGTTGACAGACCCATATGATTTCTGGATAGTACCAACCTTCAAACGATACGTGTCAAAATTTCATGACATTTTGACAATTAGTTTACAGGTTACAGTGGTTTTAGTGACCCCAGTTTTGTAATTTTCAAAACAATGGATAAAAAAGAATTTCGTGTGTTGATTAAACATTGTTGTTTGATGGGGAAAAATACTGTTGAAGCCAAACAGTGGCTTGATATGCGTTATGGAGACTGTGCACCAGGGAAATCAACTATTATTGACTGGTATGCTGAATTTAAACGCGGTCGTACAAACACCGATGATGCTGAACGCTCTGGTCGCCCAAAATCGGCAATTGTTCCGGAAAACATAAAAAAAGCCACAAAATAGTTTTGAAAGACCGTAAAGTAAAGTTGCGTGAGATATCTGACACCTTAAAGATATCAAAAGGTAGTGTGTTTACAATTTTACACGAAAATTTGAGCATGCGTAAGTTGCTTTCGAAGTGGGTGCCGCGTTTGCTCATACCGGACCAAAAACAACAAGACATGCCCCGTATCACAAGTCGATGAAAACGATGGTTAAATTGTATGAATTACGCTTCGAATTGCTTCCTCACCCACCGTACTCTCCAGATCTGGACCCCAGCGACAACTGACATTTGCAGACATCAAAAAGATGCCACAGAGAAAGAAATTTGGCTCAAATGAAGAAGTGATTGCCGAAACTGGGGCCTATTTTGAGAGCAAAGGCAAATCGTTTTACAAAAAAGGCATCGAAAAGTTAGAGGAGCGTTGGAAAGAATGTATCACTCTTAAAGGAGAGTATGTTGATGAATAAAGTCGGATTTCTAAAAAAAAAATTGTTTTTCTTAGTTAGACCGGAGACTTATTGAGTGATGTAGTAGATCACCAGAGGGGCGTTTGAAAAAGCTTTACGAGACTTCTATTTCTCTACCCCCGGAAGAATAAATATTAAAATAATTTGTAAAACAACTTTCTGGCAAAAGCTCATAAAAAAAAATATATTTTTCACACATTAAGAATCGAACCAATGTAATTAATTGAGCGCAAAGAAACACTACTGCACTTCTATCCTTAATCCTTGATATATTAGTAACACTCTATTCCGAATACATCTATTTGCACCCATTACCAAACCAAGCATAAACGTTGCAGAACATTGACAAGATCATCATGAGTTGCTGGATTTCTTCAAACATTTGTAAATTGCACTTCTTTGTTCCGCAGTCAGAGAAATGGAGAAGTATGTTTAGCACTAAAATAGAGACGATATTATCCAGAGTCCCAGGTGGTAACAGGTTATCAAAGGCGCCATTAATCTGGTGAAAGCAGAAGTTCCGTACTGCACACCCAAACAGTTGATTATAACTATAGCAAATGTAAGACGTAATATTCTTTATTAGCAGACACAGTCGAAGCTGCTCGTAATTTAAAATATATGAAATTTCTAATACCATTCTAAATCTGGTTGTTCTTTAGAAAATGGAATTTCATTTAAATATTTAACTTAATCTTCCCATAAAAATATAAAGTATAATAATATCAGCCGTCGCTATGCAAATTAATTTTCAGACAAATCCAATAAAACATCGCCATACAACATCTCACAAAACATCCTCATCCAATACCTCATAAAAAATAAATCTGATGTGGGCAACACATGACTTTCCTTATATAATGCAATGAATTTACTACTTTTACAGTTAAAAAAAATATTATTCTTATAGTAGATACTTATATTCTTTCCAAAATATTGAATTTTCTTCAATGAGTCATAATTTTTATTGATTTAGCGTCATTTTTATCCATTTGGCGATATTTTTGTTACTTTGGTAACAAATAAAAATGTGACCAAGTTAGCGACATTCCGTCAAATTCGTCGCCGAAATATGGCCAAGCGTTATGGACGGAGAAATAAGTTATTCTTATAGCAGATAAATGACTATTGGCGTTCAAATACAAAAGTATTACTCAAAGTATCTTTTTTCATGAATGGAACGAGCTAGTTCCACGAGAATGATGTCACCCAATTTATCGCATGGTATTACATATGAAAGGTGAACATGTTTCTCAATAGGAAATATATTTTTTTTATTTTATATGACTTTTTGATAACTTTTTTTAAAAATTTGCAATATCTCGAGAACGGTTCATGTTAGCGTTTTAAAATTTATGTCAATCGTTTTCTAATGAAAAATTACATAAGAAACGTCTATTTGCGTAACTTTGTTAGCGGTTTTGATTTTTTGACGATATTTTCAAAATTTTACTCGAAAATTTAGGGGGGTTCTGAACATTCAATTCCGTATAAAAACAATAGATTTCCAGTGTTTACGGATTGTGATTTTTGTACCAAATTTCGTTCGAATCGGTCCATTCGTTAGTCAGTTATCGTCTCCACAGACTCACTGACACACACACACACACACACACATACTTTCACACACACATACTTTCACACACACACACACACATACTTTCACACACACACACACAGACATCACTTCAAAAATGTTTGATTCGTGATCAGGGATGCTTGAAACGTGCTCTCCCGTCGAAAACTCGAATTCGAATTTTCAACCCCGTCACAATACTTTCCTTATACATTATGTATATAAGGAAAGTAACAAGCTCATCCAACACCTCATAAAACATCATTGTAAATATGTTTATATAAAATATATTTACAAGAAAATTTTTGAAAAATCTGTACCGTTTTTCCAAATAATCACAGTTAAAGTATGTTACCCGTCGTTTTAAAGGGCTTGAAAGAAGAATCTTTCGATTGGAACAAAGTTTGACATAATGCACCCCCTCGGGGGGGAAGGGTAATTTTTCTCCCCTCCCCGAACGGAGACTAATAGCGTCCCAAACACAAATATTGTACTGAAACTAAATTTGTTCTAATATTTTAATAACCTTTTCCATATTTGAGCTGAAACATAGTGAGCTATTACTCCAGTATTTATAGGAAATTTTTCATGCTGATTATTTTTAAATGTTCAGAAATATCTACACTTTTGATATGTTGAAGACCCAGACCGTCCGGCTCGTCCAGAGGACTTAGAGCAACAAATTGGACGACCGTCACTTTTGATATGTGTGATTGTTTTTTGTTTTGATATGTGTGATTGTTTTTTTGATATGTTTTTTTGATATGTGTGATTTTGAAGCATATGAATTTTTCGTTTGTTTAACTGCCCTGCGACCTTATAAGAAATTGAAAATACCAGAAATTCCTATAATTTTATTACTTTCCTTATATACAATAATGTATTAGGAAAGTATTGTGACGGGGTCGAAAATTCGAATTAGAGTTTTCGGCGGGAGAGCACGTTTCAAGCATCCCTGATCAAGAATCACACATTTTTGAAGTGATGTCTGTGTGTGTGTGTGTGTGTGTGTGTGTGTGTGTGTGTGTGTGTGTGTGTGTTTGTGTGTCAGTGAGACTGTGGAGACGATAACTGACAAATGAATGGACCGATTCGAACGAAATTTGGTACAAAAATTACAATCCCTAAACACTGGAAGCCTATTGTTTTTATACGCAATCGAATGTTCAGAACCCTCCTAAATTTTCGAGTGAAATTTTGAAAAAAATCATCAAAACATCAAAACCTCATTTAGTTAAGTAAATTTTTGCAAGTTACGCAAATAGACATTTCTTATATAATTTTTCATTAGAAAACGATTGACATAAATTTTAGAAAGCTAACATGAACCGTTCTCGAGATATTGCACATTTTTCAAAAAAAATTATCAAAAAACCATATAAAATATTTCCTATTGAGAAACATGTTCACTTTTTATATGTAATACCATTCGATAAATTTAGTGACATCATTCTCGTGGATCTTGCTCGTTCCATTCACGAAAAAAGATACTTTGAGTAATACTTTTATATTTGAACTCCAATAGTTATTTATCTGCTGTAAGAATAGCTTATTCCTCCGTCCATAACGCTTGGCGAGATTTTGATGACAAATTTGGTGGAATGTCGTCAACTTGGCGACCTTTTTAAATGTTGCTACATTAACGAAAAACTCGCTAAATGGATAAAAGTGACGCTAAATCAATGAAAATTTCGACTCATTGATGAAAATTCAATATCTTTGAAAGAACATAAATATCTACTATAAAAATAATCTATCGTTTCTTACTGTAAAAGTAGTACATTAATTGCATTATATAAGGAAAGTGACGTGCTGCCATCAGATTTTCTTATTACGTGGTCACAAGACACAATGCAAAATATAATAATGTTCATTAATCAATTTTTTTTTACAATTGATTTCATTATTCTTTGTATTAGTAACTTGAATTAAAATCATTTGCTTTGACTAATAAACATTGGACTAACGCAACAAAACATAATTTCCTCAATTTTTCTTCAGAATAAAAGTTCATTCATCAAATAGTAATGTAAGCCAATTTATTGACTAGTATGGGAAGTTAATTTATTGACTATGTTAATTAATTTAATTCTACTTAACAAGCATACCAAATTAAAATTAAATCAGTCATAAATTAGATTTGCATACAAAACAAATAAACAGACAAAATGACAGACAAATTTTCTTTCTATATGTTGAAGACCAGAGTACATACGAGAAAGTTAATCCAGTTGTGTGTTCGTATGCAGGTGTGTTACGTTATGTAACTTTAACTAAGTAAAACTTGTTCAAGCAAAACCGTCAATCATAATGCAAAGTAAATTTTTGTGCAAGTTCTAATTTAATGATTGGTAAATATATTTCTCTACTAGAGTAGATTTTTTTAAATCTGCATTACTCTATGACATACAGTGATTTAGAGTTTATGTAATACGAACAAACACCATTATCTTGCTTGGAATCATAAGCGGAGCCAGAAAATTTTGTTTGGGGGTGATGAAGTTCCTTTAATAGGTGCTAAAGCTCCTTTAGGGGAGGGCTGAAGTTCTTTTAAAAGGTTCCAAAGCTCCTTTAGGGGAGCGCTAAAGCTCTTTTAAGGGAGTGCTAAAGTTGCTTTGGGAAGTGAAAAAGCCCCTTTATATCTTATAATTTCAGTCGAAAGATGTAACACCAATTTAAATGTGAAAAATTGCTGGGGTGCTATTGAAAATTTTTGGGGATCTTAGCACCCCCAAGCTCCTCTAGCGCTCCACCTATGTTTGGAATAGATTAACCCTTGGCGACAAAATCATAGTTCGCTGCTGGATAACGAAATCCGCGATCCCGGCAACCCCTTGACACACCTTTTGTGCGAAGCAGCATGTTTTGCAGCTAAGACACAACATTTCCATGACAAGAAGTGCGGGAAATCCCAGAGCCCCGCAATTATTCCATTCTTAATGGATAATTCCTTCGCTCATTAATGGAATCTGAAATTCGAAGGAAAAAAATGGCGCCATTTCTCCCAGGTGGTTTCTTGAGTCTCACTAAAAATTTGCATTTTAGGAAGAGAAGCGATTATCTTTCTTCTTGCCGATTAATCACGGGCTGACAGTTATGCGATGTAGCGTAATAATGAAAAGAGGGACCTTTACCGGGGTAGGTGAGTTACATCATTATTCGGTGGGATTGCGGAAGAAAAGAAATGCAAAGATTACGGGGTTGAATGAGTTCTTATCCAAATCTTTTATGACAATGTTTCTTAACCTCTTTTACGCCATGCCCCGCCTCGATACTAAAATATTTGATGACCCCCTTGATATAAATAAAAATACAGTACTGCTAAGGTATTATAAAATTTACAGGTTAACAGAAAAACAATTTAATTAATAATACTACTTCAATATTAGGTAAAAATACGGGATTTTTGAATTAGTCTTAAAAAGCTTAACAGTTCTAGCTCATCAAACTCGATAAAAAATATCTGATGTGGGCAGCATATGACTTTCCTTATATAATGCAATGAATTTACTACTTTTACAGTAAAAAACAAATAGATTATTTTTATAGTAGATATTTATATTTTTTCCAAGATATTGAATTTTCGTCAATGAGTCGTCATTTTTATCCATTTGGCAAGTTTTTCGTTAATTTAGCAACATTTAAAAAAGTTGCCAAGTTGGCGACATTCCTCCAAATTCGTTGCCAAAATCTCGCCAAGCGTTATAAATGGAGAAATAAGTTATTCTTACAGCAGATAAATGACTATTGACGTTCAAATACAAAAGTATTACTCAAAGTATATTTTTTCATGAATGGAACTAGCTAAATCCACGAAAATGATGTCACCAAATTTATTGCATGGTATTACTATGAAAAGTGAACATATTTCTCAATAGGAAATATTTTTTTTTATTTTATATGACTTTTTGATATTTTTTTTTAAATGTACAATATCACGAGAACGGTTCATGTTAGCGTTCTAAAATTTATGTCAATCGTTTTCTAATGAAAAATTGCATAAGAAATGTCTATTTGCGTAACTTTATTAGAGGTTTTGATTTTTTGACGATTTTTTCAAAATTTCACTCGAAAATTTAGGGGGGTTCTGAACATTCGATTGCCTATAAAAACAATAGACTTCCAGTGCTTACGGATTGTAATTTTTGTACCAAATTTCGTTCGAATCGGTCCATTCGTTCGTCAGTTATCTTTGCCACAGACTCACTGACACACATAAACACACACACACACACACACAGACATCACTTCAAAAATGTTCGATTCGTGATTAGGGATGCTTGAAATATGCTCTTCCGTCGAAAACTCGAATTCGAATTTTCGACCCCTTCACAATACTTTCCTTATACATTATATTGTATATAAGGAAAGTAAAAATCTGATGTGAGCAACACATGACTTTCCTTATATAATGCAATAAATTTACTACTTTTACAGTTAAAATAAACTGATAAGTAGGTAAGAGTAAATATTAAGCATTAACTTGTATTTACTTTTAGAATGTTTCTACAAAATATTAACAGCTTTATAACTAGTCAATGCAGTAATTATTATATATTAATATTGATGTATAGTAGCTATATGGATATTAATAATCAGCTGTTAGCTTGCAAATAAACATATGCAATTATTTATTAATAATTTATATGAATTGAAATATATAATAGTAACTATTATGGTTTATAAATGCTAACGATTTATTGTGTTTTGGATGAGCCCCTCTTTTAAGACTGTTGCCCCCCTCCCCCCCCCCCCCCCCCGCCCTCTTGAATGTTACTTCCGCCCTTCTTCAATTTCGTCTCTGACTACGGCCCTGATTGTTCGCGAGAGTGGCTTTAGGAGCATAAACGCTGCAGGCGGGCGAATGGGAGGAAATCCCTTACATAAATTTATACATTCCGCCATTATGGCGGAGTGAGCATCTAGTTAATAAATAACTCAAGAACATGTATGGGAAAAAATCGCTTTTGGAAGTGAATGAATGAAAAAATAATGAGACAATATATACATTTATCACAAAGATATACAGAAAATGTATTTATTTGTTTAATAATTGGCTTTAAAAGATAAAATTTAATTTATTTTTTCATCAGTGTTTTTATTTTTTATTTTTTTATTATTTTAAAAGAAATGAAAATAAATAAATAAAATATTGACTTTATTAGAATATTTGTTAATGCTGTAAATGTTACTTTATTTTGTTATTTTCAAAAAGGTTTGGGAGATAAAATATAATTAATTTATATTTTTTTATAATTTTTATTCTTTTTCGAAACATAACAAATACATCTGTTAATTCACATTACTGAATTATTTATTCCATATATAAAATAACCCAAAAATTCTCAATCCGTAACTGCTGAATATCACTTCGGATCACTTAATATCTCACAGTGTAAAATTTCCATGATGTTTCTTTATCTCAACGGAAATATTTGATCTTTTTTTATTTATTTTTAATTTTATTTATTTTTTTTTTGTTAAAAACCAGAAACTGTTTCGAAACAAGAACCACTTAATGAGACATAAGACATTTTTAGTCGACATCATATACATTCTTCCCGTATTCAAAATCAATTTTATAAGTTAACAAAATTTCTCTTTAAAATTAAACTGTTGCATAAGAAAGAAGAGTACATGATTTTAGTAATTTTGCAAAACAGACACAATAAAAAAATTGAATGTTGCGAAATTCGTTTGAAACATATTTCTCCAGCACAGAAGCAAAATTCTGCCAATTGGGCTCGACCGGGATTTGAACCCGGGACCTCTCGCACCCAAAGCGAGAATCATACCCCTAGACCACCGAGCCACGTCGGGTAACGAGTAAATAATATTAAAGGACGGATTATGACCTAAAAGGTTAATTTGTTTTTAATGGTATTTAGAATTAAGCCATTTTTGACTAATTGCAATGTAAAGTAAATATGTATTCATTGAAATAAAATGACGAATGATTGAACGATCTATTTATTTATTTATTTATTTTTATTACCTGTAAAAATGTTATAATTATCGAGTTTAATTATGATTTTAAGTTAAAATGAGGTATACTATTCAGGTAAAAATGTATGTTCAGTTAGTATTATTTCATTGGATTTATTATTTTCTAATATAATAAGTGTAATACACTAATTACGTATAATTTTTTTTTCTTTAATTGAAGTTTTGTTTCCAATTATCAGTAAAAAAAAAGTATTTGTTTTCTTTTGCTCCAGATTTAGGATGCATTTATTTATTTTTTATATAAAACTCTTTTTTTTTTGTAATGAAATATATAACTTTGTGTACTATTATAAGTGTACTGAAAATATTTCTTTAAAAATTATTTAATTTTCATAAACTTTACTAATGTGTTCATTTTTAAAAGGGCAAAAAGAAATGACGTAATCTTTTTTAAATTGCTTGTTTAAGAAACAAAGGAACTGAATTTATAGCTAATTTTATTGGTATAAAATAAAGATTTCAAGGCACTAAAGTAAAATTACACCATAGGGCTCGGCCGGGATTTGAACCCGGGACCTCTCGCACCCTAAGCGAGAATCATACCCCTAGACCACCGAACCACATACGGTAATTCAATAAGTAGGATGACAAGTAAACTATACTAAGGTTCACCAAGATAGTATAATTTACTTCGAATTTTTTTATTGATACAAAACTAGGTTTATTGAAAGAACATTAAAAATCTCAATTTACTATAATTAGGTTTCGATGGATTATTCATATCCATTTACTTTGCTTTTATGAACCGTATCAGTTGATTGGCACAGAAATAACCTGTTGCCTATTTACTTCCGATGGTCGCTGAAAGTGAAAATTTTCAAAACATTCTTTCATTTATACATTCGATTTTATGGTATAAAAAGTATAAAATTTAGTCCTGTTTTAGCATTTTTATACATTCATTTTACAGCATTTATTTATTCATTTATTAGCATTTTTGTATATTTATTTTTTCATTTTATACATTCGATTTTATGGTATAAAAAGTATAAAATTTAGTCCTGTTTTAGCATTTTTATACATTCATTTTATAGCATTTATTTATTCATTTATTAGCATTTTAATATATTTATTTTTTCATTTTATACATTCGATTTTATGGTATAAAAAGTATAAAATTTAGTCCTGTTTTAGCATTTTTATACATTCATTTTATAGCATTTATTTATTCATTTATTAGCATTTTTATATATTTATTTTTTCATTTTATACATTCGATTTTATGGTATAAAAAGTATAAAATTTAGTCCTGTTTTAGCATTTTTATACATTCATTTTATAGCATTTATTTATTCATTTATTAGCATTTTTATATATTTATTTTTGCATTTTATACATTCGATTTTATGGTATAAAAAGTATAAAATTTAGTCTCGCTTTAGCATCTTTAAAAATAATATTTTTGTCCCGTAAGAAATAACACTTTCTTTACCACAAATTTTATTAAAATAAAAAAAAATTGGACATTTATTTAATTTTGCACTGCAAATTTTTAGTAATACAATTTTTCTTTTCCCAGTTCTAATAATATGCTGTGTTATGAATGAAATGAGAGGAGATACAACATTAATTTCCAATTTCCTTTAGTAATCAGATTTTGTAGAAGAAAAAAACATATTTAAATGAAAACTGAAAAATAGTTAAAAGGGATTTATTTTATTTTTCAGAGACCAATTGGTGGGTAAAAAATCTGAAGTGGGCAACACATGACTTTCCTTATATAATGCAATGAATTTACTACGTTTACAGTTTTAAAAAAATGTTATTCTTATAGTAGATATTTATATTCTTTCCAAGATATTGAATTTTCTTCAATTAGTCGTGATTTTCATTGATTTAGCGTCATTTTTATCCACTTGGCGAGATTTTCGTTAATTTGGCAACATTTAAAAATGTCGCCAAGTTGGCGACATTCCGCCAAATTCGTCGCCAAAATCTCGCCAAGCGTTATGGACGGAGAAATAAGTAATTCTTACAGCGGATAAATGACTAATGGCGTTCAAATACAAAAGTATTACTCAAAGTATCTTTTCTCGTGAATGGAACGAGTTTGATCCACGAGAATGATGTCACCAAATTTATCGTATGATATTACATATGAAAAGTGAACATATATCTTAACAGTTAATATTTCTTTTTAATTTTTGGGATTTTTTGATAAATTTATTTGAGAAATGTGCAATATCTCGAGAACGGTTCATGCTAGCGTTCTAAAGTTTATGTCAATCGTTTTCTAAGGAAAAATTACATAAGAAATGTCTATTTGCGTAACTTTATTAAAGGTTTTGATTTTTTGATGATTTTTTCAAAATTTCACTCGAAAATTTAGAGGAGTTCTAAACATTCGATTGTGTTTTAAAACAATAGGCTTCCAGTATACACGGAGTGTGATTTTTGTATCAAATTTCATTCGAATCGCTCCATTCGTTCATGAGATATTGTCTCCACAGACTCACTGACACACACACACACACACACACATCACCTAAAAAATGTTCGATTCGTGATCAGGGATGCTTGAAACGTGTTCTTCCGTCGAAAACTCGAATTCGAATTTTCGACCCCGTCACAATACTTTCCTTATACATTATGTATAAAAGAAAAGTAATTATGGACGGAGAAATAAGTTATTCTTACAGTGGATAAATGACTATACTGGCGTTCAAATACAAAGTATTACTCAAAGTATCTTTTCTCGTGAATAGAACGAGTTTGATCCACGAGAATAATGTCACCCAATTTATCGTATGATATTACATATGAAAAGTGAACATATATCTTAACAGTTAATATTTCTTTTTAATTTTTGGGATTTTTTGATAAATTTATTTGAAAAATGTGCAATATCTCGAGAACGGTTCATGCTAGCGTTCTAAAGTTTATGTCAATCGTTTTCTAAGGAAAAATTACATAAGAAATGTCTATTTGCGTAACTTTATCAAAAGTTTTGATTTTTTGATGATTTTTTCAAAATTTCACTCGAAAATTTAGAGGAGTTCTAAACATTCGATTGTATTTTAAAATAATAGGCTTCCAGTATTCATGGATTGTGATATTTGTACCAAATTTCATTCTAATCGCTCCATTCGTTCGTGAGATATCATCTCCACAGACTCACTGACACACACACACACACACATCACCTCAAAAATGTTCGATTCGTGATCAGGGATGCTTGAAACGTGTTCTCCCGTCGAAAACTCGAATTCGAATTTTCGACCCCGCCACAATACTTTCCTTATACATTATGTATATAACGAAAGTAAAAAGAAATTCATCAAATATGATTATTTTAAGTTAGTAATATCTTCGGGCTTGGTGTTTACTATAAATTGTTTTAATTTTAGGTTCTAATTTAGTTTGCTTCAGCTCTTAAATTCCCTCGGTTTGCGAGATCCAGTCAGTATCTTTTTTTTTCTATAATATGTCACTTACAACTTGCAACCACATTCTTCCAAATATAAAGATGAGAATTGTAACAGTATAGTAGCAATCTCTTACCAAACCAATTGAATTTGGGTAAGTTTCTGTCTCATCTCAGAGCCAGACCATGGTTCATTTTACTTTGAATATAGTTTTCACAAACTCATCATTTTGCATTTGTTTTCCACTATGAAAGCCATTTTCTTACTGTACAATTTTCAAATTGTCCCTACATATTCAAATTACCCCCTTCTATGGAGTATGCACTCCGGAAAAAGCAGACGTTCAAAAAGTCAAAATATGGCAAAAATTACTAAGTTTAGATTTTTACATATTAAACTACTTCAAATTATGCTTTTTACGTTTGCTGAAAAATTTTTGATTCTGATATTTTTAGAGGTAAAAATCGACTTTTAATGTTTTGATTATAATTTTTATGTTCTTTTAAATTCAAAGCTCGATTTCTCAAAATGAGATTTTGTGCTGTCACTGTTCATAAAAAATGCGTATTAATTTATCGTACATTAGCATGAAACTTGTTACACATCTTTATAAAAATATCTTGAATAAAAGTTAGTATGTGCTTTATAAATATTTCATATTTAATGTATTAAATAATACACTTTGTTGCAAAAAAATATACACACCCATAAAAAATTAAGCTGCAACAGCGAAACTTGGCATGTATCGTTTGAAGAGATATGCAAATGATTAGAATTTGGGAGTGACAACAAGAGGATAACATTTCGTAAGGGGTAAATTCTCACCAGGCAGCTTACAGCTTACTCGGTGCAGCATAGAATCAGTTAAGTTGCTTATGTCTTGCTGCGGAAAATTCTACCACAAATATTGCAACTGGTCAGCTAATTCAATGATATTCTGAGAAGGCTGAAATTGTCATCCCAGCATGATGAGAGGTTATATTAAATCTTCTAAAACACTGTTGAGAAAGTTGTGCAGTATGTGATAGAGCGTTGTCTTGTTGGTAAATAGAATCTGGGCTACTTGACAGCATAGGCAGAACAATTGGCTGCAGAATATCGTCGACGTAAAAAAGAGCCATCTTATTAGCTTGCAGCATAACTGGAGGAGATCGTCTATCCCACGAGATGACTCCCCAGACTGTCCCTCAACGTGTGGTGGCCGCGTGCCGCTCGACAAGAAATGCAGGATTGAAATGCTGCACAGTCTTCCTCCATACACACATACGGCGGCCATCTGCATTGATAGAGCTAAAGATAACATGCCTCCGATCGGACACTGTCCAGGATGACCGAGCTCACACTTTCTGCCAGTTGGCTCCAAATAGTATCCCTTGATACAAAATGCATGGAGGATGGCAAATGCCTTTGAATCCCTGATAACGACGTT
Organism: Amaurobius ferox; assembly: GCA_951213105.1. Taxonomy (NCBI): domain Eukaryota; kingdom Metazoa; phylum Arthropoda; class Arachnida; order Araneae; family Amaurobiidae; genus Amaurobius; species Amaurobius ferox. The sequence continues at coordinate 98,463,570 of OX578143.1, read as the reverse complement.
ATTGATGTGGAGGTGGCTCTTCTCCTGACTGCACCGTCCTCTTGAGCGCAGTTGTCTGTCTGGGGTGTCCTGAGCCTCTGCGACCGTTACAGGGTCCTTCACTGATTCATTGTTGCCAATAGCGAGCATTTACCTTATCGCTGCGACCACAATGGTGGCTAGTACGTCTATTGGACTGACCAGCTTTCCTTATGCCTATGTGACCCTCTCTCTCTCTCTCTAAATCAGGTAATTATTCGTAGTGCCGTAAAGTACGTCTCAAAGACATCATTGTACATAACTTTCAATATCAAAGCAAAAATCCAGTTCTAATTGCCCATGAGTGAGAACACCGATCGTTTTAAATTCTGCACGACATGTCGTTCTCATCATGATAACATCATTGGCACTAACAGTTCGATCATTTACATGCCGAGTTTTGCAGCTGCAGCTAAATTTTTTTGGGTGCATATATTTTTTGCAACAGAGTGTATGTAAAAATTAGTATTTTGTATGATTTATTTTAAAATAAAATATAGATTTTAACACAATATCACAATATATATATATATATATATTTTAGTTTGCGCAATTTCTAAATCCATACTAATTTTTTATCATGGTGTTATAATAGTATTTAAAAAGTATCAAATAATATATATACATGGTGGCCATAATTAAAGTAGAGGTGTTTAGAACCCGATAGTGAAAAAACTGTTGGGCCAAACTCAAATTTGCAGTAAATACTATTTAGACCATGGGGTTTTGATATTTAAAAGAAAAGGAATAGTTCGGATTTTTGCCACCGCGGGCCAAAGTGGCGCTGTAAGGTCCATTTTTGGAGTAAAATAAGCATAGGAAGTACAGAAAGTTAACATTTTACATGCACTTTTTGGAACATATGCAAGGAAAACATATTGAATCACACATGTAAATGATGCCAATATAAAAATAAATGTCATACGTATGTAAACGTAAGATGCAAATGTAAATATAAAATGTACTAAATACATATAAAATGTAAATGTGATGTCCTTTTCAAAATGCATGTAAAATGTTAACTTTCTGTACTTTCTATGCCTATTTTACTCCAAAAATGCACCTTACAGCGCCACTTTGGCCCGTGGTGGCAAAAATCCGAACTATTTTTTGTTTCAAAAATCAAATCCCCATGGTCTAAATAGTAATTACTGCAAATTTGGTTGAGTTTGGCCCAACAGTTTTATCACTATACGGCTCTAAACACCTCTAATTTAATTATGACCACCCTGTATATATAAATATGGAGATAAGGAAGCTAGTAGATTATACATGAAATAAGTGGCATGCCTTAATTCAATATCATTTAACAGGCTATATGGTTTCCAACAAAGAAAAATTGAAAATATAATATCTCACGAAAAGAAAACATTGATACCAGAGAATTAAACATGATCTTAATTTTATACTAAAAAGATGAAATAAGTAATAAAAGATGGGAATTAAATTACCAGTTTCTACATGTATGATACAAACAATCTAAACTCGTGCGTCAAAAGAAATGGAAAATGCTAGAGGCCCAAAATATTAAAATGACAAATTTTTAATGAGGAAAGATGTAAATTTCAATAGATGGAATTGGGCAGAACTTCTATAGATGCTACTTTTCAAGGATCTTTGCATCCATAGAAGTACTGAATGTGCTTCGTATTATACAGCAACACACGTGGTTGAAACATTATAAAAAGATCCGACAGATTATAAAAAAAAGTAATAAGAGAAAAAATAAAAAGGTGCGGATGATAGTCACATGAAACAAAATATAACAAATGCTAACATATTAATTAATAATGATGCAATTAGAAATCAAAAAGTCATACATACGAAACATTCCAAACATAACGCCGAAGAGTGCAATAAAATACCACAAGAAAATGACGCTATAGAATGGTTGAAAAGGCACCATCTGAGGAGTATCATTGGCAATATACTTAAACAAGATCGGTAATTATGAGATTATTGATATATAAATAAATTACAACATCAAGAATTAAAGAAATGAATAAATAAATAAATAAATTATTTAATAATTAATGTAATTATATATATATATAATGAATGTATGCCTGTTTGTCACTGCGGGCAACCGCGTCCTTATTTGTGAGAACCAGGGGTTGTCGAAATATTAATAAAAATCTAATGTGGGCAGCACATGACTTTCTCTGTATAATGCAATGAATTTACTTCTTTCACAGTGCAAAAGTATAAGATCTACGACATGTATATATGAAATTTACGACGCAATGTTTTTTATGTTGAATTGTACATTTGGAGCTTTTCCGAATGACAACATACAAAACTATAACATATATACTGTTTTACCACCCCAATGCATGTTGGTAGTGAGACTTATTCCCCCTTGTGGTCTATCAATTTTAGGATGTGAGGTAACCATTTATGCCACTTTTTAGAAATATTTTGCATGGTATGATATGAAAATAAAAATATCTGCAAATCATTAGCGGAATCTAGTGTTTCAACTCCTATGCGTTTCTTTAAACATTTACAGAAAATCAAATAAAATAGCATTTGAATATTTTTTGTTAGTATGCGAAAAATATACTCCCCTCCCCATATTTTTACAAAAATGTAAAATTATGCCAATCTGCCAGGTTCGAATGCAAAAAAATAAGAATCGGACAACTTAAAAAAATACATATTTCTATATTTAAAAATAAATAAATAAAGATGAAAGGAATATCCTACGAATCAGTTTAAAGATCGTTAGAAAGAATGTTCTTCGGTCTTTTCGATAATTCCAAGGCGAAAACTCTGTGATATACTTAGGGAACTCTGTGTGATATTTTTGATCACTATTAAGGAACCGATTTGTGTGATGATCGCTCAAAATCGCGTTTCAATATAAATTAACTGAAAAACCAATTCAAATTTTAAAAACTCTCGCCAAGCCGTATTGTCCCGTGACCTAAAGTTCTTCTGTACCCAATTCCGCCGCTGTCTAAAGCTTAGATTTTTCTGTTACAGACGACACACAAATATCTTCTTTTATTATGCAAGATAAATAAGGTCACGCTTCTTGTTCCTGAAGAAGAATGCACTTTTATGCCTTATAGAGTATCTTTTTGCCTCTTAATCCTGCACGGAAGCCAGTGTTGAGTATTTCCCCTCTATCGGGCTATATGAACTTAATGAACCTCCATCAATACTCTATTGTACGGATTATTCGATTTAGATTGTAGAATTACCTATCCGTACTTACTTACATCTGCCAACAAAGTGGCATAACTCAAACCCTGGAATAACTGGATACACCGGACCTTACGGCCCAGGGCAATATCACACGGATGCAATCAGTTACTCAAACACATCACTGAAATTACAGCAGCTGGCTGTTTAAGTAAAATGGAGACATATACCACAACCAGTATTGTCCATGCCCATAAATATACACAAATATATAATGCATTGCACTCATAAGGGCCTGGTGATATTTTAATTAAACCCTGGACTAGTTATAAAGCATAGCTATGCTTACCCAACTCTTTTCTCTTTCCCCGACCTTATTTCAGATAAATCGAGATACTAGACCCTTCTGGTCATAGTGGTATCCATTAGAACGGATCGCTCGAACTCACGCACTAAGCTAAATCATCGTTGTTTTCTAGCCTCGTACTCAATCCTTTTCAAATGCTTCCTAGACCTTCAAAGGCTCCAATCCTCTTCTAGTCCACTCTGCTTACTCGCTATCAGAAACGGTATTCTGTTTCCACCTTAGGATCGCAGAAATGTTACTTAGCTCGGTGATTGGTCTATCTAACCGAATTAGTCAGAGTAAACATAAGTTATAATGAACACTGAAGGAAATAATAATGAAAGGTCATTTAGACCTCACAGCCTTTGAAACTGTTGACCTGTATTATGTCTGTTTATGCTGTATTTACGGAACTTTTATAATTGAGTTTTTCTTACAACAGTTTTTTTTTTAAATGAAATTTGAAATTGGACGTCAAAAGCCTGGTATGACGGACCTGGCCAGTTATCGCAGAAGTTCATACAATTGAAGCATATAGTATAAAATCTTACTGTCATTGTAGATATCATCTATTACGTACTGAAGAGCCCCAAGAAGCACAAAACTGGTCCACGGATGCTAGTATCTGCAATGGAAACGCAATTCAACCATTGTCTTCCTTAAATTTTTGCAACCGCTGGCTTTATAACGCTTCTTTCTGTAACCGCTGGCTTTTGTAACCGCTGGCTTTTGTAACCGCTATTAAGAGCCAGATAGTAAAAATCCGACAATCGGCTTGGCACAAACTTTCAAACGTATAGTCACATATTTTGCAGATTGTAACATTTTCCAATCAAATTCCCAGAGCCCCGTCATGATTTCATTCTTAACGGATAATTCCTCCGCTCATTAATGGAGTTTAAAATGTAGAGATGAAAAAAAAATATCACCACCTCCCAGGTGGTTTATCCAGTCTCTCTAAAATTTGCATTTTAAGAAGAGAAGCGCATATCTTTTTCCTTGCCGATTAATCACGGGCTGGCAGTTAAGCGATGTTGCGTAATAATGAAAAGAGGAGCCTTCTTGGTGTAAGGTGGTTATAGATTTATCCGGTAAATGGCAGAAGAGGAGATATTTAAATATTACGGGAAGGTTCGGTGGGGCAAAATCCGATTCTTTGAATAGTTTCGGATTCGAGATTTTACAGCCCAGTGTGTATAGGTACACTGTAAAACATTCTGCAACCTTTGCTCCTTTATTTTCAGCATATATATATATATATTATCATAACTATTAGGAACCTTACTCCCCATTACGGACAACTGATTCTCCTGTAACTTTCCTTAACATGCTCAAAAATGTTTTGCACTGAGAGTGGTCAATAATTCACCAATACTAGTCCGCTAATACTAGCCCAGTAACCTTGCTCTGCTATTACTAGCCCATCAAATAACGATGTATAACAATATACAATCAAGGGCTTATTTAAGGGGAATAGGGATTTACAATCAAAGGCACATTTAGGGGAAATGAGGATCACCTATATCTCTCTGAACCAAATATTTTCAATCAAATTACTATGCAATGGCATTATGAATCTGCATTTTTTATGTAAATAACATCTAGGGTTGGTGTATCTTTGATTGAAATGAGAACGTTGCGAAAAATATAAACACTTCGGATGCTTATATCTACGAACTTAATACATTAAAATGTAAACTATTTTCGCTTCAGAAAAACTTGAGCGACAATATAAAAGCACAAATAACGCAATGATGCCACATACAGCTGTTTCGAGGATACGCTGGATCCCTTTCGTCAGTGCAAGAGAACCAACAAACCCGAAAGCCAAAAACGGAATGGACGCGAGAAGAAGAAGAAGGTCTTGGGTATATAGTCCCCCCTGCTTCGTCCAGCCTCGTTCGTGTGAAATATCGCGTACCCCACATATACAGATATCACCTCGAAAAAATTCGATTTGAGTTCAAGGATGCTTGAAATTTGCTCTTCCGTTAAAAACATGATTTCGAATTTTTGATCCATCACAATGCTTTCTGCCTCAACCGGAATCAAACTACGGATCTTTGTACTAACAGCCGACGCTTTACCGTTGAACTACTAAAACGAAATTGTAAGCTCTTATTGTCGAAGTGATTCTCCACTCTTTAATGTCAGATTGAAGTGCAACTGACAGTCTGACTATTCTGACAGCCTGACAGTATGACACACATCTCCTGCCATTTTCACCCCAGGTTAATCTCCAGCTGCTATTTTTATTCTCCAGGTTAGCTTCCTATATGGTCGTGATCCTCTCTATTCAAAATTGGCGTTCAGTATCCCAGAATCCACTGAATCCATGCTAATCGTACTAAGATCACTTTCACATCCCTGCACTAATCTATAGCATTGATTTGTTTGAGCGCCATTGTAAAGCACCTTGCTGCCCCAAACGCGAACCGAACCTTGGATCTTCGAACTGGCCAGCCAATGCTCTACCGTTGAGCTATTGGGACGAGATTGCAAGCTCTTATTGTCGAAGTCAATAATTGTCAACCCTCACAATACTCCCCATTTATGTTACGGTTTTTGCAGGGAAGGAAATAAGTCGTTAATATATTTATCTAATTCACATTACTACATAAAGTAATATCACTGTCTTCGTCGCAATAGATTAACTTTTGGCTGCAATATCGGCTGGAGGTGATTGACGGACAAACAAAATCCGGCAACCCTATTGACACATCTCTTGTAAAGAGGTATACATGTTTTGCAGCTAAGACACAGCATTTCCATGAGAAGGAACTCAGGAAGTCCCCGAGCGGAGCAATTATTCCATTCTTAATGGATAAGTTCTTCGCACATTAATGGAATCTAAAATTTGGAGAGGGTGGTAGGGAAAAAAAATGATGCCTCACCTCCCAGGTGGTTTATCGGGTCTTTCTCCAAAATTTGCATTTTAAGAAGAGAAGCGCTTATCTTTTTCCTTGCCGATTAATCACGGGCTGACAGTTAAGCGATGTAGCGTAATAATGAAAAGAGGAGCCTTTCAAGGGTTTGGCGGTTACATCTTTATTCGGTGGATGGTGGAAGAAAAGGCATTTGAAGATTACGGAGTTTTGAATGCATGAGATTCTATTCTTTTATGAACGGTTTTAGAATGTGAGGTTTTCTGTGTATAATGTAATTAAACGGTGCTTTAACATTCATTTGCACATTCCGTGCAATTTATTCATTAATAATGAATATTATAAAATATTTCGTTTAAATTTCTACAAAAAATCTGATATGGAAGCACATGACAACTTTCCCTACACGATAGTGACTTCTTTCACAGCAAAATTACATATGATGAGCTGCAAGATTCAGAGCACAGTGTTTTGGCTCTGAAATAATATCACGTAAATTGAAATTGGACTCTTTGGTGAGTTATTAGTCCAAGCAGAGTGATCTATTTATACTCTCAAAGGGCAATTAACATTCGATGAATATCCTGTGAAACAAATATGAGTGAATTTTTGAGCACCAAAATATAAAACTATTGCAAAAAGTATCTTCTCTCGCGAATGGAACGAACTAGATTGACGAGAATGATGCTAATAAATTTATTGCATAATGTTATATATAAAAAGTGAACATATTGGATGATGCTAACTGCATTTTTAATTTTATTCAAACTTCATTTCAAAACTTTATTTCAAACTCTATTTCTAACTTTATTTCAAATACGTGCAATATCTCGAGAACGGTTCATGCTAACTTTCTGAAATTTATGTCATTCTCTTTATAGTGAAAAATTATGTATGAAATTATTTTTTATTAAACAATATTGAAAGCCTCGATTTTTTTAATGATTTTTTGTTTTTGAAATGCATTTGTAAATTGTACAATATCTTGAGAACGGTTCATGTTGGCGTTCTAAAGTTTATATCATTCGTCTTTTAAATGAAACATTACATTTAAAATAATTATATATCTATCATTGTTGAAGATCCTGACTTTTTAAGGATTTTTTCAAAAATTCATTTGAAAATTAAAGGTCTTTTCAACATTCGATTGCGTTTAAAGTAAGGTTTCTGTATTCACTGATTGTTATAATCTTACCCAAGAATTTTTAGAAAATTATTCGTTCGTGAGATATCGCACACACTAGCATACACACACACACACATCCCCTCAATGTTTGATTCTACCTCAGGGAATTAAAACAATATCAATCAATGCCAATTAGTTAAATAGCATATCCGCTGGCTTGACCTACTGCCATACTCAATACATACTTTTGACGTTAAATAAGATCTCGAGTTTGGAAATCACATCGTTTAGAAAAATGTAAACACTTTGGAACGTTTATATCTCCAAACCTAATAGATAAAAATATAAACAAGCTTTACTTGTTTTGTCGGAAATAGGGTTCTATTGATGCATATACCAAAATTATTTCAATATTTTTATATTTGAACTATTTTTGTTTCAAAAAAATATTTCCCAAGTCAGCTTCTGTTTTACTTTGCTTACTGCCACTCGAAATATCTTCTGTAAAAGACAAATGTAAACAATAATGGATAAAAATATTTAGTATAAAATCCAGTTTCTAGATCAATCATCTGTCCCTGCAAAGAAACTTGTTTTCGAGAAATAATCCTATCAATTTCAGGAAAATTGAATTTTTATGTTTTTCAAGTTTGTAATGTTTATATCTCAAAAACTAAAAGCGCTAGTTATAAATAGTAGCAAGTAATTTGTTGTCCTTTGAAAGCCACATAAAGATATATAATTGGATTTTGTATCGGGTTCTTAATTTTCTATATATAGTTGAAACAACTTGGATCAGATCCTATAACATACACTGCTCACAGTCAAACATAAATAAACTTAAAGTACGCTCTTAGTAAAATTGAACTTTTTGAATGATTCGTCTTACTTTAGTTATCATAGGCCTGTATTTGTTGTGAACAAAGTTAGTGATACTGAAAACAACGAATAAGCTTATTAAACTTTATTGGATCTTTATTTTACAAGACATTATTCACACAAAGTCCTTTCTGTCTCATCTGAATTAGAGCTACCACCGATTGGTTTGAACACTTTGCCACATAGTTGAAAAGTGTTTATGACTTTGGTCATTCTGTCTGTCTGTCTGTCTGTTCGTTCGCATGATAACTGCCGTAAAAATGACTTTATCACGATGAAATTTTAGTTTGTTGTTGAGACGGTGTGTGGGACATATGGGAATAAAATCTAATAATATCACCCAATTAGTTTTTAATTTAACCCGGATTGAAGAAATGAAATACATTGAACCCTATGGGACTTAATTTTTCAAACATTTTTTAAGCGAAGTTAAAATTCACAAATTGCTTCGAAAACATAATATTCAAGTTATCACATAAAATGTGTAAAAAAAAATTACAGCAAAATATGTTGAGTAGTTTTTTAAACCAAAATTGAAATAATAATTACACTCATGATATAAGAAGAGATCACGTGACTCATTGCAAAATAAAATATGGTATCAATTTTTTCCCGCTGTGTAAAGTAAATCGTAAAGTTTAAAAATCGTTTAAATTTATATTTAGCGTTGCATCCGTCATAAAACCGCTTTGTTTTGAGTATTATCTGTGTATCTACATTCTGTGCTAACACAATTACAATATTTTTTTATCTTAAATGATCACTAAACTTTGATTATTTCCACAACGAAGTTTAATTTTAACTCATGCAGAATGTAGACAAATCATGGGATTGTAAGGTGAGTTGTATAAGAATTGCGAATTTTTTTTCACGTAAAATTATTTAGCTTTGGAGTCTGCAATATAAGTGATATGAATGAGAAATTCATTGATTTTACACAGAGAAGCAGACGATTTATATTTCGATGACGTCATTTGAATAAAGGTCATTTTGTGTAAGTAGCATTGTCATTTCCGATGAAGTTTTCAAATATAATAAATTACTGTAGTACTGTGATAATTTTTAAAATATCAGCTCTGAATGCATCGCATTTTAGAGTTGTTTAAATAAAATTGCATTTCAGTTGGAAAGTGTTTCGTAATCAATGCTTTATGCATGATTGATCTTTCTTGTTTTTAAATGAATTTGAAAATAAATATCTTCAAAAAATATCTTATAAAGACATTATTTATTCACTTTTATGCATATTACGATACGAGTACGCGATTACAATTCAACAATGAATATGGGTGCATCAGAAAGTTGAATGGAACCTCGGATTCCAGATATCTTCTGGAGCTGCAATAAAAAGACAAAACTTAGTTAATAAGAAGATCAGACTGCTGCACTATTCAAAAGTTTAATTAACATTCTTATATATCAATTAAATAACATTTTTATTATAATTGGGAAAACATTAACTTTAATACACTGGAAGCTGTAGCTGTATATTAACACAGTTTTGTACATGGGTGTAAAGGGAAGGTGCTAAAGCTTCACTTTAGAAAAACGCCAAAATTGTTTGAAACAATAATTAAGCTGGCGTTAGAGAAAGATAAGTCCCACAACATTGTTTATATTTCTATGCCGAATGACTCGCGTTGAATTAAATAATATTTATATGAACTATTAATTTTGCAATAAAAAATTATAAAGGCAATGCAAATTAGGACGTAAACAACAAAAAATACTGTTACCTATTCACACTTATTTTACTTTTCAATTTATTTTTGTCTCCATAGGTTCTGTAGCTTGTTCTACAACTAAGAATATATACTGATTATTTAACTCACAATTAGCGAACTTCAATGTAAAAATAATTAAAAACTCATATACTAAACACTACGCCTTCCTGTAGTGTCAAATAAAAACAGGTGGGACTTTACTGACGCTAACGAAGTCTAAATATAATTCTCCAATCATTATGGTGTTTTGAAGCATTTCATCTACATGTTTTATCTCCCTCTCTCTAACTCCATGGTTTTGCCTTTATACGCCTATTATTCTTACATGGGATTGATGGTTTTCATGGCAACCGATTTGATGTTGACTATCAATTGCGAACAATGATTTGTAGGAAACATAGAAGGATAAGCCGGTCACAAGACGGAATAAAATTACAAAATATTATCTCAGATCCGCTATTGATAAAGTTGCAAAATATTTTCTTCCTCCCATCCACTCCAGGTTTATTTCAAGTTTCCTTTTTATTTCATGTTTTTAATTACTGGTAATGCCATAGAAGTAAAAGGGACTAACTCTCTCTAACTTCTTGAGCCATACAATTTAGCTCAAACTAATCTAGCTAAAAATCAATTTTGCGTTCTCATTTTATTGTTTAAAACATGAATTTAAAGATAAAGATGGAAGAAAGTCTCTCGAACTCCGTGGTTTAGATATTGAAATTCTGACCTTTTAAATTGGGAAAACCTCTTAATATTAACTTTTCTATTCAGCTGAATCATGGAGATAAAGGATAGTCTCATCTCGAACTCCATGGTCTCAATACAGTTTTCTGTTTATTTTCTTCATCCAATAAAATCTCATGACCATGCAATTGCATCATGTTGTGGCAACGCTACAACCTGAGATATACATACTTTATTGCACCTCCGTTCACCCTGAATCCTCACTCTGGTTCCGTTTATATACAAATTTACATAAAATATGAAATTAAATCAATATATGCCAAAATGAAAGCGCTAAAATTTTATGGGAAGATTTGATCGTACTACTTATATCCTCGTGGATTAGAAGATATGCCGGTGTACTAATAGAAACATAACCGTACTACAATATATGAGTTTCAACCGTTTTTGCCAAAATAAAACAGATGACGTAACAAATTGAAAATATCAATAATCCCAGTAATTTTTAAACTGAAAGTCGTAATTGATACTCGCATAATCCAGTAGCCCAAAATGCAATTCCCATAAAATTTATTTTATATATATTTCTTTATTATTTAAATCGGAAAAGATTTAATAAAAAATCGTCTGCCGCATAAACACATTGGATTAAAATCCGTTGCTAAGCGACATGATATCATTTTCTTCAAATAAACTTACGAAAAAAATATCGTCTGCATAATGCTATGTCTGTGGAAGGTTTAATTGTGCGTTTTTAATAAATTTCTAGACAACCCCTAGTCCTAGAAACTCGAAACATGGACGAAAATTTAAGTGGAGCTATAATAAGGCTACCCACAAAATATCATGAAATTCAGTTCAACCGTTCTCCCGTGAACGTGATGATGAGACAAACATACAGACAGACAGATTTTCAACTTTATTTATGTAGATTAATAAGATTTTGAACTTTATAAGAATCGGTTGATTTGAAATCAAACCATTGGTTTAATTCAGCGTAATTTTAGTTTCTAATCTGTATAATATACACTAAATTGGCTGATTCTCTGCTGACGAACTGATTGTGTGACATATCGAAATTATCAAGCACTTTCACTATGGCATCTATATATTTTGCTGTCATTCGATCGGTCTCAGAAACCAAGGAAAAAATTTAAAATTTCGAAAATTCGAATTATAGGAATGACGGTGTGAAAATATGACTAAAATACTAAAATCCACTTTGCTTAATTATCGAGTATTTTCACTCTAGTAACTCACACTCTAACCCTGATTTGGGACTCATTCAATCCATCCAATCTTCCAGGTCAACGGAAAATTCTATATTTAAAAATTTTGAACCAGGGGCAACAATGCGAAAGAATAATAAAAAAATCTGATGTGGGCAGCACATGACTTTCCCTGCAGACTTATATTAACGTTCTCTTTATTTTAATTCAATTTATTTCACTTTTAATTCAATTTTCGTTCTCATTCGGTAACCGGGCCTATTTTCAAAGGTGGCGTAGAGAAAGTACGAAAAACTAAAATATCTCGAGAACAGCTAATCCTAGTCTAATGGGGTTGGTCGTATTCTTTTCGTCGTTAAAAATTACGTATTAAACGAGCATTTAATGGATATATTTGCGTACACCTAGTTCTTTAGTTTAGAATTTGACAATTTTTGCGGGCCATTTTGCAAAAAAAGGCAGGTTATTTTTTTCCAAATTGCACCAAAATCTAATCAGCACCAGGGTAACCCACAAGTGACTCATCTACCGAATTTTGTGAAATTCGGTCCATTAGTTTTTCAGTTAGAGTGGATACAAACTATTGCGGGCCATTTCGCAAAAAAGGCGGGTTCTTTTATCCCAAATCGTACCCAAAACTAATCAGCACCAGACTCGTTCACAAGTGACTTACCTACCAAATTTTGTGAAATTCGGTACATTAGTTTTTTAGTTAGAGTGGATAAAAAATCTGCACAGACAGACAGACAGACAGACAGACACACACAGACGTCACGCTAAAAATGGTTTTTTTGTATTCTAGAGGTCTCGAAACGTGTAGATCCGTCGAAAACTCGAGTTGCGATTTTCGGCATGATTTCAATACTTTCCCTATACATTACCATGTATTGCAGGGAAAGTAAAAAGATCTCAAAATCCCTTCGCTTAATTATCGAATGCTTACACTCTAGCTAGAATCTTCGTTTTTATCTCATTCAATACGTCTGAGTTTTCAGATTGATAAAATTTTTTTTTGGAAATTCATATTAGGGGATGGCAATACAAATGAATTTTCAAAAAATTTACACCCATGGAGTTAGTCTGGCCACACATCCTGTTACCGTAAACCCTTAGGTTGGTCGTGTGGTCTGCGTCTTTAACCCATGGAGTTAGAAAGAAGGAGATAAAACTCCTATGGATGAAACGCTTGAAACTGCCATCGTGCTTTGAGAATTGTATCTAGGTGTCGCTAGTGTTAGTAAAATAGCTACTATTGTTAGTTAACACAACTGAAAGGAGTAGTATTTAGTGTATGTATTTTTGATTATGTTTAAATTTTTAGAGTTCCTTAATTATGAGTATAATTAACTAGTATTTTTCATACTTGTAGGTAGAGTACAGAATATATGGTGATAAAGACTAGTTATGGAGATAAAAGTAATTTTGAAAAGTAGGAAATAATTTTGAAACGTAGAACTAATTTTGAATACGTAGGAATGTTCTTTATTGTTTCACTTTTACTTTGCATTACGCTAATAATTTATTTTTATAAAGTGGATAGTTTAAATAAATATTTTAGACCTTTCCCCATAGTAAATCATACAATATAGGACTACTTATCTTATCCCAGCGCCCCTGAATTATTGTCTCAAACGATATTGGCGTTTTTTTAATATGAAGTTTTAACTTCTTACTTCTACCTTCATGATTCAATATATTTTCCCATTTAACGTGCTAATAGAATTATAAAATATGCCTCGTTTTTATACAGAAACTGAAAGGGTTTTGATATTTATAAAAGCTATGAACAACTTTTATTAAAATATGTAAGTGTTACTCTCAATGACAACTATCCATTTCGAATGCACGGGTAAAAACGCCTAATTTCTTTTTCAATTCTTTACTTCAAAATTTTCATATATGACACGAGCTTTTATTCACATCTTTATCCATCAGAAATTTTACAAAGTTTTAAAATTTATATTGATGAGGTGTTCAGAAGAAAATTTTAAGATATTAAAAGTAGAAATATTCAATTATAAATTTATGAAATATTCAATTATAAATTTATGAAATATTCAAATCTGAAAAAAAAAAGTAAAATTCTGATTTCGTTAACACAGAAATAGAAATCGTAAAGAAAATGCTTTCATTTTCAATGTAATTCTGTTGCGATTCTCGATTTCAGAGAGAAAAGACAAGAGGCCATCATTAAATAATTTTTAGCGCTTTCAAACACTTATCCGAAACAATGTGGTCAATTTTATCATGTATTTATTCATGTCTTTGCGATTGAGTGGCTACATTTTAAGCAGACGATTGATAATAATTGAAAGTAGTTAACATGGAATTTTTGGCAGAAAATCGTTTCGTTTCCATCTATCTATATATACTAATTGCCAAGTATCAGTCTGTCTGTCTGTCCGTCTGTCATGCTTTTTTTAGGCTCTTCCGAATAGATAGAGACTTGCAATTTGGTGCACGGCTCGGTCGTTCGATAAAACCCCCGGGAAAAATCGAATTTTTCGAAAACGTTCTCTAGAGGTGGTGCTCCACACGAAAACGTTCGAAATGTGAAATGATAGGAAAGCATGCTTTGCGATAAGATAGAGACTTTAAATTTGGTGTATGAGTAAATCGTTTGAAAGGAAGAAAGTGTGCAATTTTAGATTTTCAATATTTTCTACTTAAGGGGGTTCCGCACACCAAAATGTTTGATTTACTGAATAAATGAGAAAAAGTTCCTTTAAAAATTGATAAAGGCTTGAAATTTGGTATAAGGGCTAATCATTTGACGATAAGGGCTAATTATTTGGCGATTTTAATGTGGCGTACGGGTAGATAGTTCGAAAGGAAGAAATGCACAACTTAAGTTTCCCAATATTTTCTTCTTTAAGGGGTTCTGCACTCCAAAATATTCGATTTACCGAATAAATGTGAAACGCGAATTATTCAAAAATTTACATTATTCGGGGGTTGCTTATTGCAAAACCGTTGATTTTCAACGGGTATTCGGCTAGTAATATACTGTTTCTTTATTAACTGTTCCATTAAATGTGTGTTTACAATTTTACAAGTTCTCTTGTACCAATTATATGACATTATTTAACAAATATATATTCTAAAATACATTTTATTTATGAACATGAATTCGCCCTCGCTTGATATGTTAACAGAAACTATGTAGTTATTTTAAGATTCATTCACGTTGTAATAACAGGAATAGAAAACTATCTAATAGTGATTCAATTTTTTAAGTAGTTAACATTCATATTAGATAAAAGGAGATACATTAGAATAGTTGCAACGCCATAAGATTTATTTCAGTTGTTACATACACGTTTTAATTTCTTGTCAAGGTATAAAAATCAAACGAAAATTCTATTAATTTTCATATTAAGGAACACAAGGATATGTTTTACATCAACTTTGGCATGCATTGACAGTGTTTATTGAAAAGTTTTTACATATTGTCGCGTTTATAGATTCCAAATAGACAACTGAAAACCTATTGCTAAGTTTCCCTATATATATATTTTTTTTAATATTTAAATCAGAAAGAATAAAACTTTTTTTCCTTTATATTTGATTTATCACTAAATAGTACACAGTAAAACATTTCCTTGAGAGTTGTCACTTGATCAAACAAATCAAGTGTTTGCTTTTATGATACACAATGATTTTCGAGCCAAGAAAACGTCATATTCTACCTATAAAGGATTTTACTTGAACTACAAGGCTCGGCTGTGGAAAAAGGTTTGACAATCCAAACAGTTCAAATCCAAAGGAATCGGGTTTGTATTTCGGATACGTATAAAGAGCTTCGCCTATGCGTACATGCATATAATTGTTTGAAATCTACTTCAAACGGTATATCCCTGTCAAAATAATCCTCATGAGCATGAAAAGGACATTAGAACGCAAAATAATACGATCAAATCAAAGACCTACAAGCATAGACGGATGTTTACTTGTTAAATACTTTATTTAACGATAAAACTTTCTACTAGCTGTATTTTGATTTGCTGTATTTTACTTTTCTACAGGACAATTAGATGATGACCTCCCATACAAATTGAGGAAAGCCTCCAAACATTTATCACTGACCCCCCTTCGCACTTTCTTCTCTTCGCACTTTCTTCTCATAACTTTCTTCTCTTTGTGAATTTTTTATGTCTTCTCCAACCAAACGGGAAAAAAATATTGAAGGCTCGGGCCCCTCTGAAACTCGAGTGGTATCCGCCCCCCCCCCCCACTTATAATTGGCCCTGATTAGACACAAGCATATTCATTACTGTGTTTCATAGCTGTCAATGCAATTTCAAAATAAAACACTTCTGTTCACTCATCTCAAACGAATTCTTCTATAATTTTCTAAGCCAGCAGAACATAATAACCCTTCGCAATATGGAACTGCTCCCCATATTCGTCTCAATAAAAGCCGAAATTATCACATCCCAAACTTCGACAGTTTTTGCGCGCATTAAACTAAATGCCCTGCCATTCTTATTTTTTCACTCCCCCCCCCCCCCCTTTCCTTTTTCAATTTCTCCAGCCCAATTTTTATATCCCGGAATTCTTCCACCCCCCTTCTCCCCTACACCCTCAAGATTCATTTTCAGCGTATTAATGTACCACTAATGATGATTAATGCCGCCCTTCGGGGGCGGCACAAAGTTGAGGGGGGTGGCATTTACCACCGGGGGGAATACAAAGTTTAAAAGCGCAGCCCTGCTATGACACCTCCATGATGAATTAAACTGGTTTTGTATTACGGAGTAGAAAAAGGAATGAAGCAGCGGAAAAATTGGGAGCATCATTATTTTTGCAGCTCCCGCGCGACACTAGATGGCGCGAACAAAAAGCGGAGAGGGAAGGTAAAGCTGTTGCCAAGTTTTTCAAACAATGTTTTCTTTTGTTCTTAATGTCTGCTGCTGGATGGATGCCACAGGGAGTTCTATTTGGCAGGCGTCCGCTAAACTTTTCACTTATTTTTTCCGAACAGCCTTTAAATAGATATTCGAGATATAAGAGTGAATTTTTCGAAGTCCTGATTCCCACGAGTAACGCCATTTTTTCCCTTTTTTTTTCGGCTGGGAATATTTGTAGCCGTTAAAAACGCCAAAAGGTAAAGATGGTATGTTAAAAAATTTTAGGTATGTTGGTTGGGAGAAATGGAGAATTTTAATTAGTAGAGTTTTTGATCATGGTTTTTTCATGAGTCTTGTTTGTTGTTACCGTGGATAACTGCATGTCAGTAACATAACTGCAAGCGTGGAAGTTCTGGTAATTTTATTTACTAGGATAAAAATTCAAAAAGTAAATTTTATTCTCTGGCCTCTCTGAAGTCCTTCTAGAAGTCTAAAAGTGTCTTGCATTTTGACACTTTAACCACCCTATAGCAGTTGCGCCCTTAATATATGTCGATCGAAATAACTAGCAGTCAGATGCATATCACCGGCAATCAGCAGTTGGCAAATGGGTGTCCTCTTTACAAAATATAGCCAGAAAACTTAGAAAGTCAAAATCAATATTATTTAGTCATAGTTAAGAATGTCAATATTATATTTGGTATTGATGACATAGATAACTTACCAACATATAGTTGCTGAGAAATGGCGAGCATTTGGCTATGATATTATTAGCCCAAGGGGCTTTTAGAAAAACAACAAATATCTTGGCTACAGTTTATTACAGTTACAAAAGCAAAGTATCCTCAGAATCGCAGATTCTTTGACTATGAGAATATGTTAAGTAAATTAGGATTGGTAAAAACTGTTTAGCTAGAAAAATTATAATCTAAACTTGTGCGAATTATTCCATAGTGACCCAACATGATGTACTATGGAAGACTACATGGAGTATAATGAAAATTTGAAATAAATATTTGATGTCCTTCATTAAAATTAATATGAAAAGTTTACATGTTAATGAGCTGTATGGCTTAGGCCTGCATCATTTGGTCTAATAAAAACGGTACAGGCCTAGTTAGTTTTGACCTACTTTATAACGTGACAGACTACAATATTTGTATAAGTGGCAGCAACAGACATTTATTAATTTTGTGAAGTTATAGATTTTTCAAATCAATTATATTTAATCATACATTGAAAAATAACGTTCCATTGTGTCCCTCACCATGCTGTTTCATTGGTCCCCATTGTACAATATGTATTTAATTTTTTCCCCTTCATATAAGCACACTTTTGTTTTAATTCATATTCTGTATTGACAGTTATAGTTACTTTGTTCAGTGCAGCAAAAAGCATGAAGTTTCCCATAAAAGGTTTTTCGTAGTAACCTGCAGAACAAACAGTTTGTCAAAAATTTAGTTTACATGTCCACTTTTACATTTGATGTCACATCGTAAACTACAAGTGGCCAATTATGATGGATACTTTGTTGAATATGTGTTCATGGCCGAGATATATATTGGAGTCAAAAGTAGACATTAATTTCCAACCAATTATATACAGAAAAGTTGTTTTGTTTGTATTCTGGTACTCCATTGACCCCAAATGACCCTAAGCAAAATATTACTAGGTGCATTAGAAGTAATCAAATATAATCAGCCTTCATAAGTTATTTTTTCCCACGTAACAAAGTATAGGGATAGTCAGCAAGTTTAATTTTTAAATTCTGATGTGGCCAGCACATGACTTTCGCTGCAAACTCAAATCCAGTTTTTCTTTATTTCTTTAATAATTCATTAAATTGAGTTTTATTGCCCGAAATAACACTGAATTTGCATTTTTAATTTAATTTTTGTTTTTATTTGGTAATTGGACATTTTTCCACAGACGGCATAAAAAAATCTCAAATATCTCAAGAACGGTTAGTCCTAGAGTAATGGAGTTGATCTTATTTTGTTCCTCATCAAAAATTATGTATAAAACAAGCATTTAATTCATACATTTGAGCATACGTAGTCTGTTTTCTTTAGGTTTTTGCAAGTTTTGTGAGCCATTTCGTAAAAAAAGGCAAATTGTTCTTTTCCGAATCATACCAAAACCTAATCAGCATCAGAGTATTCCACAAGTAACTTATCTTCCAAATTTTGTGAGCTTTGATCAATTAGTATTTTAACTAGAGTGGATACGCGCGATTTTTGAGGGCCATTTCGCAAAAAAAGATGGGTTCTTTTTTTCCGAATCGTACCAAAAATTAATCAGCACCAGGGTCACACCCAAGTGATTTACATGCCAAATTTTATTAAATTCCATCCATTAGTTTTTTAGTTAGAGTGGATAAACACATTTCACAAACAGACACACAGGCACACAGACACACAGACAGACAGACACACACACACACACTCAGATGTCAAGTTAAAAAATAGTTTTTTCGTATTCTAGAGGTCCCAAACCGTGTAGATCCGTCGAAAACTCGAGTTGCGATTTTCGACATGATTCCAATACTTTCCCTATACATTACCATGTATTGTAGGGAACGTAAAAATCTGATGTGGGCAACACATGACTTTTCCTGCAGACTCAAATTCGCGTTCTCTTTATTTCTTCAATAATTCATTACATTAATTTTAATTGCATAAAATAACAAATTATTTTAAATTACACTGAATTCGCATTTTTAATTCAATTTTCATTCTCATTTGGTAGCTAGGATTATTTTCTAAAATGATGTAGTGATAATGCGAAAAAACTAAGCTATCTCGAGAACGGTTAGTCCTAGTGTAATGGGGTTGATCTTATTCTTTTGATCGTTAAAAATTACGTATAAAACAAGCATTTAATTGATATAGTTGAGCATACGTAATATTTTAGTTTAGATTTTGACGATTTTTGCGGACTGTTCCGAGTCCGTAAAAATCGTCCGCAAGACAAGGTTTTTTTTTTTTCGAATCGTACCAAAATCAAATCAGCACCAGGATAACCCACAAATGACTTATCTACCAAATTTTGTAAAATTTGATTTATTAGTTTCCAGCTAGAGTGGATAAAGGCAATTTTTGCTGGCCATTTCACAAAAAAGGCGGGTTTTCTTATTCCGAATCGTACCAAAAACTTATCAGCACCAGAGTCGTACATAAGTGATATACCCAACAAATTTAGTGAAATTTAGTCCATTAGTTTTTGAGCTAGAGTGGATACATACATTGCACAGACATAGACACAGACAGACTGACATACACACACAGACGTCATTCTAAAAATAGTTTTTTCCTATTCTAGAGGTCCCAAAACGTGTAGATCCGTCGAAAACTCGCTTTGCGATTTTCGGCATGATTCCAATATTTTCCCTATACATTACCATGTATTGCAGGGACAGTAAAAAGATGAGCACGAAGACTGTCACGCTCTATATCTAAAGTTTAAAGAATCCCACTATTGTACTTCTTAAGGCCCTATCACATTCAACAACTTTTCCGGCAATTTTTCGGACAACCAACTTTTCGAACAATTTTTATGCCGAGCGGGGGAAAACTCGAGTGAAATAAGGTCAAAAAATTGGGACAACTTTATCTGACCGGTATAGAAAAAGTTGTTCATTTGGGACAATTTTTTACCAACAGGCCAACCACAGATGAGTAACGAAGGAATCACGTGTGTAGAAAGGTTGGCGCAGATTCTACTACATTCTGGTTTGGCGTGAAATCCTCGCGCAAGTTTGAATCTGTGGAGCGCGAACAGATAGAATATAATAACAGATAGATTATATTGATATAATAACCAGGCAGCGCGAAGTATTATTTTAGTTTAAATTTAGAATTTTGTTAAGTATTTATAATATTTCTGTGTCAAAAAGGTGGATGTCAATGGAAGTCGTCTCGAAGTCGAAAAAAAGTTGTCATGCGAGATGGAAATGGAGTTAATTGAATCAATACGTGAAAAATCATTTTTGTGGAATCTAAAAGATCCACTGTATTTAAAAAAGAATTTGAAGAAACATGCGTACGAGAAAATATCATCTTTACGAACCATATCTTCCAAAGCGATTTTATATACATGAAATATTATATAATAAAAATTAAGATATTATTACTGATATAATCTCTTTGGTCTCTTCTGATTCAAATTTATATTTACTAGCGGCTTTCTAGTTTACAGTATTGACGCGTTTCAGAAAATCCGCCTTTCTGTGAATTTAAACAAGAGCGTACGCGAGTTTGCTTTGGCGATATATACATATTTCATCAGTTTTCTAAAGTAAGCTAACTAAAGTGATTCCATCACAAAACACAAAGGAACCTAATTTAAATTGTTTTAGAATATTTACTACACTATGGCAATTTCCTCGAATACAATTATGTTCTCTTTCTCGAATCGTTAAAAAAAACATCAGACAGAATTTAGAAAATAAATTTTCATGTATGTTCTCCATAGACTTTTTTTTATCCTTCTATTGCAATACTAAAACAACTTGAAAACTTATTCTGTTTACTCTTCAAAATAGTACTCTAAAATAACACTAAATGCATTGCATGATATAATTTGTTAGTATGTTTCAAATGTGAATTTTTGGCCTGGGTGGTAGAGAATCAGCTCAGCAAAAGACTGGGCTCAGGTTCGAATCCATGCGAATTTTAAATTTTACAAGTGCTGCCATCTGTTGCTAAAATATTCAAATATAGTTTTTCTTTAATAATCTGCAGTATTTTTTTGTTTTAAATTATTTTACGTTCTATATACAAAATAACCTTATATCAGTAAATTATTTTTAAATTTGAATGCTTATAAAAATTTATTTCGAAGTTACTTTGAAAAATATCTTGAAGTATACTTTATACCAGGTATAGATGGAATATATTCTTAAGTAAAAAAGTGCTTGTAAAATTAGCAAATAAAAATGTGCATGTAAAATTAGACAGAAATCATCGAACATCCTTATACGAGTAGTAGTTATCTTTCGACATGTAATTTTGAACATTTTAGATTAGAATAAAAACAAAAATCAAGCTACTTTGAAATTTTAATAATTTAATGCTAACATTTGAAGAATTTTTTTATTATTTTAAACGCACATAGACAATTAGAAATTTACAATACATTTGAAAATCATTTACTTTTAATAAAAATAATAAGTTTGTATGTAAATATGAAAAATTTACTCTTTTAAATTTGAATGCTTATAAAAATTTATTTCGAAGTTACTTTGAAAAACATTTGGAAGTATACTTGAATACCAGCTATAGATGGAATGTACATTTAAATCTATTTTAAAACAATTACTCAATAAATATAAATGTAGATAAAATAATTTTTAAAAGTTTACTTTAATGAGAAATATTTTAAACGTTACAAATGAGCAAAGAACATCTTCGGATATTTAATATAGATACGTATTTGAAAACCTTTAAAATCAAGTATAAATTAGTAATGAACTTAAATTTGTTTAAGACATGATATTTTAATAACGGCATCTTTGAATTTAAATACTTTTTACGATTTCTTTTTCTTTGTTTCATTTCAGTCAATATCGGCAATATCGCTTTTTAAACTAATTTTGTATCTTAAAATAAAGTGAATATTTTTCAACAAATATTTATTTGCTTTTTTATACGAATGTGTGACAAATCCAAATATTTTTTAATGTTCATTCATCTGTTTAAGCTTCTGATATCTGAAGTAATCCATATAAAAAAGAGCAAATTAAAAATTTACAATAGATTTTGTCCACATCTTTTCTCAGTTTACTTTGTTTCTTCTTCTTAAGCAGGAATAATCCTAGCGTAATTATGCCAAGGCATATTTGATTTTCCCCTGCAGCTGATAGCAATTTAGTCATAATTACAAAGTAATAAAGGTTACAAAAGGAAGTACTAAGTAAAAGTCTTGTTTTACTGCCGAAGTCGAAGCGAGAACGCGCTGCCTGCCGAAAAGTACATGTACAAATGTATAGTTGTCGCCAAAAGGCGATAAACATACCGCCGTAGTTTTGTCATTTAGCACAACTTTTTCAAACTGTCAATAACCCTATCGCCAACTTTTTCGCCGAAAAATTGGGGGGAAATGTTGTCCGAAATAGTTGGTTGTTCCAAAAGTTCTTGAGTGTGATAGGGCCTGTAGAGAATTCGGAATTTTTATTTAGGAGAAAGCAGCACCAATCCTAGTCCTCGAAGCAGGAGAATATTTCAAATTTGTATTTGTCTTTTTATTCTTTTTCTTTATTAAAAGAAGACAACAATTATATAGCAGTGTTGACCAGCGTGCACCACGAGGACACCGATTACGTTATATCCCAAAACTTACCAGCATTACTTATGCCCTACATATTACTTTCCCTGCAATACATGGTAATGTATAGGGAAGTATTGGAATCATGCCGAAAATCGCAACTCGAGTTATCGACGGATCTACACGTTTTGAGACCTCTAGAATACGATAATACTATTTTTAGAATGACGTCTGTGTGTGTGTCTGTGTATCTGTCTGTGCAATATATGTATCCACTCTAACTCAAAAACTAATGGACCCAATTTCATAAAATTTGGTAGGTAAGTGACTTGTGTATAACACTAGTGCTAATTAGTTTTTGGTACGATTCGGGATAACAGAACCTGTCTTTTTTGCGAAATAGCCCGCAAATATTACCTGTATCCACTCTAGCTGAAAAACTAATAGTTCAAATTTTGCAAAATTTGGTAGATAAGTCACTTGTATATTACCCTGGTGCTTATTTAATTTTGGTACGATTTGGAAAAAAAGAGTCTGCCTTTTTTTGCAAAATGGCCGGCAAAAATAGTAAAAATTTAAAATAAAAAACTACGTATGCTCAAATATATCAATTAAATGCTTGTTTTATACGTAATTTTTAAAGACCAAAGGAATAAGATCAACCCCAACTTTTTCTCATTTTCGTTACACCACTTTTGTAAATAAGCCCAGCTACCAAATGAGTAAGAAAATTTATTTAGAAGTGCAAATTTAGTGAAATTTTAAATAATTATGGGTGTTATTTTGAGCAATTAAACTCAATGAATTATTGAAGAAATAAAAAGAACGTGAATATGAGTCTGCAGGGCAAGTCATGTGTTGTTCACATTAAATTTTTTTCTATTGTTGATTGCATTATAAATAGGGCATTTGGCTTCGACTTTCGTCTTGAACAATATTTCTGATATAAAGGATCACAAAAAAGCAATTTCGCCGCATCAAACAACAGAAATCTATGACATCATTCTCCTTTGCCCGATTTCTGAATTCTTTTTGCTTGGCAGGGGACAGTAAACTTGAATACACAATTGGGATTGTAAGCAATATTCACTTTTATTTATATGAATAATTTTTTTTTAATTGATAAATTCAATTTATCCCTACTTTAACTTCCGGGCAAAGTCGGGTACATTTTGCAGTTTATCTATATATTTCTAAGCAAATTACTCTGAACTTTTAATAAATATAATTCGTGAATTCCCCAATGAATATTTATATTTTTTCCAACTAATCGCCAGTTAGACTCTGAATATGTCATTTGAGAGAAACTCCATACGCGAAACAGACTTGTCTTTACTTATATGAAACAAATTGATAAATTGAGTTAGTTTACGACAAAGTGTCTGAAAAGGACTGAACTTAGAATTTTCACTGAAAGGTATAAATGGCACTTATACCTTTTTAATAGCTCCTTCCTTTTATTAAATTCTTACGTGCTTACTTGTCCTGGTTAAGTTCCCCCCGGGGTGGCCCACTCCTTGAGGGTGGTGTACGGATCTTAGCTCTGTAGCTCTAGTCTTCCAACCTGGGGGTACGTTAATTCGAGGAATATGGCAGTTCGTGCCTCGGACCCTTCCAGGTCACGTGGGAACGGACTGTGTCTATTCATGACCTGAACCTAAACCCGTCGGCGACTGGGGTTGAGATTGGCGAGACCTTCTTCGTACCTCGTCCGGTGAATGATTCCGCCGATCTCGTTGCCTTAGTTGTGTCCTTGCTGGTAAAGAGATTAGTACTACCCCGCCTTCCATTTCCCAGTGCACAAACCTCACGGTCGCCAGGCAAGGCTGGTCTAATCTGTCCTGGTTAAATACCCTTCTGGGTGGAAGCCGTCCTTTTAAGGGCAGACGGGCTCTAATTCTGTATCCTTTGACCCACCTCCTCTGAGGGGGAACATTAATCCGAGGAACACGGTCCGCTCGGTTGTCTGTGACTCGGACACTTCCAGTTGATCTAACCGGGCTATGTCTATTCATGTCCTGAACCTAAACCCTTTGGTAACTGGGATCGAGACTCGACGAGACCATCTTCGTATCTCATCCGGTCAATGATTCTTCTGACCTTGCTTCCCTAAAAGTGTCCTCGCTGATTAAGAAATTTTAACCCCTTCGGCTCCCATCCAAGTGCGAAAACTCTTGGATCGCACGGGAGTACGGATTTAATCTGCTTTGGTTAAATCATAACGAAGTATAATGTGCACGTGAAGTTCGAACAGGAGTGGTGTTACATACACATTGGTAGAGCAGTTGTCTACTGTTGGTTACAAAATTCAAACATTCAGTCAACAATTTTAAAAGATTTGGAGTTTTACATAGATTGCAAAATACAAAGACAGGTTATATTTCCAGTAGTTAAATTTTTTCACATGTTCTTTCTAAGATAACTCTGAAACTTCTCAATATATTTTTTCATGAAATTTTACAGATTATATAATGTATGTTAATCTCTATAAAGTGGATACATTTTTTATGCTTTCTTGTTGCAAAATTATTTCTTTAAGAGATATGTTAATGACATTCCGGAAATTTTGTGAAAACTAAGTTCAGTGTTGTATAAAATAAAAATATACTACTTTAAACACAAATTAAGTTAGGTTCAAAATAAACGATTGCTTTTCAAGTATAGTTAGATGCCAAATATTTTTGGATTGAATATAAAATGTTTGAAGTAATGTTGCTCGCAAGCTGTCATACCAATTTTTGTTCAATAAATATAGTTCATGGTTTTCAAGTGTCTATAAATATTTCTTTATATTATGTTAAGAAAATTTACACTAAAAGAAAATATTGATTTATGACTAGAAAGAAAAATTGCATTTCTAAAATTCATATTTTATAAGATTTAAGCCGTTGTAAATGATGATTTTTGCTTTCACTTTTTAAAGTTTTAAGAAGGATTTAATCATTTAATTGAGACCTAAGAAGGGATCCTATAACTTTTCTTAGAAATAGAAACAGTGAACAGAAGACCAGATCAAATTCATTATCCAATAGAGGCTCTTATATTTCACGCTAACTTGACAGCAGGTAAGTATTGGGGGAAACTGTTAGATTCCACTCAGCAATATAGTCTATGTATTAACAATTATGAACTGCATTTACGCTTAATGATTATAAACTAAAACGTTGCTAAATAAAATTAATAACTTAAGTTCTAATCAATTGATTCTTTAAAAAAAATTCAAAATTATACTCCTATTTCTCAGATTTCTATAAAAACATTCTTAATTGAAATTTAAAAGTAAATTTGCTAATATGGGAACCATCTAGTCAATGTATATATAAACAAAATATAGTATATATTAGTAATATATTAGATAAACAAAACTTAACAAAAGGCACTTATACTCTGCAAACTTCAAATATTTTTCTATATATTAAAATTAAAAATGACTCAACTCAAACTTCCTGGAAAATAATAAATTACACCTCTAACGCCTAAGAAAGATCACACAGAAACTAGGATTTAAAATCCAAAATTATATTATCATAATCCCGTAATACTATACTTTACCATACTTAATATCTAGCACATGAAAATAGTTAAGACATAGATTGTGGAATTACTTTACCATAGAAGAAGAATGCTAGTACACAGTAAAACATTTTGCAACCTTTGCTCATTTTTTTCAGCTACTTCGTTGATAATATTGGCAAACTATCAGAAAAGCCACAATTACAGGTTTTCATGAAATTCTGCTCCATTTCTGAAATATTCAGCTAATTATCGTCTGCCGAAGCATTACTTTTGTATTTTTATGTATATCAGGAACCTTACTCCCGATTGTGGACAGTTGATTTTCCTGAAACTTTCAGTAAAACGCTTGCAAATGTTTTATAGTGTAAAGAAACTAATGAAATTGACAATAATTAAAATGAAGTTGATACATTTGTACACTGGCTTCCAAAAGTTAAGCACGAACAGTTAAATCAACAAAAATGGAAAAGTAAAGCTGTGATTAACTTTAAATTGTACATGAAGGTAGCAAATGTATTTATGCATTAAAGAAAATAAGATTTATGTACAAAGATGAAAAAGTATTTACTTTTCGTAAGTTATATGATGGCATCACATTTGTGTCATTAGCAAAACGACGTTTAAAGGCAAACAAACCAAACAAAACTTACATTAATATGGTATATGACCACCCTGGACTTTCACACAAACTTTACAACGATTTTCCATGCTTTCAATGAGGTAATCAACCACAGATGCAAGCAATGGCCATTTCTCCAATAGGGCAGTTTTCAACTCTCTGAGACTGGCTGGAGGAGGTAAACGTGCAGAGACAGC
This sequence comes from Amaurobius ferox, assembly GCA_951213105.1. NCBI lineage: Eukaryota > Metazoa > Arthropoda > Arachnida > Araneae > Amaurobiidae > Amaurobius > Amaurobius ferox. Next base: position 98,436,086 of record OX578143.1, on the reverse strand, counting down.
ACGCCCGAGGTCATCCCAAAGGTTTTCAATTGGATTAAGGTCGAGGGAATACGCCGACCACTCCATACAAGAAATGCCCTCACTTTTCAAGTATTCGTCAACGATGTTAGCTCGATGGGGACGGGCATTATCGTCTATAAGGAGTAAATCAGGACCAACTGCTGCAGCGTAGGGTCTCGCATGGAGTCTAGGACTTCATCCCGATAACGCTCAGCCGTCGCAGAACCGCCTTTAAAGATATGTAGCTCTGCGCGATATCCCATTGAAATTCCAGTCCACACCACGATGCTGCCTCCTCTGAATGCATGATGTTTGATAATGTTCTTGACCTGATTGCGTGTGCCTCGTTCTCTCCAGATCCTTACACGCTTATCATCTGATTTCAGAGCAAATCTGAATTCGTCTGTGAACAGGACATTGCACCAATATAAGACAGTCCAATTGACATGTTGACGACACCACTTTAATCTTGCCCCTCTGGCTTGGACGGTTAGTGGAACACAAAAACGTGGTACTCGGGCGTACAGTCCCTTCACGTGGAACCTTTGGCTCACCGTACTGGCAGATATTGTCTTACCAAGTGCCGCTGCAACCATGAATGTAACAGTTGTGGAGGTCACTCGTCGATTTCGCTTGGCTACTATAGCAATATACCGATCATCAGAGGGGGATGTTAACCCTTGGACAACCGGACACAGGTCTCCGGACAACTGTTTGACTTGTTTCCGTAATCGAGAAATTACCAAATAATCAACGCAAAGAAAAAAAAGCGACCTCTTTGATTGGTTGTCCTGCTTCAATGCGTTCGACAACACGACATCGTTCACTATCTGTCATTCGTCTTCTTTCAGCCATAGGAACACGAATATCATCAAAAATAATCTACAAAAGTTATAAACACTTCGTATCAGCATTTAGATGCATCTCCTCCAACCCTTCAGAATGCTGACGTCTTCAATGACTCCCTAATTACATATATCCGGACAGTCAATCAAGATTGACTAGAACATACGATATTTGCATACTGCCATCTACATCCACATCGATTTTCAGCCACTCAAATTCAAATATACGCTTTCGAAAAATGAAAATTTGCATTGCTTGCTTAACTTTTGGAAGTCAGTGTATTTTATATGCATTGTAACTTAATATAAATGTTATATATTAGGAAATAATTATTTTTAATAATTTCTTTAATTCGTCAGTCAAAATATTTTAATTTATTCCGAAAAATGTTATCGCCCATTCCCTAAACCAATTAAAACACCGTCTGTTCATTCGCCTGATTCCAGAGTAAGGGGTATGAGTTATCGCGTTTCAAATCGATAAATGTGCCTGATATAATTATGACCGACATGACTGCAGCTTATCACGGACTTTCTTTTCGCTTCAAAGTTTTGTATTTTAACTTTCGGGCATTAAAACTTTTCCATTTCAACACGCGCGTCAATTACCTTTATATGGAATAGTTCTTAATTGTCTTTCGCATTTTGGGAAATAGATTATCTGCCTTATCGAGCAGCGGGAAAGTTGTTATACATTAACTGCTAATCCTAAAAATAATTGCTCCGAAATTAGGGAGCTACCGACTGCAAGCTGTGTGAGGAAAAAAATGGCAGCTCGTTTTCCCCCGAACTCGGAAGAATAACGGAGCAAAATTTATTTTGAGATTAAATTGAATTTGGTATGAAAGGGTTCGTAAAATGCTCACGTAATAACTGCATTCATCGTTGGGAGACCCAATTAAAATAATTACGCTAATTAAGGATTAAGAAGCATTATTCTTTTCGTGTTAAAGCCGATGATTTACTTTTAAGAAATCATTCTTTTTGGGTTGTTTTTGAGGACGTTAAGTCGGAAATTGTGTTGAAGGATTATAACTGATGCTGAGAGGAATGTAGCATTTCCAGTCTTTTGTGGACCTTAGCAGCATAGATTTTCTTATTGATAAAATAAATAAATTTTATGTTTAATTAGTGTAAATGTTGAAATCGCTTTGTATTTTTCTCTTATACATTCACCTAACGTTAGTCTCTTCGAAGTAAATTGTTTATACAGATTGTTAGATAACGTTTTCTTTAAACATTTGCAACTCCAGTATCGTTACTTATATTTTAAGATTCATTGTTACTTAAAAGCACATTACTGAGAAAATTTTCAAACTTTGCGTCGCCATCTGTTTAATTCTTTAACAGGGTCTGGAGAAAACTATTCAGCTGTTTAAAAAGGATGCAAAATACAAAACAAATAGTTGTTTTAAAACCAATGTATTTTTAGAAATTTCAACATATGTTGGCAAGATAATTATTATCTTTTGAAGATATCTCTACAAAATATCGTATATAAATTATTTGAAACGAAATGCAATTAAATTTCAAAATAATAAAAAAATATTTGAAACCATGAATCAAGAAACTTGAAAAAGAAAGTGGGGCGGGGGGGGGGGGAGGCACAGGAAAATTTTAATACATGTACAAAATATGTAAAAAATACGGGCAAACCGAAACGAGCCTAACCCAACATCACTCAAGCTGATCAGAAATAAATATATTAGCGACAAAAATGAAAGGCAATAACTATAAGCACCTGTTAAAAAAATATCAAAACACTGAGTAATAAACAGTTGAAACCAGCATATGATGGCAAGCAACCAATCCAAAAGACAAGAAACGCACACAGTCTAAAAAATGGATATATAGAAATATATAGGTCAATATAGAAATGCACTTACCATCAGGACAACGCGTACGTTCTAAATTAAAACCATTAAAGACACTTTCTAACGATTGCGATAGTATATCACTATAAAACCCATTGGGCCCCAACTACTGGTTGATCGAATTATATATATATATATATATATATATATATATATATATATATATATATATACACTATATATATATATATATATACACTATATATACACTAACGATTATACACTAACGACTACTGGCTGATCGAAGATCGAATTATATATATATACACTATATATATATATATATATATACCCATGGAATTGCTACTTATTTATATCATAAAAAAGAATATTTTAAATTCAATATTAATAAAATGTTATTATTTAATTCCTGCAACTCGATTCAAATGTTTAGAAATATTATCCTTAATCAACTCTTTAGAATTTATAGATTACCAAATAAAAAATTTCGTGCTAAGCATCTAAATAATCTAAAAATTACCAGCAATTTATATAAATATCCAGCACATTTAGTAAATGGTATTGTTAAAAAGTTTGGATTAGCTGAACATTTATGAATTTTCTTCTTTATCTTATATTAGCCAAACATCAACATTCTCTTGATTTGACATTACATTGTATTTACATCCCCTTATATATCAGCCTCACTGTTTTCGATTATACGCCCCATTATTTAGTTGCTACAAAAGATACTGTAGAATATCATATTTTATTGCCTTTTCACATTACTGTTGTTTGTTTCACACGATTGGCAACAGTGGATCTCTACTTTTAAACTTTGCGATTGGCAACACTGGTCTCTTCATTTTGGGCTCCAATGGTTAGTACACTTGCAGTTTTTTTATTCCAGGTATTCTTGTTTCCTTAATTATTTTTCTATCTTTGTGTGTGTAGTACAAGTTTTTAGAGTTAATAGATATTATCTATCTCTAAAATCAGAAACACAGATTTTGTGTTCATTTTGATTAAATACTTAGACCTGACGAAGAGTTATTTCAAAATGAACAATTTATTTATTTAGGAATAGCCCTTATCCAGGTGTATAGCTTTAATGCTTGGATTTTATTTGTTTTTCAATTATCGATTCTATTCCATTGATATTTGTTGATTATCTTTAGCTTGGTGACTAGCAATTTGCACTTTTTCCATTTGATTGATGATTCTCTATTTAATACTTCTTTTTATTATGTTTATGCATTTTTTAAAGTTAGGATTTTTGAGTTGCAACTTCTCCCTATTTTATCATTGAATTTTTAAATTATTATTATTATTATTATTTTACAATATATATATATATATATATATATATATATATAATACTATAGTCTAGTATAGGCTTGAAAGAAATGTTTAAAAATATATATGCATTACTTTCCTTATAAGGTATAGGGAAAGTATTGTGACGGGGTTGAAAATTTAAATTCGAGTTTTCGACGGGAAAGCACGTTTCAAATATCCCTGATCACGAATCGAACATTTTTGAGGTGATGTCTGTGTGTGTGTCTGTGGGTCTGAGGAGACGATATCTCACAAACGAATGGAGCGATTCGAATGAAATTTGGTACACAAATTACAATCCGTGAATTCTGGAAGCCTATCGTCTTTAAACACAATCGAATGTTCAGAACCCCCTAGATTTTTGAGTGAAATATTGAAAAAATCATCAAAAAATCAAAACCGTTAATAAAGTTACGCAAATAGACATTTCTTATGTAATTTTTCCTTAGAAAACGATTGACATAAACTTTAGAACGCTAGCATGAACCGTTCTCGAGATATTGCACATTTTTCAAACAAATTTATTAAAAATCCCATAATTGAAAAAGAAATATTAACTTTTGAAAAACATGTTCACTTCTCATATGTAATATCATGCGATAAATTTGGTGACATTATTCTCGTGGATTTAGCTCGTTCCATTCATGAAAAAAGATACTTTGAGTAATACTTTTGTATTTGAACGCCAATAGTCATTTATCTACTATAAGAATACCTCATTTCTCCTTCCATAATGCTTGGCGAGATTTTGGTGACAAATTTGGCGGAATGTCGCCAACTTGACGACATTTTTAATTGTTGCCAAATTAACGAAAATCTCGCCAAATCGATAAAAATGACGCTAAATCAATGAAACTGACGACTAAATGACGAAAATTCAATATCTTGGAAAGAATATAAATATCTACTATAAGAAAAACCTATTTTTTTATTGTAAAAGTAGTACATTCATTGCATTATATAAGGAAAGTCATGTGCTGCCCACATCAGATTTTTTTTCTTTTAATTGAACCATAATCTAATTGATGATAGAATGATGAATGACTCCAAACGATCAACAGTTTTTGAGCGAGGGTAGACACAAATTTGGGGAAAGCGATTTAATGATTTTGAGTTTATAAATTATTTCTTAAAGAAAATAAATTATTAATAAGCCCCGTTTTACAATTATTTTAAAGGAATGCCTTGCTTCGTTACTGATTTCGAAATGAATTCTTCTTCTAGAAATTTTTTCAAGTCCTTGCTTTAAGTACACTACCTGGCCAAAAAATCAGTTGCACATGTTAATATTTTGTTGGACCACCTTTAAGCATGAATGAAATCACACATTCATCGTGGCATTGTGTCTATGTGTTTATGCAATGTCCCAACTTTTGTTTGTGACCAAATTTGTGGTAGTATTTTTCCGATCCTTGGTTGATGGAAGAAAAATGGAGTTACTCCTTAGATGCTTCTGCAGTATATTCCACTGGTATATCCTAACTAGTATCTTCAATGGGGTTGAGGTTTGAACATCACAGTGGCCAATTCAAGTTTACGAATAAGGGCTCGTGCACCTCAAACCAATATTTCGCAATTTTTGCATAATGAATCGTGGTGTTGTCATCCTGGAATTTGCCATTGCCTTCAGGGATCAAAAATGCCATTGATGGAATAAGCTGGTCATTCAGTATGTTCAGATGCTCAGCTGACTTTATTTTATTGCTGTTTAGTGTTTCTGTGCCTAGACTAGCTGAACAAAAGCAATTCACCCCAGATCATATCACTCTCTACTGAGGCCTGTACAGTGGTTATAGAACAGAAAAGATCCAATGCTTCATGCTGTTCCCTTCTAACCCTGATGCAACCATCATGTTGGAAGATAATAAATATGGACTCATCAAACCGCATGATTTTCCCTTATTTCTCAACAGTTCAATCTTTATGTTCCTTGGCGAATTGAAATCGTTTTTTTCCCATTACCCTCGGTAACCATAATTCTTTCCTTTTTGCAACACAGCAGTTTAATTCCAGTTCTCTAAGTTCTCATTTCATCGTAGTAGTGGAAATGGTCTTGCTTCCACTATACAACATGGTTGTGAGTTCAAGGATCAATTTTTTGAGATTCAGTTTCACTAAGCGTTTTAATGATCTTCGGTTATGATTATTCAAGATTGTTTTCAACCACACATTTTCTGCGAAGTTGTTGGTTAACCGCTATATTTTCAAGATTTAATAATGCGCTGGATAGTTTGTATTCTGGTATATCAGTGGATTCATCAATCTCCTTATACGTCTTCTACCCTTGACACAGACCAAGAATGTGGCCGCAACTGCTTATAACGTCTTCAGCCATGACCGCTGTGAAGTAAGTGATCACCCTGGTAGATTAAAGGCGTAAACCCTCAGATCGTCTCTGCCAGTGGAAATTAATCTGTGAACTGATCAGCTGTATACTGATTCCATTACATTTAAAGGTTGCATTGCCTGAAAAATTATGCAAAATTTCGAAATGTATCACCACTCCTTCCCTCCTCAGTATTTGTATGTTTCAATCATCTCTCAATCTAGCCACTCAATGTAATGGTGTTATCACTGGCCATATCATAGCTTGCACCGTGCAGTGTTACGGCAATAATCAAGAAACTATGATCCACCGGTGGTGATATCAAACAGCTTCTTGCTTTTGTCTGAAAGAGTGTCTTTTAAGTTAAACTTAGTTCAGCAATAACTGAGATCGAATATCAAGTTCAAAATTTAACTTTTTATTTAATATATTGCTTATAATACGTGCAATTTAAAAAAAGCAAGTTCCGGCTCGTACGCGCAAGATTAGAGAGCATAATTTTACAACTATACTCCACGGCTAACGAAAGACCCAAGAACCTTAGAATATGGAAAATATGATGATAAAAATATGGGTGATATAATCACTATATAGATGATAAAAATTTATCATCTATATAGTAATTGTTTAATGCATTTTTATCTTTTCAGACCCCCCCCCCCCTCCCCGGTGACTAGAAAACTAAATATTTGCACATCTTATTGTCTTAACCAAGGGACAGAATGGGGCGAAAATGAAGGACCAGAAGGACTTTATGAGGCTAACATTTTTATAATTCCTCCTTGAGGGCAGAAAAAAAGAAGTTTCTACGAAAGTATTTCTATACCCCTCCCCCAGAAGCCAATGACCTTGAAGGCTAAATTATTTGACACTTATATTACTGGCCAACGGCCCTACCGTGCTGAAACACCGGTTCTCGTTAGATCACCGAAGTCAAACAGCATCGGGCGCGGTTAGTACTTGAGTGGGTGACCACCTGGGAACACCGCGTGCTGTTGGCACATTTCGGGCGCGGTAGCCCGGTGGTTTGCGTGCTGGATTTGCACGCTGCCACAACTGTCGCCGTGTTCATGCGGAGTACGATCACGTTAAACATGTGGGTCCGTTAGTCCTTCCGAGAGGTTGGTGGTAGGGGAAGGAGGGTACGGTCCCTGTGGATGCCTCCCTCACTGGGTTCCGGTCTAAATTGGGTGGCACTTCCCGGATGTCCAAACACTTACCTTACACCTTTCTGGTAGGTCAGACGGTCTGGGTCTCAACAACAACAACAACAACACTTATATTACTGACCATGAGATAGAACGCAATGGAGTCGTATTTTCATTTCCCCTCAATACGTAGAAAATAGGGGGTTGAAAGTCCTTCCAGATCCTCCAGAACTTAGATAGACGAAACTTTACACAATTAGTAACAACTACGATGGTATAGATTCTAACGCAGCCGGATTTTTTGCTATCCTCTCCCCGGGAAACAAAGAAGATAAGGTTTATAAAAAAAAAAAAAGCCTTTCCAGACCCTTCAGAAGCTTCTCGGCGACCCAGAAGACTGAATTTTTTCACACTTGTAGTATATACTTCCGGCCGTCCAAATAGATGCTCAAGTCCTTTGGATGAGTCGGACGGTCTGGGTCTTCAACACTTGTAGTATATACTTGAAAAAACCTAACACCTACAGCGAGAAAAAGGGGAGGTGTGTGAAAAGCCTTTCTAGATCCCATCTTCGACAGAAGTCCTTCCTGCGACCTAAAACTAACCATATATATGTGATCAACCACGAGACAGAACCCATCGGAACCAATTTCCGATTAAGACAACTATTTCCGACGCTAAGGGTCATACGTTATTAAATAAAATAAAACTTTATTAAAAAAGTATTGCAACAAAATTTTTGTTTCCCTGTCTTCGGCAGGCTTATATACTAGTAGTTTTATAGTTTTTATATATGCACAATAGGTTTTACACATGCACATTCGTTTTTATGTATGCTTTGTTCTACACTATAACATGAGAAAGTAAAAAAACAGGAATATAGAGAAATAATCATCTGTATGTTCGTAATAATCTCAAACTGACAGCTCCGTCCCACCCTTATCCTTGGCGTCCATTCAAAGCATCGCCACAAATGATATGCGACCGACTCTTTTGTGGCGTTATTTACTTCGGCAGAAGGAGTAGTAGAAGTTTTTTCTCCGGAAGCGGGCGTCTGGTCGAATCGGAGGCCTGTTAACCATTACTCACAGGAACATTAATTTCCGGTGCGGATATTTCAGTTACTGAAGGGAGGGGGTGGCATTGGTCTCTGTCCGTTGCAGATTCCGAAAAGGGGCTTATAACAAATTGCATACAATTGATTTTCAGGGTAATAATACGATAGTTTTTTTTTTTTTTTTTTTAATATTTAGACATTAGCATCGAATTCTTCAATCGTAAAAATTTCTATTTCTGGCATAATTTCATTTCGATTATCCAAAATTCAAATTTTTTAGAAGAGTTTTTAATTCAGTTCTATACTTTTTTTTATTTTTTCGTAATTAGTAACTAATAAAGAAAACTAAGAAAAAGCAATCAAAGTCATCTGCTATAAAAAATGTTTCTCCTAGAATGTTTCTTCCATATTTCTGCATTTTTGAAAATAATAGCATAGAATTTAAAAAGTAATTTAAATTACACAAATGTCGATATTTTCATTCAAACGATATCAAATAAATTCAATTCTTATTTCAGGACACTACACAGTATTCCTACGAATGTTCTTAAGCCCCCCAATAACTTTATAAAGAAAAGTTCATGAATGCATACGTTAGGACTATCTATAGTAAAGTATTCGTGCCCGATCAAATAAAAGGGATTGTAGGGTCTCTAACGGAGAATTTAAGACGTTAGGATAACGAGCACGGCAATAAAGCCAGATAAACGAAAAAAATCCCTTGTAAAACATTGTTTAATAAGTAGTAATTGACCATAAAACTGTTACATAAAATAGGGTTATTAGTAAGTTGCTGCATTATACAGGAATGCTAAAATAATGAATACTTGCATCACAGGGTTCCAATGTACAGTGTATTTAAAATTTCCTTCGTCAGCAATAAAATGCGCTTTTAAATATTCAAAAAAGAATATTACGACGAGCATTGGCAAACATTGCAAGTATCAACGTGTATAGTCCCTGCTGATGATGCGACTTGTTTGACAGATATTTATTACCTTTCATATACGCGTTTAAGGCATTTCTGATGTCAATTCCTACTAATTAGTTAATCCTCCACAACTTTCTAATTGGCATTTTTCTTCTATATTGCGTTGCCACTGAGATTGTTATCCTAACTTCTTGAATTCACCCCTAGCGAAGCTGCTATTACTTTTATTCGATTGGGCATGGTCACTTTACTATAAATAGACCCAACGTGTACACTCACGGGCCTTTCCTTAGAAAGTTATTTTATAGTTCTTAAGAACTTTCCTAGGAATCCTGTAAGTACTGTTTTTAAAATTTTAAAATTCGAGGTTTTGCAAAAAATCCACATTTTAAGATCTCCTAAATAAGTTTCAAATAGTTTTAGAAGTGATGCCCTGTGTATATATAATGTGTCTGTGTGTGTGTGTAATTTTTAAACTGAAATTGAGGTGACACACTTCAGAGACAATTTATAAATATAAAATATAATTATTTATGTTAATTATATAAAATATAATTAATATAAAATATTAATATTTGTAACAGCTATTGCATGCGCAATAAATCGACCACAGACAGACGACAGACGGATATCACTCTAAAAATAGTCAAAATGTGTTCAGGAGATCCTAAAACATATATTAGTATCAATATCCTGAAATAGAAAATTTTCGTGAAAACAATACTTTTTCTATACTATATTCTATAGTATAAGAAAGTAAACATAGCTAAGTTTCATTCTTCATAAATTTCCAAGTTTATAGTAATTGTAAAGTTATTTATTATCTGATATTGTTAATGATTCCTATCAAAGGTTTTCAGAACGTCATTAGAGTCATGACGTGCATTTATAAAAGTCACATCTGAGGGAAAGCAGAATCTATCAAAATGATTCCGTAGAAGCGGAAACACTGAGACAATGAATGCATAGCAGATGTAAACGTTGTTTATATAGTGACTAAAGTGAGAGGTACCTTATGGAAAAAGTTAAAACTGAGACTTTCAGCTGGGAAAATATTTAGCGGTGATGACGTTTCCAACAATAAGAAAAAGAGAATATTAAAAAAAAACATAAAGTATCTTCCCAAAATGTAAACTTTTGTGAAATGTTATAAAATCATGGGACAACAGACGATCAACATTTAACGTTACTTGGAGGTCTTATGCTGTCATTGCTTTTCCTGACGTCGCAAATCATTGTACAATCAGTAATTCAATACTCCATTAAATACATCATTAGCAGCATTGTCATACCCGGCGGCTTTTGGTTAATACACTTGTCAAAAGCGAAATTGCAACACCATGAAGGAATGAACGTAGCCATATGGAAATCACAATATCAGTATGGAAATCACAGTACCGGTATGGAAATCACAGTATCGGTATAGAACTCACAGTATCGTTAGAATCATATGCAAATAATTAAGTTTTCGCATGTATCGGGTCACGTGACACCCAGTTTCGGGTGATAAAGACCAATAGAAGGTTCGTCCCGTAAATGCTACCAGCGACGATTCGCAGCAACTGAACTTTCGAAAAAGTGAAGAAGCGATGCCTCGAAGACGTCATCGAGCTGCATACCACAAGTTAACGGCTGGGGAACGAGACCGTATCCTGGAGCTGCGTGATGTGGGTTTGTCGATGCGTGCAATTCCCATGCGTGTTGGACAGGACGTGAGTACCATCCAGCGATATGTAATACGATGGACGCAGGAACATCAAAAAACACGCAAAAGAGGGAGTGGATCAAACAGGCGTACGACAGAGCGCACAGACCGGCAGATTCGCCGAACGGCTCTTCGAGACCCGTCCGCAACGGCAAGTGACATCTAAAACAGCCTGCCACCATCAACGGTTGCATCTGTGTGCACCCAAACCACTCGCAACAGGTTGCAAGATATACAGTTGAGTGCACGGCTGCCAGCCGCTGGGGTGACATTAAGCACTCGACACAGAGATGCACGTCTGGCGTGGTGTCGTCGTCATCGCAACTGGACCAATGAATGGCATAAGGTATTGTTCATGTGTGAATCTCGCTTTTGCCTGTGCAGAAATGACAGCCGTAAACGGGTGTGGCGGCTACCCGGGGAACGCCACTTGCAAGCCCATATCACCAAGCGTCACACCAGCCCTACACCGGGCATCATGGTTTGGGACGTTATCATGCTTAATCAGCGGACAGCTCTGGTGCACATTCCAGGTAATCTAAAAGCGGACAGGTACGTCACATAAGTTGTCATGCCTGTGATTCGGCTACTGGTACTAGCCGTCCCCGGCACGGTGTTCCAGCAAAACAATGCCACACCGCACGGCGGCCGGTCGTCCAAATTGTCACTCAAGTCCTCTGGACGAGTCGGACGGCCTGGGGTTTCCACACCGCACGGCGAACTCTCAACAGCCTCAGCGAAATTCACACCCTTTCCTGGCCAGCAGCCTCGCCGGATCTCTCCCCCATTGAACGCGTGTGGACCCATAGCGGAAGTCAGGTGCACAGGGAACCACCGGTACATACGGTAGACGAACTGGGTGCCGCAGTGGACGCTGCTTGACAAGGATTAACTCAGGCAATCATTAATAACCTCATCGATAGGATACCTCGCCGTTTAGCGGCTTGTATAGCTGCCCATGGGGGGGGGGCACATTTTTTACTGAATAAACAGGTTTGTTTTGCAGATATTTGTTTGTTCTTTTAATCATTTGCGTATGGCTCTCTCTTCTACCGGTACTGTGATTTGCATAGGGCTAAGTGTATTCCTTCATGGTGTTGCACTTAGCCCCATGGGCAGCTTGTATAGCTGCCCATGAGGGACCACATTCTTTACTGAATAAACAGGTTTCTTTTGCATATATTTGTTCTTGAAATCCATTTTTTCTGTTTCTTTATTTTTTTTTTAATTTAACAAAATGTTTACCTTTTAATCATAACAGTAGAAGAGGAAGGCCGGTTCTGCAACGAAGGCGGTATGTGCGGTATGCGGTATGCGGTAGGGCCGCCATCTTGGATTTCTGTAATCCTGGACGGGGGTGTAAAAGGGGGGGGGGAAAATGAAAAAAGGTGGGGGTAAAAATTTTGGAGAAACTTTTTGTCGGGTGGCAACGATGTCGTAGTCTTGTACGAGGGGTTGAGGGGGAAATAAATTTTTTGAATGATATTTTTTATAAGTATGGGAGAAACTATTTTCGGGATGGCAACACCTTCTCTTCACTCTTAATTGAAGAGCAGTGCCATAAGCGTCCCCTAGCGACGAAAATTGGAACTATCAAGGTGGAACTTAGAAATATTTTTTTTTGTTTGGGTTGCCATAGCAACACCTGTGGGAGATAAACTTTTTTCGAGGTGGCAACACCATCGGAGGCGGTATGGAACCATCAGCGCCCCCTAGCGGCGAAAAGGAGAATTAAAACTTGGGATTTTTCTGATAGTTGGGATTTTTTTTTCTTTTTCTAAATGAATTAATTAAGTACGAAATATTCGTATTTTTTTTTTCTTTTTTAAAAATGAATGAAAGGTGTTAATGAGGATAATGAAATAAAGTAATTAAGTATTGGATATCCGTATGCTAGGAGCGTGCCAATATCCCTCCGCCAAGGAGATGTTAAGGGCATACCAAGGAGTATGCTGAAGACATGCCAAGGTCATATCAATACCCCTCCGCCTAAGAAAAGAGTGCTTTTCCTATTCGTAGGTTACGAATACATAACTGTAAGAATTTTATATTTTACTAACAAAATTTCGTAAATGCAAGTTTTTTTCTTATATTTTTTCGCAAATGTAAGTTTTTTACTTTTCAAAAACCACACTTGTGCCGTTTTCTCTATGGAAATTAACATAGGTTTTCGCACTTGTGCTATTTTTTAACGTTTTTTCACAAAAACATACTTTTTACTAACAAAATTTCGTAAATGCAAGTTTTTTTCTTATATTTTTTCGCAAATGTAATTTTTTTACTTTTCAAAAACCACACTTGTGCCGTTTTCTCTATGGGAATTAACATAGGTTTTCGCACTTGTGCTATTTTTTAACGTTTTTTCACAAAAACATACTTTTTACTAACAAAATTTCGTAAATGCAAGTTTTTTTCTTATATTTTTTCGCAAATGTAAGTTTTTTACTTTTCAAAAACCACACTTGTGCCGTTTTCTCTATGGAAATTAACATAGGTTTTCGCACTTGTGCTATTTTTTAACGTTTTTTCACAAAAACATACTTTTTACTAACAAAATTTCGTAAATGCAAGTTTTTTTCTTATATTTTTTCGCAAATGTAATTTTTTTACTTTTCAAAAACCACACTTGTGCTGTTTTCTCTATGGAAATTAACATAGGTTTTCGCACTTGTGCTATTTTTTAACGTTTTTTCACAAAAACATACTTTTTACTTGTAAAAAACTAACAAAAACGCGTTTTTAAAGTAGCAGAATCGCGTGAATCGGTGTTTTAAAGTAGCAGAATCGCGTGAATCGGTGTTTTAAAGTAGCAGAATCGCGTGAATTGGTGTTTTAAAGTAGTAGAATCGCGTGAATTGGTGTTTTAAAGTAGCAGAATCGCGTGAATTGGTGTTTTAAAGTAGCAGAATCGCGTGAATTGGTGTTTTAAAGTAGCAGAATCGCGTGAATTGGTGTTTTAAAGTAGCAGAATCTCGGGAATCTCGGGAATCTCGGGAATCTCGAGAATCTCGGGAATCGCATGAATTGGGTGTATGAGAGGGGGTGTGTTTGCCCAACCGGTCTTGGAGTTTAAATTAATATGTGTGCTATTTTATGCATATGTTATTTCTTTAAACCAACATGTTTTAAAAACCGCATAGTGCATTAAATCACGATGACAGATCTACCCCTCCCCACCTCGCGTGAATGTGGATAGTTACATCGTATGGCCAGTGCGAGAAAGATGAGGATACTGCTAACAGAGTGGTACCAGGCTATAACTTGAGGCTATTTGCCGCGTTGGGCTGGGTCGACTGAACCGCTCTCGCTGCTATTGTTAACATCTGTGGTGGGGGACAGTTTTTTCCGGACTGATAGAATGCTTGTGTTGGACCATCGCGAAATGCTATTCTCAGCTGGGAGAGGCTCTTTTAAAGAAGTTCTTATTAAATTTTAACATGTTTTAAAAAGAATCTTTCATTCATTAGTGTTATGAATCACGCAAGTTAATTAAAGGATGTTAATTAAATTAATTGATTAAGTATTGAATGCCTGTATACCAGGAGCATGTTAAAGACATGTCAAGGGGTATGTCAAAGCGTACCAAGGGTGTACCAAAGTAGTATGCTAAAGACATGACAAAGTCTACACTATCCCTCTGCTATATCACGGTTACGAAGTGAACTGCGAGAATCTTGTAGGGTGGGATACTTGAAAATATCGTATGATGAGGGGTATGCCAAGAGGATCGAACATGAATTTTAAGAATGTGTCGCTTTTTGCGTTTTTTTCACAAAAAGTTTTCAAAACGTTAAAAAAACAACAAAAATGTGTGTTTTTTCAACAAGTTGAAGTTTTGGAGTTGTTGGATTTCTCTATGGGAATTAACATGGGTTTTCACACTTTTGCGAAATTTTTAGAAAAAAAATGTGGTTTTTTGCAAAAATGCGGCCAAAAATGTGTTTTTTGCAAAACGCGGAATCGGCCGATTTTTTTCAAACTGTTGGATTTCTCTATGGAAATTAACATAGGTTTTCACACTTTTGCAATTTTTTGAAAGAAAATGTGCGTTTTTGCAAAAATGCGGCCAAAGAAGCGTGTTTTTAGAGTAGCAGAATTTCGGGAATCTCGGGAATTTCGGGAATCTCGGGAATCTCGAGAATCTCGAGAATCTCGGGAATTGGGTGTATGGGAGGGGGTGTGTTTCCCCAACCATTACGGTCTTAGAGTTTAAAAATAAATATTTTCAATAATCGTGAAAGTGTGCTTATGCCCAAAATACTTGAGTGTTATGAATCTCACAAGTTAATGAAAGGATGATAATTAAATAAAGTCTTAGAGTTTAAATAATAGCAGATACCAATGGCTATATGCGTATGTTTTTACAAGTGTACTACTACTACCATAGGGGGTTTCTTTAAACCAACATGTTTTAATACGTGCGTTATTCTAAGAGGGAGAAACACCTAATATGGTGATACATATGACACACGCGCTCAGCACAAATCGATGGAAATAAATGGTGAGATAGTTTTTAAAGACGAGACTTTTAAATTTTTTTCGATAAATAAGGTATTTGAGGTTATTTAACGTGTGAATGAACGATACATACCAATAAAATGAGGAACTAGGCTAAGTTTACAAGTATGGGACTTTAAAGTTTTGATGTTTTAGGGGTAGAACTTGAATTTATAATTAAACATGATTTATACTAACTACTGCAAAGGGAGAAATGCATAGCGAAAGGGTTATGTGTGTATATATATATATATATATATAATACATATAACCAACACCCACCGGTGGAATGCAGATCTAAGATAGTATTTTTAGGAGAAGACATGAGATTCTTAAGAAAATTGAGTATTTAGAGGCATTTAAAGAGATATAAACATATGATAAGGTAACATCCATAATACACACAACTAATATAGGACAGCGAAAGGAAAACTTTAGTATTGTTTAGAGACCGAACTTCAAATTTTTAAGTAAATGTAGGTGCTTGGAAAATTTTTAATGAACTATGTGCGATACACATGTCTCCGATCACAATGGTGGAAAAGTGATACCGGGGCAGTTTTTAAAGATGTGAGTTTAACTTTTTTTAATTAAGTGAAGAATCTACTAAATATTAGAGTGTGCTAGCGCTTACCGAGGGTTTTATGAATAATACACATAAGCAGCATATAACATTAGGAAGGGGATATTAGAAAAATTTTTAAAGATAGGACTTTAGATTTTGGAACTAAATAAGATATCAAGAAACATTTAAAGGGGATGAAAACATCTAATGAGGCGGAATGGGGGTGTACTTACCCAAGATACCCAGCACTGAAATTATTCACTAAGATAAAATTTTTTTTTTAAAGTAAAGACTTTAGAAATTTCACATAAAAGGCAATTTATACTAGTTTTTAAAGAAATGAAAACGCCTAGCGAGATGACTTAGAATGAATACAACGCCGATATATATAACAGTGAAAATAAAACTTAAATATTGTTTAAAGACTGCACTTCAAATTTCAAAGTAAATGTACATACCCAGAAACTTTTAATGGAGTAGTATAATACACATACTCGATATAACAGTTAAATGACGAACTAAGAATAATTTATAAGTATGTAACTTTGAATTTTTTTAGTTAAATAGGGATTTCAGCTAATTTTTAGAGGGATAGAAAGGTATACTAAGGGTGTACAACAAATTTTTAGAAGGGACTTAGGAAATTTGCTAGCTAAATAGGGATTTCCACTACTTTTTAAAGGGATATAAAGACATACTAAAGGGTATACAGCAAATTTTTAGAGGGGACTTTGAGAATTTTTTAGCTAAATAGGGATTTCTACTAACTTTTAAGGAATAGTAACACATACTGAAGAGTATAGAGCGTAATCATTACTAACACCTAGTGCTAAAATGAGGAATTAGAGTAATATTTTGGGGATGGGACTTTAGATTTTTAAGTAAATGTTATGTTTAAAAACTTTTAAAGTAGCATAAATACCTACTAAGATGACATATGCGATACACATAGCCAATACATAGTTATTAAATAGGGAAAAGCTAAGATGGCTTTTTTTTAGAATAACACCTAAAATTTTTTCTAACTAAGCGCAATATATCAACACTTAAAGCGGACGAATACGAAGATTCAGACGGCATGTGTGATACACATCGCGGGCACATAATAGTTAAATCTTAATTTAAGTAAGTTTTTAAGGATAGAACTATGAATTTTTTGGGTAAATGAGATGTTTAAGAACATTTAAAGAGTCAAAAACACCTAATAAGGCGATATGAGATGATTTCATCATCATCAGATAACAGCGAAATGGGGATACTACAAATATTTTAAAGGGGAATCCTTAAAATTTCTAAGTAAATAACCTTTAAAGGGGTGAAAAATATATAGTGAAGTTGTGTAGATAATACAGATCATCGACATTCTAAAACAGACAAGACATGTCTATACAAGATAAAAAATGTTGTACGTTAATATAAACATACATTATTCTATGTAGCAATGTAATACATACCCCAAGATTTATATAAAGTAATTGCGAATACATTATACCAATCCCATCAGAAATCAGCTAAAATAATAAAATTACCAAGCTGAATAATCTAGATACTAAAACCCCAACAAACTACATTAAATTGATAAAAATCTTAACTAAATAAAATAATGAAGCTGTAACATACTATAAAAATACTAAGTTTAATAAAATAATAGAATAAAATCATATTAAAGCAAGTACTTACATGTTCAATCCGACTCAAAATGCTACATTAGGTGTAGGCCGATGAATAATGACAGATATATCATCTCCAGCTTTACCAACTTAAACCGACATATTCCCAGAGCAACTTGAAACGCGTCTTGACAGCACGAAATCCACAGCAGAAGTGATAAAATCGATACTTCAACGACACTCCCTACACGACAAGGTCACATCATGGTTACAGTTAAACCATGGTATAAAATATAATCACATGTTAAAAAATAATAGATTTTAGTAAAATAATTAAAGAAAATCCCTCTGTGATTATGAATAACCTGTCTATATTTACCGTGTGTGTGTGTGTGTGTGTGTGTGTGTGGGTGTGTGCGTGTGCGTGTGTGTGTGTATGTGTGTGTGTGTGGGTGTGTGCGTGTGCGTGTGTGTGTGTGTATGTGTGTGTGTGTGTGTGTGTGTGTGTGTGTGTGTGTGGGTGGGTAATTATACCTTAAAAAGCTATATATCTGTAGTATCCTAACGGATACTAATATTTGTCTTACACATTTAGTTAAAACTTTTTTTTAATTACACTTAAAATAAGTGCAACTGAAATAAAGTTTTTCTAAGTTTGAAAAACAAATATTAGTATCTGTTGGGATACTACAGATATATAGCTTTTTAAGGTATAATTACCCACCCACACACACACACACACACACACATACACACACACATACACACACACACGCACACGCACACATCCACACACACACACATACACACACACACACGCACACGCACACACCCACACACACACACACACACACACACACACGGTAAATATAGACAGGTTATTCATAATCACAGAGGGATTTTCTTTAATTATTTTACTAAAATCTATTATTTTTTAACATGTGATTATATTTTATACCATGGTTTAACTGTAACCATGATGTGACCTTGTCGTGTAGGGAGTGTCGTTGAAGTATCGATTTTATCACTTCTGCTGTGGATTTCGTGCTGTCAAGACGCGTTTCAAGTTGCTCTGGGAATATGTCGGTTTAAGTTGGTAAAGCTGGAGATGATATATCTGTCATTATTCATCGGCCTACACCTAATGTAGCATTTTGAGTCGGATTGAACATGTAAGTACTTGCTTTAATATGATTTTATTCTATTATTTTATTAAACTTAGTATTTTTATAGTATGTTACAGCTTCATTATTTTATTTAGTTAAGATTTTTATCAATTTAATGTAGTTTGTTGGGGTTTTAGTATCTAGATTATTCAGCTTGGTAATTTTATTATTTTAGCTGATTTCTGATGGGATTGGTATAATGTATTCGCAATTACTTTATATAAATCTTGGGGTATGTATTACATTGCTACATAGAATAATGTATGTTTATATTAACGTACAACATTTTTTATCTTGTATAGACATGTCTTGTCTGTTTTAGAATGTCGATGATCTGTATTATCTACACAACTTCACTATATATTTTTCACCCCTTTAAAGGTTATTTACTTAGAAATTTTAAGGATTCCCCTTTAAAATATTTGTAGTATCCCCATTTCGCTGTTATCTGATGATGATGAAATCATCTCATATCGCCTTATTAGGTGTTTTTGACTCTTTAAATGTTCTTAAACATCTCATTTACCCAAAAAATTCATAGTTCTATCCTTAAAAACTTACTTAAATTAAGATTTAACTATTATGTGCCCGCGATGTGTATCACACATGCCGTCTGAATCTTCGTATTCGTCCGCTTTAAGTGTTGATATATTGCGCTTAGTTAGAAAAAATTTTAGGTGTTATTCTAAAAAAAAGCCATCTTAGCTTTTCCCTATTTAATAACTATGTATTGGCTATGTGTATCGCATATGTCATCTTAGTAGGTATTTATGCTACTTTAAAAGTTTTTAAACATAACATTTACTTAAAAATCTAAAGTCCCATCCCCAAAATATTACTCTAATTCCTCATTTTAGCACTAGGTGTTAGTAATGATTACGCTCTATACTCTTCAGTATGTGTTACTATTCCTTAAAAGTTAGTAGAAATCCCTATTTAGCTAAAAAATTCTCAAAGTCCCCTCTAAAAATTTGCTGTATACCCTTTAGTATGTCTTTATATCCCTTTAAAAAGTAGTGGAAATCCCTATTTAGCTAGCAAATTTCCTAAGTCCCTTCTAAAAATTTGTTGTACACCCTTAGTATACCTTTCTATCCCTCTAAAAATTAGCTGAAATCCCTATTTAACTAAAAAAATTCAAAGTTACATACTTATAAATTATTCTTAGTTCGTCATTTAACTGTTATATCGAGTATGTGTATTATACTACTCCATTAAAAGTTTCTGGGTATGTACATTTACTTTGAAATTTGAAGTGCAGTCTTTAAACAATATTTAAGTTTTATTTTCACTGTTATATATATCGGCGTTGTATTCATTCTAAGTCATCTCGCTAGGCGTTTTCATTTCTTTAAAAACTAGTATAAATTGCCTTTTATGTGAAATTTCTAAAGTCTTTACTTTAAAAAAAAAATTTTATCTTAGTGAATAATTTCAGTGCTGGGTATCTTGGGTAAGTACACCCCCATTCCGCCTCATTAGATGTTTTCATCCCCTTTAAATGTTTCTTGATATCTTATTTAGTTCCAAAATCTAAAGTCCTATCTTTAAAAATTTTTCTAATATCCCCTTCCTAATGTTATATGCTGCTTATGTGTATTATTCATAAAACCCTCGGTAAGCGCTAGCACACTCTAATATTTAGTAGATTCTTCACTTAATTAAAAAAAGTTAAACTCACATCTTTAAAAACTGCCCCGGTATCACTTTTCCACCATTGTGATCGGAGACATGTGTATCGCACATAGTTCATTAAAAATTTTCCAAGCACCTACATTTACTTAAAAATTTGAAGTTCGGTCTCTAAACAATACTAAAGTTTTCCTTTCGCTGTCCTATATTAGTTGTGTGTATTATGGATGTTACCTTATCATATGTTTATATCTCTTTAAATGCCTCTAAATACTCAATTTTCTTAAGAATCTCATGTCTTCTCCTAAAAATACTATCTTAGATCTGCATTCCACCGGTGGGTGTTGGTTATATGTATTATATATATATATATATATATACACACATAACCCTTTCGCTATGCATTTCTCCCTTTGCAGTAGTTAGTATAAATCATGTTTAATTATAAATTCAAGTTCTACCCCTAAAACATCAAAACTTTAAAGTCCCATACTTGTAAACTTAGCCTAGTTCCTCATTTTATTGGTATGTATCGTTCATTCACACGTTAAATAACCTCAAATACCTTATTTATCGAAAAAAATTTAAAAGTCTCGTCTTTAAAAACTATCTCACCATTTATTTCCATCGATTTGTGCTGAGCGCGTGTGTCATATGTATCACCATATTAGGTGTTTCTCCCTCTTAGAATAACGCACGTATTAAAACATGTTGGTTTAAAGAAACCCCCTATGGTAGTAGTAGTACACTTGTAAAAACATACGCATATAGCCATTGGTATCTGCTATTATTTAAACTCTAAGACTTTATTTAATTATCATCCTTTCATTAACTTGTGAGATTCATAACACTCAAGTATTTTGGGCATAAGCACACTTTCACGATTATTGAAAATATTTATTTTTAAACTCTAAGACCGTAATGGTTGGGGAAACACACCCCCTCCCATACACCCAATTCCCGAGATTCTCGAGATTCTCGAGATTCCCGAGATTCCCGAAATTCCCGAGATTCCCGAAATTCTGCTACTCTAAAAACACGCTTCTTTGGCCGCATTTTTGCAAAAACGCACATTTTCTTTCAAAAAATTGCAAAAGTGTGAAAACCTATGTTAATTTCCATAGAGAAATCCAACAGTTTGAAAAAAATCGGCCGATTCCGCGTTTTGCAAAAAACACATTTTTGGCCGCATTTTTGCAAAAAACCACATTTTTTTTCTAAAAATTTCGCAAAAGTGTGAAAACCCATGTTAATTCCCATAGAGAAATCCAACAACTCCAAAACTTCAACTTGTTGAAAAAACACACATTTTTGTTGTTTTTTTAACGTTTTGAAAACTTTTTGTGAAAAAAACGCAAAAAGCGACACATTCTTAAAATTCATGTTCGATCCTCTTGGCATACCCCTCATCATACGATATTTTCAAGTATCCCACCCTACAAGATTCTCGCAGTTCACTTCGTAACCGTGATATAGCAGAGGGATAGTGTAGACTTTGTCATGTCTTTAGCATACTACTTTGGTACACCCTTGGTACGCTTTGACATACCCCTTGACATGTCTTTAACATGCTCCTGGTATACAGGCATTCAATACTTAATCAATTAATTTAATTAACATCCTTTAATTAACTTGCGTGATTCATAACACTAATGAATGAAAGATTCTTTTTAAAACATGTTAAAATTTAATAAGAACTTCTTTAAAAGAGCCTCTCCCAGCTGAGAATAGCATTTCGCGATGGTCCAACACAAGCATTCTATCAGTCCGGAAAAAACTGTCCCCCACCACAGATGTTAACAATAGCAGCGAGAGCGGTTCAGTCGACCCAGCCCAACGCGGCAAATAGCCTCAAGTTATAGCCTGGTACCACTCTGTTAGCAGTATCCTCATCTTTCTCGCACTGGCCATACGATGTAACTATCCACATTCACGCGAGGTGGGGAGGGGTAGATCTGTCATCGTGATTTAATGCACTATGCGGTTTTTAAAACATGTTGGTTTAAAGAAATAACATATGCATAAAATAGCACACATATTAATTTAAACTCCAAGACCGGTTGGGCAAACACACCCCCTCTCATACACCCAATTCATGCGATTCCCGAGATTCTCGAGATTCCCGAGATTCCCGAGATTCCCGAGATTCTGCTACTTTAAAACACCAATTCACGCGATTCTGCTACTTTAAAACACCAATTCACGCGATTCTGCTACTTTAAAACACCAATTCACGCGATTCTGCTACTTTAAAACACCAATTCACGCGATTCTACTACTTTAAAACACCAATTCACGCGATTCTGCTACTTTAAAACACCGATTCACGCGATTCTGCTACTTTAAAACACCGATTCACGCGATTCTGCTACTTTAAAAACGCGTTTTTGTTAGTTTTTTACAAGTAAAAAGTATGTTTTTGTGAAAAAACGTTAAAAAATAGCACAAGTGCGAAAACCTATGTTAATTTCCATAGAGAAAACAGCACAAGTGTGGTTTTTGAAAAGTAAAAAAATTACATTTGCGAAAAAATATAAGAAAAAAACTTGCATTTACGAAATTTTGTTAGTAAAAAGTATGTTTTTGTGAAAAAACGTTAAAAAATAGCACAAGTGCGAAAACCTATGTTAATTTCCATAGAGAAAACGGCACAAGTGTGGTTTTTGAAAAGTAAAAAACTTACATTTGCGAAAAAATATAAGAAAAAAACTTGCATTTACGAAATTTTGTTAGTAAAAAGTATGTTTTTGTGAAAAAACGTTAAAAAATAGCACAAGTGCGAAAACCTATGTTAATTCCCATAGAGAAAACGGCACAAGTGTGGTTTTTGAAAAGTAAAAAAATTACATTTGCGAAAAAATATAAGAAAAAAACTTGCATTTACGAAATTTTGTTAG
The DNA here is from genome assembly GCA_951213105.1 of Amaurobius ferox. NCBI lineage: Eukaryota > Metazoa > Arthropoda > Arachnida > Araneae > Amaurobiidae > Amaurobius > Amaurobius ferox. Next base: position 98,412,555 of record OX578143.1, on the reverse strand, counting down.
TAAAAAGTATGTTTTTGTGAAAAAACGTTAAAAAATAGCACAAGTGCGAAAACCTATGTTAATTTCCATAGAGAAAACGGCACAAGTGTGGTTTTTGAAAAGTAAAAAACTTACATTTGCGAAAAAATATAAGAAAAAAACTTGCATTTACGAAATTTTGTTAGTAAAATATAAAATTCTTACAGTTATGTATTCGTAACCTACGAATAGGAAAAGCACTCTTTTCTTAGGCGGAGGGGTATTGATATGACCTTGGCATGTCTTCAGCATACTCCTTGGTATGCCCTTAACATCTCCTTGGCGGAGGGATATTGGCACGCTCCTAGCATACGGATATCCAATACTTAATTACTTTATTTCATTATCCTCATTAACACCTTTCATTCATTTTTAAAAAAGAAAAAAAAAATACGAATATTTCGTACTTAATTAATTCATTTAGAAAAAGAAAAAAAAATCCCAACTATCAGAAAAATCCCAAGTTTTAATTCTCCTTTTCGCCGCTAGGGGGCGCTGATGGTTCCATACCGCCTCCGATGGTGTTGCCACCTCGAAAAAAGTTTATCTCCCACAGGTGTTGCTATGGCAACCCAAACAAAAAAAAATATTTCTAAGTTCCACCTTGATAGTTCCAATTTTCGTCGCTAGGGGACGCTTATGGCACTGCTCTTCAATTAAGAGTGAAGAGAAGGTGTTGCCATCCCGAAAATAGTTTCTCCCATACTTATAAAAAATATCATTCAAAAAATTTATTTCCCCCTCAACCCCTCGTACAAGACTACGACATCGTTGCCACCCGACAAAAAGTTTCTCCAAAATTTTTACCCCCACCTTTTTTCATTTTCCCCCCCCCCTTTTACACCCCCGTCCAGGATTACAGAAATCCAAGATGGCGGCCCTACCGCATACCGCATACCGCACATACCGCCTTCGTTGCAGAACCGGCCTTCCTCTTCTACTCATAACATACATACTGTTTTACCATCCCAGTGCATATCGATATCAAGACTTATGTCCCCTTCTGGTCTGCCCATCAACACGTAGACTTTATTGACTGCATTTCGAGATGTGAGGTAACTATATTTGTCCCACTTTTTAAAACTATTTTGCATGGTCATGATATGAAAGTGAAAATATCTGCAAATAAAAGCGATACCTTATATTTTTAGAATAAAAAGGTACATACCCAAAATGTTAATTTCCATATCTTTTAAAACGTATTCGAGGCTGCTATTAGAATAACTAGCCAAAATTGGAACAAAATCACCGTAGTTTATGACATTGTATTTAAGAATACAGTATTTTTTTCAAAATGTACAAAATATCACTGATATTATAGAATATAAAACATTGTTTATAGAATGCTTTTATGATTAGGTCCTACATAATCTAAAATAAGGCTGTTATAATACGAGAAATATCTATGAAGCACTTGCTTTGGCAATAATTAATGGCCTGAAGAATAACAAAAGTATTAAAATTAAAAGCAATGTGTCTAAAAAATATCTAAGAACCGATTACCCGTTTTTCATTAAACGAAGCTAATGAAAAACTTATATTTATTGCCTTCCCCACAGTTAATATATCTCCTCTACACGCTGTTTTGTAGTAATTAATTCACCGCTAAGTAGCAATACATAGTGCAATTTTCTTTCCAATATACGTGCATTTTTCCCACATGAGCACTTACTTCTCCGGCAAAGAAGCAAATTCATGAGCAACGTAAATTGGATCCTAAATTGTATTTAAGGGTTCTAATTTCATATATTTTATAATATCTATTGAAGCTAAGTTTCCCAGTCGAAGCTAGAAGTAATATTTTAATGCATTTTTTTTCTTTTTTTCATAAACTGGCTTCAAATATCTGACTGCAAATTTAATAACGCAACTCCAAGTATGCAGAAGCGGCTTCACATAGATATAGTTTGACAAATCATCACCAGAGAGGAGTTTGGCGCACGAGAGGGATAAAAATCTGATGTAGACAGCACTTGACTTTCACTACTGACTCGAAATCATTTTCTCTTTCTTTCTTTTAAAATTCATTAAATTGAGCTTCATAGCACTAAATAACCCGGATAATTACTTCAAATTATACTAAATTTATAGTGTTATTTTAATTTATGTTTTCATTTGGAAACTGGACGTATATTTTCAAAGACGACGTGGCACCAATATGAAAAAATAAAATATCTCGAGAACGGTTAGTCCTATAGTTATGGGGTTGATTCCATTCTTTTCGTCGCAGAAAATAACGTATAAAACAAGAATTTAATGGATGCATTTGAGCATAGTCTTTGATTTTAAATTTTGGCAAATTTCGTGGGCCATTTTGCAAAAATAAAGGCAGGCTTTTTCTTTCCCAATCAAACCAAAATCTAATCAACAACAAAGTATCCCGCATGTGATGTGTCTACCAAATTTTATGAAATTTGATCAATTATTTTTCAGCTAGAGTGGATGTATACTTTTTGCGGACTATTTCTAATAAAAAGCAGGTTCTATTCGTTCAAATCGTACCAAAATCTAATCAACACCAGAGTAACCCACAAGGAATTTATCTATCACATTTTGTAAAATTTGGTAAATTATCTTTTAGCTAGAGTGGATGCATACTATTTGCGGGCCATTTCTAAAAACAGCAGGTTCTTTTTTTTCCAAATCGTGCCAAGATCTAATCAGCACTAGAGTAATCCACAAGGGATTTATTTATCTATCAAATTTTGGAAAATTTGATCAATTAGCTGTTCAGCTAAAGTGGATATATACATTTGCACAGATAGACGCACACACAGACGTCAAGCTAAAAATAGTTTTTCGGATTCTAGTGTGCTCGGAACGTGTATATCCGATAAAAACTTGAGTTGCGATTTTCAACACGATTTCAATGCTTTCCTTATACATCACCAGGGAAAGTAATAATACGTTCCTATACTTTACCATGTGTGGTAAGGAAAGTAAAATATATGTATGATCATCAGTATCGTAGTTTTAATGCAAATAAACCAGAAATGTAATTATAAGGCCTGATTAATAATTTTTATTTTAAAAAGAATTCATTAAACGATTTCGCAAACGATTTTTTACAATAAAAATACGATTTTTCTACAATAAAGTGCTGATTAGAATTTGTTGCAGAACTTACCCCTTTTGTGAGATAGCTCACAAAATTCGTTAAAATATAAAAAAAGTTAATGTACGTCAATATATTAATAAAATGCATATTTTATACATAATTTTTGACGACGAAATTAATAAGACCAACTATAAACAATTATATTACTCTAAGATAAACCGTTCTCAAAATATCGAATTTTTCTCAAAATTTTACGATGCTAGCAAATTCTGTAAGTTGTGAAATGAAAAATAGGATGCATTAAAACTGCAAATTGGATACAATATCAAATAGTTACCCGTATCCCATTGCGCAATTAAACTCAAACTTAATGGATTATAAGGAAGTGAATTTGAGCCTATACGAAAAGTCATGTTCTAACCACTTTTTTAACGTTAATTTAGATGTACAGTTTTGTACCACACTTTGTTGTAAAAATTGAAAAATTACTCTGCCAAGCCTTGCAAATCACAACGAATTATCGCAAGACCTTAATCTCCTGGCACTCCATCAGGTAGGGGTATGCACGACATATGGCCTGCGAAGGTCTACTAACATTGGACTAAAGAAAATTAGTTTCATTTTAATCGTTTAAAAAAAAATACTGTGTTAAATTAGTGGGTTTAATTAGTGGGTTGGTCTTCTTTTATAAAGGCAAATATCAGAATGTCGGTAAAATAAGTAAAAATCTGAAGTGAGCAGCACATGATCTTCTCTGCAGACTCTAATTCATTTTCTCTTTATTTCTTTAATAATTCATTAAATTGGGTTTAATTGCACAAATAAACACAAATAATTATTTGAAATTATACTTTTAACTCAATTTTCGTTTTCATTTAGTAACATATTTTTAAAAGCGGCGGAGCAAAAAGGCGAAAAAAACTCAAATATCTCGAGAACTACAAGTCTTAGAGTAACGGGATTGGTTTCATTCTTTTCATCGTTAAAAATTGCTTATAAACATGTAAATTATATATTTGAGCATACGTATTCTTTTATTGCTGATTTTAACGATTTTTCGGGCCATTTTGCAGAAAAAGGTATATTACTTTTTACCGAATCGTACCAAAATCTAACCAGCACCAGGGTAATCTACAAGTGACTTATCTGCCAAATTTTTGTAAAATTTGCTCAAATAGTTTTTAGCTAGAGTAAATTCGGTTTGTGTGGACCATTTTCCAAAAAAAATACATGTTCTTTTACCCCGAATCGTACCAAAGTCTAATCAGCACTAGGGTCACCCACAAGTAGTGACTTATCTATGAAATTTGGTCCATTACTCTTCGAATTAGAATAGATACATACATAGCACACACATACACACATAACACTAAAATACTCTTTTCCTGTTCTAGAGGTCCCAAATCGTGTAGATCCATTGCAATTTTCGACATGATTCCAATACTTTCTCTATACGTTACCATGTATTGTAGGGAAAGTAAAAAGAGTAAAAATAAATGTACTAGTAGAATTTTAAGAAAACGTATATGTAGGGCATTACATTGTATGTCTAAAACTATTTCAATTATGAACCACAAGATGTCGAAATTGCTGGATAATTTCAAAAATGAAAATTTGGGGAATATCCTGAAGATTTCTACAACAGAATTAATTCCCGACTTAAAGTCTTGTCAATGAAAAAAAATATATAACGTATCGCATAAACTTCTGATGTTTTATAAATGGTTATATATAATAAATAATTCCTCCCTAATAAACATATTATTGTTGTCAGTCTCTTTCTTACTCAGTTCTCCACCCACCCCCCTCCCCGTTCCCTTCAAGCTAATAACACATACTTTCTTCACAATTCGGCCCATATCACTCATGAAATTGTGTATCCCTGCACTACATACTAAGAAATACATAACCGTACTGCACAAAATTGTATCCATTAAAACAATTTTCTGTTCGCAAAACCGTAGATTTCGAATTTAGTCCACCTCAGAATTCAAATGTGTCACATGGGACCAATTACGCAAATCACCAAAAGCCTTTGATAATCACAAAAAGACCTGCTAACCCCGTTACAAACGCTTTTTTTTTTTTTTACTTATTTAGGAGGATAGACTTTTACCAAAGGAAATCTCTGTTTCTCCGAAAGTATATTTATTTAAAACTTAAAAAGTGTTACACTAGATGAGAAATTCCATTTTGAGAAATATATGGATACAAAGAAGTACAAAGAAAGATAAAAGTACAAAAAAGACAAAGATGATAAGAATACAAAGAAGTGTACAAAATAAATATCTATTTTAACATTATTTTAAATAAATATATATCTTAAATATTAATATATTTTTGCTCAAATAAATAAATATAAATTTTTAAGAATTAATATTATAATATTTTGTAATATTCTTCTATTAATATTTGGTCCGGATGTATCAAACATTATCAAGATTATGGCTGAAGAAAAAATCTAATTCATTTTCTTAAAAAATGGTCATAAGAGAGTTTATTTTCTTTTGAATAAATTTGATATTAAATGATTTGTTTATCCAATGCTGAAAGTTTGTTATAGATGGCGCCTTTAAGCGGTGATATTTTGTTAATGGACAATCAAAATGAAAATGCATTGAATTGCCTTCACCGGTATCACAAATACAATTAAATACAATTTGGAGAGCTAATTCTGCTGAGTCTGTAGACAATTGAGGGTAAAAGACTATGATTAGTTAGGAACTAGGTAAAATAGTTAGATGGAGTACGAAAGTTAATATTAATTAAAAGTAATAAGGAGCAAGTGAATCCTTCCTTTTTTGCATGACGCCAATTTATTTATTATTTGCATACTGTTATTTCTAAAACTTTAAAAGAAATGTCTATCTGTTTTGTTGTTTTGTTTGTTCAGCTATCTTTGAAGTATGTACAGCACGATAACTCAAGAACGACTGCACTTACCGCTATTAAATGTTATGTGTAGATTTAATATGCGGAAAACATTCTATGATTCATTTATTTTTTAATAAATTAACTTAAAATATATTATGTGAGCAGCACATAACCTTCTCTACATAAGACAATAAATTTACTTCTTTCACAGTGAAAAAAAAATTATGTATAAGATCCATGGCACAATGTTTTCATCGTTGAATTTTATATTTGGCGTTTTTCTGGATGACAACACGTAATACTATTTTAATTAAAAAAAATTATGTATAAGATCCATGGCACAATGTTTTCATCGTTGAATTTTATATTTGGCGTTTTTCTGGATGACAACACGTAATACTATTTTGATGTACAAAATTAACTGTTATTTCACGCAAATCAAGCTTGACAATTGTAAATATTGATAGCATCCGCAATAAGGCCATATATTAAAATATTTTGATAAATAATTTACCAATTTAGCGTCGTTTTCATTAAGTCTCGAGGCTCGTCGTCATTTTTTAAATTCTGGCGTTACATTTATCATTTGACATTACTCAAAAATTCGACAAGTTGGCGATATTTTGCCAAATTGGCTACCAATCTCAATAAATTTATCGCCAAGCATTACAGACAGATGGAGAGAAAGACTTTTCTTTATCAATAAATGGCTATTGGCGAATTGTTGGACGACAAAATCCAAAGCTTTTACACAAACTATCTTTTATTATGAATGTAGCAAAGTAGATCCACAAGAATGACAACAAATTTGTTGCATAATATTGCATATGAAAAGTAAACATATTTTACAAAAATCTGATGCGAGCAGCACATGACTTTCTCTGCATCAGGAGTATTAATGTCTTCAAAGAGACAGGAATTATCAAAAAAATTGAACATCATGCTCGGTTTGCTTTCTAATTAATAGATGCTTTCTCTCATGAATGGAACGATGTCAATCCCCGAGAATGATGTTAGTAAATGTGTTCCATAATATTGCGTATATGGAATATCAAACTATTTAACGATACTTAATTTTTAATTTTATGTATTTTTTTTAAATAAATTTATTTGAAAAATATGCAATATCTCAAGAACGGTTTGTGCTAGCTTTCTAAAATTTATGTCATTCGCTTTGTAATAAAATATTACGTATGAAATGATTATTTATTTAACATCATTGAAGGTCATGATTTTTAATAATTTTTCAAAAACTCATTCGAAATTGGAGGGGGGAGGACTTTCAAACATTCAACCGCGTTTAACATCAATAGGGTTCCAGTGTTCCCTGATTGTAATAATCGTGCCAAATTTTTCTTCAAAAACGCTCCATTCGTTTGTGAGATATCCTATCCACAGACTCACGGACATACGCATACATACATACACACACACATCGTTTCGAAAACGTCCGATTCGAGTTCAGATTTGCTTGAAACGTGCTCCTCCGCAAAAACTCGAATTCGAATTTTCGTCCCCATCAGCTAATACTTTTCCTATCCATTATACTCTATATGTAGGGAAAGTAAAAATCATTTATATCCATCGGTAAAATTTACATCAAAATTCCATTAATGTATTATAAATATAACAGGTCGAAATTTTGTAATATTTTGATATATTTCCCATATTATCATGCAACATTTCTACAAACAGTGTTATAACTCGAGAATTGAAAGAGCTAGTTGCAAAGCTCCATTAAAACTTGATTATATTTATCATGCACAATTTAGCATCATAAGTGTATTCAGTTAACAATCATTAATGCGTCTCGAATTTATACAGCTTGTGTAGATTAATTCGAAAACGGAAACTATCTCCAGAGCGTCCTATGTCAATATTCTAAAAGCATCATTCGTTCTATAATGCGCAGTTACAAAAAAAAATATAATTATTTATGTAACTAAATTAATTCCCATTAATATTTTATCTATGATTTATGTGTATGGAAGCAAATAATTGAGTATAACAAACGATAAAATTATTATGCATCAATATCAATAATTAATAAATGTTAATTGATACAAATAGTTAATTTTACTTTCCCTGCAGTACATGGTAATGTATAGGGAAAGTATTGGAAACATGTCGAAAATCGCAACTCGAGTTTTCGACGGATCTACACGTTTCGAGACCTCTAGAATACGAAAAACCTATTTTTAGCGTGACGTCTGTGTGTGTGTGTCTGTCTGTCTGTGTGTCTGTCTGTCTGTCTGTGCAATGTATGTATCCACTCTAACTCAAAAACTAATGGACCGAATTTCATAAAATTTGGTAGGTGAGTCACTTGGATGTGACCCTGGTGCTGATTAGTGTTGGGTACTATTCGGAATAAAAGAACCCGCCTTTTTTTGCGAAATGGCCCTCAAAAATTGCCCTTATCCACTGTAACTGAAAAACTAATTGATCAAATTTTACAAAATTTGGTACATAAGTTACTTGTAGGTCACCCTGGTGCTGATTAAATTTTGATACGATTCGAAAAAGAGAAACCTTCCTTTTTTTTGAAATGGCCCGCAAAAATTGTATATTTCCACTCGAATTCAACTAATCGACTAAATTTCATAAAATTTGGTAGATAAGTCACTTATGGTCGACCCTGGTGCTGGTTAGATTTTAGTACGATTCGTAAAAGAACAACCTGCCTTTTTTTACGAAATGGCCCGCAAAAATTATATATTTCCACTGTAACTCAACTAATCGACTAAATTTCATAATATTTGGTAGATAAGTCACTTGTGGTCGACCCTGGTGCTGATTAGAATTTGGTACGATTCGGAAACGAGCAACCTGCCTTGTTTTACGAAATGGCCCTCAAAAATTGTATATTTCCACTTTAAACTCAACTAATCGACTAAATTTCATAAAATTTGGTAGATAAATCACTTGTGGTTGACCTTGGTTTAGGAAATGGCCCGCAAAAATTTCATGTATCCACACTAGCTAAAATACTAATTGACCCAATTTCAGAAAAATTGGTAGATAAGTTGCTTGTGGTACACTCTGGTACTGATTAGATTTTTGTACAATTCGGAGAACAACCTACCTTTTTACAAAATGGCCCGCAAAAATCGCCAAAATCGAAAAAAGAAGACTATATATGCTCAAATATATTAAATGAATTTTTGTTTTATATGCAATTTCTGACGAGAAAAAGAATATAACGCAGTCCATTATACTTTAGGATTGACCGTTCTCAGGATATTTGAGATTTCTTGCATTTTTATTACACCGCTATCGGAAAAATGTCCAATTACCAAACAAAAATAAAAATTGAGTTAAAAATGCAAATTTAGTGTTATTTGACGCAATTAAACTCAATCTAATGAATAATTATTAAAGAAATAAAGAAAATATGAATTTGAGTCTGCAGGGAAAGTCATGTGCTGCCCACATCAGATTGTTTAACTTGAGATAATATTATTAATAAATGTATTAAAATTTTCGGTAAATAATGCTTAACTATTCATCATCTTAGTGGTCTTCCGATAAGAGAACATTTCTCTGCATTCTATTGTTTTGCTCTATTGTTTTGTTCTATTGTTATTATTTTATTTTTCAACTTTTAAAAATGTTAAATTAAATATTTAAAAACAACACACTAAATAACACACATTTGTTTACCTACTTAAATGAGTACCTTTTAAGAAGGTAAGCAAGTGGGTAGCAGGTAAACAGGTACATAATATATATATATATATATATATATATATATATATATATATATATATATATATATATATATATATATTAGCGTAAATGTTATTATAATCAGTAAAAGTCTCAAATTTAGCTGTTCTAAATATTGTTACTGCATTATATGGAACATATTTACATGCAAATTCGGTAATAAACTAAATAAAGGAGGCTTATCTACGTTTCACCATTTTCTAGCTATGGTCCTAGGTTACTTTTAAATATTGCAGATCATTCTCTTAAAAGTTCCGTATATATGAATACAAAACTTGTTCGAAGCATGTAAAATATTTCTGACGTCAAATGGAGTAAAACATCATTCATATGAGGTTTTCAGAGATTCTCATAGATATATCTCGCGTATTATAAATAAATGAAGGTGGTATATTATCTACTACGAAGTATTTTCCCTTGCAATAATTAATAGCATGGGTAACATTAAAGACTTTAGCCTCAAAATCAAAGACTCAAAAAAATTCCATCACCTGTTTTTCATTAAACGAAGCCAATGTAAAACTTATATTTATTGCGTTCCCTGAGGTTAATATATCTCCTCCCAACTCCGTTCTGCTGCAATTAATTCAACGTTAAAGTAGCAATACATAGTGCAATTTTTCTTCCGACTGTACATCTACTTTCCCCGCATGAGCACTTCTTCGGCAAAGAAGCAAATCCGTACGCAATGTGAATTGGATGCTAAATTGGCGTTTAAGTAGTTCGCTAATTTTTCATTTTTATGGCAACCATAAATACTGCTTGGGAGCTATTTTTCAGGTCTGAAAATAATTTGATAATGTTTCTTTAATGATGTAGTTTCTAAATACGGGTTTATCTTTTTTCATATATATATATTATTTCGAAATACGTTTTTTAAAAATGTTTTGTATACTTCGATTTTGATTTTTGAAAAATTTATATTCGGGAGTTATAGACGCACAAATAGCAATTAAATTTTAATTTCTGAAACTTTTCAACAGGAATTCTGTATTTTAAGTTATTCATCAGAAATCCTATAATAGTTTGATGAGTTATGAAATTATTCCCGTCAATGACACCATAAATATTGAAATACAAAGTATTAATTATAAGAATTAAAAATATTGAATTATATGAGTTACCAATTTTCATAACCATGAACTATATTGATCGTTTACTTCTATTAATAAAATAAGTTGTTGTTTTTAATATTAATTATGTCATGCTTTGTTAAAAAAATCTTCTAAATTCAATTTATTTTGACAATTGTGTCATCCATAAAATAGGTTCTAAATGAATTTGAAGGAAAGATGCGAATACATAAAAAGTTCAATAGTTTTTTAGAATTTGTGGTTTTCATTTTGGAGAGGGATGGGAGGAGAGAGAAACTTTCTGATTAGGAATCTATATACTTTTGCTTTTAATGAATCAAAACTCTTGCAGAAAGAACAATTTTATTTTATTCATATATTTTTCCATATTTAGAATATTTTATTATTAATACATAACTAAATTAAAACATTAACTTTGCTAATATTAAATTTTATAAAGACTAAAATATACTGTTCTATAGATCTTTATTTAATTGTTACGTTGTTAAAACACCTTTTTATTCCTCAGTTGAATTCAAAAGATTTTCAGCAGTACCATTTTCAGAATAAAAGAAGTTAATGAGGAATTATTTTCAAAGATATTATATCGTCAATTATAAATTACCATCCAATCTTTCCAATATCTTCCTTTACATTGCACGTTTTCCACATTATTATCACCACCAGATGGCAGCACAAGTTCATTTCTCTTACAGTTCTATTATAAAAAAAATTTCGTTAATGAAAAATACTTGTAAAATGTAGCGCTACACTGCATTAAAACCAAGACAAAAGTAATTTTCATTTAACAGTTTGATTTCGCTTTCATTCTAATTTTTAAGAATAATTTTATATTTTAGGTAGCAAAACCAGTCAAACAAAATGGAATTGACAAAAACAAACTGCTAAGATAGCAAAGAATTATTATCAAGATTATAAATCACGTAAGTCGAGCAATTTAATACACACACACACTCAAACATATATATATATATATAAATATTTTATGTTTTTTTTAGAAGTTAAGAGTTTTAAATTTCAAAGGCATTAAAAAATTAAATATAAATTAAAAAATTTTTATATAGAACTTGTCTTTAATGATCTCTACTTTCTAGGAAGAAGATTTAAAGTTATTTATATGACGAAGTATTAGACCATACAGCAATCATCGGAAATTTCAAGGTTATGCGGTGAGTTAAAACAGGACCTAAATACTTATAATAACATTTTTCATTATTATGATTAACTAAGAATTATATTTCATAAAATGTAAATTTACTTACAGCGATAAAAAATAATAGGGATAAATGCGAAAATTGGGTGCACTTAGTAAGGATCCATTACTATTGTTTATTTAATGGATAACATACATATTTTTCTGCAACAAAAATAGCCTTAAGTATTCTGCGTTTATTATTCTAAAAGTTATTCGTTTCAAAACTCAATAAAATAAAAAAATTGAAAAAGCACACAAAAAAAAATGTATTCTTCAATATATCACTCAAACAACAATTTTATTTCGTAGAGTAGGAATAAAACATAAAATTTTTAATTAACAAAATTAATCCAGAATTAGTTTCATATATATATTATGTAAATTAAGAAGATGCTATGCAGTTAGTTATTGCAAAACCATGAGGAAAGAGGGAAGTTCTCATGGTGCATCTATACCCTGCTGCTCATGATACAAATGACTTTTGGGAATTAATCGAATATGACGTGCACCGTATGCAGTATTAGATGAAAATTATTTTAAGGTGATACCTATTGGTGATAATGGAAAAATAAGGTGGAATGCTAATTTTGCAAACCAAAATGAGCGATTATAAGACTTCTGAAGCCACAACGAATTTTAAAATGCGTCTAAAAGTAAGATTGTAGTTTTATGCAGTATGTACTTCGATTTCAAAGGTATACCTGCTAGTTTCTTGGCATTCGATTAATCGCGGTTGAGCTATATCATGTAATACGTTTCATTGGTAACAAAAATTTTGCCATATTATTATATTTAGGTAGAGTGTTTCCTTGAAACATCTATTTCTCAGAATCCGTTATAGATAGAGCTCAGATGATGACTGATTTGAAGTTAGCATCCTATTTCAAAGAAACTAGAGGCTCACTATGGATTTCCATTTCCGGTTCTTTTTCATTTTCGGTTCAAATATTGTCATTTTACTTAAAATGTTTGTATCTCAACATTGACTATAAATATAGCTTAGATGATAGCTGATAATATGGATTCCATCAAATTCCAGAAAAGGTAGGATGGTTCACTAAGAATTTTTACTTCCGGTTTCTTTTCCTTATCTGGTTCAAAAATTTCCTTTAAAACATATATTTCTCAGAATTGCCTATAGATAAAGTTAATGACTGTCACGGATTCAGAATGTAATTATGAAGTGGATCTGGGGCTGACTAAAAATTTCCACTTCTTTTCCAATTCTGGCTCAACAAAATTCTCTTGAAACTTATTTCTTAAGATTGGTATAGATAAAGCTAAGATGGCTGATATGCATTCAGTATACTATTCGGGAGATGGTTGGGGACTCACTATAGATTTCCACTTCTGTTTGTTTTTTTCACTTTAAGCTCAAGAAATTTCCTTGAAACATATATTTCTAATGTCACCTCCTTTTTTTCTGGAAATATTTTTGTTATATGTTTGTCTGTTATATAACATGTGTTCTCTCATGATTAGTTTATTTTCTTTAATTATTTTTAATTTATTAACTTGGAGATTTAAAATTTCAAAGAGTTTAGTTTATTAAATCATACTTTTTCAATACATTCTAATCTTTCTAATATGCCAATGTTAATATTTAGTAATATCAGATTTGTTTGTATCCGATAAAATGTATAGATAAATGTTGGTTTTCACTGAAAATTCAGTCCGGTCCAATACACAGCAATGTTTAATTTTTTAAAATGTATTTTGAAAATACGTGTTTTTTATATTTAAAATACATTCTCAATATATATTTCCCAACTCTCTCTCTCTCTCTCTCTATATATATATATATATATATATATATATATACTTACATTCTAACATTGGATTTACAATTTTATATATATATATATATATATATATATATATATATATATATATATATATATATATATATATATATATATATATATACTACCCGACGTAGAAAATGCAACACAATGAATCTTTGGTCGTATAGTTATGCAAATTGCGAGAGAAACGCAGCTGGCTAATGTATGAAAATGATCTGAAATGCAAGCGGGTCACGTGATTAGAGCGCAGGATAAAAGGGATGGAAACGGCAGATGACCCAACAATTGTTACTGTCTGTCGCCTACGGAAACCTGTTTTTCATTTTGGAAGACACGTGTTGTTGAAGGGATGCCTGGCCGATGACGCCGAAGTCCGTTGCAACATTTGGATGATCGAGTGAGGGTATTCATTTTAGGTCTACGTGCGGCTGCGTGGTCCGTACGAGCCTATCGCCGCTGAAACAAGTGTAGATGCTTCCACTGTATAAAGGATTTGGAGAAAATGGATTAAAGAAGGGTATATGAATCGTCGTAATGGTACAGATCCATCCAGACGTACGGCATCACAAGTTGATCGACACATCCGAAGGCATGCGGTGGCGGCTCCACAAATGACGACTGTCGAAATTCTATAGAATTTGCAGGGTACATTGGATGTTCCTATATCAGCGAGAACAGTTTATCGACGATTGGCCGAAATCAGCTTGCACTCAAACCGTCCTTTAAGAAGACTGCCATTGACGACAAGTCACCAACGTGAGAGATTGCAATGGTGTCCGACCCGAGCTTCTCGGATGACTGAATGGCACAGGGTAGTGTTCAGCGACGAATCTCGGTTCTGTTTGTTGAATGACAGTCGACGTGTGAGAGTCTGGAAAAGATGTGAAAACAGATCCAACCCTGCTGCGAATGTTGAAAGCCATACTGCTCGACAACGCAGCATCATGGTTTGGGATGCCATCGGCATCGATAGCCGGTCACTTCTGGTTCATATCAGAGGCACAATGACGACACGATCATATATGGATGAGGTGCTGCGGCCGGCTGTATTGCCCTACTTTCAGCGATTGCAAAATGCTGTTTTCTAGCAAGAGAACGCGCAGCCGCACACGGCAGCCATCGGCAGACAAGCCTTGCAAAGTATCCAGGTGCTTCCTTGGCTTCCTCTGTCTCCAGATTTCTCACCCATCGAGCATGTATTAGACGTAATTGGAGATCATTTAACTGTTTTGCCCCCGCCTCAAACAGAGGACGACCTGTAAAGGATGGTTGAAGGCATATGATCATCCATCCCTCGGGAAACTATCCGGCCTCCCATTGCATCTGTTCCTCGAAGGGTTGCTGCTTTATCATCGCAAGAGGTGATCCTACTGCCTACTGATCACCCTGTCTATTCCATTACTGTATTGCATTATCCTTCTGGAATTAAAATCACTTATTGATATATGCCATCTCTGTCTGTGTGTCCTTCATCATCACACTCTATTCGCTCTTTCATGGTGTTGCAATATATATATATATATATATATATATATATATATATATATATATATATATATATATATATATATATATATATATATATATATATACATATTATTATTATTATTAAAAGTCAGAAAGAGCATTCCCAAGGAATATAAGAGTCATAGCACCCCAATCTACCTCCAAAGGGTTATAAAAATCATGTAAAACGACTCAGTTTACACCATTCTACGATTGCTCCACAAATAACCTAGAAGCCCCTTGTATACCCTCCCGCTCTTTCATACGAATTTTGGTTCAGACTAATGATTCTAGTGCCACATTTTAAAAGCTATTATCTCATATTTTCTTTGAAGCATATTCCTCACCTCGGGAACATTGTCACCATTCCTCTTCCCCAATGCCATTCACAGGAAAGCTATTCAATCACTTTGTTTTTAATCTTGAAACTTCTATAGCCGAACACTTGTTATGCGTTTTCCGGGTTGAAGACGCTATTACAAAGCTGTCCACTTCCAATCCCAGTGCATGGGAAATATCATACTTATACTAAAATATCTTACTTATACAGAAATATCATACATTCATGAATGAAGTCAATATATATTTTTTTTTCACTGTGATTTTCATTGTTTTTGACAACATTCAATTTCACCCTATCACACGCTCGTTAAATCAAAGGATAGATAAAATTTTACTTATCAAAAAGGAGCAAATCAGGTTTGAATTCTCATTGTATCAATTAAATTTTCATAATTTCCTCGTTAAATCCAAATTTTCGCTAAATACTGACTCGTTATGGGTGTGTTGGGCTGAATTTACCAGAAAATCCAATTATAAAATTAGCTAACGTAATAACCGAAGTACTGATAAGCGATAGGTCAGCATCACCATCAATATTTATCAGGACATCCGCCAGAGCTCCACTCCAATTATAGAGGATAGAGAAACTTTATTACCAGATCTTCTCCCCTTTCATCACCACCTTCATTTCATTAATTCAGACAATAATTATCACCCATAATGCAAAATCCCCAACACTCGACCTAGGAATACATTCTTCTCTGTCTCCGTTCCCCCTTCAAAAGCGATATCTCAAAGCGAGATAGTAGACAAAGCACCGTCCCCCCCCCCCCCTCACGGTCCTCACCCCCCGTTCATCTCCGTTTCATTTGCATGTGAATGATGCTGCCGCGCTTATGAACCTAAATTGGATTCCGACGCACCTTGCCAAACTCGTCCCCGGTAATTCTGCGCGATGCGAATCGTTCCTCTGACTCCTTCCGGCTTGAACCACTCCGCCCGGATTCCCCAATCGCATTTACATGTGTCGCGCGGGTCAATTCTTGCCATTGAATACATCTCCTTGCATAGCGGAGTATTATATGCGACCGTACGGTGTGCGAAAATTCGTTTTGCACAGACGTCGCCTTTTAATACCTGATGCATTAAACTTGGAGGCAGATTTTTTTTTTCGGGGAAGGGGGGTATGTTTGTAAAATGAAATGCATTTCAGCAACGCCCCGTTAAATATATTTTTGTGAAACCCTCTACTTCAAAAACCTTCTTCTGATTCGGTTTATTTTGGAGATGCTTTTGTGGGCGCTTCTGTTCGGGGGAGAAGATGAAATGTTGTGCATAAAAGGTGAAAAGGATTGGAAAAAATTAAATTCACCTTGGGTTGGTTGTTTGTGCTCGTCCTCGTATGATCAAATCTTGGCGCTAAAATTTCCCAGCCAAATGACTTGCACAGCAAAAACGCCATGAATCAGAAAAACGGTTCACAACTTTAATTCCAAGAACACTGAATAACTTTCAGATTTTCCTCGGAACCTGACCGGTTCACTCCAGGACCCGGATGGTACAATGTTAAAGTGCTGATCTCGTGATGATTCAGAGGTGTGGGAGGAGGGGGGTATTTCCTCCCTTTTTATAACTTTGTTGCTTGTTGATAGGGCTCAAACCCGCGGCTTACCTGTAACAAAATATATTTATTATAGACCAAAATATATTTTCAAGTCAGACTTCTTGATGCTGAGTGTGCTTCGTGTTGAATTGTTCTATCATTGATCCTAAGGCTCCTAAATATACAGGCTGTTGCAACAGCGACCATCTTGACTGCCAGTTAAAGCGAGAGCTGTACATGGCGAAAAGAGGGTTACGTTCTCCTTCAATTTTTTTAAAGCAAAAACACATATTTTACAGCTTAATTGAGTATCAAATATCAGCCACATAGCATGTGCGCATTATCGAAATAGCACAGGCAAACGATAACTGACTGGACCGGTTGGCGCCATAATGGCGATTGCGTCAGCCTGTATATTTAGGAGCCATAATTGACCCGATTGACTTAAGGGGACGGTGGACGTTGAAATGAGCAAAAATCGACTAAAAAAGGTTTTTTTTTAATATATAACATTGTTTTACACATTTAACCCTTTGCTTACGGGTGGGACAGCGTCCATCCCAAACAAAGGACCTCCCAAAAAGACAGGTATTTGACATACCCTATCCCAAACAGTTCGACCCTCCTTTGCAGACATTGACGTCCATGGAAATCGCCGGCAGAAGCATTGCACCTGTCTTTTTGGGAGGTCCTTCGTTTGGGATGGAAGCTGTCTCACCCGTAAGCAAAAGGTTAAATGCATTTTTTTCGAAACGAAATTTTCAAAAGTTTTAAATTTTTAAAATGCTCCATGCGTCTTAATTTTTGTTTGAGATGCATGAAATTTGGTAAGAAGATACCTCTCATATTTTTTTATGAAACTGGGTATGCATTTTATAATTGGACTTTATTGAGGTAATTAAAAGTGAATAAGAACCTAATTAAATGATGAAATGCAGTTAATTAAGTTTTAATGCAGAAAAATATTTTTAAAAAATTAACTTTCTAGAGGATTTAAAAATGAATACCCAAATTTGTTCATAATGTGTTTTTGAATGATCATAATGTAAAATTAATCAAAAATGTGAACAAATGGCACGCAAGGAGCATTTTCAAATTTTCGTTAAAAAAAAATAAATTAAAAAAAACTACAAAATTAAAAAAATTGACTGGTATTTTATATAGTAATGTTAAGAAGAATATTTATACAAATTTTCATGTTTCTAAGTCAATAAATAAATAAAAAAATTTCAACGTCCACCGTCCCCTTAAGAACAAACCTCCATAATGCCTCTCCTCCTCAGGCATTATAGAAGCTGAAATCGACCTGAATTCATTACGGGACGTGAGCAACCAGAAAGAGGAATCATTCTGCATCTGGTTCTGAACAATAGCTCTTGCAACTTTCTCACTGGCGTCCGAGGAATGTTACACGAAATAAAAATAATAGAGTGAATATAAAAAGAAAATGTCTATGAAAAAGACCTCTACTAACTGAACTGTACATAACCTTTTTACTTCTATGAACGTACTGAAGACAGTTGAAATCTGCCATAAGTGGCCCTTACTAAAAAGATCGCCTTGGTCAAGGTCTAGAATGCACTCTCCCAAAATGCACACACAGTGAGTGGATGAAGTTTCTCTTGGCATTACATACGAATGGGGTCACGTAATATGGATTTCAATTTTTTTTTCACCCCTTGACACTCAATGCTCAATCCATTTATAATAGAGGTCAGTACGTAAACTATGAAGAAATAAAATTGCCAAGAAAACTTGGACATATTTTTCTTCCTACATGGTCAAGGGTATGGCGAAAAAAGGCGACCATTCTTTGAGGCAAAGATGTCTGTCCCAAAATGAGAGAGAGGGGGATACAAGATTCTGCTCAGCACAATTTAAGTATTCATATACTTAATTTTTAATTACAGTCATGTTTTTTATTCAAAATTTCCATATTTTTCATATTCCATGCATTATAACCTAGTTTGATGTACTGGTCAATTAAAATTGCCATTACATTGAAACAATAAAATCATAAATGCTCAATTTTGGATATTTCAATATTTTAAATTTTAATGAGGAAATTAACTTTAAAACCGCTTTCAATTTTTTTTTTGTGTGTGAAATGTAACCAACAAAAATTTTATTTTACAAGATTAGGCAAAAACTATACTACCTTTAAAGCATAAGCGTACTTACTGTTACCCTACTCAAAAATTTTGAAATTCGTTTATTAATTGTTTATCGATATATCATGCGCGAAAGGTTAGAAAACGATATTTCAAAATAAATGAGGTTTTAGTTTTATGTTTACAACAACGATTCTGTGATTTAGTTATTCTTTAAACTTCTCAGTATAAAAAGAAAAGTATTTATAAAGTGAGTAGAATCAAAATTTAGAATTTTTTATCACAAATTAATACTAAAATTTAAAAATATGATTTTTCTCAGCATTTTAAAGGTGTAAGGGAAATCAAAGTCAGTTGATACATTTTTTTTTAATTTAAAAATAAATTTTTATTATTTGTTTTATTAATATCATAAACATATTACTACTTTGAGTTATCAATAATTCTTCTTTTTCGTGCTTCATATTTTATATTGTCTCCCTGAATTATCCACAAGAGTTGGTGAGGTCAGTTATGATCTTTGTTCTAAAAGCACACGGAAATTATCAACTAGCTGTATTTGGAATAAGACAATGCATAATATCAATTTATGCCAATTTAAACAGAATAACTTGCTCTAAACGATGTCAAAGTGTAATTATGATACGACAGAAAAAATGCGTATAATTACAGTAAACAACAACAAAATTGTCTTGCCATTTAGTACCCAAATAAATCCTCTATCCGAAGGAATGTTAAAAAGTTTAAAATTTTCAGAAGGCATTATAAAACAGCACAAACATTTACTTTGCACTATCAAAAGCAGTTTTTTGCTTGGATAACGTTTACTTCAACTTTTACTTAAAGTTATATTGCATAACACACGTAACTACTAAAGGTATAAATAAAAGACTTCAACAAAATTACGTATGCACGTGAATGCCTAATTTCTAATGTATCAACTTACCCCAGTTCCTTCTATTGTACTCTTAACCTTTTGCTTACGGGGGGGACAGCGTGGACACCAATGCCTGCAAAGGGGGATCGAACTGTTTGGGATAGGGTATGTCAAATACCTGTCTTTTTGAGAGGTTCTTCGTCTGGGATGGACGCTGTCCCACCCGTAAGGAAAAGGTTAAAGGGGAACAAGTTACACTACACCCCTAAATTACAACAACTCAAGTCTTAAAAGTGGTTCAAGACAAGTGCTAATGCTACTGTTTTGCTTTAGAATTCTGAATAACATTGATTGCAATACTCTGACATTTTCATCCCCATCTCATTACTTACAATGGTAAAGAATCTTATGTGGACAGCGCATAACTTTCTCTACGTAATGCAAGTACTTTACTGTTTTCAATTCAAAATAATAATGGACAAGATCTACGTCACAGCTGTTTTAACGTTCGAAAGTACACTGACATGGATCCCTTTGTGGAAACAACGTGTAAAATTATTTTGAAGTGCCCAATTAACTTATATTTCGCGCAACTCTAACTTGAGAATTATAAATATTACTAACACCTGCTAATCAATATACTCCATTTTATTAAAATATGTTAATTATAATTTCAATTTGACGTCATTTTTGATAATTTGGCCCTACATTAAAAAGTCGCCATTGCTGTCAATTATTTTGCCAAGTGTTGCATATTTAATGATACTACTGCTCATTTTTATGTAATTTTAGATACATTTATTTAAAAAACGGGCAATATCTCGAGAACGGTTTAAGCTAACTTTCTAAAGTTTGTGTTATTCGTTTTAAAATACAAAATACGTATGAATTATTATTTATTTAATAATACTGAATAATCTGATTTTCTTATGCTTTTTTGCAAAAAATCATTTGAAAATTTGGATGTCTTCCAAACGTTCGATCACGTTTAAAATCAATTCAGTTTCAGTATTTATGGATCGTAGTAATCGTTCTAAATTATGTTCGAAACGTTTCATTCATTCGTGAGATATCGCATCCACAGATTCACGAACACACACACACACACTCACACACACACACGCGCGCACACACACACAGACATCACCTTAAAAACGTTCGATTTCAATTCAGTGATATTTGAACGGTGCTCTTTCGTTTAAAACTTGAATTCAAATTTTCATCCTCACGACAATACTTTACCTTTACATTATACTATGGAAAGTAAAAATATCGATACAAATACACTTTCAATACTTTCTTATAATGTTTTTTTATACGCCTTGACATTAATATTGGTAAAACTAAAAAAAGAAAAATTCAAGAAATGGATGCTTCACCGCCTTTTTGCTGAAACTTATCTTCTACTCGTTTCGAAAGGACGCATAGTCGACAGTCTTGACCACACTCCTACTATAGCTATGTGTAAACGTAAATATATACCCCTGCACTTCAAAGGCAGAAGTATATAGGTAAAAATGATTTTAAAAATGTGTGTACAATATGAATCTTTATTTGTTTTTCTTGTTTCCGATGAGTTTAAAAATAACACTTATCAAACACAATAAGCTTTAGTGAGTCAATTAAACAGTAAGCTGATTCCACTAAAAGGCTATTTTATAATAAAATTTCATATGTTAGTTTGGACTTTGCATTAACCGATGAATCTACTAAACGTCGGCCGCCGTAATATGAAATCCAACATGTAAAATGTTTCTCCAAATACTATAATATGAAATGTTTCTCCAAATGTTTTTTCGCCAAAGTCATCTATCTCGTCCCTTTTCTGGTAACCCTTTTTTGTGAAATCATTTAATTGCGGATGCGTCTAGCCTTTGCACTTGTTAGAAGCTACTTGGATGCACGTTTTGGTGACAAGTCTTTAGCGAGAAGGGGGAAAAGGAGCAAAGCTGCACAAAAATATAATCTCAAACCGAGATCAAGCTCTTAGAAAAGTTCCCGCGAGACTCTAAAAAGAGAGTGAAAATATATTCGGTAGAAGGGATCGTTAAGAAATCCAAATTTATCTGTAGTCAGGATAGTTTGCCATTAAGAGTTGAATTAATCTCTCTCTCTCTCTCTCTCTCTCTCTTTCTCTACACACGCACACACACACACACACACATATATATATATATATATATATATATATATATATATATGTATATATATATATATATAAACATATAAACATATATTACGGTCAATGGGATTAATCAGTTATTATTAATAATAACTGGCTATTATTAATACCAACCAAATAAACCAGGTAAAGTGATTAATTTATGAGAATTTATCACATGAACCGGTTATTATTAATAATTAACAATGAAATTTGGTTAACGTAATAATTTTCAACGCGTTTAGTTTGAAATATCCATTTATTGTATTTGTAATGTAATTTGTTTGCAATTTTTTGTCGCCTTAAGGGGTTTGTGTGTAATGTAATTTGTTTGTTGCAATAAATAATGGATATGCCTTATAAATAACTTTAATCATTATTATAAAACCTTTTTCACATTGACCAAATTTCATTGCTAACTGAACTGTCCATATATGTAATATCATACATTTCCTATCGCATGACATAACAAGAAAGATCAATCATGCTTAAAGCATTGATTATGAAACACTTTCCAACTTCAATGCAAATTTATTTAAAAAGTCTCAAATGCAATACATTCCTCGGTAATATTTTAAAACTTATCACAATACTACATTAATTTATTATATTTGAAAACTTAAACCTTCATTGAAAAAAATGCACTTCATTCAAATGACGGCATTGACATATAAATTGCCTGATTTAAATATCTCTAAAATGCGATACATTCCACGGTAATATATTTAATACTATCATAATACTACGATAATTTATTATATTTGAAAACTTCATCGAAAACAACTGAAATTCATTCAAATGACGTCATAGAAAAATAACACGTCTGGATCTCTCTATATACAGCATTTCATTCATATCTTTCTCCCATACATTTCATTCATCACAATACTATAATAATTTATTTTATTTAAAAATTAAGACCATGAAGCTACAAGTAATTAAACTCTATGCTTAAAAATTCATCGAAAAAAATCGTCCTTCTCTTTGTAAAATCAATGAATATTTCTTTCATATCAGCTATGCAGACTCCATGAGCTAAATAATTTTGCTTTAAAGAAATGCAGTAATTCTTATACAACTCATTCTACATATTTTGCTGTTTACATTTTACATAGGTGAAAAATAGGTTTCGTTGTAGAAATAATCAAATTTGGATGAGCATTTAAACTCAAATATATTGTCATTGCGTTGTTTCAGTATGTAGATGCACAGAATTTAAGCAAAAATAAAGTAGTTTTAGGACATATACAACACTCAATATGAATTAAAAAGAACTTAAAAAATCACGATTTTGAAACAAGATGGATGCCATATATCATTTTGAAGTGGGTCATGTGATCCTTTCATATCATGGTCACGTGATCGTTTCATATAAGATGTGTAATTATTATTTTAATTTTTATTTAAAAAAGTACTGAATATATTTCGCTGAATTTTTTTTATATATTTTATGGAACAATTTGAATATTACCTAAAATCTTCGAAGCAATTTGTGAATTTTAAATCCGCTTAAAAAATGTTTGAAAAATTAGGTCCCATAGGGCTCAATGTATTTCATTTTTTCAACCCGGGTTCAATCCAAAACTAATTGGGTGATATTATTCATTTATATTCCCATAGGTCCCACAGACCGTCTAAACAACATACTAAAATTTCATTTTGATTAAGTCATTTTTACGGCAATTATCGTGCTAACAGACAGACAGACAGACAGACAGAATGAACAAAATCATAAACACTTTTCAACTTTGTTGTAAAGTGTTAAAAATACCATTAGAGTTGGGGTTTCAATAAATTATGCTTAATTAATCACAATGACCAAACTTCATTGGTAATTATTAATATTTACCGGTAAATGTGATTAATATGCTATATTTATCACATTTACCAAAAGACGTGGTTATTATTAATAATAACCGGATTTTTTACTTTAACCGTAATATATATATATATATATATATATATATATATATATATATATATATATATATATATATATATATATATATATATATATATATATTAGAAAAATATCTAAAAATAAGATATACAAAAAACACAATCATAACACTTCATAACATTAAGGCGCATTGCCGCTCTTTCATGTTTAGCAGGTATATAAAAGTAAATACATCATCAAATTGAAAAAGGGGGGGAGGTACAAAGGAAAGGGGGAAAAGAAAGGAGAGTGTTTACAGGAACGACAGAAAAAGGCCGGGGGGGATAGTGACCCCCCGTTCCCGGTCATAATCACAGCACTTTATAAACGTATAGGACATGATATGAAATCTGTAAGATTTCCTTATCTTGTACTAATCCCAAAAATGCATAAAAATCCGATCAAATTTAGACCTGTGACAGTTGGATGCGGATGGTACCTTACTATAGCTAATATTAAGTTACTTTCTATCCTGACTCCATTACTAAAAGAAATCAAAAAGGAAGGGACCTGTATGGTGTCAAATTCTTTTGAACTTATTGACAAATTAAGCAGAATAAAGGATAAAATGTTTTTCAGATGCTTTGATTTTAAAGACCTTTTTAATCATGTAAATTTAAAAGATTTATCCGAAATTTTAATGGAGCTTCATGAGCATCACAATCTCCACTCTACCATCTCCCTCTACCAATATAAAATGCTGATAAATATTGTTTTGCTTGAAAACATACTGCACAACGGTATAGGTTTTTATCGTCAGGTGCAAGGCATCCCAATGGGGGGGGGGGGGTTGCTCTTCGGTACTTGCAGATATTTACCTGAACAAGTATGAACAAGGCACATATTTAGTCAATGAAATGCCATACTACCGCTTTGTTGACGATGTGATTATTGGATATAAAAATCAACAAGATCATTTTGAGTTTGGGTTTTACCCTAAGTGCCTGGAACTTTTGGAAACTAAATATACAAATCCAGGAACTGTTGATTTTCTGGATATCAGTATTTACTACAATGAGAAAAACAAGATATGTTTTAAAGTTTATGACAAGAGGGATAACTTTGATTTCAACATTAATTACATTATAGATTGGAAATCTAATTTGAGCAGTGGTATTTTCAGGAATGTTATAATAAATCATCTAAATCGATATAGACGTCTCAACACTGAAAAAGAAGAACAGCAACACAGCGTCAATAAATTACTCAGGGAAGCAGCAAAAAGCAATTACCCACATCGTTATCTAAGGCACTATGTAGACTTGATATTTGACAGAAAGACAAACAATTTTATTTGATGATAGCAGGTCGGTGAGATAAGGTTGTGCGGCATGGCTTGTGGACTTCAGGAATTCTGTTGAGTAATTAGGTTAGGTTTATTCAAATCTTAAGCCCCCTTTTTTGCTTCATGGTCTATATACTTCGGGATGTTTCATAGATTTCATCGGACGGAGGAGTGCTTCGGGAAGACAGAGGCACCGGGAGTGTTTCTAGAGTAAAAGTACTTAACCGGGAACGGGGGGTCACTATCCCCCCGGCCTTTTTCTGTCGTTCCTGTAAACACTCTCCTTTCTTTTCCCCCTTTCCTTTGTACCTCCCCCCCTTTTTCAATTTGATGATGTATTTACTTTTATATATATATATATATATATATATATATATATATATATATATATATATATATATATATATATATACAGGGTGTCCCAAAAAGATTGAAACGCGCTTTAATTCTTTATCTGTTGGAGATAAGTGGACAATGAAAATTTCAAAAATGTTGAAAATAAGGTAGAAAATAAGACTACGTTAATGAAATAGTTCTCCCATTAATTTCAAAAAAGTTACTCTTTTTAAATTTTTATATGACCCCCTTAAACAAATGTAGTCAATCAGAAAATTTTTATTTTTAATGCAACAAGATCATTAAAAAAAACGCATATCTGTATCTATAAAATTGAGCGAGTTATATTTAATTGAAAATTGAACATTGTGAATGGGGACCCTATATCAAATTAGAAATGTAAATTTGCGACATATCACAAAAAAAGATAAAACTGGATCATAATACATAGGATACCCAACCGTGTAGTGAGTACCACCGCTTTATAAGATCTCTGCCTGTATAATGCTTTATTTAGATGCATTTGTGATAAAAAAGTTTGACATATATCAACGTATTTTGACCGAAACGATTTCCATCGTCAATATGTTTATGATCCCTATTTTCACTGATGAAACAGTCTTTCACATAGTACGGAGAAGTGCCATAAGTCAAATTTTTTCCTTTATCATAATTCAGTTGATTTTAAAGATATAGATATGCAGCGAGTTTTTTAATGATCTTGCTGCATTAAAAATAAGAATTTTCTGATTGACCCAATTTGTCTAAGGGGATCGTATAAAAATTTTAAAAAAAGTGTAACTTTTTGAAAATTAATGGGAGGACTGTTTCATTAACGTAGTCTTATTTCCTACCTTACTTTCAACATTTTGCAATTTACATCGCCCACTTATCTCCAACAGGTAAAGAATTAAAGCGCGTTTCAATCTTTTTGGGACACCCTGTATATACAATATATATATATATATATATATATATATATATATATATACATATATATAAGATTTAAAATGATCAAATGATCAAATGATCAAATAATCAAGTGATCAAAATAATTTTGATCATTTTTATTTTGATCATTTTTATGTTGTCTGGGATTCGGCCATTTTTTCCCCACGGGCATGATCGATTGTTGTTTCGGGCGTGCAGAGTCTCTGGGAGCGTTTTCATGAAGTCAAAGCTATCTTCTAACCAGGAAATAGGGGTCGCAATCCCCTTTGACCTTTCTGCAACCCTGTAAAAACAATCATTCCATCTATATATTTTCTTTTTTCATTTCCAATTTTTGGTTATTTTGATCATTTTTATGTTGTCTGGGATTCGGCCATTTTTTCCCCACGGGTATGATCGATTGTTGTTTCGGGCGTGCAGAGTCTCTGGGAGCGTTTTCGTGAAGTCAAAGCTAGCTTCTAACCAGGAAATAGGGGTCGCAATCCCCCTTGACCTTTCTGCAACCCTGTAAAAACAATCATTCCATCTATATATTTTCTTTTTTCATTTTAAATCTTATTTTTCAAGACTCTGATAGTGCGGCAATTTGCGCCTTTCTCTTTCTTGGATTTCATACTTTTTGGGATTGTATTTCTTTATATATATATATATATATATATATATATATATTTACCTCTATTATTTCTTCGGACTATCATAAACTATTGTCATATATATATATATATATATATATATATAAGGATATAATATTATATATATATATCCAAAAGGAATATAAAAGAAAAGTGAACAAATTTAGTACCACAAAGTAGCCGGGGGGAGCTGTGACCCCCACTCCCCAGTTAAAGCATGCTTTGAGCCACGCCAACACTCCCGGTGTCCGGTACCAATTTTAGAAGGTTATAAACCAAAAGTATAAAAATACTACAAAATAATACAAACTAAGAGTGGAAAAAGATCAAACTTGAATTTCACATTTTAAGCACCCAAATTAATTTGGGTGCTTAGGATTTGAAGTCGTTTTATACTCGTTCCGACGTGCTCCGGTGCTTTGTGCATGTCGACGTGACTGAACTGTTTTGCATATGTACAATGATTTACTTTCATCTCAGGATTCTCCACAACTGACTGTGAACCACTGTATCTAAATTAACTCCGAATTTTTCGCATTTTACGAATTATGTTTAACTTTTGGACATGAGTGTGTATATATATATATATATATATATATATACTTTATTTAATGAACTTTCATATGAAATTATAGAGCGAAGGAAATGCGAGTAAAACTGTTAGGAGATTACACGAAAGAATACTTCTTTTAGAAGCCAAACGTTATCACTACACTCTGCTCAAAAGTAGGATGAAGTACAGAAATTCAGAGAAAGGCCGATCTGGACCAACATTAAAAACCGTTGGAGCCTTTTTTATATAATCATAGGCTTATGTCTTTTATAAGTACAAACTTATGCATTGCATACAGCAAAATTTCTTATCATATCTTTCTCCTAATACAGCGTTTCCTAACGTGGGGTAGGCGTAACCTGGGAGTACGTGAAGGTATAGTTGAGGTATGCAGAAATATTTTCTTCGGAAAATTAATAGAGTTTTTAATTCAGATTATATTCTTTAATATTCCGGACGATAAATAAATTTAAAATTCGACACAAAAACCAAACACAAATATTTCAGTCTTTTGTGAGCTATTTTAGTTTTAATTATTTTTCTTCGCGAAATTTTGCCAAGTCTGAAAAAATAAGTATCTCTTTGACGCTTTTGAAGCAGGCTTACTATACTTCGTCAATATTTGGGCTACTTACAGTTTCCTACTAAGAATGCTAATTACTCCCCATAAACCAACTGAGTGTTATGTTGAACATTTTCTAGGGTCAGAGCAATCAGAGTGTTCCGTTGAAAGAAACAGAAAAATAAAGGGTGCAATGCAAAAACATTACAATCAGAGGTATAATTGATATATATGGGAAAGCCAACCAGGGTGTTATTCAATAGAAAGAATTGGAAAAATAAGGGGTGCAGCGCATAAGATAAATAATCTGGGATACAATTGAAAGAGTTTGACCGAGAGGTATTCGGGTGAAAAATCGATTGAAAACCGCTTCTCTAATAGATCATTTATTATAATGCGATTTATAAAATTTTTACATGACAACAGAACATTTTATATTTCAGTCTGATATCCATTTTCAGTAATATCTTAACTTCAGTTCTGCATTTTTAAAAATTGTATGCATAGTTTTTAAAGTAACAAGGCATTTATTACATTCTCATACTATGTAATATAGTACAAAGAAAGTATTATTCTCATGAAATTTTTCGAATTCGATATTTTGATGCCAATATATTTTTAAGACTTCCTAAACACGTTTTGACTACTTTTGGCGTAATATCCGTCTGTCTGCCTGTATATCTGTAGTCAATTTCTTGTATATACGATAACTACAACAAGTATTAATGGATTTCCACGAAATTTTATATCCGGCTTTGTTATCAAAAGATCTAGAACTAGATAAAAAAATAAATTCTAGCTAAAACTTTGAAACTTATTTGAAATTTTATATTCTTTTAACATGGCAACATAGGACAAAATTTAACAAAATCATGCATAAAAGGGTTTGTTTATTTATAGTTCAATGATCACGAGACTTAACAGTTAAAAATAGCCGTGATACAATTTTTTGTTCGTGACGTCATTATCCCCTTTGGGCGAAAATTATCCCCCTTCTCCGGGGGTTACATTATCAAGTATGATATCAATCGGAAGATTTTTTCAAGTCCTTTAAAGTGAAGGTTAACACGTTATAGTTGTAATCATTTGGATCCACGACATCGATTTTTAAAAGTTTTTCTTGTAAAAATTAATTTTGGTATGGGAAAGTATATGTATGGCAACTATGTCACAATCCAGTTAATTTTTAAAGGATGTGATATCATCAATCGGCATCTTTACCAACACGTCGAGGTGGAAACCCACAGAGACAAACTCGTACTTGATCGTCTGTATATCGAACAGTTTTGATTTCATTAGACATTTCGCTTACAGTTTGTCAAATAAATATTTTAAAGTTTCAGTCTACGAACTTTCAGCCGTGTTTACTCTTTATCTCATAAATCGAAGCCAAACATTCCAAATATGCTGAATCTATAGGGACTTGCCCTATAATCAGTAGTATATCGAGTAGAAAGAAAATTAAATTACCTTCAAACGTATATCTCAATGATTATCTCTCAGTAGATTGCAAGTAGTACTCCAAAACTGCATTCAGCATTCATTCATTTCCACTCTCCCATTTTCCTTCATTTATTTAACCCATGCTTCCAAATCTCCGATGACTGCGTTCTCTTTGAAGCACATCTCAGTACCTCTCTCATCCTTCTTTTAGCCCTAAATCAGTCAATGAATAATTTTGTTATTTTCCTTACCTGTGGGGTATGTTGGGTAAAAGAAGTACAAATTTACGACCTGGATGTTTTTTTTCCCATTGATGTAAGTGACTGCTATTAAATATACATGAATTTATTTACATTTAAATATAGATACTTTCAATCTTCAATCAAGGGTTGTTAAAAGTCTTTTAATGTGATTTAATCTTATGTCTATTTTCTTAATTTTTATAGGTACTTTTAGAGTATTGAAATAGCTCTTCAACCTCCCAGTGTCGATGTTACTACACAGGGTGTCCCACAAAAAGTGTATAGTGGAAGATTTTTTAAACCGTTGGTTGTACACCCATAGTTCCAATTGCAAAAATTCTTTAAATGAAGAAGTTATGCAATAGTGATTTAAATCCTGTACCATATTTTTGTAGAAAGTTGAGAAAATTAACTTTTTATACAGCCCTTCTATAAAAAAAATGTTAAATTGCAAAAATGTTACCCGTACCGTATTTAGTGTAACTGAAAGATATTTGGCTGTAATACGATCCAATTTAACATAACTATCATTAATTTAAATTTTCATTGAGAAATAAGGGGCATTCACAAATAAACTTCAGTTACAAATAGTTACTAAAACGTTTACCACTTCTTCAAATTTATTTTATGCAGATAATTCCATGTTATTATTATGTCGATTCATAGTTTGTATTCAAGCATTCAAGTAACTCTGACCTAGAGTTTTAATGATGGCACTGACCTAGAGTTTTAATGATGGGTTTTAACTTAAAGCACTGTTCGGTAATGCCGAACTCTGTGAGATGATTTTGCTTTGCGTCGAATGCAACCGATCTCTTAGTGATACAGTGAGGGAATACTATCATTGTTTCCGTAAAGCCGGCATCCTTCTAGAGTTTTTATTCTGCGGCTGGTATGTGCAATTGCAATCAACAGGTTCATTTCATCGTCGATATGGCTCAGGAAGACAACGAATACTCACGGGAAAATTATTAAATATACATTTTAGCCTATTTCTCGTTTTATCCATATGCGAGTATCAGGGCAGTATACTGAACAACGTCTTCTTCGGTCTATTCAAACCAGCCACCTTCTGTACCGCAAACAAGAGTTCTTACCAATTCGTCTATAAGTGCTCATAATGTGGTGGAAAATGTGCAGTGACAAAAGTGTTAGAAACTAATTCAGTATACTGAAAACATCTGCTTTAAATGGTAGTTGATTTCAAAACTGGAAAGTCATGCGTTTTTTTTCTATAAATTTTGTCAGAAAAATATCTGACAGGCCGGCAAAATTACAATAATCTGTTTTATTAAGTGTTAAAATAACTTTTAACCAGCATCGTCTGCCTGTCTTTAATAGTTTCAAAAACAACCGATGGGAAAAAACTGTTTTAAAATACTACTAAATGATTTCTGTGCATCAATTCAATTTGTGAACGGTACCTGGATTCATGAATTTTGTTCATTAGAAAAGACACGGGAAAGTGGTGTAAGTCGATCATATATTTTGCCCTAAATTTGGACTTTTAAAAACCAAATTTTTCTTTAATTTGACTAAATGATGTATTGACAACATTTTTGTAATTTGACTTTTATCGATAGAGGGGCTGTATAAAAAGTTAATTTTCTTAACTTTTACAAAAATATGGTACAGCATTTGAATTACTATTTCATAACTTCCTGCCTTATTTAAAGCATTTTTGCGGTTCGAACTATGGATTTAAAACCGACGGTTCAAAAATTCTTCCACTGTTTACTTTTTGTGGGACACTCTGCATACTTACTAATCCCAATTTATTCGCAACACATATCTTACACCAGTTTCAACAAATCGATATGTTTACCACTCATACTTTCTGAATACATACGAATCTAATATACAGGGTTCCTGGGAAAATCTTTAAGCACTCTAATAACTTTGTAAAAAAATGATCCCGTGAGTGTACACACTAGATCTATCTATAGTAAAGTAACCATGCCCGACCGAATATAAAGGATTACAGCTCCCCTGTCGGAGGATTTAAAAAATCAGGACCATGAACTCGGAAACAATTCAAGATAGATCAAAAAAGCAAATTAAAAAGATGTAGAGGATTGTCACCACATAATTGAAACAGTTTTCACTATTTCAATTTCTCGGGACGTTATATGATTTTAAACTTAGATGTGCACAACTTCTCGATCACTTTACGTTATATCTGATACATTTACATTATATCCGAGTTCAATATCCCAGTCGAAAAAATCATTATATTCAATCATACATCTCAATGATCCTCTCTAAATTGATTATACGTAGTACTCTCAAACTGCTCTCAAAGCAGAAATGGCATCCATTAATTTTCCACTCTCCTATTTTCCTTCATTTATTTAACCCATGCTCCTAAATCCCGAAGGATTGTCTCCTCTTGCAAACTTCTTAATACCTTTCACAGCTTCTGACTTCTTCCCCCCTACTGAAGTCAACGTGTGAATATTTTTGTCAATTTTCACGCGGACCCTCTCTATCAGACGGCATGAATTAACTTTTACAGGGACAAGGACGTATACAGAAATTTCATTTCGAGGGGGGGGGGGGGTCCAAAGTATAGTGAACTTTCAATCCAAAAAAAAATTTTAAAAAACTAACTAAATTTGACTAAAATTTGGCTAAATTGATACTGGATCGGATCACAATTAAACGAGAAAACACGAGAGCACAGGCAAAGAAGTATCCAGAAATTTCATTTCAGGGGAGGGGGGGATATGATAGAGTATTCATGAGGTAAAGCTCACTACCTCATAATACGCACATACCGATCCAGTTTTGGTGAGAGAATCTTCTAAAAATGTGACCGTCAGATTGCAAAGATTCCCGACTCCTTATTTTCAAGCAATGTCTTCCCCGGGGAAGGAATAGTCTAAATGTAAATAGCAGCCGCGCAGATTGCGGACGGTAGAGGGTGCTGGGAACCAGGTTATAAAAAGGCGA
The DNA here is from genome assembly GCA_951213105.1 of Amaurobius ferox. Lineage (NCBI taxonomy): Eukaryota > Metazoa > Arthropoda > Arachnida > Araneae > Amaurobiidae > Amaurobius > Amaurobius ferox. The sequence goes on along the minus strand of OX578143.1, from coordinate 98,379,347 downwards.
AGTACGAAGCACGAAAAGGATGGAAATGGTAGGAGAGATATACGATGGTGGTAGGAGATGATACGAGTTAGTACTTGGAGCGTGACGTGTGTGACTATGTACATTCTGATTTATTATTTGTAAATTACGTTAATGGATTTTATTTTATGATTTTTACATTTTAAGAATAGACTTGTTGTTTTTATCAAAAGATGCCTGCGTGTTCATTTCGACACCTTTTCAAGATGAGCAAAATGGAGCAGATTTGAAATAGAGTAAATATAATTGTATCGTGCGCAAAAAATAATGGGCCCAATTTCAGAAGTTAACAGAAGTGGGGTTAGTTTTATGTACTAAAACATATAAGGTAGATAATTTTTGTTAAGTATGCAAATACACCAAGCGATTAAAAATATGCATATAAAAATCGGCAGTGGTTCCAATCCGATGGAGCCAAAATAGATTTACGTGAACCACATTGCAGAATCCACTTCAACAATGCGAACTTGCAATGCCGTCCCAGCAGTTCAACGGTAAAGCGTCGGCTGGTAGGTACAAAGATCCGTGGTTCGATTCCCAGTTAGGGCAGCAAGGTCCTTTAAAATGGCGTCCGAACAAATCAACCCTGTATGTTAGCTCAAGTATGTGGGAGATCTGAAAGTGATCCTAGTACGACTAGCACGTATTCAGTGGAGTCTGAAGTATGAAGCGCCGATTTCAAAGCGACAGGAAAACGACCACGCAGAAAGTTAACATGGAGGACAAAAATAGCATCAGGAGGCTAACCTGAAGCAAAAGTTGCAGGAAGTGGCCAGTCAGATTGCCAGTTACACGCCAAGATGACTTTAGAGGGTGGAGAATGCAGATTCCACTGCAACAATAAGAGCTTGCAATTCCATCCCAGTAGCTCAACGGTAGAGCGTCGGCTGGCCAGTATTAAGATCCGTGATTCGATTTCCGGTTGGGCAGCAAGGATTTTTACAACCTATTTGTGGGCATTTTGTCTTCGTTAGATATTTCAAAATAATTCACAATATCAGGATATCAAAATTAAAACCATTTTTACAAAACAGATCAAAATATTAAAATATCGACATTATAATCACTCTATTTAAAAACACAAGAACCCGATCCCAAAACCAATTATATACCCTAGTAGGTTTTTTAAAAGTCCACAAACTACTTTTTATAGTTTATAGCTAGAGTCTTTAGTTTTTGGAATAAAAGCACTACAAACTTGAAAAACGAAAACGTTTTCAATCTTCTCGAACTTGATGTTACTTTAAAAACTGTAGAAACTTTATAAAAACAAATTATTAATCTAGAAACTGTATTTTCTACTGAACCGTTTTGTCGTTTACTATTTATATCTATCTTTAATAGTGTAGAATATATTTCTAGTGAAAGTAAGCAAAGTGAGGCAAAAACTCACTCGACAAAGACTTTTTAGTTTTTTCGAAAAAAAAGTTTGGAATATTGAAATTATTTTTACATATTTGTAATTAGAACCCTATTTCTGATAAAAAAAAAACAAAGATTGTTTCCATTTTTATCTATTATGCTCTGAGATATAAATATCCAAAGTGTCTGCATTTTTCGTAGCACTCCAATTTCATCCAGAGATACCCCCAACCATAGATGTTATTCACACTAAAAATAATTATTACAATGAAAGATATTATGTCAGATATGTTAATATGTCAGACAAGCTAATATGTCAGACATTGGTTAAACAATGGTTTAAACAGTATGTCCATTAAGCACACCTGAAAATACTTATTTCGTCTGCACTCATTAACACTCATTAACTTGTGTTCATGCTATTCTCAATTATTGTGTGCCAAATACGGAATTTAAACCAACCCCCAACCAAACTTCCTTCTGGTCTTCAAACTGGTCAAATGACGCGCTAACCATTAGTCTAATGGAACAAATTCACATCACTTCTATTAGAAGTCGACTCTATGTGTTTGCTTTCAAATATTTTATTTTGAAACGTGTTTGTTTACTTTAAAACATTTAGAATTTCAAATTATGTTTTAGTTTTCATTTAAATATTTAACTTTTTAAGTCCGTTTGTCAGCTTTTAAACTTTGAGATATATTTATTTGCTATTAAATATTTTAATTCTTAAAGCGTGTTTTCCTACTTGTAAATATTTAAATTTTGAATGTGTTTGTTTGCCTCTAAATATTTAATTAATTAGATGTTTTTATTTCATTTTTATATTTAAAAAAATATTTTGGATATTTAAATTTTTGAATACCTCTGCTTACGTTTTAGTAAATCTTTTAATGTTTTGCTTATTTTTAATTAAGAAAATGATTTTATTTTTAAGTGCTTGTTTTTTTTCCTCCGTGATCTGCAGTTATTATGAAAATTGTGAGGTTTTATCGGCAGAATTATGGGAATAAATATAATGCTATATCGTGGCACCGTTTGACTCATCCAATCTGCTTCTGCAATCTCATTCATGAAGGTTCTAGCAGCGAAGGGAGATTTCCCCCCTAGAAGCCATATTTCTCTCTCTTTCCTGTTCCATCTCTACTCCTATTATTTTCCTTCTATTTCCGTCTAAAATCAGCAGTCATTCACTGGCAGCCCTATGAGTGCACTTATTCATGCAACAAGTATCTTCAGCAAATTTAAGTTAGACAGATAAAATCGTCTGATCGTAAATGACAGTGTGACAGAATAATCAGAAAATAGTAATTCTCTTAAGGAACACGAGTGTGAAAAATTGGTTGTAGATTTTAAATTTAATTAACTGGAGTGGTGGCTCAACTTGACTTTCACATACCAGTTTTAGTACCCTTTCTTTCAAATTTTACAAGAAAATTTTTGAAAAATCGGTATTATGTGTCCAAATGATTACAAATATAGCGTGTTATCCTTCACTTTAAAATACTCGAAAATACCTTTCAATTGATACCATAGTTAGCAATGTACCCCCAGGGGACGGATAACTTCCCCACCCCACAAGGGGGGCTAATGACGCTACGAACAAAAAAATTGTATCGCGACTATTTTTCACGACAATGATTGAAACTATAAAGTCTCGTGATCATAAATAATCCTTTTTATGCATGAATATGTGGAATTTTGTTCTATGCTGCCATGTTAAAAAAATATATAATTTCAAATAAATTTCAAAGTTTTCAGTCGAATTTAAAAAATTCTATCTAGTTCTAGTTTTTACTTTCCCTGCAATACATGGTAATGTATAGGAAAAGTATTGGAATCATGCCGAAAATCGCAACTCGAGTTTTCGACGGATCTACACGTTTCGAGACCTCTATCTAGAATATGAAAAAAACATTTTTAACGTGACGTCTGTGTGTGTGTCTGTGTGTCTGTCTGTGTGTCTGTGTGTCTGTCTGTCTGTGTGTCTGTCTGTGCAGATTTTGTATCCACTCTAACTAAAAACTAATGGACCGAATTTCACTAAATTTTGTAAGTAAGTCACTTGTGGGCGGGGCTAGTGCTGATTAGTTTTGGGTGCGAGTCGGAATAAAAGAATCCGCCTTTTTTTGCGAAATGGCCCGCAAAAGCTTGTATCCACTCTAGCTGAAAAACTAATGGACCGAATTTCACAAAATTTGGTAGATAAGTCGCTTGTAGGCCACCCTGGTGCTGATTAGATTTTGGTAGAATTCGAAAAAAAATAACCTGCCTTTTTTTGCAAAATGGCCCGCAAAAATCATCAAAATCTAAACTTAAGAACTACGTATGCTCAAATATAGCCATTAAATGCTTGTTTAATACGTAATTTTTAGCGAAGAAAAGAATAAGACCAACCCCATTACACTAGGACTAGCCGTTCTCGAGATATTTTAGTTTTTCGTATTTTTCCTACATCATTTTTGAAAATAAGCCCAGTTTTCAAATGAGAACGAAAATTGAATTAAAAATGAATTAAATTTAATTTAAATAAATAGAACGTGAATATAAGTCTGCAGGGAAAGTCAAGTGCTGCCCACATCAGATTTTTTTGATAAAGAAGCCGGATATAAAGTTTCGTGAAAATCCTTTAATATTTGTGGCCACTATCGAGTACACACACAGACATCACTCCAAAAATAGTCAAAACGTGTTCAGAAGGTCTTAAAATATATATTGGCATTAAAATCTCGAAATCTAAAATTTTCGTGCAAGCAATGATTTCTCAATACTATGTGTCAGAAAGTAAAAATTTTATAAAGATTTCAATATGAAAAATATGTACCAAAGATATACCCATTGAAATATCTAGAACAAGGGTTTCTTTTCGTCTTTCACATACGTATATCTATTTAATAAAATTCTGATTGATTTAACACAAATCTTAGTCATTGTAAAATATTCATACATTTTCATTTTAGCAGTTCTATTGCTTATGCGGGATTTTAAAATTTTCATTATTTCCGTTACTAAAGAGATCTACGTAATCTGCTACAGAAATGTTATTTGTAAAATGTTTTTAACTACAGAGGGGCGGAAATCATTATGTTTTACAAGGGTGTTATTTAGGGGTGTCGGGTGCCCGTCCCTCAAGGATTCTGAAGTTATTATATTTTTTACATACAGGTTGTTCAGGGTGTTTTATATACAGGGTGTGTACAGGGATCAGGCAAATAACTCGACAAGTATTAGTGATATCATACATTTTAATGCAAGTGTTAAGGAAACCTTATTCCATCATTAGACTGTATGATCCGATGAGTCGGAATAATGAGCATTGTTCGGATTTTTATTTGACCGACGGTATAGTTGGAGAAAAAATATCCCCACATTGTTATTCGAACATTGTTCATCGTAGAGCAAATTTTCAGATGCCGTTCAATTGGGAATAACGCTCTCTATAAATTTTTATGTATAAAATTTGTATGAGGGGCCGTTTATATATTAAAACACGTACAAACCTTGAAATATCCAATAGCAACACCAAACTCTGACAATGATTCGAATCTGGGGCGCGGCAGCCCATTGGTTAGCGCGCTGGAGTTGCACTCGGTAGGCCCGGGTTCGATTCCAGCCGCTGCCAAAACTGCCGACGTGTTCACGCGGAGTACGATCACGTTAAACATGTGGGTCCGTAAGTCCTTCCGAGAGGTTGGTGGTAGGGGAAGGAGGGTGCGGTCCCTATGGATGCCTCCCCCACTGGGTTCCGGTCTAAATTGGGTGGCACCTCCCGGCCGTCCAAACAGTTACCTTACACCTTTCTGGTAGGTCGGACGATCTGGGTCTCAACAACAACAACAACGATTCGAATCTTGAATAAAATTCAACTTTTGATACCAAATTTCAAGTTATTTGGCTGAAGCGTTTCCAAGCCATGAGTATATACAGTTTTGAGCTCCAAATATTAAATTAGTTCCGCAAACTTTTTATTCCTATATTCTGTAATAATCATCTTCTCACGGTTATTACTTTCCTTATATACATAATGTATAAGGAAAGTATTGTGACGGGGTCGAAAATTCGAATTCGAGTTTTCGACGGGAGAGCACGTTTCAAGCATCCCTGATCACGAATCAAACATTTTTGAAGTGATGTCTGTGTGTGTGTGTCTGTGTGTGTGTGTGTGTGTCAGTGAGTCTGTGGAGACGATATCTGACGAACGAATGGACCGATTCGAACGAAATTTGGTACAAAATTCTCAATCCGTAAACACTGGAAGCCTATTGTTTGTATCGCAATCGAATGTTCAGAACCCACCTAAATTTTCGAGTGAAATTTTGAAAAAATCGTCAAAAAATCAAAACCGCTAATAAAGTTACGCAAATAGACATTTCTTATGTAATTTTTCATTTGAAAACGATTGACATAAATTTTAGAGCGCTAACATGAACCGTTCTTGAGATATTGCACATTTTTCAAAAAAAATATCAGAAAGTTATATAAAATAGAAAAAATATATTTCCTATTGAGAAACATGCTCACTTTCATATGCAATATCATGCGATAAATTTGGTGACATTATTCTCGTGGATCTAGCTCGTTCCATTCATGGAAAAAGATACTTTGAGTAAAACTTTTGTTTTTCAACGCCAATAGTCATTTATCTGCTATAAGAATAACCTTCTCCATCCATAAAGCTTGGCGAGATTTTGGCGACGAATTTGGCGGAATGTCGCCAACTTGGCGACATTTTTAATAGTTGCCAAATTAACAAGAATCTCGCCAGATTGATAAAAATGGCGCCAAATCAATGAAAATGACGACTAATTGAAGAAAATTCAATATCTTGGAAAGAATATAAGTATCTACTATAAGAATAACATTTTTTTTAACTGTAAAAGTAGTAAATTCATTGCATTATATAAGGAAAGTCATGTGTTGCCCACATCAGATTTTTTATTTTTGTATGGCGTTACTACTAAGCAACACAAGCACAATTACGGAATTTATTTTTTAAATAATTTTTTGTATGAAGTATAAATTATGAAACTAATAATAAAAACAAGAAAGATCAATCATGCATAAAGCATTGATTACGAAACACTTTCCAATTTCAATGCAAATTTATTTAAACATCTCTAAAATGTGATACATTCCTCAGTAATATTTTTAAAATTATCACAATACTACATTAATTTATTATATTTGAAAACTTAAAACTTCATCGAAAAAAGTGAACTTTATTCAAATGACGGCATTGAAATATAAATTGCCTGGTTTAAGCATCTCTAAAATGCGATACATTCCTCGGTAATATTTTTTAAATTATCATAATACTATAATAATTTATTATATTTGAAAACTTCATCGAAAACAAATGAAATTTATTCAAATGACGTCATTGAAGTATAACACGCCTGGCTCTCTCTATAAAAGCAGCATTTCATTCATAAACTTTCTTCCATTCATTTCATTCATCACAACACTAAAATAATTTATTTTATTTAAAAATTTAAGACCATAGAGGTTTGTAAACCATGGAGGTACAAGTAATTAAACTCTATGCTTAAAACTTTATCGAAAAAATCGTCCTTCTCTGTGTAAAATCAATGAATATTTCATTCATATCAGCTATATTGAAGACTCCATGCGCTAAATAATTTTGCGTTAAAGAAATGCAGCAATTCTTATACAACTCATTCTACATCTTTTGGTATTTACATTCTCCATAAGTGAAAAATAGGCTTCGTTGTAGAAATAATCAAATTTGGATGATCATTTAATCTCAAATATATTGTAATTGCTTTGTTTCAGTATGTAGATGCACAGAATTTAAACAAAAATAAAGCGGTTTTAGGACGGATACAACACTAAATATGAATTTAAAAGAACTTTAAAAATCACGATTTTGACACAAAATGAATGCCATATTTTATTTTGAAGTGGGTCACGTGATCAGGTCATATAATTGTCACGTGATCGCTTCATATAAAAGGTGTAATTAATATTTTAATTTTACTTAAAAAACTACTGAATATATTTTGAAATTTTTTTTATATATTTTATGGGAAAATTTGATTATTTCCTACAACTTTCAAAGCAATTTGTGAATTTTAAATCCGCTTAAAAAATGTTTGAAAAATTAGGTCCCATAGGGTTCCATGTATTCCATTTTTTCAACCCGGGTTCAATCCAAAACTAATCGGGTGGTATTATTCATTTATATTCCCATAGGTCCTCCCACAGACCGTCTGAACAACATACTAAAATTTTATTTTGATAAAGTCATTTTTACGGCAGTTATCATGCTAACGGACAGACAGATAGACAGACAGACAGACAGACAGAATGAACAAAGTCATAAACACTTTTCAACTTTGTTGTAAAGTGTTAATAAGATTTCATTTTGTTAAAGTCATTTTTACGGCAATTATCGTGCTAACGAACAGACAGACAGACAGACAGAATGAACAATGTCATAAACACTTTTCAACTTTGTTGTAAAGTGTTAAAAATATTAATAGGAACCTTGACAAATTTTGATGTAAATCGATTCATGGACTTTTGATATGAGTATGCAAAATTTCAGCTATTTTCTTCCTGTCTTTTATTATTCATCATTAGGATGATTTTAGAGGTCGTATATTAGTTGAAAAAAATAAATAATTTGAAGAAGTTATTTTAATTTTTATTTAATCTTTATATGTTTTATATTTTGGCATTTCTTTTCATCCAGTTTAAATAAAATTTTGTATGAAATGTGCAGTATAAATGCAACCTAATCAACGCATTTCGTCAAAGGATTGGAAGGGGTGGAATTTTGAAACTTGTATTGTTTTTGATGGGACTCTATAAGCCATCTAATTATGTATTTTTTTAATTATTCTACGATTAATAGTTCCGGAGTTAATGTGAATTGAGATCAGCCAATCAGTCAAATTATGTGATAATTTATGATAATAAAATATTTATACAACAAGAAAGATCAATCATGCATAAAGCATTGATTATGAAACACTTTCCAACTTCAATGCAATTTTATACAAGCATCTGTCAAATGCTATACCTCCCTCGGTAATATTTTTAAAATTATCACAATACTACACTAATTTATTATATTTGAAAACTTCATCGAAGAAAACGAACTTCATTCATTCAAATGACGGCATTGAAATATAAATTGCCTGGTTTAAACATCTCTAAAATGCGATACATTTGTCGGTAATATTTTTAAAATTGTCATAACACCACAATACTTTATTATATTTGAAAACTTCATCGAAAACAAATGAACTTTATTCAAATGAGTCATCGAAATAAAAATCGCCTCTGTATAAAAACAGCATTTCATTCATAATCATTTTTCCAATCGTTTAATTCATAACAATACTATAATAATTTATTTTATTTAAAAATTTGAAAAATTGTTATCTACCATATTTATTTTAAAATGTGAAACCTTTCTCATATATAATCGAAATCGCCGCTGGAAATCGCCGACAGAAACATTGCACCTGCTGATGCTGCAGCAGGTGCAATGTTTTTGTCGGTGATTTCCATGGACGCCAATGCCTGCAAAAGGGGATCGAACTGTTTGAGATAGGGTATGTCAAATACCTGTCTTTCGGGAGGTTCTTCGTTTGGGATGGACGCTGTCCCACCCGTAAGCAAATGTTACATGTGTAAAATAATGTTATATATTAAAACTTTTTAGTCGATTTTTGCTCATTTCAACGTCCACCGTCCCCTTAAACTGATTTGAGGGGGGTCTAAAATTTGTTTATGACGTCAAAATCAAGCTCAACTGTGCATTGAGAATCGCGAAACATTTAAATATTTAGATGCTCACATTTTTTTTTTCTAAGAAGATCTATTTTCAGATCCAGATGCTCTGATAGATGCAGAAGACGTCTTTTACTTTTCAATCCGTAGACATTCAAGTCCACTATATATTATTCTTTTCTTTTACCTTTCAGGAGATTTATTTGCAAGTTGAAGCCCAGTTTAATTTTCTTGTACGCAAGTGAGCATAACAAACTAGCAAAACTACTGCTTGGGATTTTACAAACGCAAAACTCCACATGCACTCAAATGGTATGTACGCAAATGGGACATATTCCAACTTTCAATCCCTTCCAACTTTTGGTGAAAAGATGAAACGATGAAGTTTATTGCGCGGGTCCGAATTCTGCGTACACTGTGAGTATAGCCCTTTATAGAGTTGTGGTAAGTTGCACCGGGAGAAGAATAACCTAAGGTCCTAGATATACAGGCTGACGCAACCGCTATTTTCACTCCAACTAGTCCAGTCACTTAACGTCTACCTATACTATGCGCGCGCATGTTACATGGCTGATATTTGATACGCCATTCAGCTGTAAAATAGGTGTTTTTGCTTTCAAAAAATTATGCTAATCATTCAAGAAATTAGTCTAGAATGTTTTCTCGGTTTTCTTGAGATCCCGTGAAAAAGGACAAGATAGTATAACCCTCTTTTCGTCATGTACCATCGCTTCAAATGGGAGTCAAGATGGCCACTGTTACGCCAGCCTGTATATTTAGAAGCCTTGACGTGGCCGATGGCATGGTGTAACAAGTGTTGGCAGTTACGGCAGATTCTTCTTAGCAGGTTACAGTAGAGTTTTTTTTATAGATAATAACTACAAAATCTCTATATAAAAGGTCTCTAAGAAACATTATGTACTGGTGTCACCTGGTGGAGAGTTGAAAAGTAACTACTACCAGATGGTATTTTTGAAAATTGCGTGATCATAACACATTCAGATGACCCTTTACAGTGTCAGGAAGATAAATGAGCGTCACGTGGATGATAACATGGTGTGACGAGTATTGGCTTTTGCGTCATATCCTCCTGAGTAAGTAGTATTTTCCTTTCATAGATAATAACTGTAAAATATCAATGAAAAGGGGCTCTAAGTAATATTGTGTGCTGGTGTCACCTGGGGGAGAGTTGTATAGTATTTGCTATCAAATAATACTTTTGAAAATTGTATGATTGTATCTCCTTCAGGTCGCATTTTGTAGTGTTAGAGTCAGAGACTGTTTGATTGTTTTTTATCGCGAACCCAACATGTTATAGACTAATATTGTACCTTTGAGCAAATTATGTATTTCTCTAAAGATATTTAGTATAGAGATATAAAAAACATAGCAGAAAAGGGCCTACATCAAAGGAATCTCACAAAAGAACCCTACATTAAAATATCATGAAAAAGCATAAATTCTAACACAAATACTAACAAATATTATTTTTCTTCCAAAATTCAATATCTTATCATAATTTTCATAGTATTAGCCGTTTCATTCATTAATCCCTACTTAAAAGTTTCTTAATAAATGTATCTATGACGAGAAATCTGACTACTTAACGCTTATTACGAAGATAACATAGCATGGATTTATACAAAATTAAATATATTTTAACATTTTTACATTCTTCTTGGAGTTCAAATTATATGGGCATAATGCCAAGAAATTAAAAATGTTATTTGTATTTGGTCAGAATATTTGGAACCGTTTACAAGAGTTTGTGCAACACTCAACGGAAAGAGTTAAAGCTTGTGAATCAACTTCAGATAAAAATTTGGAACAATAGACCAGAATTCACGACGGCAGTTTTGACAGGGAAATAACTTCCAAAAGAATGGAGACAGTCACAAGTGGTTTTCAGGTGCTTAAACCCAGGAAGACGAAGGTATGCTGCTGTCCAATCAGCAGACTTCCTGATCTCAAATCAACGTCGCTTTGAATATCGTCATAAGTAAAAATGATAGCTAGAAAATTGAAAGCAGAGATAACTTGACTTTTGCAACGAGAGATAGTCACTTAACTACCTCAAGGTGAAAAAGCAAAGAGCTCGACGCGATTTTTGACCGGTAAAGATGTAACCAGGAAACTACGAATTTTATTCTACTAAATGCAGTACACAGTTACTGTACCCAATTGATATTTTAAGGCCTAAAATGGTATAACTGTATATAATAAAAGCTAATAATTAGGCTTTAATACAAGGACTATCTCCATGTCAACCACAGCCTGGCGTTACATACATAGCTTAATTAATGGTACTTACCAAATTAACTAAAGAATTTATAGAGATAATGAAGTAGTATTTTGTAAATTAATTTGTAACAGGTTGTTTATACATCATCAAATAACAATAATTTAATAAAATAGGATAAAAGGAAAATCCTTCTCATTATTATGTAGTGAGTTTTAATACTTTCCTTTACAATCTTTCCAGAAAACGTGGATCCCGGGTTGCAGGAAAATTGGGAGGTGTTTGCAGTCACCATAATACGCAATGTACGATAACGAGTTAATATCTTGATAATTCTAATATGTATTTACGTTTCTGAAGTTCTTTCACCAAAAATTATGATAAGTGTATAATTTATTGAATTTGATGAATATTATGTACATTTAATTTGTTTGCAAATAAATCTCTCTCTCTCTGCATCCACAGAAATATAAATCTCCGCAATAGGTTCCACTCTATGATTTTCAAACAAATCGGAGAAATTTCAAACAAATCGTGCATTGAAAGGTTAAGACGCCAATGGACGATAACCTCTCTAGCGATACCCTGTCTTTCAAAATAAGCTTCATCACGTAGTCCAAAAGACTTCGTCACCGATATACTCCGGCACCGAAAACTCCGGAATTCAAATATTGGTCCGAGTTCACATTCCGGAGCGAAAGAGAGAGAGGGATCAGATAGATAGCCGTATTGTCATTTAAAGTGCGCAAATCCAGATGTCAGTATCTTTTCAAATAGAATGTCTCACACCATTGAATCGACGCCCTCCCACTTTTCGGAAGAGGAGAAGTGAAAGTCCTCTTTCCTATTATTTCGTCCTCCAAGTGTCCATACTTCGGAGAATTGCCTGTGACAACACTCCGGGATGAGGGGGGAAAGGAGAGCTGTATCCGATGGATTTGAGGGGCTGAGCCTCACAGGTCTACCGTCTGCCCACCCAGGGCATTAATAAACGCATCACGCGCTATTAAAAAGCTTCCTTCATATGGTCCGGGATGTTTGAGATCTCGGGGGACTAGAGGGGGGTAGAGAACAAATATTGTAAGGGCATGGCTTTCCCACAAGTGTATCGTGGGAGCTCCAGAGGAATGGGGCGTTTTTGGCAGCTTCTCGCTCTAGGTTGGCATTCTAAATTGTTTCAAGAGAATCAAATTCAAAGCTGAACCATACATTTTGTTCATCCGTGTGCAAGACGAAAACGAACCATCACTATACAGTAATTAGTGCCATTTTAGTTTTCTCTCCATATAAAAATATATATACGGGGTAATGCTTCGTTCGACATTCTCATACGTTCATATTCAATGCTAGCAGATATACTCGGCGTTGCTCGTGATTAAAAATATGTGCACATTATATTACATTTTTTTTTTCGAAAAATTCTAATAAAATATTTATTTTAATTTCACCAAAAAGAAGCATTAAGGGTTTCTGTTCCAGCTTTACAAAATTATCTTCACAGGCAGATCTTGAACTTGTTTAACGTACGCCAAAATGCAAACGCGAAAATGGAAGAAATTATATCCATACCATTTTATTACATTTCAACAATCGGTTAAACATAACAAAAATATTTTAATTTATTTTTTTAAATTGTAGAGAACCTTACTGTCTTAGCCAGGGCTCGAGCAACGGATCTTCGCACTGTCCAGCCGACGCTCTCCCAATTGAGCTACTAGGACGAAATTGCAAACTCCTATCGTCGAAGCGGGCTCTGCATTCTCCTCCCTCTAATGTCAGATTGCCTTGCAACTTAACAATCTGACTGACCACCTCCTGCTATTTTTACAGTTTAGCCTCCTGATATTATTTTTATCCAGTTAGTATCCTGCGTGGTTATTGTCCTTCTAATCTCTAATCAGCACTCAATATGCCATTGTCCACTGAGTCCACTAGAGGCAATTTCAGACCCATAACTTCATTGCACTAACCTTCAGGGTTATGTTCGGGCACCATTGTAAAGAACCTTGCTGTCCCAGTGGGGTTCGAACCGCGGATTTTTGTATTAGCCAGGAAACGCTCTCCCAATTGAGCTCATGGGATGGGTCTAAATAGACTCTAAAATATTCGCTAAAATGAAACAAATTGAAAACATCAATGATTCTCGTAATCAATATCTCGTAAACTTATATTCTCGTAATATTATATTATTAAGCCGTAACTGATGTAACCTAATCAAAAACATAATACCGTTCATTTATCAAATTTATTTCCTATTCATTTTCTTATTATTTAAATAGTATAAATTAAATAGAAATCGTCTGCCAAATAAATACATTTGAACTTATTCCATTACTAAGCAACAGGATACAATTTTCTTCAAATAAAGTTTCTGAAAATATTCGTCTGCATAATGCTATTTCTGTGGGGGGTTTAATTCCACGTCGCCTTTCATTAATAGCTCGACAACCCCTGGTTTAAGAAACTCGAAACATAGACGGAGTTACACCCGGTCAGGGCAGCCCATACAAATTGTGAGCCCCCTTACAAACATTTATCACGGGCCTCCTATACATATCTGATTTTCCACTTTTGTGAATTTTTCATGTATTCTCCTTCCTAAAAAAAGTATTGGGATTTGCACCTCCACTTGAGTGGTATCCGTCCCTCCTAGAAACGGCTCTGTCCCGGTAAAGTAGATAATAATCATTTTGAATTTGAAAACAAGAAATATCAATTATGCATAAAGCATTGATTATAAAACACTTTCCGACTAATATGTAATTTTATTTAAACATCTCTAAAATGCGATACATTCAGCGCTGATATATTTTAAATTATCACAGTACTACAGTAATTTATTCATCGAAAAAATGAACTTTATTCAAATGATGTCATCGAAATATAAATCGCCTGGCTCTCTATGTAAAAGCAGTGAATATTTCATTCATATACTTTTATTCCAGACTCCAGAGCTAAATTATTTTGCGTTAAAAAATTCAGCAATTCTTGTACAACTCAACTTACAATCACTTGTTTACATTCTGTATCCATAATTATTAGGCTTCGTTGTAGAAATAATCAAATTTTGATGATCATTTAAACTCAAAAATAGTGTAATTCCGTTGGCACAGAATATAAATGCACAGAAAATACGCAAAACTAAAGCGGCTTTAGGAAGGATACAACACTAAATATAAATTTAAAAGAACTTTAAAAATCACGATTTTGACACTGGGAAAAAAGATAGATGCCATATTTTATTTTCAAGTGGTCACGTGATCTCTTCATATAATATGAGTGTAATTAATTTTTTTTTTATTTTAAAACTACCAAACATATTTTGCTGAAATTTTTTTATATACATTATGGGAAAATTTGAATATTTCCTAAAATTTTCGAAGCAATTTGTGAATTTTAACTTCACTTAAAAAATGTTTCAAAACTTAAGTCCCATTAGGGTTCAATGTATTTCACATTTTCAACCCGGGTTCAATCCGAAAATAATTGGGTGATATTCATTTACATTCCCATATGTCCCACAGACCGTCTCAACAACATACTAAAATTTCATTTTGATAAAATCATTTTTATGGCAGTTATCGTGCGAACGGACAGACAGACAGAATGAACGAAGTCATAAACGCTTTTCAACTATGTTGGAAAGTGTTAAAAACTAGATCTAGAATGTCTGACATATACAGAGCAAGCAAAATTTCAGCGACATTTTTATAATATGTATAACAATGTGCTGACTGTGCAAAATGACCTTAGCGAATTTTGGTGAAAAGCCCGTAGACAAATTGTTGAACTCTCCTGACCAATCACAAGTGGTTGTGAAAAATAATTTTAAATAAAATTTAACAGAGAATTTGGCTTATGTTTTCATAAACTTTAAGCATGCAATTTATTTTATATATCAAAGCAATGAATCAAGTAAGTAGCGAACTTAGCAAAACAATCATCAGCATCAGAATAATGAAAACAAAATCACGTATATTTTTTATGAACTTTCGCTTGCATGGTAAATTTCATAAAAATAATTCCTAGACTTTTTCTTAATTTATATAAAACAAGAAAGATCAATCATGTATAATGCATTGATTATGAAACCCTTTCCAACTTCGATGCAATTTCATTTAAACATCTCTAAAATGCGATACATTCCTCAGTAATATTTCAAAAATTATCACAATACTACATTAATTTATTATATTTGAAAACTTAAAAGTTCATCGCAAAACATGAACTTCATTCAAATGACATCAATTAAATATAAATTACCTGGCTCTTCGGTAATGTTTTTAGCATTATCATAATACTACAATAATTTATTATATTTGAAAACTTCATCAAAAACAACTGAAATTTATTCAAATGACACCATCGAAATATAACACGCCTAGCTCTCTCTATAAAAGCAGCATTTCATTCATCACAATACTATAATAATTTATTTTATTTAAAAACTTAAGACCATGGAATTACAAGTAACTAAACTCTATGCTTAAAACTTCATCGAAAAAAATCGTCCTTCTCTCTGTAAAGTCAATGAATATTTCTTTCATATCAGCTATGCAGACTCCATGAGCTAAAGAATTTTGCTTTAAAGAAATGCAGTAATTCTTATACAACTCATTCTACATATTTTGCTGTTTACATTTTACATAAGTGAAAAATAGGCTTCGTTGTAGAAATAATCAAAATTGGATGATCATTTAAACTCAAATATATTGTAATTGCGTTATTTCAGTATGTAGATGCACAGAATTTAAACAAAAATAAAGCGGTTTTAGGACGAATACAATCCTAAATATGAATTTAAAAGAACTTTAAAAATCACGATTTTGACACAAAATGGATGCCATATTTTATTTTGAAGTGGGTCACGTGATTTGTTCATACAATGGTCCCGTGATCGCTTCATATAAGAGGTGTAATTATTATTTTAATTTTTATTTAAAAACTACTGAATGTATTTTGTTGAAATTTTTTTTATATTTTATGGGATAATTTGAATATTACCTAAAATTTCCGAAGCAATTTGTGAATTTTTAATCCGCTTAAAAAATGTTTGAAAAAGTAGGTCCCATAGGGTTCAATGTATTGCATTTTTTCAACCCGGGTTCAATCCAAAACTAATTGGGTGATATTATTCATTTATATTCCCGTAGGTCCCACAGACCATCTGAACAACATAATAAAATTTCATTTTGATTAAGTCATTTTTACGGCAGTTATCGTGCTATCGGACAGACCGACAGACAGACAGAATGAACAAAGTCATAAACGCTTTTCAACTTTGTTGTAAAGTGTTAAAAAAAAATGAAAATCTGTTTGTCTGTTTGTCTCATCATCAGAGCTAAACGACTGTGTCTAATTTCCTACATCTCTTATGGGTAACCTTGGCATGTTCTCACTTAAAATTTAAGTGTCCGCCTGTCCTTCTATCTGTCTGTCTTCATATTCTTCTGACTGTTTCTTCACTTTGAAGGTGACCAGATCGTTATACGAGCCTCTAAACAAAGACAGGTCCCAATCGTTATTTGAGTTCCTAAACTAAAGTGAGATAATCGTTTTTTGAGCCTCTCTAAAATAAATGCAATTCAAAATCCAATAACGCGACCCGATCGTTGTTGATGACTCTGCCTCTAACATTATGGAAGCTTTATAAGTTAATGAAATAAACGATAAACCTTTAAATCTACTGTCAAAATTAAAAGACTGAAAATTTTCTTTCTTTCATTTGAACGTTTTATCGTCTGTCATATATTATTACTTTATATTTGCATGTATTTTTTAGAAACAAAACAATTTTAATTATTTGTTTCTTCTTAGTGACAATATTAGGTTAACTGTTACTACCAACATATTTGTTTAGAATACTCTAAGCATAAAATAGTGAGGGTTTTTTTTTATAGTTCAAATTTTTTTTTATAGTTTGAGAATTTTTTTTATAGTTTTAGATTTTATCGTAATGATGATATTATTTTGTTTAATATCATCATTTTAGAATTCCTATTTTAATAGAGTTGCAAATATTTCATTTACTGGAATTAATGGAAGAGAGATATTTAGTTTTGAATATTCTATGCATCGTTATGGAACGATAAATAGTTTGTAAGTTCTGTTTCTGTCTATCTGCTTAATATCTCAGCACGGGGGAATTCAGTTCTTTCCTTTTGTTTTAGAATTATTATAAAATTTCATAAAGAAAACGCCACATATTAAAAGTTGCAGAGTTCACATCGTCAATAAGAACTTGCAATTCCGTCCTAGTAGCTCAACATTGCTTCCGTCCTAATAGTAGAGCATCGGCTGGTCAGTACGAAGATCCGTGGTTCGATTCCCGGTTGGGACATCAAAGGTCTTCATAAAGTTTACGTCAAATTGTGAATTGTGTTTGTTTGTGTTTTTCATTATATATTCCTCACGAAGAGCGAGTATAAAGTTTGAATTTTATAAGTTTTTCTCTAAGAATCTCATGAAACAAGTTAAAAAATCTGATGTGGGCAGCACATGACTTTCCTTATATAATGCAATGAATTTATTACTTTTACAGCAAAAAAAATTGGTTATTCTTATAGTAGATACTTATATTATTTCCAAGATATTGAATAAGTCGTCCTCAATAAGTCGTCATTTTCATTGATTTAGCATTATTTATATACATTTGGTGAGATTTTCGTTAATTTGGCAACATTTAAAAAGTCGCCTAGTTAGCGACATTTCGACAAATTCGTCGCCAAAATCGCGCCAAGCGTTATGTACTGAGAAATAAGTTATTCTTATAGCAGATAAATGACTATTGGCGTTCAAAAATAAAAGTATTGCTCAAAGTATCTTTTCTCATGAATGGAACGAACTAGATCCACGAGAATGATGTCATCAAATTTATCGCATGATATTACATAGAAAAAGTGAACATGTTTCTCAATAGTTAATATTTTTTTTAATTTATGGGATTTTTTGATACATTTATTTGAAAAATGTGCAATATCTCGAGAACGGTTCATGCTAGCGTTCTAAAGTTTATGTCAATCGTTTTCTAAGGAAAAATTACATGAGAAATGTCTGTTTACGTAACTTTATTAGCGATTTTGATTTTTTGACGATTTTCTCAAAATTTTATTCGAAAATTTAGGGGGGTTATGAACATTCGATTGCGTATAAAAATAATTGGCTTCCAGTGTTTACGGATTGTGATTTTTGTACCAAATTTCATTTAAATCGCTTCATTCGTTCGTGAGATATCGTCTCCACAGACTCACTGACACACACACACACACACACACACATCACCTCAAAAACGTCTGATCCGTGATCAGGGATGCTTGAAACGTGCTCTCCCGTCGAAAACTTGAATTCGGATTTTCGACCCCGTCACAATACTTTCCTTATACATTATGTATATAAGAAAAGTAATAAGCTACTATTTCAAATGCATTTCAGTTCAGTATTACAAACAATGATTTAAATAAGGTAAATCTGCCAAAAATGAATATGATACACATTTTAAAGCAGATTTATACATTACCATATCATTTTTAACGTTATTGTGTAGGATTAGTTATACTTTTCGTGGTTTTATTGATTGCAACCAGGAGTCGAACCCTAAATCTCGAAACTGGCCAGCCGACGCTTTACCGTTGAACTACTGGGGCGAAATTGCAAGCTCCTATCGTCTACGTGGACTCTGCATTCTCCACCCTCTAACGTCAGATTGGCGGGCAACTGATAATCTGACTGACCACCTCCTGCTATTTTTACCTCAAGTTAGTATCCTGCATGGTCGTTACCCTCTCAATATGATATTGCGCTCCTTTTCCAGAGTCCACTGAATCTGTACTAGTCGTACTAGGATCACTTTCAGACCTCCGACATCTTTACACTAACCTACAGGGTTGATCTGTTCGGGCGCCATTGTAAAGAACCTTGCCGTCCCAACCGAGAATCGAACCCTGGATCTCCAAACTGACCATCCGATGCTCTACCGTTGAGCTACTGGGACGAAACTGCAAGCTCTGGTCGTCGAATTGGACTCTGCAAACTTTACATAAATTTCTTCACTGCGTTATATGGCGGGATCAACAACCAGTTCTATAAGATTTATTTGTGTATTGCCCTCAATCCCCTTCTTTCCCATTTCTCGCCAAA
This sequence comes from Amaurobius ferox, assembly GCA_951213105.1. Taxonomy (NCBI): domain Eukaryota; kingdom Metazoa; phylum Arthropoda; class Arachnida; order Araneae; family Amaurobiidae; genus Amaurobius; species Amaurobius ferox. Next base: position 98,359,831 of record OX578143.1, on the reverse strand, counting down.
TCCCACTAACTTCCTCATAAAAAAGCAACCCCAAAGATAAAACTGTAAAAACATGTCCGGGCTTTTGACTTTGTAATGATTTCGTTTTGCTTTCCTTCTTTTTTAACTGAAACTTTGGATCGGATGGTCAGCGAATAAAGAACGAGTCGTCTTTGCTTTCATTATTCTTCATTTTTGGCCTCTCCCCTCTTAGCTCAAACGTTTAAAAAGAATCGCCCCCGGACTTCTGGCAATACGGTTCAAATTTCACACTTTTTTTTTCTTTTTTTTTTTACGATTGTTGGCTCCGAAAATGTTCTCTGAATTTTTGAGGCGTTTTGTGCATAGAACATCGAACCGTATTTAAGAAGGTTTCAGATGGGCAGATGAAACGTAAAATGGTTCAAATTCATTTATTACTTTCCTTATATACATATAATATATAAGGAAAGTATTGTGACGGGGTCGAAAATTCGAATTCGAGTTTTCGACGGGAGAGTACGTTTCAAGCATCCCTAAACAGGAATCAGACGTTTTTGATGTGATGTCTGTGTGTGTGTGTGTGTGTGTGTGTGGAGACGATAACTGACGAACGAATGGACCGATTAAAACGAAATTTTGTACAAAGATTACAATCCGTGAATACTGGAACTCTATTGTTTTTAAACGCAACCGAATGTTCAGACCCACCTAAATTTTCGAGTGAAATTTTGAAAAAGTAATCAAAAAATTAAAACCTTTAATAAAATTACGCAAATAGACATTTCTGATATATAATTTTTCCTTATAAAACGATTAACATAAACTTTAGAATGCTAGCGCAAACCGTTCTCGAGATATTGCACATTTATCAAATAAATTTATCAAAATATCCCATAAATTAAGAAAAAATATTAACCGTTGAGAAACATGTTCACTTTTCATATGTAATATCATGTGATGAATTGGGTGGCATCATTCTCGTGGATCTAGTTCGTTCCATTCATGAGAAAAGATACTTTGAGTAATACTTTTGTATATGAACGCCAATAATCATTTATCTGCTATAAGAATAACTTATTTCTCCGCCCATAACGCTTTGATTTTGGCGACGAATTTGGCGGAATGTCACCAACTTGACGACTTTTTAAAGGTTGCCAAATTAAAGAAAATCTCGCCAAATGGATAAAAATGACGCTAAATCAATGAAAATGACGCTTAATTGACGAAAATTTAATATCTTGGAAAGAATTTAAGTATCTACTTTAAGAATAAGCTGTTTTTTTTACTGTAAAAGTAGTAAGTACATTCATTGCATTATATAAGGAAAGTCATGTGCTGCCCACCATCAGCTTTTCTTTTTATATTTTTGTTTAAAATAAATTATGAGAAAAAAAAAACAAATTTTCTCAATGTTCTCCTCTACACAACAAAAACGCACAAAAAGGTAGAAAACAAATTGAGACGTTTTGTGCATACAGTGCATCGAACAGCATTTAAGAAGATTCCAGATGGGCAGATGAAACGCAAACGGGTTCAAATTTATTTTAGTTTTAAATAAATTTTGAGAAAAAAAACAAGTTTTTCAATGTTCTGCCAACGCACGAAAAGGCAGAAAATAAATTTTGATCACACACAAAATTGAACCAAATTTAAGGGTGTAGACAGATTCAATTCATAAATAATACTATATAAAATCTTATCATTATCCAAAATTGATATTGTGCAAAATTGCCAAAGGGAAGTTGAAGCACATAAAATAGTTTCGATAATTTTGCATAGTATCAATTTTAGATAAGGATAATATTTATATTTATATGGAGTATTGTTTTCAATTGAATGTGACTACACTCACAATTGGGTTCAATGTAAAATTTATTTTCTACTTTTCTGTAAGCCATTGTTGTGTAGGAGAAGACATTAAAAAATTTATTTTTCTCATAATTTTTTTCATTTTATTGACGTAATTTACCTCTAAATCTAAGTATTATACATAGATAGACGCGTTAATAGAGTGCACCCAACCGTTATTCGCAAAGAAAAGGCATTAAAAAGCAAAAGCATACTAATAACGTACACAAATGACGTAACGTAGGGACGTAAAAATTTCATATATAAAATTGTTCCGCTTGATGAAATTGTGTATCGTGCTTCAGCTCTCTCCATACACGTGCCGTAGTGACGTAAAAATTTGATATATAAAAATGTTTTGCTTGATGAAACAGTATATTGTGTTTCAGCTTTCTACCTGCTCCTGAACCTGAGAACAAGCACGTACATAAATGACGAAACGACGTGACGTAAGGACGTAAAATTTTAACATATGAAAATGTTCCGATAAATGAAACTGTGTATAGTGTTTCATCTCTCTCCGTGCTTATGAACCTAAGAACAATATATAAGTATCTTAGATAAGTCTCTGGATAACTTACGTTTATTTACAAACACAAAGTAAACAAGAACAATATACAATCAAAACAGTACTTTAATGCTCCACTAATTTCACAAAATAAGCGATATTATTCTCAAAATACTGACGAAAATAATTTCATAAAACAGCGGCTATTATTCTCAAAACATTGACAAAAGTCACAGTTAACTGTAGCTCGTATTATGTCAACTCGTCAATCCCGACTCAGTGATAACTCCTTATTTATAGACTCTCCATAGAAACTTCTGGAAATCTCTTCATCTCAAAAAAATAATCTCTTTATCGAGATGCTTCTGGAGGATTCGGGAAGTCGCAAAATGTGGCAACCCTTCTCGAAGTTCGAAATTCTAGAAACCCTACGCCCACATCATGCTCACGTCATAAACTGAGTACGTCATTGTGTTTTCTCCGTCGGTCTTCGAAGGAGACGAAAGGAATGGCGCCAGTGAGGGAAAATTACGCAAAAATTTATATTTCTTTAAAAGCCCTACAAGTGTATATAATTGTGTATTGGATCGATCTCTTACATTTCAGAGTATAGGGACAGCCGTATTGTTAAAAATATCAAGAGTGTTGCAGGTCAATGAGTTTACTTACTCCTTAGTGAAATACTGGTGCACAAGCATGAGATATTTTGTTTTGTTTTAAAAAAAATAAGGAAGTTAAATGAACTTAAAGATATTTAATGATTGGTAAGATTTGAACAGAATAGATAGAAATATATATATTCACATACATTTGTATGTGCCGCCAGGTAAATTTATAGATGAACTTGAATCTAAAATGTTGTTAGATATATTGCATAAGTTTAATTCATATACCACGAAGCAAGTTAGTAAAATAATTTTATATTTTGATGTGACGTCTAGGGTCGGAGTATCCGGATGAAATAGGGACAAAAACAAAAAGTATTACGAGTATATAGCAATAAACAAAAATAGAGTAATTTGTAGTGCTTTGAAAGAAAGACTGTAAACTAAAAAATCTGATGTGGGCAGCACATGACTTTCCCTGCAGACTCAAATTCATATGTTCTTTATTTCTTTAATAATTCATTGGATTGAGTTTAATTGAATCAAATAATACTAAATTTGCATTTTTAATTCAATTTTTGTTTTTATTTGGTAACTGGACATTTTTCCAAAAGTAGCATAACTAAATGCGAAAAATATCAAATATCTCTACAACGGTTTGTCCTAGAGTAATAGAGTTGTTCTTATTCTTTTCCTCATCAAAAATTACGTATAAAACAAGAATTTAATTGATATATTTGAACATACGTAACTCTTTTTTAGATTTTGGCGATTTTTGAGGGCCATTTCGTAAAAAAAGGCAGGTTGTTCTTTTCCGAATAATACCAAAATCTAATCAGCACCAGAGTATCCCACAAGTAACTTATCTACCAAATTTTGTGAAATTTGTTTCAATTAGTATATTAGCTAGAGTAGATACATGAGATTTTTACGGGCCATTTCGCAAAAAAAGGCGGGTTCTGTTTTTACGAATTGTACCGAAAACTTATCAGCACCAAGGTCATACCCAAGTGACTTACCTACAAAGTTTTATGAAACTCGGTTCATAAGTTTTTGAGTTAGAGTGGATGCATACATTGCACAGACACACAGACAGACAGACACACACACACACAGACGTCACGCTAAAAATAGTTTTTTCGTATTCTAGAGGTCTCAAAACTTGTAGATCCGTCGAAAACTCGAGTTGCGATTTTCGACATGATTCCAATACTTTCCCTATACATTATACCATGTATTGCAGGGAAAGTAACAAATGAGTGTGAAAAAATCGAATAAATTTATTGAACTTTACTGGAGTTTTATTTTATAAAATGTTATTCAAATAAAACCATTTCGGCTCCATCGTACTGGAGCCATCGCTAAAATAAACTAGTCAAAAAAAAAATTCACTTTTAATTCTCCACTCATCTTTTTCATGAAAATAAAATTTCAGGTGGTTTTAAATGACAATTTTCTTGAGTAAAAAAGAAAACTGCTCTTCTTGATTTTATTTCTTAGGCTAACCATCTCATTTTACATTTTATCTGCTGTGTACTGTAAAAAAAGTTAAAATAATTTTTGAAATGGGATCAGTTTTACAGAAAATTTTATAAAACGTTATAGATAATAATATGTTTCACGGAATAAAGGGATTGTCTAGTTCGAAAAGGCAACCTTGTTAAGTTTGGTCAAATAGAAAGAAAACAATTTCTCTTTGTAAATCCAAAGGGCAGTATTTTGCTAGCATTTTTATATCAAATTTTTAATCTAGAGTTTTAATAGAGAAAAGAAGATATTTCGATAATACTTCTTGATTGGTACACAAAGATAGATTATCATATTCAATCAGAACAAGTACAATTAAATATTGTAAATTGTAATTGTCTAACGTGTTTTTGTCTTTCCAAACCCTCCAGAAGACCCTCCCAACCTAAAAGACTGAATCTTTGTATGCAATATAGCCCGGATAATTTGTTAGACGTCGAGACTGGAGGGACTGATGGATAAATGAAACAGGCGGATTAACGAATACATGGGAATTTTTTTAATTGCTTTCATTTCCGCCGTATGTACATGAATTTACTTATCAATACACAAAAGTTACACAATATTGTTGCATAAAATGATTATTACACAAATTATTAAATAATTACACAAAAATGCTTACGAAAAAATATCAAAATGCATAAAATACATACCACAAACGCATTTCATTGTGTACTAATACGATTACTAAATTTTACAAGCTACCTCATGAATATAAGAAACAACCGAAATTTAGTATACAATGAAAATTAGTCCTTCTGTAAAAAAATATGATTTCTTTATGTCATCATGTGGCATGTTCCTCTTCTAGTGCTATGTTACGTATTTTTCTGAGCAACAAGAGGTGACGGATTCGTGAAAATGAATTAAAGCAATGTATGTATCGTCTGTGCAATGTCTGTTCCTCAAGCTTCAAAATTTTCCGACGAAATTATAGGAAATTTGGTATTTAAGTCTTTTTTGCTGATACCTTAGTGCTGATTAGATTTTGGTACGATTTGAAAAAAATATTACAGCTTTTGTTTTTCAAAATGGCCCGCAAAAGTTGTTGAAATCTAAAATAGAACAAATAAATATGCTGACATCTGTTGATTAAATACTTGTTTTATAAATAATTTTGGATGAAAAATAATAATAAAATAAAAGGTAAACCGCTCTAGAGATATTTTAATTTTAAAATTGTGGCAATTTTGCGACGTTTCATAATAGTTTTAAGTCGTCCAATGTGAAACAAAAGTGTATTTTTAAACATCCAATTAGATATAAATTCAGATAAGTATCCATTTTGCGTGTTATTTTGTGCGGTAAAAACTAAATGACTGCATTGCGGAATATATGAAAAATATGAGTATAAGGTCATAGAGCTGTTCACATCAGATTATTTAAAGGTTTTTTCTAATAAACTTTGATTATTAGTCGTTAAAATGCACAAGAAAGCATTTATTTTGATATATCCCTATTCTCAAACTTTTATTTGCGCAATTTTAATTTTACACATTGACTTTAATTTATTAATATCTAGATGTATACAAAGAACATATATGCGCCCCGTATAAACGTACATATATTAATTGCAAAGCGATCTAGAGATAGACGGGTGGAGGAAAAGGGGATTAATTCGACAGCCATACAGCTGGCAACATGCAATCTCGGATTGTCCAAGTGACAGAGATAATAATAACCGTGGCGGAAAGATAATAGGTCTCTCAGCAAGAGGGGGCTTTGCGTGTGACGGCGCGAAAAAGATTATACGCCATCAGATCCCTCGCTGCGTCACTTGGCGGCTTTGGCCTAACTGTCGCTTCATTTCTCCCCCGCTCTGCCGAACACGACGGCCGAAATCTGAGAAGAGAACTTATAAAAAAGGAAACGCGATAGCTCGGAAGTTATGGAGGAAATAGTAATTTCCGTTGGGTGGCGCCGCATTGCTTGACCTGAAGTCAAGTTTTGCGTGGAATAAGTCGGAATCATTCCTGGAAGTCAAAAAAATGACGAATGATGAGTGTTATTTATATTGATTCTAAAGAGAACTCGATCTCTCTATCTCAGGAGAACTGTATATCTATATATATATATATATATATGTGTGTGTGTGTGTCAATCTATCTATTTCACACACACACTCACTCACTCAATTTCTCTCTCTCTCTCTCTCTCTCTCTTTCACTTCTGAAATCTATCTATCTATTTCTTATCTTATTCTGTCACTCTCTCTCTCTCCTCTTTTATCTATTTTCTTCTTCTGTTACCTTTCTCATAAAAAAATTTCTCTCATCTCTCTTATCTCTCTCATCACTTACCTACATATTGGATCTCTCATCCTTTTCTACATATTTAATCTCTCATTCTTTTCTACATATTTAATCTCTCATCCTTTTATACATATTTGATCACCCTCATCTCTTTCCATCATATCATATCTTTTATCTCTCTCATCTTCTAGCATCCCTCTTGTCTATCTCATCGGCTATCATCACTCATATTTCTCTGTTCTCTTTTCTACACATATCATCTCTCTCATCTTTTTTATCATATAGCATCTCTCTTATATCTCAACTCTCTCATAATCTAGCATCTCCCTTATCATCTAGTATGTCTTATATCTCTCCTCATATATCATCAATCATATCTTTCTGATCATTTTTCTACATATCTTATCTCTCACATTGCATTTCATTATATCTCATCTCTCACATCTCTCATAATGTGACATATCCTATATCTCATTTATCATCTCTCTTATCTCTCTATTCATCTATCATCACTCATATCTCTCTAAGCGTCTATCATTCCACATATCTCTAATCATTTATCACGACTCTCATCATCTATCCTATCTCTAATCATCTATCACATCATTAATCATCTATCATGTCTCTAATCCTCTATCATATCTCTAATCATCTATCATATCACTTATCTCTCTTATCCCTCTGTCTTATCTCTCTCTCTCTCTCCTACATCGCATTTCTCCCATCTAATTTCATTACTTCTCTCTTATCATTTTTTTTCTCATCATCTCTTATCTCTCTCACCACTCTCATCATTTATCAACAATCATATCTCTCTGATCGCATTTTTACATATCATATCTTTCATCTCTTTTTATCATATCTCAATTCCCTTATCTCTCATATCTTCCATAATCTAGCATCTTCCTTATATCTTTCACCATCTAGTATTTCTCTTATCCCTCTCATTGTCTATCGTCACTCATATCTCTCTCATATCTATCATCATTTATCATCTATATCATTATGTCTCATCCCATGTATATCTCTTCATTTTTCATATCTCTAATCATCTTTCATCGTTCACCATTTTTTATCTCTCTAATCCTCTTCAATCTCTCTAAACATCTCTCATCTCTATCTCTCTTTCTTATTTTTCTCATGTCTCATTTCTTCCACATATTTTCATCACTTTTCTATTTTCATCATTTTACTCTCTCTCTCTCATCTCCTATCTCCAATCTATTTCCATCATCTCTTATATCTCATCATCTTTTATTTCTTTTCTCTCTCATCATCAAAATCTATAATCTGTCTCATCTCTCTCATCTCTTTGTTTCAGTCTCACTGCTCATCTCTCCCATCTATTTTCATCGTTTCTCACTTTTTGTCTTCTATCTTTCTCATCATCTCTTACTTTTTCATTATCATATCTAATCACTCTCATCATGTCTTACTTTTTCATTATCATATTTAATCACTCTCATCATCTCGTCCATCTGTCATCTTTCCCATATATATGTCTCATCATCTCTTATCTCTGTCATCCTTTTCATATCGTCTCACCATCTCTCCCCTATCATTTCTGTCATCCCTCACATCAATTCTCATCTCTCTCTTATCTATCTATACCTCTTTTATCTCTTATGTCTCTCATATCTATCTCACCATCTCTCCCCTATCATTTCTTTCATCCCTCACATCACTTTTCATCTCTCTCTTATCTATCTATACATTTTTTCTCTTTTATCTCTTATGTCTCTCAAAATCTCTTATTTGTCATCATCATCTCTCCCACATCATCATACCTCACCATATCTCCTCTCTCTTTCATCTATTTTACATCTCTTATCTCTTTTATCTCTCATTTCTTATCTCTCTCATCTCTCTGTTATCTATTTTATATTTCGCATCTCTTTTATCTCTTATATCTCCCACAATCTCTTAACTCTCATCACCATCTCTCATAATCTTTCCCACATTTCTCATCATCTCACCATCTACCATGCCTCACATTTCTAATCACCTATCATCTTTATTATATCTCTTATCATCTACCATTTCTTTTATCTCTTTCATCAACCCTCTCTCTCTCTCTCTCTCTCTCTCTTATCAATCTTATATCTCATTTCTCCTTCATCTCTTTTATCTCTTATATCTCTCACAGTCCCTCCCATCTCTTATCTCTCATCATCTCATCTCTCCCATCTCTCATCATCTCTCCCATCTCTCCCATCTCTCGTCATCTCTCCCATCTCTCGTCATCTCTCCCATCTCTCATCATCTCTCCCATCTATCGTCATCTCTCCCATCTCTCATCATCTTTCCCATCTTTCATCATTTCTCCCATCTCTCATCATCTCTCCCACATATCTCATCATCTCTCATAATATTTCATCATCTCTCTTTTATCTATCATATATCTCTTATTTCTTTCATCTCCTTAATTTCTTATATCTCCCGATATCTTATCTCTCATCGTCATCTCTCCCATCTGTTATCTCTCTCATTGTCATCTCTTATTCCTCTCATCATCTCTTATCTCTTATCTCTCCCATCATCTGTCATCTCTTAACTCTCTCATCATCTCTCATCCCTTATCTATCCCACCATCTTTCATCATCTCTCATCTGGTTTAGAGCATCAATAATCACTATTCTACTATTGAAAGAGTTAATAATCCCTGTTCTATAATAAGATGCTTATCCGCGTGTTTTCCAATGCCTTTATATTTATGCTGTTGCATGCAGATTAATAAAATTGTCTTTTTAAAAATCTTTATTAAAAGATTTATTTATTTTCCATCTTTTTCGGAGTTGTAAAAACGATTATTACTAATTTTGCAATGCTCTGCAACTTTGTAATTGGCTTTTCCCCCTATGTCTAACAAGAAGCAATATAGGCCCTGTTCCCTGCTAAAGAAAGAGATCAGGTCCCCGAAAGTTGTCTCACCATTGGAATGTTCTATACACCTGCATAAAAAAACTGATGTGGGCAGTACATGACTTTCGCTACATGATGCAAATACTGTCCTTCTTTCAATGTGAAATAATGATAAGCAAGATCTGTGACATAAAGCTTTTAAAATTGAAAAGTGCACTAACATTTGGCGCATTTCTGGATATCATGTAAAATTATTTTAAAGTACGAAATTCACTTATATTTCACGTAAATATAACTTGACAATTGGAGATATTGCTAACATCTGCTAAACAGTGCACTCTATTATCTATACTATTAATATTAAAATGTGTTAATCATTATTAATTCATGAATTTGGTGCCATTTGGGAGATATTTCGCCAAATTTGTTAGCAAGAGCTTTCTTTAATTCTTGGCAATTTTTGATAAATTTATTTGAAAACCAGGCAATATTTCGAGAACGGTTCAAGCTAGCATGAATTCTAAAATTTGTGTTATTCCTTTTAGAATAAAAAATGAGCATAAAAATGATTATTTATGTAACATTACTGAATGTCCTGATTTTTTCATGATTTTTTCAAAATTCATTAGAAAATTTGGGGATCATCCGAACGTTCGACCAATAGGCGTCGAACGTTAAAATCAATAGGCTTCCGGATTATTTACGGATTGTAATAATAATTGTTTCCACATATTTTGACTTTTCAGTTTTAGTTTGGACGCTTTGAATAATATTTTTTATGTCCAGCGGAATGATTGTTTTTCTCTTAATTCCAATTTAATGTATTCATCATTGGAATTATGAGACGCATCTTAAAATAAGCTCTTTCACCATAAAGTGTCTTTTGAAGTATCTTGAAGTTTCACTCAAAAATTTGTGGATAGCATTGGAGAATTTCGAATTTTATCTATGGCATTTCTCTACAGTTCAGCATTTCCTGAATCTATTTGTTTAAATATGCTATAATGTCAGCTTAAATGGGCTATTTATGTCAGTAATTCAAATCAACACAATCGTCATCTTCAATCGAAGTTTAACTTCGGTATCAAGAAAGGCACTCTTAGGATTTTGCTGTCTCCCTTTTAAGATGCGTCTCATAACTGTTATTCATGTTGACTTTAGAATCTGAGAGCATAGACTGTTATAAATATCGTTTAGATGCAAAGTAGGCTAGCTGAGTGATGGAGACATGGTGACATACAACTGTAAATATTGTCCAGAAATTGAAAAGTGTAAGTGCCCATCATAAGATATATTTTCAGTGGATACCGTCGCACGTAGATATATATGGCAACGAAATTGCGAATGGGTTGGTTAAGGAGGGAACTAAAGAGGAACACTTAAGGAACACTTAAATAGCATACGGACTGTGGCGGCCTTTCTTTTATGGAACTTGCCTCCCAGGTCAAATTGGAAATCAACACTTCTTGGAGCACGGCTCCTCATGAGTAGTATACTTGCAGCGGGCCTAGTGCTGCTCTGTCGAACAGCAGAGGAGACCAAACTGCTCTGGCCAGATTCCACAGCTGTCATCTGCGTACACTAAAATTTGTTTTAAGTTATAAGGATTATCCCCTGTGCTCGAAGTGTAACTTAGCACAGGCCACTTCTTCTCATGCTTTGTTATGTATTGGTTCCCACAAAAGCAAACTGTATTCCAGTCCTGAAACAATCCTGGACCTTTTGAAGTCTCATAAAATCATGACTTGATCTGATGTTGCTGTCAGTCAAATGGGGATAAGCGATAACAATAACAACAACAAAGTACGTATTTTGGGATATTGTTCCTATAAAATCGACAAGTGACGGTGTCTTCTCTTAACAACCGCTAAGGAAGAACTGAAAGTTGGTATGCAGACAAGCAATCGAACAGATAAATATGGAACACCCACAGCCAGAATTCGTAGCGGGAGGTAACATACATTGAAATCGAGACCTCGATCATAAACATATCAACATCGTAGCGGGGGTAACAGCATTGAAGTCAAAATCTCAACCATAAACATATCAACACAAGCCAATAAGACGCTCTAGTTGGTCATGAGTCTCAATTTTAATATCTGTTACAGCTGTTAAAAATTCACACTTTAGGAGTTCCATATCTAACTATTCGATTGTCTACCTACCACCTTGCAGTTCCTACTTAGAGGCTGTTAAAAGAAGACACTTCTAAAAAAAGAGGGCTATAAAATGCCTTCGAAGCAATTGTAGTCATATAATTGCCATATGCCTGTTTCCTTTAATGAAGTATTTAAAGTTTTATTCTTACAGGCAGCATTTTTATTTATTATGAAGTTTTACTTGTTTTGCCAGAATATGGTACAGATTCTTTATATATATTTGCAGTTTCGGCAAAGAAATGCATAATAGATCTAGTTAAGTTAATTTAATAGATCTAGTTAGGTAATTTAGCATCTAGTTCTTTGTTTAATTTTAAAACATTCTTAGAGGAAAGATATAAGAATCAAGTTAAATTTTCTCATATGTCCATTTGGGATATCCTTCAGAAAAATAACAAATTGTTATAATATGTAAATTATTTATGCTTGCGAACACTAGTCTTTATATCCGTTATATTTTTTAACATTTTTTAAACACATTATTACAATATACATATGTCATGTAGAATTACAACAAATTAATTCTTAAGGAAGGCGCTCTCGTTATAGATGCCAGTATCTATGGACCGGTTTCGCGCTTATTATGCGCACATCAGCATGTAATAACAATTAAATGCAATGGCAGCAAGAAAAACTTGCTTAGGTTACGCGAAGCTACAATGATCATGTTCAAAATCACAAGACCCAGCCGGAAAGGGGCGATCTTCAGGATAAGGAAAACTCACCCATTACAAATAACAGTATCCATTGATCGGTTTCGGGAAACCGGTCCGTGACTTTGCAGCTTCGTATAACCCGAGGTAAATTGCATACAAATTTTATGCCAGCTAATTGGAAGGACGGAAATTATCAGTTCGCATAAAAGTTTGCAAAATTGAAGCAAGTAGCATGTTTTCAAATATTTTTAGAAACTTGTAAAAAATAAATTACGCTGTAGAATGGCTGAATATTTTAATTTTTATACGGTATAAAGCATGTAATAATATAACTTTCCGCACTGCCCAAAATTTAAAATTAAAGAAATGTATGTGTTCACAATATATTGCTTCGATCTCAATTTTTATTTCCTCATATAGTATTGAGAAAGCATTGTTTTCATGATATTTTTGAATTTCGAGATTTTAATGCCAATAAATGTTTTAAGACCTCCTGAACACGTTTTGACTATTTTTGGAGTGATGTCTGTCTGGTCTATAAACCTGCTTGTCTGTCTAGTCTGTCTGTCTGTCTGATGCCTGTGGTCGATTTCTTGTGTACACGATAGCAATCACAAGTAATAATGGATTTTCACGAAACTTCATATTCGGCTTTTTTATTTAAAAAAATCTAGAACAAGGGTTTTTTTAATTCGACCGAAAACTTTAAAATTTATTCGAAATTTTATATTTTTTAACACGGCAGCATAAAGCAAAATTTAATATAATCATGCATAAAAGGACAAATAATCAAGACTGGTATCCTGTCTGCATTCAATAGATAAAATTAAGCCCAAAACGTTTTAAAAAACGAAAGCTCTTTTATTTAACACATCCCAAAAGACGTACAAAATATATATTAAAAACTGCCAGAGCGCTTTCGGACGTATATACGCCCTTCATCTGTGGCTACATGAATAGTAAAAACATGGAAGTTTATATAGAGAGAGGCCAGTTTAAAGCAAATTTGCATAAAATATAAAATGATAAATGAACTTACTGAAAATAATACAAGAAATATACACGGAAATTGCAAAATAAGAATTTTAAATTATTACAAGAAAAGAACTAATACACATTTTAGAAAACGTAAAGCATGATATTCCTGAGAATGACGACACAAATAATTTTTAAGCGGTTTGAATTGCAATGAGTCGAGAATGAGTCGCCAAGCATAACTTAAAATTTGAACAGGATCAAAATTACAAATTGATTCACGGTAAATATAAATAAACAGGGATTCATAAAGAAGAATTCTACGTGGATTGTTACAACGAACAAAAAGGAAATTTTTTCAAAAACGGGAAGAAATTTATCATTAACCTCATATTAAGCAAGAGCCGTAGAAAGTTTACCAGATTTGACATCGGGAGCATGTTCTGCTAAACGGATGCCAACAATACGTTTTGCACTACCAATGTAAAATTTATGGTCACCAGCAGGGGATAACAGGGGAACGACATACACCCCAGCAAAGCTTTTAAAGCCATCAAAAAAAGCTTCTTTTTATGACTTTAAATGACGATATATATAATTGAAATATGTGTACTTATTTATTTCGGTCCATGGGGAATACCTAATTTGGGATATCCAATGCCCATCGCAAACTAAAATGATGCTATTTTAATATTCTATCACACAATTTCAGAAAGCCAAAAATGATTTTAAAGTTCTCCAAATCCGAAATTAATGATGATCTAATACAGAATATCATCTCGAAACGTGACCTGAAGCTGGAAAGTATCAACTTCGCAGCACCCCCCAGGTTATGAAAGCTAAAACTTCCTTCTGCTCAAAAGACATACCTCTGCGAAAGCAAAAGCAGGAGCGGTGCACAGACAGACGGGCGAACAAATTCGATTAAAATCAAGACCGGAATGCCTCTTTTCTGAAAAGTCGATTTCACGTTGCCTTTAAATTAATAAGAACTCGTCGTTATCTCGAGATTGCACTGCTTCCAGAATGCTGCAAAGATAATGGAGTTATGTTTACAGGAACATTTCGCTTATGCCGTTGCGAGGTATTGACTTCATCGAGGAACACAGTGGTCTGAGTCAGATAGATAGATTTTGAAGTGACATCCTGGAAAACGCAGACACCGGGAGAAATAAATTCATCGTTTTTAAAGTTATTTGCAAAAAAAATTCTTGATTTAATTGGCAATAACTTTTGTCATGAAACAGTGTTCTCCAAATGGTTGCTCATAGGTTCAACAGGTTTGATAGATATTCAAAAGGTTTGGGTGCGGACGCAGAGTCCGTACGATTTATTTTTTCAGCTTAAATAATATCAAATGCTCTAGAAGTTCTTAATAGATAGTATCATTATTACTTTCCTTATATGCATAATGTATAAGGAAAGTATTGTGACGGGGCCGAAAATTTGAATTCGAGTTTTCGACGGGAGAGCACGTTTCAAGCATCCCTGATCATGAATCAAACATTTTTGAAGAGATGTCTGTGTGTGTATGTGTGTGTGTGTGTGTGTGTCAGTGAGTCTGTGGAGACGATAACTGACGAATGAATAGACCGATTCGAACGAAATTGGTACAAACATCACAATCCGTAAACACTGGAAGCCTATTGTTTTTACATTCAATCGAATGTTCAGAACCCCCTAAATGTTCAAGTGAAATTTTAAAAAAATCATCAAAAAATCAAAAGCTCTAATAGGGTTATAAAAATAGGCATTTCTTATGTAATTTTTCATTAGAAAACGATTGATATAAATTTTAGAACGCTAACATGAACCCTTCTCGATATATTGCACATTTTTCAAAAAAATTATCAAAAAGTCATATAAAATAAAAACAAGAAAGATCAATCATGCTTAAAGCATTTATTATAAAACACTTTCCAACTTCAATGCAATTTTATTTAAACATATCTAAAATGCAATACATTCCTCGGTAATATTTTAAAACGTATCACAATACTACATTAATTTATTATATTTGAAAACTTGAACCTTCATCGAAAAAAATGAACTTCATTCAAATGACGGCATTGAAATATAAATTACCTGGTTTAAACATCTCTAAAATGTGATACATTCCTCGGTAATAATTTTAGAATTATCATAATACTACGATAATTTGTTATATTTGAAAACTTCATCGAAAACAACTGAAATTCATTCCAATGACGTCATAGAAAAATAACACGCCTGGCTCTCTCTATAAAAGCAGCATTTCATTCATAAACAATTTCCCATTTATGTCATTCATCACATACCTATAATAATTTATTTTATTTAAAAATTAAGGCCATGGAGCTAGCTACAAGTAATTAAACTCTATGCGTAAAACAAAGAAAATCGTACTTCTCTTTGTAAGATCAATGAATATTGCATTCATATCAGCTACGCAGACTCCATGAACTAAATGATTTTGTGTTAAAGAAATACAGCAATTCTAATACAACTCATTCTACATATTTTGCTGTTTACACTTTACATAGGTGAAAAATAGGCTTCGTTGTAGAAATAATCAAATTTGGATGAGCATTTAAACTCAAATATATTGTAATTACGCTGTTTCAGTATGTAGATGCACAGAATTTAAGCAAAAATAGAGTGGTTTTAGGACGGATACAACACTCAATATGAATTAAAAAGAACTTTAAAAATCACGATTTTGAGACAAGATGTATGTCATATATCATTTTGAAGTGGGTCACGTGATCTTTTCATATCATGGTCACGTGATCGTTTCATATAAGAGGTGTTATTATTATTTTAATTTTTATTTAAAAACTACTGAAAATATATTTCGTATAACACATTTTACATGTTCTCGAATAATTTCATCATTCCCTCACTGTTGTGATCATTCCCTCATTTTAGTGAAAAATTAAAAACCTAATAACTATGGTATTTTTTAAGATTAAGCTGGAACCACTATTTTTAACACTTTACAACAAAGTTGAAAAGTGTTTATGACTTTGTTTTCACTGCAAGCATCTTGGACAGTATCTTGCATAAACAAATTAGAAAATAACGACATGTTTATTTTTTCTTTCGTGTCGCATAGCAAAATGGCCTATTTGCGTAGAATCGCCCATATATGGAAAGTCATGTGCTGCCCACATCAGATTTTTTAAAATGTAATTGAGTACTTTAATACGCAATTAAATCTCTAAATGTTCTCAGCTTGTTCTCTTAAGAGTTTATGATTTTGTTCATTCTGTCTGTCTGTCTGTCTGTCTGTTAGCACGGTAACTGCCGTAAAAATGACTTTATCGAAATGAAATTTTAGTATGTTGTTCAGACGGTCTATGAGATCTATGGAAATATAAATGAATAATAGCACACAATTAATTTTGGACTGATCCCGGGTAGAAAAATTAAATACATTGAACCTTATGGGACCTAATTTTTCAAACATTTTTTAAGCAAATTTAAAATTCACAAATTGCTTCGAAAATTTTAGGAAATATTCAAATTATCCCATAAAAAATATGAAAAAAATTGCAGCAAAATATATTCGGTAATTTTTTAAATAAAAATTAAAAAAATAATTACACCCATATTATATGAAGAGATCACGTGACCCACTTCAAAATAAAATATGGCATCCATCTTGTGTCCAAATCGTGATTTTTCAAGTTCTTTTTAATTTATATTTAGTGTTGTATCCGTCCTAAAACCGCTTTATTTTTGCTTAAATTCTGTGCATCTACATTCTGAAACAACGCAATTACAATATATTTGAGTTTAAATGATCATCAAACTTTGATTATTTCTACAACGGAGACCAATTTTCACTTATAGAGAATGTAAACAAATAAAGATGTGGAACGAGTTGTATAAGAATTGCTGAATTTCTTTAACGCAAAATTATTTAGCTCTGGAGTCTGCAATATAGCTGATATGAATGAAACATTCATTGATTTTATATAGAGAAGCAGACGATTTTGTCGATGAAGTTTTAAGCATAGAGTTAAATTACTTGTACCTCCATGGTTTTAAGCTGTTAAATAAAAAAAGTAAATTATTGTAGTATTGTGATGAATGAAAGGAATGGAATAAAAGTGTATGAATGAAATATTTACAGCTTTTACATAGAGAGCCAGGCGATTTATATTTCAATGACTTCATTAAAATAAAGTTCATTTTTTTTTTCGATAAAGTTTTAAGTTTTCAAATATAATGAGTTATTGTAGTATTGTGATAATTTTAAAAATATTACCGATGAATGTATTGCTTTTTAGAGATGTTTAAACCAGGCAATTTATATTTCAATAACGTCATTTGAATAAAGTTAATTTTTTTCGATGAAGTTTTAAGTTTTCAAATATAATAAATTAATGTAGAGTTGTGATGATTTTAAAAATATTACTGCTGAATGTATCGCATTTTAGAGATGTTTAAATAAAATTGCATTGCAGTTGTAAAGTGTTTCATAATCAATGCTTTGTGTAGGATTGATCTTTCTTGTTTTAGATTTAGATTTAGTTAATGAGTTATTCAATTTCTTATACATTTCTGAAGTGAAAATTTTTCTTCTTTGCGGGAGAAGATTTGACTGGTCGAGATGATCTTCAGCTTCTCTCTGATTGTCTTCTAGCAGAAAAGGTTATACAAAAAGGCCGAAGAGTGAGTTATTCAAGCATTAAAAACATTAAAAGTATCAATATGTATTAATTCCTAAGTATCCGTCAGTCTGTCTGTCACGCATTTTTAGGCACTTCCCGAATAGATAAGGGACTTGCAATCTGGTACACGGGTCGATCGTTCAAAAACCCCTGGAAAAATCGAATTTTTCAAAAATGTTCTGTAGAGGGGTTGTTCCGCACCAAAACGTTCAAAAAGTGAAATGATAGAAAAACATGCTTTGCGATGAGATAGAGACTTCAAATTTGATGTAAGGAAATCGTTCGAAGGAAGAGAGTGCAATTTCAGGTTTCCAATATTTGCTACTTTGGGGTGTGCAGCACGCCAAAATGTTCCATTTGCCGAATAAATGAGAAAGGCCTCCTTTAAAGTGTAATAGAGGCTTGAAATTTAGTATACGGGCTAATCATTGAAATATTAACAACCATATGCCTTATCGTTTATTCTTACAAACATAGAGTTTCGCAACTATTGTTATGAACATTAACATTTAATTGTTATATTGCACAACAATTGTATATTTTATTGTTGTAAATATCTGTATACTGAAAACATAACACGATATTTTGATACTGTATTACGAAAAAAACGGCAAAACGTACAGCTATGAAAATTTGCCCTTTGTTCTTAATACAGTAAGCACTCTTTCTTAATAGCAGGCGGCATGAATGAGTTCGCGATGCAGCCAGGAAGTAGGAAGCGATGCCTGCTAACTCATAAAGCGAGTTTCGAAGTTGGCGAGCGTAGCTAGCGGGGGGGCGGGCCAATCTTGGTGAAATTATTCGCGAACTGACTTAAGAAAGTTGATGAGCGTCAGCTAATAAGAGGGTGACGCCTCAATGGGTGCATTATACCTACAGCGAGCTCCAATAAATGAGCAGCAGCAAATGGAGGGTTGAATCTCGGGGTTTTGCGAGCGATAAAGGGCATCGGGCACGTAGGCGTTCATGTGAGCCGGACGGATTGAAAAAGCTCTCGAAGTGAGCTTCAGAGCTGTTAAAAATCAGTTAGCAAGAGATGGTCCTCAACGAGCGTATTACACCTGCTTGGCAGTCAGCACGAAAGTACTCAAGAAGCGAGCGTCAGTGAGTATGAGGCAAAGCCAACCTACTCGCAAAACAATTACGGATGTTATACGGAAGAAGGGGAGCTGTGCCCTGGTATTCTAAACAATAACGTTTGTATTTTGTGTTCGATATATGTATTATCTATAATTGATATCATTCATTCGCTTATATGCCAATATTAAGATCGATTTTAAATAAATATGCTTAAGAATTTTTTTATTAGCCCGGATACGGGTCTCATAGACCTGTAATAAGGTTTTGGATAATGGTTCCTAACCCTTTTCGTTCATAACCCTAAATTTCGAACTCAAAATATACATTGCCTTCCAAACGTTACGAATGCGGTGTAAATTTTCATATAGCGAACGCATTCGTGGATTTTATTGGGTGAAACTTACTGTTGTCATCGATGGTGATAAGCAAATATCAAATGATGTGTCCAACAGCGATGTCCATTGCATTACCATCTGCCCCCTAACCAAACAGCACATATGCAATGGGATGCGTGATGCGTCAGTATTTCCAGAAGCAAAACCGTGAAAAAACAAGAAAAAATCGTTACGTGGTTGAATGCTGATATCAACGCCATCGGTCCTACAACCTCTTACTACCAACCATGCTATCTTAAATATGATCTAACTCCACATACTCCCACAATCGCAAACAACCAGTTTTAATCCGTTTTATCAGCTATCCTCCACCTCTTACCATCCAACCGCCAGCTCCAACCACCGGTGATCGAACGGAAACCTCCAACCACCAATCATAGAATCGCCAGCAAACTTTGAACGTACTTGTCTCAATAGCTCACCTCAGCGAATCAAACGTGATTAGCAGTATTCACGCTTTGGAGAATGCCACAGGTACGAGTATAATACGTTAAGGGCAATGTAAGGAAACCGACTTAAAAGGAAAAAATAAATTAAAAAGATCAATCATGCATAAAGCATTGATTATGAAACACTTTCCAACTTCAATGCAATTTTATTTAAATATCTTTAAAATGCGATACATTTCTCGGTAATATTTAAAAAATTATCACAATACAACATTACTTTATTTTATTTGAAAACTTAAAACTTCATCGAAACAAGAAAGATCAATCATGATTAAAGCATTGATTATGAAACACTTTCCAACTTCAATGCAATTTTATTTAAACATCTCTAAAATGCAATACATTCCTAAGTAATATTTTAAAACTTATCACAATACTACATTAATTTATTATATTTGAAAACTTAAGCCTTCATCGAAAAAAATGAACTTCATTCAAATGACGGCATTGAAATATAAATTGCCTGGTTTAAACATCTCTAAAATGCGATACATTCCTCGGTAATATTTTTAAAATTATCATGTACTACAATAATTAACACTTTACAAAAAGTTGAAAAGTGTTTATGACTTTGTTTATTCTGTCTATCTGTCTGTCTGTCTGTCTGTTTGTCTGTCTGCCTGTCCGTTAGCACGATAACTGCCGTAAAAATGACTTAATCAAAATGAAATTTTAGTATGTTGTTCAGACGGTCTGTAGAACTTATGGGAATATAAATGAATAATATCACCCAATTAGTTTTGGATTGAACCCAGGTTGAAAAAATGAAATACATTGAACCCTAGGGGACCTAATATTTCAAACATTTTTTAAGCGGATTTAAAATTCACAAATTGCTTCGGAAATTTTAGGTAATATTCAATTTGTTCCGCAAAATATATAAAAAAAATTCAGCGAAATATATTCAGTAGTTTTTTAAATAATAATAAAAATAATAATGACACCTCTTATATGAAGCGATCACGTGACCATGATATGAAAAGATCACGTGGCCCACTTCAAAATGATATATGGCATCCATCTTGTCTCAAAATCGTGATTTTTAAAGTTCTTTTTAATTCATATTGAGTGTTGTATCCGTCCTGAAACCACTTAATTTTTGCTTAAATTCTGTGCATCTACATACTGAAACAACGCAATTGCAATGTATTTGAGTTTAAATGCTCATCCAAATTTGATTATTTCTACAACGAAGCCTATTTTTCACCTATGTAAAATGTAAACAGCAAAATATGTAGAATGAGTTGTATTAGAATTGCTGTATTTCTTTAACGCAAAAGTATTTAGCTCATGGAGTCTGTATAGCTGATATGAATGAAATATTCATTGATTTTACCAAGAGAAGGACGATTTTTTTCGATGAAGTTTTACGCATAGAGTTTAATTACTTGTAGCTCCATGGTCTTAATTTTTAAATAAAATAAATTATTTTAGTATTGTGATGAATGACATGAATGGGAAATTATTTATGTATGAAATGCTGCTTTTATAGAGAGAACCAGGCGTGTTATTTTTTCTATGACGTCATTTGAATGAATTTCAGTTGTTTTCGATGAAATTTTCAAATTTAATAAATTATCGTAGTATTATGATAATTCTAAAATTATTACCGAGGAATGTATCACATTTTAGAGATGTTTAAACCAGGCATTTTATTTTTCAATGCCGTCATTTGAATGAAGTTAATTTTTTTCGATGAAGGTTTAAGTTTTCAAATATAATAGATTAATGTAGTATTGTGATAAGTTTTAAAATATTACCGAGGAATATATTGCATTTTAAACATGTTTAAATAGAATTGCACTTGATCTTTCTTGTTTATTATATTTGAAAACTTCGTCGAAAACAACTGAAATTTATTTAAATGACGTCATAGAAATATAGCACGCCTGGCTCTCTCTATAAAAGCAGCATTTCATTCAAAAACATTTTTCATTTATTTCATTCATCACAATACTATAATAATTTATTTTATTTAAAAACTTAAGACCATGGAGGTACAAGTAATTAAACTCTATGCTTAAAAGTTCATCGAAACAATCGTCCTTCTCTCTGTAATATTTCATTCATATCAACTATATTGCAGACTCCATGAGCTAAATAATTTTGCGTTAAAGAAATGCATCAATTCTTATACAACTCATTCTACATACGCGATCTCTTCATATAAAAAATATAATTATTATTTTAATTTTTATTTAAAAAACCACTGAATATATTTTGCTGAATTTTTTTTATATATATATATTTTTTTTTTTTTTTTTTTAATTCAATTAACGTGGCAACAACAGATCGAAATCCAGTTACAGTAGCCACACAAGCCTCCATGCCTTATTCGGGATTCGAACCCGAGCCCTCCACACATCAGCCGAACACGCTATCCACTACACCACCTGGGCGGCTTTTATGGGATAGCTTGAATATTTCCTAAAATTTTCGAAGCTATTTGTGAATTTTAAATCCGCTTAAAAAATGTTTGTAAACTTAGGTCCCATAAGGTTCAATGTATTTCATTTTTTCAACCCGGATTCAATCCAAAACTGAGTGATATTATTCATTTATATTCCCATGTGTCCCACAGATCGTCTGAAGAACATACTAAATTTCATTTTGATAAAGTCATTTTTACGGCAGTTATCGTGCTAACGGACAGATAGACAGACAGACAGAATGAACAAAGTCATAAATACTTTTCAACTTTGTTGTAAAGTATTAAAAAAGAACGCTCATCCGGGAAAAAAAATAAACTATAAAACGAACCAGCGTCCTAGCAAAGGTACCCATACTAATCCCTGTCTCTTTATCGAAATTATTAATTTAGATTTCTTGATTCAAAATAGAGAGAATTTCATTGTTCATGGGTCACGCACGTTTTACTAATGGGTCGTAAAAAATATGCGTTTTGTTAAGGTTGTCTAGGCGGTCGAATATAATCATGTTTTGCTAGGGGAGCATTAGTAATTATGTTTTATTAGGAGGTTGTATATAATTATAATTTGCTAGGGAGTCATATAGAAATTAAATTTATATATGTATACATAATTTATAATATAATATTGAAGGCTTATAAACATTTGACTATGTTTATATATGTGTTAATATATATTTGCATGAATTAATATGTGACGATATAAATGCGTATTATATGTTTTATTTCTTTTTATGTATTTTAGTACATAAGTTACATCTTTTATTTGCACATGTTTTTAAGCAGCCATTTTCCGCTTATAATATTTCAAACAGATGTAAAATATTACAGTAAAGCCGCCTCATTGTAATCATGAGCGCTTAAAATTTTATTCTCTGTAGAATGGACTAAAATAACGCCCTCCATCGTTACTGGATTCGAAGGAAGTTCTTCTGCCAAAAAATTTCTAAATCCTTGCTTTAAAAATTTTTTTGCTCGCTGATCATCTGTTATTACCAGAAACCCATCTCATAACCCCCATAATGGTTACGAAACCATTATCCACGAGTTATGATGGATTATCAATTCAGCACTTTTTAACTTAATGTAAAAGATGTTTGTTTTCCAGACCTTTTGTGAGAACGTACCTGTTTATATTTTGTTCATACACTATATTCTCAAAAGTAGTCGGACGCCTTAACGAATTTACATATCGGGGATTCTGGAATGCCTTGTTCCAGCTGCATCTCACTAGGTTCGTTGAGTCAGTCCTCCGCTTGCAGCTTGAAATTTGGTGAATTTTCGAATATTCTGAGCATTTATGAGTTCTTCACATTGTGACCTTTTTATAGAACAAATAGTTGTATTTTCTAGCTCAGAAGATCTCCTTGTAATATTTCACTGTATCTACAAGCACAGGAGTGGTTTTTGAAAATGAATATGAAAGTGTTGGACTAGCCTGCTTAGAGTCATTTGAATAGCATATAACTGCGGCAACAAAGACATCTGATCAAAGATGCTTGGAACCTGTACCCGAATTATAAGAACGGAGCTGAAGCTAGCTTTTGCTCTGTGATTATAATGTCGGTCTTGTAAGCTAAGGTTCCCTGGTTCCCTGGTCCCTTGTAAGCAAAGGGTCCCTGGTTCGGGGCCCGGCGACGCTCAATCGCCACAATGATGACTGGACGTTTGAAACACGCAACCTTCCTTTCCAACGATCTCACCTCTCAACACGAGATGGCAGCACCACACGGAGTCAGAGGCCTTGCTACTTCCTTCCTGGTTGGCAACGACTGACGTCACACCCAAGGCAACACGCCTTCCGGCCTTCAGCCCCTCAACTACATTTCGGGGGGAGACTCTCAGTGGCCCCCTACTCGCCGAAATTAGACCGGGGCCTTCTCATCAGGTGAGGGAGTGTGCGGCAGCAAAGACATCTGATCAAAGATGCTTGGAACCTGTACCCGAATTATAAGAACGGAGCTGGAGCTAGCTTTTGCTCTGTGATTATAATGTCGGTCTTGTAAGCACTAGGTCCCGAGTTTGGTCCTGGCTCAGGACTGGCGATGCTCCTTTGCGCCACATAACACTCCAGGAACAAAATCCACCTTCTATTTTGATCTCACCCTAGACAATCTTGCAAAAGTACCTGGCAGAGATTCTTTGTAAGAACGCTACCCATGCTTCAACTTATCTCAGTTTGTTCTATTGGGATAATATGTGGGCTGTGGACTTTAAACAGTTCTGATGCTTAACTTTTATGGTCGGTCTCCACAAACTGGTCTACAAACTAATACTGTGAAGTTTGATTAAGAGCTGAGAAGTTTGATTAAAAGTCAATGATTCTATTCCATAAAAGTGATAAAAAAAGCAAATATTCCCAGAATAATTGATAATACTCCAAATTAAATTTTATGGATTAGAAATTATCTTTTACTGTCGGTCTCCACGAACTACTAGTAATACCATAAAGTTCGATTAGGAGCTCTGCGGAGCTATAAAGCACAACGATCCTATTCCATAAAAATGGCAAGAAGCAAAACTGCTGGGAATAATTGATTATACTCTAAATTCCATTTTGTGGATTCGTAAATCAACTCATCGAATCTTAAGCTGCTGAAATAAGACATTCCTGAATCTACAATATGCGAACTCGACAAAAGTGTCTGAATACTTTTGAGAATATAATGTATTTTGTTTACATAATAGTTTGTGTTGTCTGTTAATCTTTTATGGGCACTTGCATATTTATATTTTGCTTACAATATGGTTTGTGTCGTTATATAAATAAAATTTCTAGTACTCGACAACCAGTACTGACATTGATACTCTACTTCATACCGATTTTAAGGGATAAATGCTTAAGTTTCGAAATCTTTAATAAATTGAAGGTTAGTGCATTGTGTGCCTCTATTCTTCACGTAGGGTACATTTTCGGCCATTTCGCTTAAAGAAAATCTGTACTTGGCTATTCGAGTGTATGTGATTTTTAGCTGATTGTTCACACTAATGATGACCCTTTTTTGCAACTCCCAATCAATCATAGTCTGAGAGGTTCAAGTAATGCGAGTTACGCGCGATGACAAAAAAAATTTCTCCAACTGCAGTGTAATGTATCCTTAAGTCACATATATATGAATGACAACTATTAGGTGAAAAATCCAACTGGTCAAACTCCTCCTAAAACACCCTACCATAATTATTTAACACGTCTAAGATTGTAAGTGTTCAAAATCTGTGATATTGAAATTCGATTTTGTCCCCGAAAGGTCGTAAATGGCTATTTTACAAGGAAATTGCTTGACAATTTTGGTTCAAATCACAATGTAAACAAGACTTTCAAGACGAGCCTTGTAAGCCGTAAACCCATACCGATCGAGTCTGTGGTTCAGTGAGTGTCCAGTCTTCAAGTTTGAACGTCATTTTAATCTTCAAACGGTCTTAAAGCAGTGGTTCTTAACCGTAGGTGAGATTCAGATGCTTTGAATGTATAAAGAGCCTCCCCAGAACATTTATCACAACATCGAATATTTATCACGTGGGAAACCACAATCTTCTCGTGATTCTGCACTTATGCCACTCTGCTCCCCAAATCCCTTCAACTCCAGCTGTGTATCTTTAATTTGCTGAAAATGCTTGTTGCATGAAGTGAACTCCTTTGACTACCATTGCACGTTTGCTGATTGAATTTGGATGGAAATAGAAGGAAAATAATCGAGGGAAAATTCAAGTGGAGAGAGGGGGAGAATATAAGCTTCCTGGACTGGGACGAAGACTGCTGAAACTACCGTGGTGTCTGTCCTTTAATGAGCTTGCATGGAGTGAGCGGCTGTGGTTTCGGAATTCTCAGAACTGGATCGAAGCGTGCGTCAATGAGTTTTATCTTATGAATGTTTAATCCAATGCGGAAAAGCTAATTCATGTCATCGGGTGGGGGTGAGCGCGAAAATTGACAAAAATAATCATGCGTCAATTTAGAGCTGAAGGGAATATGTAAGTGGCATTAGGATGTTCAGAAGAGGAATCTGTCATCGAAGATATGGGAGCGAAGGTTAAGTGAATGCACGAAAATATGGGAGTAAATGATTCTGCTTTTATTTCTGCTTTAAAAGTGTAGTATTAGTATAATTAGTTGCAATAAATGTAATAAAAGCGAATATCTGTCTATTTGTAACGCTTTCTGACAAATTTGGTGACCTTGGCCATATATTTTGCACAATATTGCCAACGTTACGACTTTTGGAGAACGATCATCCAAAGACAGACAATTAAATTAAATTTTTAAGAAAAGCTGTTCGCAAGACAAGTACTTTTTTCTAGTGGGATCTAGGAAGGCATAAAGTAAGTGCATTTTGTTAGGGGATCGTACAGTAATTATGTTTTGTTAAGTCGTCATACAGTAATTACTAAGATTGTAACGCCTATAACTGCCGGCGGGCGGATATACATAACTTTACGCATTCTTCCTTCATAATATGGGTTTAACATTTAATATATACAAAAAAAAGCCAGTATCTCTATCAGGGCACGACAGCCCAATGGTTAACGCGCGGAAGTTGCACTCGGACGGCCCGGGTTCGATTCCCGCCTCTTCCCAAACTGTCGTCGTGTTCACGCGGAATACGATCAAGTTAAACATGTGGGTCTGAGAGGTTTGTGGTAGGGGAAGGAGTGTACCGTCCCTGTGGATGCCGCTTCCACTGGGTTCTAGTCTAAATTGGGTGGCACTTCCCGACCGTCCAAACAGATACCTTACACCTTCGACTAGGTCGGACGGTCTGGGTCGAAAGTACTCTATCTGTCTGTTTTTTGGTTTTGTTTTTTGGTTTTTACCGAGGCTACCCAGCTCACCGCAAAATGTGGAACAACGAAAACAGCCGTCCACTATCTAAATTTTTGTCTGACGAGTTTGACAATGAATTAAAATTCATTGTCAAATTTGACAAAATATCGCCAACTTGGTGGATTTAGGGAAATGTCGCCAAATTAAAATTAATTTTCATTTTCTATCATTGAAATATTTTTATCATTGATATATGTAACTATTTATAATTTATTTTGAAAAGTAAAATGTATTGAAATATCACTTGTAAATTTTGAAATTCAAAGGATTAGCTCCTTTGAACACTAAGTGTTGAAACACTAAGTGTTTCGTAGAAGTTCACAAATTTGAAAAGTTTTCTACGGCGGTAAAAGTTTAGGAACCACGGTCTTAAACAAATAACATGAAAGAATGCCATTAGATCCTGAACTCGTTCACCTTTGACTCAAGAGAATCGACTGAAAAATTCCAAAATCCTTATTGCTAAGCCAATTTGAATTATATTCATCTTTATTCTTTTATTCACCAAATATAGAATAACTCTTGTCCCCGGATTACTAAAAGGATAAACACCCGTAAAAACTCCTTACGCGGAAGAACTGAAACGTAAATTTTTAAATTAAACAGAATTTTCGCCATCGCATTAATGCAAATATCGGGAAAGAACCCGGTCGTCTTCGGTCCAATGAAGATTGAACGGGAGGAAAAAAAAAAGAGTACCATATCATTTCAAAATTCATCTCAACTTACCTCGTTTGTCATGTTTCAAATAGTTAGCAGAGCGTAAAATTTCAGAAAGGAAAATGTCGCTTTCTCTTCTTAACCGTGACTAAGTTTGTTTATCCTTCGCTGTAAGAATAACGGCATAATCACAAAATTCTTCCTTTCAAAATGGAAGAAAAGAATTAATGAACGGAATTCTCCTTATTTGTTCTATCGATTTGAGAGTGCTTTAATTTAAACGCTTTTATATAGACCAAACAAAGATATCGAAATACTGTGTATATGCCTTTCCGCCTGGGGACGGTGTTTGTATTGGGAAAATATTCCATCGCTTCGACCAATTGTCAATATTTGCAGGAAGAAGAAATTTTCTCCTCGCCAACATAGTTTTATGAGCGTGTTAAAGGGGTTAAAAGGGTTGTCTATCCAATTAATATTCAGTTTACTCTCGATCGCATTTAATTAGTTTTTTGGCGTAAGAGGGAGGGTGTAAGAGGGACGCCTGTTGAAGGGAAAAGGGTTACATGAGTGTTTGGCATTGCATATCATGGGCACAGTCCGGTGGAACGGCACTCTTCGTGAGCTTAACTCCCACACATTAGGCCACACGTAGGGGGATAGACACCACTCCGTGGATAGGGCCCGGGCTTCAAAGTGTGACCAGGCCTCAATACATATTTTCTGATGAAGAAGACATAAATTCATAAAAGACATAAAAGGAGAAGACATAAAAGGAATTCATTTCATAAAAGGAAAAGACATGAGTTCATAAAAAGGGAAAATCTAATATAAAAGGATGCCAGTGATACACATTTGTGAGGGCCCACAATTTTTATGTTCGGCCCTGCTCCCATACCTCACACCCAAAAAATATCTGAAATATGTCTCCACTAGGTTTTCTCATGCATTTATATTCCACCGTGTTTGTTTCTACTTTATCGCAAGCAATATCAAAATGGGGAAAAAAATATTTCTTTTAAGATTTCGTACCTAAGTTATTATTTTAAATATATCGTAAGTATTTAAAATAAAAATTTTATTTTTCAAATTGACAAAAGCTTAATGACACTTATGGATGCATCTGGCTTATTTGTGTTAATATAAACTATTTTTATACCATTAATCGATGAATTTCCATAAGCATTTGATAAATCCGTAGAATTTTGATACCATTAATCCCGCTCAAATTATAAATTTCCTCCATATACAACCTTCCCTATGGCAATAAATGTACGCAAACCCAATGCGTGGGTGTTAAAAACAGTAAGAAAAGCGGACTATTTTATGTTGTAAAGAAATCTATTAAACAACACGTTCCTCTTGAACTATGGTTTGCAGCAAAAATCGATACAAAAACCATAGCAGGCATATCGATATATGCCTAGAAACATTACTCTTTCCAAAACTTGCAATACATTTACGCAGACATTGCTCGGTTGGATTGACATGCAAATGTTTGCTGCTTTGTATCTTGCGCAGTTGAAAATATGCAAAAAATGGACAGTATAAAATCTGGTGAAGACTCTTCGTTCTTCTAACCTCAAAATAATGACAATACAGAAATTAGGACTGCATACACACCAGAAGATCCTCCAGAAAAAACGAAATCGATCAGCTATGCCGAAGATTGCTCGGAATTTATGCTTGAGTGAGTCTACTGCCCACAGATACTACTCCAAGGAAATTGGTCCCATCGCACCTGAATGCAGCAATGATAGGTAAACCGCCAACGACTTCTGCCAGGGATGATCGAATTTTACGTTGGATTATCACAAAATAACAACCTGGTGAGTTTGGGGAAGCTTCAAAACTTTGGAACGAACGCAAACCGATCTGTATCTCGAGGACCTGATCGCAGCAGGCTACATGACATGGGCTACAATTGATACAAGCGTAAGCGAAATCCCATGTTGGCACCATTTTAGTGAAAAAAAAGTGGTTTTCATCGATCGTTGAAGGAGGAAGAGTAAGTTCTCTATTTATGGTCGAGTCGCCCTTCACAGTCCGATACGGAAATACCGAACAGAGAGTCATCCATTGTTCAAATGAATAAGTCGTCAAAACTTTGTGAAGCAAAAAGTCAAGTTCCCAAGTCCTGTGCCAGCCATAGCTATAGAATACTCTTCTATATCTATGTTCACGTCGCCCTTCCCGGTCCTATACGGAAATATCAGAAAGAGAGTCATCCATCGGTCGAATGAAGGAGTAGCCCAAACTGTGTGAAGCAAAAAGTCAAGTTCGCAGGCAAAGTAAAATATAGGGATGTTTTGTGTGTTCTGACATTAATGATTTGGTGCCAATCCACAACGCTGCTAGGCAGTTTCGCAACAGAATTTCCTGCATCCGGAGGCCTCTTTCTTCCGCAGGGAGATTCGATCTTCCATCGAGATCTCATGCCGTATACTGCACGCTCCACCAATGCTGAGTCCAAAAATTAGGTCCAAATCTTAGACTGCGTCCCAAATTCATCTGATCTTTATCCAATCGAGGACCTAAAGTATGTACTTGAGAAAGAGGTCAGAAAACGCAATCCCAGGCAGAAGATCGACTGAAGACGATTGTTCAAGTAGCATGGACCAACATGCCACAAGACCTTTTCCATACCTAGGACATAGTCATGCTTAGGTGAGTTGCCGACATGCAAGGAGGACTCATGAACGGGTGATTATACGCGAGAGTTGGAGCGTAAAAATTTTTTGGAGAAGTAAAACTTCCAGGCATATATTGAGATGCTTGTTATGGTCTTTGTACAGATTTTAGTTGTAACCAACGCATCATGTAGTACTTTGTCTATTAAACAAATTTGTATTCAAATTTATGCTAAACTAAAATGCTCCTATTCCCTCATATGATGAAAATGCAAAAATTATAAACGTTATATTGAACACTAAAGGTGAAGTGGTGATGGAGCATAGTTCGATACCTACTTTTACTCTGATTTAGAGTCCGAAACTTATTTCATTGGCTACTGTAACCCCTCTGGTACATACCCCGTCCAATCCAATCTATCAGAAGGTGTCGAAAGCCCAGACCGTCCGACTCGTCCTGGGACATGAGCAGCAATTTGGACGGACGGCTACCAGAAGGTGTAAAGTAGCTCTTTGTACACCCGATACAGTGCCACCAAATTTAGATCAAAACCAAATGGTGTGATTACCACAGAGGCCATACTATCCTTCCCCTAACCCAACCCCTCGCTACTGCACCCCTGTAAAAATTGAACAACTGTAAATTGTGCCAATTTCTCAAATATTTTGGTCAAATTTTACAAGAGCTACTGTACTTTTATGAAACGTGACCACCAAAATATTTAGGTAATTGAAACGATTTAAAACAGCCTAAATTTATAGTTTACTAAAAATGTACCAGACATTGCCCAGAGTTTAAAATGCAAACCTCTGATTAAAATTATACCAGAACATATGGCGAATTCTCGAAAACCCAACAACGCTTTTACTATACGTCTAAATACATCCGCTTTCAACAAATAATAAATAACTTGCTGCGCTGGCATGATACGTCTTAAATAAGCGTACAATCCGGATGCACTACCTTCGTTTCTAAATTATTGGTAAACTTATATATATTTACATTACTATCAATACAGTAAATTCTTACATCCTTAACATTCACGCAAAAATATTAACATTTACTTATCAGGTAACGTTACTGATGCAACACTGAAATTGTTCGAGCCGAAATTTCATCCAAAACGGCGTTCGAAAAATGTTATTATCTCATTACCCACTCGATGAATACGTCACTGCTTCCCCTAACAACAGATACAGGTTGTAACGTCCATTGCAACGCCCAATGCATTGCAATCGGCGAATCGCCAGCGAAGTCCAATACATCGACTTATATGCTTTTAAAAGTTCACATAAAATAAAAAATAGAGTAATTAAAAAAATTATTAGAATGCGAAGATATACACCTATATTTTTGCCGAAGTACAAAATTGTGTTAATCTTCCATTTTCGGATACGACAACATAAAAATCGGATAACCTAAAACATGCATATTTCAATCCGTGTTCATGCGGAGTACGATCACGTTAAATATGTGAATCCGTAAGTCCTTCCGAGAGGTTGGTGGTAGGGGAAGGAGTGTACGGTCCCTGTGGATGCCTCCCCCACTGGGTTCCGGTCTAAATTGGGTGGCACTTCCCGGCCGTCAAAACCTTACACCTTTCTGGTAGGTCGGACGGTCCGGGTCTCAACAACAACAACGCATATTTCAATGTATTTAAAAATAAATAAATGAATTCAGAAGGAATTGCCCGATTAATCTGATTTAAAAACATTCTTTGCTCTTTCTGATGATGTCAAAATGGAAATTCTGGAATAATATTTCCGATCGAGAAAGGACTGATTCGTGCGAAAATCGCTGAAAATCGTACTTCAACATAAAATAAGTAAACAACTAATTCGAATTTAAAAAAAAAAACTAAAAAAACTCGATGAGGTCCGTTGTATTAAGAGTTGAGATAACTCTATACCGAATTTCGCCTCTGCCCAAAGCTTGCATTTTCCGCTACAGACGCCATACTCATACGGACTGAAAGAAACACATATTATTTTATTATTTATTTATTTGCGTATATGATTACACGACAGATGAAGAATCTAGGTAGGTAACTCTCACGGTCAAAAACATGACACACTCGGTTTGAAAATAACAAGCGTTCACAAATTGTAAATTATTTAACCTTGGACAAACATACTTTTTACTTTCCTTATATACATAATGTATAAGGAAAGTATTGTGGCGGGGTCGAAATTCGAATTCGAGTTTTCGACGGGAGAGCACGTTTCAAGCATCCCTGATCACGAATCAAACATTTTTGAAGTGATGTCTGTGTGTGTGTGTGTCTGTCAGTGAGCCTGTGGAGACAATAACTGAGGAGCGAATGGACCGATTCGAACCAAATTTGGTACAAAAATCACAATTCGTATTCGTAAACACTGGAAGCCTATTGTTTCTATACGCAATCGAATGTTCAGAACCCCTCTAAATTTTCGAATGAAATTTTGAAAAAATCGTCAAAAAATCAAAACCACTAATAAAGTTACGCAAATAGACATTTCTTATGTAATTTTTCATTAGAAAACGATTGACATAAATTTTAGAACGCTAACATGAACCGTTCTTGAGATATTGTACATTTTTCAAAAAAATTATCAAAAAGTCATATAAAATATAAAAAAAATATTTCCTATTGAGAAACATGTTCACTTTTCATGTGTAATACCATGCGATAAATTGGGTAACATCATTCTCGTAGATCTAGCTCGTTCCATTTATGAAAAAAGATACTTTGAGTAATACTTTTGTATTTGAACGCCAATAGTCATTTATCTGCTGTAAGAATAACTTATTTCTTAGTGCATAACGCTTGGCAAGATTTTAGCGACGAATTTGGTGGAATGTCGCCAGCTTGGCGACTTTTTGAAATTTGCCAAATTAACGAAAATCTCGCCAAATGGATAAAAATGACGCTAAATCAATGAAAATGACGACTAATTGTCGAAAATTCAATATTTTGGAAAGAATATTAGCATCTACTATAAGAAAAACCTATTTTTTTTACTGTA
This sequence comes from Amaurobius ferox, assembly GCA_951213105.1. Lineage (NCBI taxonomy): Eukaryota > Metazoa > Arthropoda > Arachnida > Araneae > Amaurobiidae > Amaurobius > Amaurobius ferox. The sequence goes on along the minus strand of OX578143.1, from coordinate 98,326,350 downwards.
ACAGTAGTAAATTCATTACATTATATAAGGAAAGTTATGTGTTGCCCACATCAGATTTTTTAAATTGAGAAAATGGCATGTTAAAAACATCTAGTTTCTGGAATGCAAATTAAGGGAACGGTGGACGTTGAAATGAACAAAAATCGACTAAAAAAAAGTTTTAATATATAAAATTATTTTACACATTTAACATTTGCTTACGGGTGGCAGCAGGTGCAATGTTTCTGTCGATGATTTCCATGGACGCCAATGCCTGCAAAGGGGAATCGAACTGTTTGGGATAGGGTATGTGAAATACCTGTCTTTTTGGGAGGTTTTTCGTTTGGGATGGACGCTGTCCCACCAGTAAGCAAAAGGTTGAATGCATTTTTTTCGAAACGGAATTATCAAAGGTTTTACATTTTTAAAATGCTCCATGCGTCTTAATTTTTATCTGAGATGCATGAAATTTGGCTGGAAAACACTCGTACTTTTTAATGAAACTGGGTATGCATTTTATAATTGGACTTTATTAAGGTAATTAAAAGTGAATAAGAATCTAATTAATGATGAAAATTAAGTTTTAATGCAAAAAAATATGTTTAAAAAATTAACTTTCTAAGGGATTTAAAAATAAATACCCAAATTTGTTTATAATGTGTTTTTGAGTGTCCATAATGTAAAATTAATCAAAAATGTGAACAAATGGCACGCAAGGAGCACTTTCAAATTTTTGTTAAAAAAATTAAATTTAAAAAAAAATACAAAATTATAACAAAATTGAAAAAAAAATTTAATGGTATTGTATATAGTAATGTTAAGAGGAATATTTATACAAAATTTCACGTTTCTAAGTCAATAAATAAATAAAAAAAATTTCAACGTCCACCGTCCCCTTAAAAGTCTTACAGAACTTAGCACTGCAATTTGAGTTGCAGTGCATTATATCTAGTTATAGGAATATAAAACAAATCATTATCTCATTTTTACTTTAAAATAGATGGCTGATAACAGATCACTGCAATCAACACCATTATTTAAAAGTTTAGAATAAAAAAATCATCTAAGAAATATTTCTTTTGGTTTCGAAAGAGCAAATATTAAACAAGTTTCTCAAAGTAATGCACGAGACATAAAGGAAAATAACCGAATTTTTTTAAATAGATTTAATGAAGAAACCTATTTTGAATCTTTTCAACCACATATTTAGCATTATAATAGTTAGAATCCCAAATTATCGACCATGCTCGAGAACAGGTCTAACTAATGAATTGAAAAGCATAATAATGGATTTAATATCTGTAATATATCTAATTTTGCGACAAATGATACCAAGATTTTTATAGCTCTCTTAGTAATAGTAGAAATATGATCCTTAAAATTAAAACTAGAAAAAAAATTAATCCTTAAGTCCTTACCTTTATAAACCCGTAAAACCATATCTCCATCGATACAATAATTGAAAGCAAAAGTATCCCTGAGATGAGTTGTAAATAAACTTGCTTCCCCAACCGGGAATCGAACCCTGGATCTCCGAACTGGCCAGCCGGCGCTCTAGCTTTGAACTGTTGAGACGAAATTACAAGTTCTCATCGTCGAAGTGGGCTGCGCAGAAAAAAAGGTAATTATGCAACATATAGAAATATTTAAGTATAAACAATTTCTAAGGAATCAATCATGGAGCGTATTCAGATCATACTGTAAACACAGATAATCATAAATAGAATTGATTTGTCAATGCAGTTTAAAATCACTACCGAACAGCACACACTTTGAAAAATCTAAAATCATAGCTAAATTATTGACAAATAGAATAAGAAAGATCAATCATGCATAAAGCATTGATTATGAAACACTTTCCAACTGCAATGGAATTTTATTTAAACATCTCTAAAATGCGATACATTCAGTGGTAATATTTTTAAAATTATCACAATACTACAATAGTTTATTATATTTGAAAACTTAAAACTTCATCGAAAAAAATGAATTTTATCCAGATGACGTCATTGAAACATAAATCGCCTGGCTCTCTATGTAAAACCAGTAAATATTTCATTCGTACACTTTTATTCCATTCCTTTCATTCATCACAATGCTACAGTAATTTATTTTACTTTAAAACTTAAAACCATGGAGTAAAAGTAATTTAACTCTATGACTAAAACTTCATCGAAATGTCTGCTATAAAATCGTCTGCTTTTCTATGTGAAATCAATGAATGTTTCATTTATATCAGCTATATTGCAGACTCCAGAGCTAAATAATTTTGTGTTAAAGAAATTCATCAGTTCTTATATAACTCATCTTACAGCTTAATGTGTTTACATTCTCCATAAATGAAAATTAGGCTTCGTTGTAGAAATAATCAAAATTTTATGATCATTTAAACTCAAAAATATTGTAATTGCGTTAGCACAAAATATAGATGCACAGAAAATACTCAAAAATAAAGGGGTTTTAGAACGGATGCAACACTAAATATAAATTTAAATTTACACGATTTTTACACTAGGAAAAAAGATGGATGCCATATTTTATTTTGAAGTGGGTTACGTGATCTCTTCATATAATATGAGTGTAATTATTATTTTAATTATTATTTAAGAAAAACTACTGAATATATTTGGTTGAAATTTTTTTTTCATACTTTTTATGGGATAATTTGAATATTTCCTAAAACTTTCGAAGCAATTTGTGAATTTTAAATTCGCTTAAAAAATGTTTGGAAAATTAGGTCCCATAGGGTTCGATGTATTTCATGTTTTCAATCCGAGTTCAATCCAAAACTAATTGGCTGATATTATTCATTTATATTCCAATATGTCCCACAGACCGTCTGAACAAGGTACTGAAATTTCATTTCGATAAAGTCATTTTTACGGCAGTTATCGTGCGAACGGACGGACAGATAGACAGAATATACAAAGTCATAAACACTTTTCAACTATATTGCAAAGTGTTAATAAAAATAGTCTCAATATTGATCTCTAGGGAACCAGGAAACATAGGATAGAGAGTCACCATAAATTACATAAAGCAGCCCCTCATGAAGACAACTGAAAATCCACTCAATGTAATACAATGTAATGTCAAAATACACAGAGAAACCAATATCATTTAATTTATACAACAAAAGACCAAAATCAATGCTATCGAAATCCTTGGAGAAATCAGTATAAACTACATTAAGTTCAGCACTTTCATAGAAAGTAGAATAAATATATCATGACTTGCATAACAGATTTATAGATTTGTTACAGTACAATGTCGTGGCATAAAACCATATTAAAAAGGCAATAAATAATTTTTAATTTGCTCAAAAATTTTGATATGCATAATAATTTTGATATGCATAATACTAATTTTTGAGAAGGGTAACAAAATAGCAATAGGTCTGTAGTTCTTAATGTCGCACTTTTTAAAAGTTTTAAGAACAGAAATAATTTTAGATTTGATTCCAAATCTCAGGAAAGCATTATATTAAAAGTGTTTGATAATTTAGTATTATATTGAAAGTATTAGATTTAATCAGGAAAATATTTAATAAGTATTAAAAATAATTCAGCATAAACCTTTATAATGTAAGAAGGCACCAAGCCAATACTCAAAGATTTAGATCCTTTAATCCTCAATATAGCACTGCCAACATCCTCATAAATACTATCCGCTGAAACTAGATCGAATACACTGTTGGTAATATCAACAGAAGAATTTAATTTATTATCATAGGCTGAACTGGGTTGAAAAGCCGATTTAAAGTAAATAGCAAAGGCATCAGCAATTTCTTTACTGTTATTCAACTTAGCAATGCCAGTACTAATTGCACTAAGATTTTCTCGCCTCTCTTCTTTCCATTACAAAAAGACCAAAACCTCTTAGGATCAGCAGTATATCCTCTTCAACTGAACGTATGTAAGTCAAGTAGTCATTTTTAACACTTCCCAATATAGTTGAAAAGTGTTTATGAGTTTGTTCAATCTGTTTGTCTGTTCGTTCGCACGATAACTGCCGTAAAAATAACTTTATCAAAATGAAATTTTAGTAAGTTGTTGAAATGGTCTGTGGAACATATGGGAATGTAAATGAATAATAACACCCAATTAGTTTTGGATTAAACCCGGGTTGAAAAAGTGAAATAAATTGAACCCCATGGGACCTAATTTTTCAAACAATTTTTAAGCAAAGTTAAAATTCACAAATTACTTCGAAAATTTTAGAAAATATTCAAATTATCATATAAAATATATAAAAACAATTTCAGCAAAATATGTTCGGTAATTTTTAAAATAAAAATTAAAATAATAATTACACCCATATTATATGAAGAGATCACGTGGCCCATTTCAAAATAAAATATGGCATCCATCTTTTTTTCCTAATGTAAAAATCGTGTAAATTTAAATTTATATTTAGTGTTGCATCCGTCCTAAAACCGCTTTATTTTTTAGTATTTTCCGTGCATCTATATATTGTGCCAACGCAATTATAATATTTTTGAGTTTAAATGATCATCAAACTTTGATTATTTCTACAACGAAGCCTAATTTTAATGAATGCAGAATGTAAACAAGTGGTTGTAAGAAAAGTTGTATAAGAATTGCTGAATTTTTTTCACGCAAAATTATTTAGCTCTGGAGTCTGGAATAAAAGTGATATGACTGTTTTTTCATTGCTTTTACATTGAGAGCCAGACGAGTTATGTTTTGATGACGTCATTTGACTAAAGTTCATTTATTTTCGAGAAGTTTTAAGTTTTCAAATATAATAAATTACTGTAGTACTGTGATAATTTAAAATATATCAGCGCTGAATGTATCGCATTTTAAAGATGTTTAAATAAATTGCATTTCAGTTGGAAAGTGTTTAATAATCAATGTTTTATGTATGATTGATCTTTCTTATTTTATTTTATTCTTACTAGCACGTCTATAAGCTCTAAACTGATAATGATCACACATTGTATTATATCCTCTAACTTTCTTAAAATAACACTTCTTTAAACGTATGTATTAAAGACATAGTTTCAAGAGTATACCATGTAGGATATGTTTCCTTCTTGGAACATTTGATAGAAATACATTTAGAAAAACTCGTAATTAATTTTCTAAAATCAAATACAAGCACATTGCCCTCTTTAGTAATACGAACTGGCTTGGAATTTGAAATCACAACTTCCAGGTCTAGATGGTGCATATCTTCCTTAATTAATGGATCAAGTGAATGAATGATCCTAATTTCATCCCCCCCCCCCATATGTTAGATAGCACCAAATTTAAAAATTTGTAGTTAATATTTAAAACATCAACTAGTATAAATTATAGAAATAAAATTTAACGTTAAAATCTTAGTGCTAGTAAAAGCACTTTTGTTTGTATTGATGCAGTCAGTAGAGAGAATACAAAAACCACCGATAATTAGAATATCAGACAGATATAGAGATAATATGTAAGATTCAGAAAATCTGTATGAGATCGTTTTCAGCTTCAAATAAAATTAGACTAGCAAACAATATAATTAAGAATGATGATGATGAACGGATGTTCTACTGTTGTTGTTGTTGAGACCCAGACAGTCCGACCTACCAGAAAGGTGTAAGATAACCGGGATGTTCTACTGTATGTATTATCGTATTTTGAACAGATATTTAGAATCGATTTTAATGAGATATTTAGTAGAATATTTAATGAGAATATTTTATATTTAGTAGGATATTTAAGGGGATTGTTTTATAAAATTATCTGGAAAAGCCGAATACTTCTAAAAATAAACTAAAAGAATAAACTAAAAAATAAACTAAATAAACTAAATTTGAGGTGATGCTCCACAATCCAAAACGCTCCAGATGTAGACCGATTCCTCTCCGAATGAAAGATACTTCAAATTTGATACTAGAATAAATTGCTTGACGAAAATAAAATGAAAAAAATTGGAACTTTCCAATATTTTTATTTTTGGGGTGTTTTACATAAAAATGTTCAATTTATCAAGAAAATGTAAAGCACTCTCTTTAAGCGAGATTGAGACTTGAAATTTAGGTAATCGGGAAAGAATAAAAATAATTCCAATAATAATTACGAGTAATATAGTTTTCAGATATCTGCATTTAAGGGGATGCGGTACGCCCTAAAACGTTCGAATTGCACAGTAATCACACTACACATTTCCTATTAAGACACAAACTTGAAACTTGGTACAAAATGTTGACTTTGATAAAAACTGATCAAGCATTTCACATTTCTATCATTTTAGCACCAAAGCAATTAACTGCTGAATACTGGCAAATTAAATATGAACTATTGCTCGGACTTGCTAATTATGACATCATTAATTTTCAACCTGCATTACCGGCACACTAAACGTACCGACACTCAATATATACCTATTAGTACCGTAACCAGTCAAATGACCGGTTTTTAGATAAAGCTTTATTTTTTTCTGATTGAATGCAGATAATATTGATTTTAGAAAGGAAACATTAAACAAAGTAACTTTAAGGTAATAGCAGTCAGTTCCAAAAACTCGATTTGCTTCTTCTATTGTGCATGTCCTTATATGTTTCATAATACATGGTCAATTATCAACGAAAATACAGTCTTCACTTTACCCTTTATACTATTACGTTTAGCATATCCAGTTGGATCTGATAAAATATTGTGAAGTGCTGCTTTTTCAGATGTAGCACCTATTTACATTTCTTCCCAAATAGTGCCATCCATTGAAATATACTGCTCATTTTTCCATTCTCATCTTTAAACTTGAGAACAATCTCATTCTTTCCGTCCGCTACGTATTATATTCACAATATTCTCCTCTTCATCGTCGGTATCTGTAGGCTCACACTCAGTGTCTAATAGATCATTATCATTTTCAAATAATATATCTTCACTTTCAGAAAGTTCACCTTCATCGATTTCCGAAAACCCTTCGCCTATATTATTTATTTCTTCTAAGAACTTGGTGTGTCTTGAATGTTTCGACATTTTTTTTCAGGGTGAAGATTAGGAATGGAGTAAAGCTGTAAAAACAAAAGATAAACTAATTAGTAACACTTTTTACTTTTTGTCACCTTTTCTATGAACTTACTGCGCAACAGTTCTTGCAGAAATATGTAGGAAACTGATGACAATATGTGGAATGCGCATGTACAGCCGCGGAAAAAAAAAGCGCCCCACCCTCTGTTAATCGAGCATCGTTCATCGTAGAGAAAATTGAATGATACCATTCGATTAGGAATAACATCCTCTACAAATTAATGTACGTAAAATTTGCATAAGGGGGCCGTCTTCATAGCTAAACGCGCACAAACTTTGAAATTTCCAATGGCAACACCCAATTTTGACGTCACCCACAAGTTCTAGACCCCCGAATTAGTTCAAATTCAAATTTTCACGACGTTTCTATCTTTATAATCGAAGATATTCAATATTCCGGAATGTGCAATTTTGGGGGATCAGCTCCATATTGAAAAGCGCAATTTGAAGGGCAATGTTTCATTGATTGACCACAACACTGTTGTAAATTATTGAACTATCCTTTTAACATTCAGCATTATGGCTTACCTCACAGCCAAAGGGTCGCAGGTACGATTCCTGAGGGTGAACATTTTCATGGCTGGGTGTGGTGTTGTCTTGTGTGTGTGTGTATTACTAAGGCAGTGGGCCTGCAATGGGTAGGATTATGTGAGCCTCAAATTGGACACGATTATTAAGAATAAAAAGCCGTATTGGGTACGTTGCTAAAAACTAATGGGGTCAATAAAAGAAAGAAAAAATAAAGAAGAATAAAATGTTTATTTTCAAATGTTATTTTATAATGCTGTTTCAAAAACAATTTATGAGACTAACAAATATCTGCAGATCACGCTGCTAAACAACTACGTTGGAACTTGGTGACGAATTTAAAAGTATCAATCCGTCATTATCAATCACCGCTTGAAGTCTTGTTGGTGTGTAGTATCACATTTTATAATTTGTTATTGTTTTATATAAATACTTTTTATTATGAATTATCACATTTTGTGGGCGATTTCAACTCGCAGTAGCTCCGGAACTATTAATCGACAGTCCCATAAGTAGATCCCATTTATAACAATACAAGTTTTTACCCTTCAATACAGTAGCAGAATTACGTTGATTAGTTTGCATCTATACAACACTGTTTATACAAAGTTTTTGTTAAAATTGAGTAAAAATAAATCCCCGTTTTCTTAAATAAAGATTAACTTACAATTAATATAACTTTTTCAAATTAGTCATTTTTTTAAATAAATATACGACCCCTAAAATCATCGTGATGCTGAATATTTAAACATTTCAAAAGAACTAGTGGGAGGAAACACCTGGAATTTTATATAAACATATAAAAACTCTTTGTGAATCGATTTTTATCAAAACGTGTCCAGGTTTGTATTCATATTTTTTCGATTATTGATTTCATAATTAATATTTCATACAAATAATTTATTCTACAAAAATAAAAATCACGTAAATGTGTTTGGGTTGTTTAGTAGTAACGTCATACAAATAATCAGAGTGAGCAGATAATTATTACAGAAAATATGAATGGAAGTCTTGAAAACTAATTTAACATTAGAAGCTCAAAACTTTACATACTCACAACTCAGAAACGCTTCACCCAAATGACTTGAATTTTGGTATCACAGGTTGAATTTTGCTCTAGTTTCGAACTATGTTGTCAAACTTGGATGTTGCCATTTAAAATTTCAAAGTTTGTGCGAGTTTAGATACGAAGACGGCCCCTTATGTAAATTTTACGCGCATTAATTTGTAGAGCATGTTATTCCTAATCGAATGGTATCATTCAATTTTCTCTACGATGAAGGATGCTCGATTAACAGAGGGTGGGGCGTTTTTTTTTTTTTTTTTTTCCACGGCTGTACGTCCCATTTTCTGACCCGATAACTTTATAAGGCAATAAATTTTTCTCCCTGTCAAATGAATGGTCATGGTAGATAACAGTAGACTATGTATCTTTATCATATAAATACAAGAAGAAGAAATACATATTGAAAAATTGATTGTATACATTTAATAGTAAAAGTCATGAAGTCAAGTGAGAAAGAGCGATAACATTATATGCGAATTTTCTAACCAAAAGTTTACAACTGGTCATTTGACCGGTCATGATACGTTTAGTGTTAAAACGGTTTCTCTAATCAGATAGTTTATCGATTGGGAAGCGTGGAGTTGGGAACTTTTGCATTGTTGTGGTGCCTTTGGACAGCAGCGAAACGACTTTGGGCGCCTTTCTTTCCCTTTTATTAACTCAACATTCAGTCCAATCATTTTCGGATATTTTTTTAGAATGTGTCATCGGATATTTTTTTAGAATGTACATTAGTTTTGATATTTGATTTGAATTACCACGATGACAAGGTTTGTTTTTTGTTGTGAAACATCATAGGGCTGGGAGTAGAGTAAACTTGAAATGTGACTTGCATTAAGGCCCAGAATATAATAGAAGTGACATCATATTATTATGAATACGTAACAGAAAATCATTATTATAGCTTAGAGGTCTAGAACGCTTGACTTTAGTGACACATTCGATAAACAAGGCGATACATTTGGCAAAATGTCACAAACTTGGCGACTTTTAGCGAATTCCGGAAACTTTCCGAATTTTGTAGATTGGTTAAGTATGTCACGAGTTACGTGCTTTTCCCAAAACTTTCCACAGAGCATATAGTATACATTCTTCGGAAAAAAAATTATATAATTATTTTTTCAGTGGGGGGTATTTTCCACAAAAATAAGAGTTCTGAATTTGTATAGAGTACCTTGAGCAAAAAATGTTTCATCAAAAAATGCTGTACTGTGGAGTAACTAGTAAGAAAGCGATTTAATTATCTGAAAAATTCATGAAAATATATATAGAAAGAATATCGTAAAAAGTACTACCAAAATAAGCTAAAATTAGAAAATTGGAATTATGTTTTCTCTCAAGCCTCACTGGAAATTGAAACCAGACTTGACATGGTCTGCGCAATTTTATTTGCAATTGACCAAGAATTTAGGGGGGGGGGGGGGGTAATTCTTTTTTTTTGTTTTTGTTTGTTTGTTTGTTTATTTGTTTATTTGTCATTAATGCAGATATTTTCACATTTTTTTTTCTCTTTATTTAGAACAGTTACTGCATAACGCAACTTTTTCTATATGAACTTTTTTTGCTGAAAGAATAATATAAAAGTTTAAAGCCCTTATTCTTATGATAATACCACCCACAACAAAAAAAAGTATGAAATAATTTTGCATTAATTTTAAGAAACTTTCAAATTGGGAGTATATGTCAAAAATAAATTCTGAAGCTAAAAAAATGAGGTTAACTATGTTAAAACACTTCTGTATATTGAATCTTTCATAGGTTTTGAAATTTTTATGCTCCACCTTCAGGTCACAAAACTTTCAGGACCTCAAAAAATCATTCTATTCATCCTGTTTATTATTTTATTTTATTTTTTTTTTTAGCTCATGATAATGATCTGATCTTTATTTCCTACCAGCTGATAGGTTTCTTTTTTTTCCATTTAGACACCATTCAAACGAAAATCCATTTTAGATGGGTAGTCGAAGCTCAAGCCAACTTATTAGTCTCAGTAAAGGGCAATTTTGAAATCAGTCAACATTCTGCTGTTTGGGGAAATTCCTTCTCAGAGATCATCTCAACTTAAAACCTGACCAATCCTAGTGGCCAGTTCTGAAAACATTTCACAACTCTTACTCGGTGTTAGTAATAAACCCAAAGAAAAACGCTGACTTCTTCACTCAAAATCTCCCCCTTTTTTTTTAAACTTCTGGACGCGACGGCTACCTCCCCTTCCCATGGGGACACTTCTTCCAATTCCCCGGGGGTTCCAAATTGAATTTAATGTCAACAGAGTCCGAAGGCGACTGTTTACCGCGGGGGCACACGAGAGAATACTAATTGCGGGATCTTCAAACTGGCTTGGCACACGAGCTTCTTTTTCACTTCTAATCCCCCAAAACTAAAAGTACGGAATCTCTCTCTCTCTTCTAACACACACACACTGCCCCCACCCCCATCTTTTTCAAGTTTTAAGAGAAAGAGGGGGGAGGTAGGAAGGCTTCAAGTGAAAAGATGACTTTCTTGTGTTTATCGGCTTTTAGAGGAGTTTTAGTTTGTTATGTTTCTTGGGTCTTTTCTTTTCTTCGCCGCTGTGTTTGGAATTCGAGGGCTGGAGGAATTTTTATAACTTTTCTTCTTCCTTTTGTTTGACCGTCGGTAAGGAATGGGCGATGCGCAATTGTGGGGCCTTCGGGGGTCGAATTCTCTACACGTAAGTTATTTTCGGAGAAATTCGTTCCGTATTAAACCGCGTGGGTCAGCGAACACGTCTTCTACAATTAGGGAAGTGGAAACTTTGGAGAGAGAGACAGGAGAGATATAAGTACACACGATGAAGGGACCCTGAACGAATTCGGAATTGAACAGAGAAATATAATGAAACACTAATAGAACGGGGGTTGGATATCGAGAAAATACCTTCAGCATATCGTGATGCGGTCCTTAATTGCTCAATTTTTCTATGAACGCTTTCAAACTTTTCAGTGACTTATTTATTTTGGGGGAACTAGTGCGTGTGTTCAATGACTGCACTGCATTTACTAAAATAATTTTTCTTTGAAGCAGAACTTTAGTGCTGTAAGCCATAATCGAAAGTGTCTATTGAAGCAATTATAATAAAAGGCGCTGCTTTAGACAAAATTCAGAAGATGTACTATTACATAATTTATACTTTTTCAAAATAATATATATATATATATATATATATATATATATATATATATATATATATATATATATATGTGTGTGTGTGTGTGTATATATATATATATATATATATATATATATATATATATTTGAAATGTAATAATAAGAATTATGTAAAAATAAAAAAAAATATATATATACAGGGTGTCCCAAAAAAACTAACCTCGGCTGTTATTTTTTAAATATTGATCTCACACATATATAATAAATTACAAAGTTCCGTAAAAAAAGGTACAGCATTTTATGAAATCGATAAAAATTTTCAAGGGATTAAATTTAAAGAAATACAAAATTTAAATTTTTATACGGTACCCGTACAAAAACATTTCAAATGAGTAAAATGTGCCCCATACACTAATAAGGTGATGTACAAAATTTCAGCATGTTATCATAAAAAGTCCCAAAGATATTTTTAAACAAAGTTAATGAGGGATTAATCACAAATTAAAATGTAAATGTTTACAACAAGAGTGCAAATGACATAACGCAGTAATGCATCATAGGCAAATAATATCTACTTATCTTTAATGGATCTTTAGGATGGATGGAAAACATTTTGAACAAGCTTTGTAATCTTTGTGTAAAGTTATTATTTCTACACAGTGTAGATATTTTTTATCAATAAATAGCAAAATTATTATTTATTTATGTAATCATTGTTTTCTTTCATAATTTGTGTATGACCCTTAAAATGCGATCTGCCGACATGATTTTTCCCATCTGAGAACCCATGTCGTTGCATTGAAAAGTGGTTTAAGTCAGCATTTTTGTCTTTTCATATCTCTGGGACTTTTTATGATAAAATGCTGAAATTTTGCAAATCACCTCATTAGCGTATGAGGCACATTTTACTCATTGGAAATGTTTTTGTACGGGAACCGGATACAAATTTAAATTTTGTATTTCTTAAAATTTAATTTCCTTGAAAATTTTAATCGATTTCATAAAATTCTGTACCTTTTTTTACTCAACTTTCTAATTTATTATATATGTCTAAAATCAATATTTAAGGAATAAAAGCCGAGGTCAATGTTTCTGGGAAACCCTGTATATATATATGTATATATATACACAAAAGTTATAAAATTAAAAAACCCTATACCATACCAAATGTTAACGAATCATAAGGCGCATTGAGCATAACGAATCATAAGGCGCAAGAGAGATGGATTCAATTTCAAGATTACTAGTGTAATACCATGGAGCTCAAATTTACACAAAAACGTATTTCGTGATATTATTGTGAATCTTCTCACAAGAAGCTATAAATAGAATAGTAGTATTGAGGATCGGGATAAATGCATTGGGAAATATGTGAAAGAAGCAATAGAACAGTGGTATCCACAGAAGTTCTTAACCGATGTTATTACTGTCTTTTCGGAATAACTGTAACCGAATGTTGCATGCGTTTTGGATACAAATCATAGTAGAGGATATAAAGTGAGTGGCGGAAGAAAGGTTGAGAGCTAAATGCAGACTATTTGTGGAGTGCTATGGCGATACATATGAGATCAAGGAATTTGTATTTTTAGGGTAGGTATCCTTATGGATATCATCGAAGAGAGTAAATAATACATGGGAATGAAGGTTTTTGTGGTAATGGAGTTGGTGTTGGTATTTGTGTCTGATTGTTTGAATCGGGTTTATGCCTTTTTCCACTTTCGTATTGTTTTGTATTGTACTGTTTTGTAGTGTATATCTTCAGGTATATATCTTTCTCAAATTGGTACCGGCCTCCGGGAGTGTTTGCCGCGGCTCTAAGCATGGTTTTACCGGGGAGTGGGGGTCGCAACCCCCCCAAGGCCACTTTGTGGTACTCGATTTGTTCATTTCTCTTTGATCTATTTGGAAATTTCTATATATATATTTGGATAACTCAATTTTGAGAATTCACCCATTCTTATCACCTAACTTACCACTTGGCCTGAGTCTAATACCGTTTACTATTTTCGAATGACTATTTTCCACTTGTCCTGAGTCCTATACTGATTGCTATTTTTGAAAGTCTCCATACATATTATGTATCGTTCAAATGTATTCATTCCGGTGCCCACTCGCATTGATGTAGTGAGGTGAAATGCTCAGTCGCTTGTTGAACTTACACGTGGTAACAATGCTTGTGAGTTCATATTTCTGTTCGAGGAGGAATTATTTTTCTGATTTGTAATTCAATTGATATATTTTTCTCCTTCCACTAGCCAGTAGACAGTTCCAATGGTGTCTATAGTTACATACTATCGCCTTTGTCAGAAACTGGCTATTCTATCGGTTTTAATTCGAATTGTATGGCTGTCCTGATGAGAATGCAATTTCGAACTAACCACCATTTTTTGTGTAGTTTCAATTGATTGTTCTCTATGTCTTCATCTTTTATCTTGAGCTTATTATTATTGCCTTTTCTCATTTTTGCCGTGTTTTCTTTTTTATTTTTATTTATATTTTTATACTTTTAATTGTGAATTTTGTATCCTAATATTCTTCTCATCCCCCTTTCCATTGTAGTGATATGTTACCTTCTATCTTTATCCTTAGTCTTGGTCTATAGTTACTCATTTGTAACAGATATGCTAGAGATGGGTTTTATTGTACATACAGTAGTTTATGCATAATTTTCGATTAAAATCTTTCAATTTTTATTTATATATATATATATATATATATATATATATATATATATATATATATAAACACTGCTCATAACTGAAATCGCAACACCATGAAGAAATTGATGTATCTTTGTGAAATTTGCAGAACATAATTGTAACATGGAGATATGCAAATGATCAAAAAATCATACCTGGAGAATGAAAGCGTGGAACTTTATTGACATTAGATCAATATGGAATAGGCCCACCGCAAGAGGCTATGCAGGATTGAATACGACGAGACATGCCGTCAATAAGATGGTCAGTGATGTGCTGAAAAATGGCATTCCACACAGCATGCACTTGGGCTTGTAACTGAACATGGTTTGCTGGAATTGAGAGTTCTCTTAATCGGAGACCCATGATGTCCCAGATATGCTCAATTGGCGACAAACTCAGAGAATATGCTGGCCAAGGCAGGATATCAAAACCTTGCGAATACATAATAAATATTCATAGTTACCCGTGCAGTATATGCCTCCATTATTTTATTCCTATATTTTCATATTTATTAATGATTTAATATGTTTAGTCTTATGTGCAATGCAGTATCTCATAGGATTCAATTGTTGACCTATTAGTTTAACTATATATATATATATATATATATATATATATATATATATATATATATATATATATATATATATATATAATTGAAGATTTTTATGATTACTTGTAATATATATATACCCGAGAAATACCAAAGAAAATTGCTTGTAAATATAATATATATATATATATATATATATATATATATATATTTATTGCTGTTTGTGATGTTAATATATCATGATTACTTGAATTGATTATTTTTATTATTACATTTTTCTAATATATATATATATGTGTGTGTGTGTGTGTGTCCATAAGTAACCGTTCTAAAACTAAGAGTTGATTTATGGAATTTAGGAACCAAAGTAACGTATAGAAATTTATGAAATTTACAATTAATATTTAATTGTGTTTATAATTTTAGCATTTTAGTTTTGAGTTTGATAGACTGATTATTAATGGGTTTAATAATATGATTATTTTTTAAATAAGTCTGTAGGGGAGAAACATAATATTTTTTACAACTAATGGCATAATTATTAGATGCTTTATCTACATAAAGCATGACAAATGTTGTAGTTCTTTAATAGCAGAAAGGAGTTTTATATATTTATATATATATATATATACAAAATAATAATATATACCATCTTGTACGATTAAAGAGTATTACAAGTAAAATAAAAGCATGAAATCAAATTGGTTTATCGGAAATCTACACAAATTCGAAAGAAATACTCTTATATAATTTATAATTTTTTTTATAAAATTTATACTTTTTTAAAATAAAAATTACATCGTATTGCGTATACATAATGAATATTTATAAACACATGTATTTTATCCTAATAACACCGATACAAAATGCCTATAAAACATACATAATCGATATACTTGACAATAAAGTAATATTGTGAATAATTAGTTTAAAATTTATTTAACTAAATTCTATCACCTTCAAAAATTTAATTTTTTTAGTCAACAAACTTAAAATTGAATTAATCCATAAAAAAACATTCAATTCATAAATGAAAATAATTTTTAAATATCACTAAAATAATAGTATTTTATAGTAGTTTAAAAAAATAATTTGAATCCTTGAACACCCTCTGGATAGTTAGCTCATTACTGCACACTGAAAGCTAGAGATAATCATTGGAGAAGCTAGAGCCAATCATTGAAACTATAGTCGTTGAAAAAGTTTATCTTTAATGATTACCTTGGGTTTCAGATAAAATAAAAGAAAAACACAAAATCAAGATGGAATTAACCGAAAAACATTTCTAAAAATCCAACACCCTGTTAGATTTTGAATTTATATGTTTTTATGATTAAAATTCGAAATCGTTATATTTCGTTTTTCTTTCGAAGGATGAAACAATCGCAGAAGCGGAAATCTTCAACTTTCCAGCTGATAGAGTATCCAAGCAGTAAAAGCAGTTTTAAAGGAAAGGCGGAAGAAAAAGGCGTTAATGTTAGATTGCTATCTTATGAAGGGAGTTAAGAACTGTAAATTGATTTTGCATTTTCATCTACACGTTCAGAATATTAAAGTAATAATTCTTCATCTGAATCAAGAATATAAAATTAATAATTTTGCCAAAGCGACATATCAGATATAATATAAATTAAACTTAATTTTTAGTATTTTCATTTATCGCGACCAAATATCCCCAAAATCGCTAAGTTATCGATATTGCGCCAAATTTATTGCCAAGCAAATTTTCCTTGATTAATAATTAATTATTTGTCAATGTTCTTAATCACAACAATGATCTTGATATAGGTTCTTAAGTAAATAACTCTTCTAATAATTTAAAAAGTGCACCTTTCGTTCAGGGGTTGTCGAGATATTAATAAAAAACGCTTCCATAGAAATAGAAAAATGCAAGCGATTATTTTCTGAAACTTTATTTGAAGAAAATGATATCGTGTTGCTCAGAAACGGAATTCAATTAAATATGTTCATCCGTAGAAGATTTTCGTTCAGTCTATCCAATTTAAATAATAATAATATAGTAGATAGTAGAGAAAGTATTATAGTAAAGATACAGTAATATAGTAGAGAAAGTATTGCTTTCATGAACATTTTAAAATTCAAAATTTCGATGCCAATATATTTTTAAGACCTCCTGAATACGTTTTGGCTATTTTTGGAGTGGTGTCCGTCTGTCTGTCTGATGTCTGTGGTCTATTTCTTGCGTAAACGACAGCCGCCACAAATGTTAATGGATTTTCACGAAACTTTATCCATCATTGTTATCAAAATATCTAGAACTAGATAGAATTTTTTTCGAAATTTATTTGAAATTTTATATCCTTTTAACAAGGCAACATAAAACAAAATTGGACATAATCATACATAAATGGATTTTTTATAACTCAACAATCACGAAACTTAATAGTTTCAATCCTAGCTGTGAAAAATAGCAGCGATACAAATTTTTGTTGTTCGTGACGTTATTAGTCCCCCTTGGGACAGAGGGGTGAGTTGCCCCTCGGGGTAGTACATTGTCAAGTATGGTATCCATCGGATGGATTTTTTAAGCCCTTTAAAGTGAAGGGTAACATGCTATAGTTGTAATCATTTAGACCCATGATACCGATTTTTCAATTTTGCTTTCCTCGTAAAATTTGAAAATAAAATTAATTCTGGTATTAGAAAATCGAGTTGAATCACACTCCAGTTCATTTATAAATGTGTCTGCGAACAAGACCAGCATGTCTTCAGATTTACAAGGGCATAAAATTTCATTTAGCGAAGATGACAGAGATTCTTATCCATCTTTTTTAGGGGAATTATAAATTTATTAAAGGAACAATATTATTTAGAATTACACTAATTGAAAATATATATATATATATATATATATATATATATATATATATATATATATATGTATATATATATATATATATATATATATATATATATATATATATATATATCGAATTTGGGAAGGTTCTGTTCTTTTCTCTTATCAGCATTATGGCCGTGAATTTGCTTCTATGGTGATGTTAATATTACTTGAATTGTATTTTTATTTTTTTTATTTTTACATAATTCTTATTATTACATTTCAAATATTTATCCATATACTTGTCTGCTGCATTATGCGCGTATTGTATATTGGTTTCTTATTTTCTGTCTAGTTGTTTACAAGTTTCTGTGGTAACATTCATTTTTAATTAGTTAGAACTGAATTACACTAAAGTTACCTGCATTTGCGCTGAATTGGTGTCAAATTTTAACTTCTTTTTTATCTCATTATCCCTTATCTTATCATTTTAAAATGTCTGGTAATTGTAATTCCTAGGTAATAATTCTATTCTTAGCCATTGTTTTTGTGATCGATCTTAGTTTTTCATATATTGAATATCTTATTGTTTTTGTGATCGTACGTAGCCTTTCATACGTTGAATCTCTGAATTGTTGAACCATTAAATAAATGCATATTTATTGGAAGAATTTGAATTCTGTATTTACAGCAATGGTTGTATTATTCTTAGATTATATTAGTTCTGAAGTAAAATATTGTGTTTCATGTTGTATTCATGGATGTTAATTTGAATCAATTTATTGTGGAATAGTCAATGTGTATATGTATATTTTTCTACTATCTATCCTAGTTTTGCTTATTCCTAAGCATTTATTTAATCCGGGTCTTAATGTGTCTACACATTAGTTTATATATTTTCAAAGTGTTTTAGATGATCCATTAGTTTGAAAAATAATGGTACCTTTCTTATGTTGTAATTGTGTCTCCACCTTTGTAATTGAATTAAGGTGCATTCTTGGTTAAAGAGTCTCTTTTTTTAATGCAAGTGCCTTTATTTTGGGGAAATAAAGGTTACTATCATTCCCTATTACATGATGTCTTATTATAAAAAATTAGCGACTGGCAACTGGATGCTTTCTGACATCCAAGCTCGGTATTCGAGAACTTGTTGGGGTTCTCCTAGATCGTTATCCAGCTACCAACAATATCCTTTATCCTCTATGACTATTCCATCTTCATTCGGTACATCCAGCCAGTATTCTTTGTTCACTTCATATAACTTTCAATCGTACAGCCATGCATCACTAAATAACACACTTAAATTTAAATCTTGTAATTCTAATAGATGTAAAACTTGTCCGTTTGCTAATAGTTATCAGATCAATTGTAACAATAATCTTGTCTTCTGTAAAACATATAATTGTATCTACCAAATTGAATGTAAAAAATGTAATATGTCATATATAGGTCAAACCAGCAACCCTCTGCATCTCCGAATTAACGTACACAGGAATCACATAAAAAAATTTTCAAATAATGCAACTTCCTTTAATGAATCAAAATTTGAATACGAACATTTTTCTAAACATGGGTTCGACAACATTGAAATTAGTATTCTGTGTATTCAAAAAAATTACTATGACAGATTGTTTCTTGAAAATGAATTCATTTGTGCACACAAAACCATCTTTCCATATGAACTCAATCAAATATTTAACCATCATAATATTGTTAAAAAGTCCTTTAATTCTCCTAATGAAGACCATAATATTTATAATTCCTTCAACAATCATAAAAGTAAATCAAAAAGAACTAAAAGAGCAAGTAAATATAATAAAAAATTGCCATCATTATCTGAACTAAAAAATGCCATCCTTCAGCAACATGCAAATTTTAAAATTACTTTTGATTGGAAACAATGTAAAAACTGGATTTTCGCAATTAAAAAACAGCAATTAAATATGGTATATAATCTTTTTCTAAGTACTGCATTTGATAACGTTCATTTTAAACATTTATTCTATGATTTGCTCATTACCAGAAGTAAAAATCTTAATAATTATTTATATGTCACAGACTTAAACTTTAATGACGAATCAAAACAAAATACTAAAATAAATGAATATTGTACCTTGAATTTTACTAATTCTGTATTAAATAATCTGAAGATAAATAATTTCTTAAAATCGGTTTCCAATTACTTTCCAGTCAAACATGTAAATCCTAAAATTGCATATAAATATGATAAACCGCTAGGACGTTATATTTACAACTATAATCAAATTGCCAAATCAGTAGATATTAATCAAAACTATGAATTGGATAAAGAGTCATATTGCCACTGTCATTTAGAAAAATACAAAGACTTCGTAGATAAACACCATGGGCATGTTATAACGGGAAATCTAAATATTATTAATTATGATGCACTAAGATCACTGATGTTACTGGGTACTAAGTACCGTATACCTACTAAATTTAAACATAAATTAATATGTAAAGGTTTATTTATTGACTTAAATAAATTTATTTATAAAATCAGTTATAAATATCAAATCCCTGTAGAAGCCTTTAAACCTTGGAGAGTCTTAATAGAGCAATACTTAAATCATTATATATATAATCAGAAAATTAATAATTCATATAAACTTAATTCAATTAAAAATGATATTAAAGAAATACAAAATGATTTTGTCATTACATATGTCGATAAGGCAAGTGGAAACTACTCAATTATATGTAAATATTATTATAAAAATACCCTTCAGTCACACTTACTTAATAATCATATCTATAATTTACATAAAACTAACCTTAAAATCTTATACAATAGAATATCAGCCAAATATAAGCAAATCCATCTAAAAAATAGTTGTAATAACATTCCATATATTGTTTTAGTACCCAAGTTTCATAAATCCCCTGTTGCTTTTCGAACCATTACCAGTGGGCATAATTCTTACATTACTAATGCTGGAAAATTATTATTAAAGATATTACATGAAGTATCCTCGTCAGATGAAATCTCAAAAAATTGTCATATTGTAAAAAACAGTTTTGAAGTAGTTAAGAAATTGAAAACTCTTACTAATATTCGTAGTATGACTAATATTCGTTACCTTTATAATACCTTATATATACCTTATATTTTTATACCTTTAAATTTACCTTACTAATATTCGTTTACCTTTGATTTCAAAGATTTGTTTAATAATATTAATATAGATGATCTGTATAGAATTATTTTAGGAATTTTTGAAAAATATAATATCAACCTAAAATATTCAAATTTTCTTTTTAAAAAATTACTTAACTTCACTCTTTATGAGAATTATATTCAACATGGTGGTACTATTTTTAAACAACAGGTTGGTATCCCACAAGGGGGGTGTGCCTCATCATTGTTAGCTAATCTGTATTTATTCTTCTATGAAAAAAAACATTAATCCAAGCTTGCATAATATGCACATGTTTAGATATATAGATGACATTTTATGTGTATCCCCAAATAATAATATCCCTATAGTATTAAACTTTTATCCAAAAAATTTACAATTAAATGCAAGTAATAATGACACAAATGTTGCAAACTTTTTAGATTTAAATTTAAATTTACAAAATTGTAATATGGTTATAAACTTGTATGATAAAAGACAGGATTTTAAATTTAATACATCAAAAATTCAACATTTTGACTCTTGTCTGCATATATCTGTATTTAGAAATATTATAATAAACCAGGCTCTTAGAATCAATAAAATTTGTGATGAATATTATAAATTAGCGCACTTTATGGAATTATTGAGTACAGCGACTAATAATGCATATCCTCCCATTTTTGTTATTAAAATTATCAACTCAGTGTATCAAATTTCACTCGATAACATCCTAGAAAACATTCCCAATTATAGTGACTAACATACAGGAGAGAAAAAAAAAAAAAAATATATATATATATATATATATATATATATATATATATATATATATGTATATGTATATATATATATATATGTATATGTATATATATATATATATATATATATGTATATATATGTATGTATGTGTATATATATATATATGTTTGTATGTTATATATAATTATTTATTAATTATATAAATAAATAAAAATGAAAAATAATAAACTAAGTCAAAAACATTAGAAAAATCAAAAAATCGGAAAATAAGATGCATTAATGTTTTGAATTTTATTTTCGCAAAAAAATGTAACTTTTGTCAGTATTGAAACTACGTTTTGTGCGCCCTTATAATGGTGTATAGTGGCATTCTCGATTATCCAGTTTTCCTTTTAATTCTTGTTTAGTAGGAATTTTCATCTATGATTCATATTCATATTCAGTTCTGCATGTTTGGGAAGTTGTATTCTGAATTGCTTGTCCAGTCTCCAGCTTAGACTCACTGGACGGGTTTGGGAGTATTTCTGTGAACGTTCGTACTACCTCCCTGGTAGATCTTCGACTTGTTCATTCCGGTGCTTCTAGATTAAGTTGTTGAGGTTGATCGTGTATACACGTGGTAGAAGAAGAATGATTCATGCCGCATGGTAATACAATTTTCTTAATGTATCCTTTTTTCATTTTTTCATTTTTTGATGCCTGTAGTCTGAGTTTAAGCATTTATAGTAATGTACTATTGCTTAATCTGAAACAGGCATTTGTTTGGGTTAATTAGAGTTAAATACTCAGACCTGAAGAGGAATTTAATTCTGATTAATCATCGAATTTGGGAAGGTTCTGTTCTTTTCTCTTATCAGCATTATGGCCGTGAATTTGCTTCTATGGTGATGTTAATATTACTTGAATTGTATTTTTATTTTTTTTATTTTTACATAATTCTTATTATTACATTTCAAATATATATATATATATATATATATATATATATATATATATATATAATTCAGATTCTGATTATGGTATAAATAAATCTAAACAATTTCTGAATTTGGATGTGTAAGTCGAGCAAAGACTCAAGATATTTGAAGGCTGAACATCATTCGTATTCCAATAACGCAAATATCTTCGTTTGAGACAACACCTCGAAATAAGAAGGGGGTCTTCCCATTTAACCACGTACTGTCCATTCCCAATCTCGGGTACATTAGCAGTTTATGGGGGCGCTGGGGGGCATTAAGTTAATCACCGGGTGTTAGGAGAGCAATTTCATCACCATAGAATCAGCACTTCGGTCTATTGAGGAGTGAGGGTTTGGTGTCGTTCAGTTTGACCCTTTTCCAAGTAAGAAGCGGCAACTTTCTTCAATTAGAAATGAGGAAAGGACACATGAATTGCAGATCAGAAACACTGTAATTGAAGAAAAAGGGATGTTGAGTTTGCAATTTCGGGAAATTTCTTGCGAATCAATTTTGGACAAGAGTTAACTTGAAAGTTGTGAAAGCTAGGAGAGCCTTTATACTTAGTTTTGTCTTCATAAGTCCAACCATAGTAGCAGATTCATTTTTGAATATCAATCAAGAATATATTTGTATTCAAATATCAAAAGATATGAGTTTGATTTAATTTTTTATATCTTAGGACTCGATTTATTTGAACACAAACTGTCGGTTTTCTGAAGGAAAAACATTTCTCTCGAAAATCGAAAACTATACAAAACAATTATGTTAAAATTGTAACTGGAATCCAAATGATATCGTTTCCAGAACGCTAGCAGGCTCCATTCGCTAGATGTTGCATTTTTTTAATCTTAAAAAAAAAATATTATAAATAGAAATATGTTCATTGTTATCAAATGAATGAACCATTTTCAATTACTGTTAATACAAACTAAAAAATCTGATGTGGGCAGCACATGACTTTCACCACAAACTCAAATTTATTTTCTCTTCTATAATCCACTCACTTAAATTTTATTGCACAAAATAACATAGATAATTATTTGAAATTATACTGAATTCCGAATTTTATTTGTTCCTCCTTTTCATTTCGCAATTGGAAATATTTTCAAATAGGCTATTTGGCAAAAATGCTAAAAAAATAAAATATTCCAAAAATGGTTAATCTTAAAGTCATGAGTTTGGTCTTACTATCTATTTGGTCTTACTATACTCTCGTCAAAAAATATAAGCTATTAATTGATGCATTCGAGCATATGCAGTCTTTTATTTTAAATTTTAAAGATTTTTGGGGGATATTTAACAAAATGTGGTAGACTCCTTTTTTCCGAATCCTACCAAAATCTAATCAGTACCAGAGTAAACTCCGAGCAACTCATCTACCAAATTGTGTGAAATTTGCTCAATTAGTCTTGCAGATAAAATAGATACATACATTGCACAAGCACACACACAGAGAGAGAGAGAAAGAAGGGGGAGAGGGGGGGAGAGACTTCCGGCTGAAAACAGTTTTTTTTTTCGGATTATAGAGTGCTTCAAACGTGTAGATCCGTCAAAAACTCGAGTTGCACGATTCCAATACGTCCCCTATACATGGTGTCCCAAAAAGATTGAAACGCGCTTTAATTCTTTACCTGTTGGAGATAAGTGGGCAACGTAAATTACAAAAACATTGAAAGTGAGGTAGGAAATAAGACTACGTTAATGAAATAGTTCATTTTTAAAAAGTTAAACTTAAATTTTTATACGACCCCCTTAGACATATTTGGTCAATCAGAAAATTTTTATTTTTAATGCAACCAGATCGTTAAAAAAACCGCCTATCTGTATCTTTAAAATTGAGCGAGTTATATTTAATTGAAAATTGAACATTGTAAATCGGGGCCTTATATCAAATTAGAAATGTAAATTTGTGACATATCACAAAAAAGATAAAACTGAATGATAATACATAGGACACCCAACCGCGTAGTGAGTACCACTGCTTTATATGATCTCTGTCTGTGTAATGCTTTATTTAGATGCATCTGTGATAAAAAATTTTGACACATATTAACGTATTTTTGATCTAAGCAATTTCCATCGTCAATTTGTTTAAGATCCTTACTTTCACTGATGAAACAGACCTTCACATGATACGGAAAAGTGGCATAAATCAGATTTTTTCCTTTATCATAATTCAGTTGAATTTAAAGATACAGATATGCGGGTTTTTTTAATGCTCTTGTTGCATTAAAAATAAAAATTTTCTGATTGACCAAATTTGTCTAAGGTTCGTATTTTTTGAAAATGAATGGGAGGACTATTTTATTAACGTAGTCTTATTTCCTACTTTACTTACAACATTTTTGCTATTTACATTGTCCACCTATCTTCAACAGATAAAGAATTAAATCGCGTTTCACTATTTTTGGGACACTCTGTATATGAAGGGAAAGTAGCAAAAAGTACGGGTATCAGCCGATTTCGTTAACCTAATTGAGCCTTCTTTCTCAGGTAAAGGAGAGCGGCCCTACAATAAAGTGGTTATTTAAAAAATATATTTGTTGGAAAACATCTTACTGGAGCGATTGCTCTGGCAGGTGTAACCAGTAGTGTGTTGAAGGTTTGTGAGGCTCCAAGACCTAATCAAACAATTTTTCTTGCTGCAAATATATTTAGTTAAAATAGCTAATAAAATAGTCCTACCATTCTAATAGTTAAAAAAATAGTCCTACCATTCATTTTCAAAAAGTTACACTTTTTAAATTTTTATACGACCCCCTTAGACAAATTGGGTCAATCCGAAAATTTTTATTTTTAATGTAACCAGATCATTAAAAAAACCACATATCTGTATCTTTAAAATTGAGCGAGTTATATTTAATTGAAAATTGAACATTGTGAATGGGGACCCTATATCAAATTAGAAATGTAAATTTGTGACATATTACAAGAAAGATAAAACTGGATGATAATACATAGGATACCCAACATTTTTTGATAAATAACCCGAAAAATTTACCAAAATCTGAAATAAATGACTACGTATGCTCAAATGTATCTATAAAATGTTTATTGTACACGTAATTTTTGACAATGAAAAGAATAAGACTAACCATATAACTCTAGGACTAATCGTTCCCGAGATATCTTAGTTTCTCCGTATTTTTGCCACGTCGCCTTAGGAACATACGTCTAGTCATCAAATGAAAACTAAAATTGAAATTAAAAAGGGCAAATTCAGTATCATTTTAAATAACTATCCGTGTTATTTTGTATAATTGAACTCAATTTAACGAGTTATGAAAGAAAGAAAAAGAAAAAGAATTTGAGTGTGTAGGGAAAGTCATGTGCTGAACACCACAGATGTTTTAATATGTTAAGAAAGTTACGAATATATTTGATTATATTTCCCTTTTAGCAACATTAAGAAATGAACCTAACCCGATAAAAACGACCCTTTCTCTTATTCTAATAACGCAAATGCCCTCGTCTGCGACAAAAGCACTCTCAAATCAGAATCAGTCTTCTCATTTAACCATGTACTGTCCATTCGCAATCCAGGGTACACTAGCAGTTTGTTTTTAAAGGGGTACTGTGAGACCGTGGGGGGGAGGACATTAAATTAATCACTGGATGTTGAAGAAAGCAATACTATCACTGTAGATTCAAGTATTTTTTGAATGCCAAGGAAGAAGAAACTGCAGCGTTCTTCAATTAAAAGTGAGAAAAGGACAAATGAATTGTCGGTAAGAAGCAATGTAATTGAAGACAAAAGGTTGTTGAAATAGCAATTTCGTGATTTTTCTTAACCAACTATGTATATACTTTTAGCAAGGAAAACTTGAAAGCTGTGTAAGCTACAAAAGTCATTTTCTTCATGCGCCCATTATGCTTGCATTGACTATTATGGTTTATAAACAGAATCACTTTAAATATCAATTAAGAATATATTACTTTCCCCATAATACATAGTAATGTATAAGGAACGTATTGAAATCGTCTCGAAAATCACACTTCGAGTTGTGATTTTCGACACGATTTCAATACGTTCCCTATACATGAAAATCACAACTCGAGTTGTGTGACACAACCTAAATCCTGCCTTTGCTTTACAGCGGCACGCCGCTTCCACAGCTTAACCAATTTTGCGTGATGGTATGAAGTGCAGTCGCATACGACACCGGGTCACCTCTAATATTGATCCAGCGAGCCATGACATCCCAACGGTACGTTCGTGACATCCTTCAGCCATATGTGTTGCCACTCATGGCAGGGCTCCCAAGAGGCATTTTTCAACAGGACAATGCTTTGCCACACACAGCAAAGGTGTCACAGGAATGCCTCCGCTCATTAACACCCTTTCTTGGCCTGCCCGACCCCCAGATTTGTCACCGATCGAGCATGTCTGGGACCACTTGGGACAGCAAGTTGTACAGCCTGCGAGTTTGGTCGAACTAGAAAGGCTCTTACAACAACTGTGGAATGAGATGACGCAGGACGCCATATGGGACCTGTATGCCTTAATGCCCGCCCGTATCGCATCGTGTACTCACGCTGGAGGTGGCCCAACAGGGTACTAGAACCTCCATTAATTTGTAGTTTTTCTTGTAATAATTTATCCTTTTGCTTTGATTTTGTAATCACTTACTTATATCAACGTTGCACTCATATAAAATTTTCTTTCGATTCTGACAACTCTTTCTTGGTGCGCAAATTTTTATGGCAATGAGTGTATTTGGAAAAAAGAACGGGCCTTTTTTTGCGAAATAACCCGAAAAATTTATCAATATCTAAAATAAAAGACTACGTATGCTCAAATATATCAATGAAATGTTTATTGTATACGTAAATTTTAGCAATGAAAAGAATAAGACTAATCATATAACTCTAGGACTAATCGTTCTCGAGATATCTTAGTTTCTCCGTATTTTTGCCACGTCGCCTTAGGAAAATAAATCTAGTCATCAAATGAGAATCAAAATTAAAATGAAGAATTGCAAATGCAGTGTCATTCTAAATAACTATCAGTGTTATTTTCTGCAATTGAACTCAATTTAACGAGCTATGAAAGGAAGAGAAAAAGAATTTGAGTGTGTAGGGAAAGTCATGTGCTGACCACCTCAGATGTTTTAATATGTTAAGAAAATCACGAATACATTTGATTATATTTCCCTCTTAGCAACATTAAGAAATGAACCCCACCTGACAAAGACGACCCTTTCTCTTATCTAATAACTCAAATGCTCTTGCCTGCGACAAAAACACTCTCAAATCAGTCTTCTCATTTAACCATGTACTGTTCATTCGCAATCCAGGGTACACTAGCAGTTAGATGTTTTTAAAAGGGTACTGTGAGACCGTGTGGGGGGGGGGGCATTAACTTAATCACTGGATGTTGAAGAAAGCAATACTATCACTATAGATTCAAGTATTAAGTGTTGTTCAGTTTGAATGCCAAGGAAGAAGAAACTGCAGCTTTCTTCAATTAAAAATGAAAAAAGGACAGATGAATTGCTGGTAAGAAGCAATGTAATTGAAGACAAAAGGGTGTTGAAATAGCAATTTCGTGATTTTTCTTAACCAATTTTGTGTATACTTTTTGCAAGGAAAATTTGAAAGCTGTGTAAGCTACAAAAGCCATTTTCTTCATGCGCCCATTAAGCTTGCATTGACTGTTAGGGTTTATAAGCAGAAGCACTTTGAATATCAATTAAAAATATATTACTTCCCCACAATACATAGTAATATGTAAGGGAAGTATTGAAATCATGTCGAAGATTACAAATTGAGTTTTCGGCGAAGCTACGTGCTTCGAGCACTCTAGATCTCGAAAAAGCTATTTTTAGGATGACTTCTGTATGTATGTCTGTGTCTGTTTGTCTGTCTGTACAATGTATGTATTCACACTAACTCAAAAACTGGTTGACCAAATTTCATAAAATTTGATAGGTACATCACGTGTGGGTCACCCTTGTGTTAATTATAGATCTTGGCATACGATTTGGAAAAGAACCCTGCTTTTTTCTGCAAAATGGCCCGCAAAAATCATCAAACTAAAAGAAATTGTACTATTTCAATTTCTCGGTATAGTATATATTTTAAAATTGGATGTAAGCCACTTTTTGATGACCATGTATTAAACGCTATGAATAATCAAAAACTTAAATTTTATTTTATAAAATTAGTGGTTTCAGCTCAAATAAGTCGATTTCTAATATAAATATTCAAAATTCTACTGATATTTTTTTCATATTTTAATAAATAAGGTTTACTAAATAATATTAAAACGACATTTTATGTCTATTAAAAACACATAGTTAAGTAACACATAAATGTGCATATGAAAACAAAGTGAACAAGTGATACGTCTGTCGTCCAGTTTACTTTGCGCGATATAAAATTATTTTCTAGGTTTTGTAGAATGCCAAACCGACTGATCGTTTCCTAAATGTGAAGCAAGCTAGTGAAAATATCGAAAACTGACACTATTTTTCAATAACTTGGCAAAAACCTTCCCATCCTTTGTCAAAATTTCACAGAGCCTTTTTCATGGAGTTAGAGAGGAGATGAAACTCCTATCTATGGATGAAAAACTTGAAAATATCACAATGCTTTGAGAACTACATCCAGCTGTCCCATCTGTTTTAATTTGACGCAACATGAAAGTGTAGTATATGGATTTATAATTATGTTCTATTTTAAGTTTCCTATATTATTAACTCGGTGAATGAAATAAGTAGACACCATCTTAGAAAATTACTATGAGCCATTCTCGTGATATCAGAAATGGCACTTTTCCTCACGCAATAGCTCTCTAAATAATCAAAGTATTTCTATGAAAAATTATCTGTAATGGAATTGTCCTCCTTAATTTTGATAACGCCCCTTTCTGGCGGATTATTTTGATTTTAAACTTAGCCTTTGCAACTTCGTGTAGCCTGAATAAAATTGCGAAAGAATTTTACGAACGTGGAAGGACTACAACTGTGAATTATCGCTGAAGTTAGCAAAATTGCCGCAAATAGCAAGTTTCTTCTCTGCCATTGCAGTTAACGGTTATTCCATGCTGATGAGAGCATAATAAACGCAAAACCGGTCCATGGATACTATTATCTGCAATGGGAGTGTCTTTCTTATTGTTTTCATGAAATTTGATGCATAATAACCTATTTATATTCAACGAGATCGAGCAATGAGAAATCTCGTGAGATTGTTATCAAAATGTGTTAATCTGTCGACAAAATCACTTGTCAGACGCGTCAGACAATTTTTTCCCCTTTTAGAAACATTAAGAAATGAACCCAACCCAACAAGGACGACCTACTTCTCTTATTCTAATAACGCAAATGTCCTCGTCTAAGACAAAAACACTCCCAAATCAGAAGCAGTCTTCCCATTTAACCACGCACTGTCCATTCGCCATCCCGGGTACATTAGCAGTTGGATGTTTGTGGGTGACACAGGGGGAAGCATTAACTTAATCACTGGATGTTGAAGAAAGCAATATCATCACTGAAGGGTCAAGAATTCAGTGTTGTTCAATTTGAGCCTCTTCCAAGCTGCCCTTTTCTTCAATTAGAAGTGAGAAAGGGACAAATGAATTGCAAATCAATATAAGAGACACTATAACTGAAGTGAAGGGGTAATGATATTTTGGATTCGCGATTTCCGATATTTTTTTTAAACAATTTTATGTGGACAAGTTTTTGCTTTAGTACAATGTTCCGTAAGTAGGGCCCGATGTCACAAAATGAACCCCAAATATAGAAATGACTGTAGCGAACCTAGATGGGATGAAAGGGGTCAAATGTAGCCCATAAATATTTTAAATTACACCCCGTCCCCTCATACATACAGAGATATATGCCTCTGATGAAGGGCGTCTATACGTCCAAAAGCGCTATGGAAAATTCCTGCACACTGCCTTCCAAAAAATTAAGCAAGCTATACAAATTCTAAATAGCGAACGTATCATGGATTTTATTGGGTGAAACTTATTATTGTCCAGTAGCGATTGCTCCTAGTAGTCCAGTAGCGATTGCTCCTAGTAGTCCAGTAGCGATTGCTCCTAGTAGTCCAGTAGCGATTGCTTCTCGAACAATGTGAGAATTAGGCGTGAGTGAAAGCAACCCATTTGCGCCCAAGAGTTTCAATGCTCAAAAAAAATTTAGAAGAGTGTTAGGATTGATTTTAGATTAGATTAGCTTTGTTATGAATTATGACACAAAAAATACGTCTGGCAGATTTTCATCGCTGGCGTCCTATTGGAAGGCTTGAGGTAAGACTGTCCATTAAGGAATTCTCCAGTTCTCTTCTGTCATTTCTCGGTTATGGAAACAATTCCAAACAAGTGGGACAGTTATCAGGAGGCTTGTTCTAAATCGTCCTGGAGCTACAACATCTTCTGAAGACCAGTGCATCGCATTACTGTCCAAACACAATCGCCAAACGACCACACCAACTCTCTGACTAATGGCTAACACAACAATAAAAATCTGATGTGGGCAGCACATGACTTTCCCTGCAGACTTATATTCACGTTCTCTTTATTTTAATTAAATTTATTTCACTTTTAATTCAATTTTCGTTCTCATTCGGCAACCGGACTTATTTTCAAAGGTGGCGTAGAAAAAATACGAAAAACTAAAATATCTCGAGAACGGCTAGTCCTTGTGTAATGGGGTTGGTCTTATTATTTTCGTCGTTAAAAAATACGTATTAAACGAGCATTCATTGGATATATTTGAGTATACCTAGTTCTTTAATTTAGATTTTGACGATTTTTGCGGGCCATTCTGCAAAAAAAGGCAGGTTATTTTTTTCCGAATCGTACCAAAATCTAATCAGCACCAGAGTAACCCAGAAATGACTCATCTACCGAATTTTGTGAAATTCGGTCCATTCGTTTTTCAGTTAGAGTGGATACAAGCTTTTGCGGGCCATTTCGCAAAAATAGGCGGGTTCTTTTATCCCGAATCTTACTCAAAACTAATCAGCACCAGAATCGCCTACAAGTGACTTACCTACCAAATTTTGTGAAATTCGGTCTATTAGTTTTTTAGTTACAGTGGATACAAAATCTGCACAGACAGACAGACAGACAGACACACACACAGACGTCACGCTAAAAATGGTTTTTTCGTATTCTAGAGGTCTCGAAACGTGTAGATCCGTCGAAAACTCGAGTTGTGATTTTCAGTATGATTCCAATACTTTCCCTATGCATTACAATGTATTGCAGGGAAAGTAAAAAGAGTGGCTATCCACTAATACTATAAGGTGACGGCTACGTATCAAAGGACTCTATGACCGGGTGCCACGAGTTTGCGTCCTTTGAGGGCTAAGGCTAGAGAATCGCGACAAAAGTGATATCGTCAGCATGCCGCTTGAACAGAAGCACAATGATCCAATGTATTCTTCGAGCATGAGTCACGATTTTCTCTAGATTCAGAAAATAAACATATAAGGATCTGGAGATAATGAGAAACACGCAACCTGCCTAATGACATAGTTAAACACAACATCTTTAGTAGTTAGTAATGTTATGGCATGTTCTGGATTTTCTGTAAGTTATCGCTCCTACCTGCAATTGTTCACAGGGGCTACTATGACCGGAAAAAGATATCGGGATCAAGTCCTAAAACCCTTCGCTCCACTCTGCAACAGTGGAACTAGATTATGTTTACGCTCATTCCGAGCAGGACTGGTAAACGAGCATCTTGAGGGCGAATGTATTGCTCGTATACAGTGGCCAGCGTATTCTCCGGACATAAATCCCATCAAAATTCTATAGTATACCCTTGGAAGAACTGCCTCTGTCCGTCTACCAACTCCAACTACTCTTCAAGAGCTGAAAACTACCTTTTTATAGGAATGGAAGTTATTGCCCTCTGCTGCCCTGGATCATATTGTTGAATAAATAAAACGTCTATGCAAAGCTTGTGTCAAAGGCAAGAATGCATCCCATATGAAGTCTTATTTGGTTTGTTTGTATAACATACAAAACGTTTTTTGAATGTACTAAGTGAGAAATAAGCACTTAAAGGGTTAAAAAAAATAATTTATTATTATTATTATTATTATTAATATTATTATTATTATTATTATTATTATTATTATTATTATTACACTCGTGAACATATTACTTAATTGACGATCTTCTTGTGATATTTGGTGTCAATTAAAACAGAACTTGTTAAGTTATGTGAAATTAACTGCCTTTAGGAAGGCAGTGTAATTTTTACGTCAAATAGGCTGTAAATAAACTTTTATTTTAATTTTCTTTCTTTTATTAGTAATTTTAAATTACTTTATACCTAAATACCAATGCAATTCTTTAATCACTAATGAATTCTTACTTTCTAAAATTATTGCACCATAAAATGCACGTAACTTTACCCGGGACTTAAAGCAGAAATTCATTGAATTTTTACACGAATTAATACTACTAGAAAGAAAATTTACACTATTGATTACATTTAATTTATTTTATAATCCCTGTCGATTTGAGGAAATTATTAATTTAATGTTCTTTTTTCAAAATATAGTGAATTTTGCTGTTCATAAGACACCAACATTTTGTTAGGGGGTCAGCGTAACTAAATTGCATTATGTTGGGAATAGTATAGTATGTATATTTTACTAGGGAGTGGTATAAAGTATAGTAATAATGAGTAGAATAAATACATCACTCGCACAAATGTCTGTGGGCAAATTAGAAGCTTAAAGCTGCAGGTGGGTGAATTGAAGGAAATATTTTGAAACTTTGCTTCGTCTTGTGATGAGCTTACCCTTCAAGTTTAAATTCATCGTAAATAATTTTTACGATGCTTTAAAAATCGAAAATTGCTCGAAAATTTGAGAAATTTCTGAATTTCTTATCTTGTTTTTCAACCAATGAAACTCCGGTATTCATAGATTTGAAATAATCATACCAAATTTCATTCGACTCAATAACACACATACGCGCAAATATCAACTGGAAAACATTCTGTTCCAGTTCAGGCATGCTTAAAACGTGCAAATCCGTCAAAAAAGAAATTGTAATTTTTCAATTTCATGGGGGGGGGGGGGGGTCGTTTCGCTTTTTTCTGTTGTCTTTATTTTCTATTTTTTTATTTTAATAAAATTGTTTGTTATAAAATTGTTTGTTAATTGTGTTGCCGTCAAAAATTACAGTGTACATTTTGTAGTAAATTACTCTGTTTTGTGTTTTACCATAAAATTGTCATATTTATGAAGAAACTCAGGAAACGACAGAATTGTATGTCTTGTGCATAAACTACCATAATTTATAAGATATTTTCTTCTGTAGTTCTTCGTAATATTTTGCTTTAAAATGACCACCTGAAGATGCGGAAAATTCAGAAATCTGAACCAATTCCCGTTCAATCGTAATTTTCGGAGTTTTAATGTACATACAATATTCATGGTGTCAAGGAACGTCATAGATCAGTAAGTATATAACTCGAAAAGTATCAGAGTTATTGAATATTTTTTATAGAAATGCACAGAAAACACCTAAAACGCTACACAATGAGACAACTTTCACATATTACTACAATATATATATAATAATAATAATAGTTTGAAAGTCCAATGAAAGAAAAGTGAGAAACTGCAACTCGATAAACCTAACTTTCTAAAACACCCACAAAATAAAAGTATAAAACAGCAAATCTTCAATCAAATGGGAAAAAAATACAAATTACGAGTCATCAAGTTAAAAAAAATCAACAAATTTCAATGGTAAGGAAACGATAATAGAAAACCATAAAAAATCAAGCATTATTGCTATACACGTGGACAAGGGTTAGGCCTTAGAAAATGGACTTGTTCACTTCGCAAAACTCTTCTTCTGGTCCAAATATTTTGACGAAGCAAACACAAAAAATGTATGTTTCTGAAGAAATAGATAGATTATATCTATAAACTATTTCTACTTGGACAACATATATAAAGAAGGAAAAATAAAAGAAAACATGAATACCTGGAAAAAGCACAGCATATGCCCGAACCAGTCGAATCCTGGAACCCTGAATGGAGAGACCAGTGTTGCCATTCGCAAAGAAAAAAGAAATGATCTACTGTTGCCATTCGTAAGAAATGAAAAACAGTAAAGCGAAAAGGTAAGAAAAAGTAATAATATACAAAAAGAGCTAAAAAAATAGGACTTTAATAGTAAGGCTGATGATGAAGAGGATGTAAAAATAAAAGTATTATTAATACAAGAGAAAGCTGATGTCTGGCTAATATCAGAAACTAAGATACTATGAATAGAATTCATGAAAATCCAGCTAATCTAAACTTTTTAACTATACCATTTACTAAATAAGAGGAATATGTATATAAATTGCTGGTAATTTTGAGATTATTTATATGCATAACATGAAATTTTTTATCAGATAATCTATAAATTCTAAAAAACTGATTAAGTATAATATTTCTAAACAATTGAATCGAATTACAGGAATTAAATGGTAAGATTTTATTAATGTTAAAATTAAAAAAGTCTTTTTACTTTCCTTATATACATAATGTATAAGGAAAATATTGTGACGGGGTCGAGAATTCGAGTTTTCGACGGGAGAGCACGTTTCAAGCATGCCTGATCACGAATCAAACATTTTTGAAGTGATATCTGTGTGTGTGTGTGTGTGTGTGTGTGTGTGTGTGTGTGTGTGTGTGTGTGTGTGTGTGTGTGTGTGTGTGTGTGTGTGTGTGTGTGTGTGTGTGTGTGTGTGTGTGTGTGTGTGTGGAGACGATAACTGACGAACGAATGGACCGATTCGAACGAAATTTGGTACAAAAATCACAATCCGTAAGCACTAGAAGCCTATTGTTTTTATACGCAATCGAATGTTCAGAACTGCCCTGAATTTTCGAGTGAAACTTTGAAAAAATCGTCAAAAAATCAAAACCGCTAATAAAGTTACGCAGATAGACATTTTTTATGTAATTTTTCATTAGAAAACGATTGATATATTTTAGAACGCTAACATGAACCGTTTTCGAGATATTGCACATTTTTCAAAAAAAATATCAAAAAGTCATATAAAATAAAAAAATATATATTTCCTATTGAGAAACATGTTCACTTTTCATATGTAATACCATGCGATAAATTTGATGACATCATTATCGTGGATATAGCTCTTTCCATTCATGAAAAAAGATACTTTGAGTAATACTTTTGTATTTGAACGCTAATAGTCATTTATCTGCGGTAAAAATAACTTATTTCTTCGTCCATAACGCTTGGCGAGATTTTGGCGACGAATTTGGTGGAATTTCGCCAACTTGGTGACTTTTTTAAATGTTGCTAAATTAGCGAAAAACTCGCCAAATGGATAAAAATGACGCTAAATCAATGACGACTCATTGAAAATGACGACTCATTGACGAAAATTCAATATCTTGGAAAGAATATAAATAACTAGTATAAAAATAATCTTTTTTTTTACTGTAAAAGTAGTAAATTCATTGCATTATATAAGGAAAGTCATATGCTGACCACATCAGATATTTTATCATATAAATTAGTAACAATTCTATTAGAAGGATCAATAAAAAGATTTAAATCCAAAAAATTAATATTATTACTAATAATAGCTTCATTAGGAATTAATTCCAAATTGTCTGGATAGAAATCTATATCTATGAGATAATTTTCAGTATGCACTAAGCAAATCAGATCACCAACATATCTGTAAAATGTATAATCTATCGAAGTAAAAGACTTTTCATAATGATAAAGGTATAAATTAGCTAACATACTGCTACTGCAGCCACCCTGTGAAACTCCTGAGACTTGTAAGTATAATTTATTTCCTTGAAAAATATATATATATATATATATATATATATATATATATATTTTTCCCCTATAGCAAATTCTAATTATTTGTTTATTAATGAGTTGTCAATATTTGGTCGATTGGCACTCCCAACAGCTTCGTTTAGAATATTCTGTGCATAATATAGTGAGTTTTTACTTTCCCTACAGTACATAATACTATATACGGAAAGTATTGGAATCCTTTCAAAAACAGCAACTCTAGTTTTCGACGAATCTACAAATTTCGAACACGCTAATACCTAAAAAAACCATTTCTAGCGTGACGTATGTGCGTGTGACTGAAGAATATGTCTGTCTGTGCAATGTATGTGTCCACTCTAACTCAAAAACTAATGGACCAAATTTCTTAGAATTTGGTAAGCAAGTCACTCGTGTGTGACCCTCTGGTACTGATTAGATTTTGGAATGATTAAAAAAAAAAACCTGCCGTTTTCGCTAAATGGCCAGCAGAAATCGTCATATTCTAAAATAAAATACTACATATGCTCAAATGTATCAATTAAATGCATATTTCATACGTAGTTTTTGTCGAAAAAAATAATGACGACAAAAAAGACCAACCTCATAGCTCTAGAACTAATTGTCCTCAAGATATTTTAGTTTTTCACATTTCTACAACGTCACTTTCGAAAATATGTTCGGTGCAAATTCAGTGTAATTTCAAATAATTATCCATCTGCTTATGTGTGTGTCTGTCTGTGCAGTGTATGTATCCGCTCCAAGTCAAAAACTAATTGACCAAATTTCATAAAATTTTATAGGTAAGTTACTTGCAGGTTACCCTGATGCTGATTAGATTTTGGTACGATTCGGGATAAAATAACCTGCCTTTTTTCCGAAATGGCCCTCAAAAATTTAAAAATACGCCCAATAAAACCGAAAATTAATTTAAAAGTGCAAATTCAGTGTCATTTCAAATAGTTATGCATGTTATTTTGTGCAATTAAACTCAATGAATTATTGCAGAAATAAAGAGAAAATGAATTTGAGTCTGTAAGAAAAGTCATGTGCTGCTCACATCAGATATTTTTAATTGAATGCAGGATTATTATTTTACCTATAATACATGATAATATATAGGGAAAGTACTTGAACCATGTCGAAAATCGCAACTCGAGTTTTCGACGAATCTACACGTAAGTTACTTGTGAGTTACCCTGGTGCTGAGTAAATTTTGGTACGATTTGGGAAAACAGAACCGGCATTTTTTTGCAAAAATATCCGCAAAAGTTACTAAAATCTAAAATAAAACAATGTATCAATTAAATGTTGATACATTAATTGATGTATCAATTAAATGTTCGTTTCAAATGTATCAATTAAATGTTCGTTTCAAATGTATCAACTAAATGTTCGTTTCAAATGTATCAATTAAATGTTCGTTTCAAATGTATCAATTAAATGTCCGTTTTATCAGTAATTTTTGACGATAAAAAGAATAAGACTAACCCATTACTTTAGGATTAAGCGTTCTCGAGATATTTTAGCTACGTCCAGCATTTTTGCTACGTCCAGCTACCAAATGAAAACGAAAATTGAATTAGAACTGCAAATTCAGTGTAATTTTAAATCAGTATGCGTACTATTTTGTGCAATTAAACTCTAATGAAAAAATGAATTTGAGTTTGTAGGGAAAATCATATGCTGCACATATCAGATTTTTTTTTATATAGTTTTAGATTTTATTGTAATGATGATATATTTTGTTTAACAAACATTTTAAAATTCATATTTCAATATTATTTTACATCTAGTGCTTTATAAAGCTATGAAACAAATACAATATTTTTTTCTCTTCCCTTTTAGCAAAATTAAGCAGACATATAATCCGACGAAGACAGCGATCTCTCGTATTCTAATAACACAAATGTTCTCGTCTAAGGACAAAAACACTCCCAAATCAGAAGCGATCTTCCCATTTAACCACGTACTGTCCATTCGCAATCCCGGGTACATTAACAGTTGGATGTTTGCGAGGGGCACTGGGGGACGAGGAGCATTAAATTAATCAGAGGGTGTTGTGAAGAACAATTCCATCATAGTCAGCACTTGGATGCTAGAATTTTGTATCGCTCAGTCTGACCCTCTTCTATGTAAGAAAAAAAACTGCCCTTTCTCGCATTAAAAGTGTGAAAACGACAATAGAAGGAACGCCTCAGAAACACTGTAATTGGGGATAAAAGGGATGTTGATTTTGCAATTTTGGCGTTTTCGTAGTTTTTGCCAGCAATTTATATTTTGTATGTTTACAGCAGAACTAACTTGACAGTATGCTGTTTCCCATACTTCTCTGAAGAAAGGTATAGGAAAACTGTAAGCTCTCGAAAAATTATTTAACCCATTTGTTCGACGTTTTTAATAATGAAAAGCTACGTTTTGCTGTTTAAATCCATTGTTTGAGCTCACATCAATCGTTTCATATAATTAAAATAACCATTTCATATAATCAACTGCTTCATATGATTTAACCGTTTCATAATTAAAATTCGAAATTATGATTCATCTTCATACCTTTATGCATAGTTTAATAAGGAGGGGATCAAAATTCGAAATCGAATTTTCGACAAAAGAGCACGTTTTAAGCATCCTTAAACTTGAATCGAACGTTTTTCAAGTGGTGTGTGTGTACGTGTGTGTTTGTATGTATGTAGGTGCGTGTGTGTGTGTGTGTGTGTGTGTGTGTGTGTGTGTGTGTGTGTGTATGTATCTATGTGAAAATGCGTGAATGTGTGTGTGTGTGTGTGTGTGTGTGAAAGTATGTGTGTGTGCTTGAAAGTGTGTGTGTATGTGTGAAAGTATGTGTGTGGATGCGATATTTCACGAACAAAAGGAGCCTTTCAAAAAAAAAATTAGTACGATTATTACAATCAATGAATACCTTCAACCTATTGATTTTAAACTCAATCGAACGTTCAAAAGACCCGCCTTCCCAATTTTTTGAATGGATTTTTGAAAAAATCATTAAAAAAAATCAAGACCTTCAAGTTCAGGATAAGTAACTAATCGTTTAGAACGTAATTTTCATGATAAAAAGAATGCCATAAACTTTAGAACTCTAGCATAAACCGTTAATGAGATATTGTACGTTTTTTAAAATGAAATCCAGAAAACAGAAAAATAAAAAAATAGCAAGTTCTGACAAATAGGTTCACTTTCCATATGCAATATTATGCAACACATCTATTAGCATTATTCTCGTGGATCTAATTTATTCCATTCACGAAAGAAATAACTTTTTGTAATTTTATTTTAACTTCTAAGAATTCGTCAATAGTCATTTATTTCACACGACATTAATTAAAGAAGAAATTTATGAAGATGCCTTCGTATAGTGGTAAATAGTGTGTATACACTTCATTCCTGACGCAACCATTAGGCATTTTTATCCTCTTTTGCATACTTATATTCGTATAATCATACGAATTCTCAGAAAAACCAGAAGTGTCATCCCCAGAACTGGAAGTGGGAATCCTTAGTGAACTCCTCACTCTATATACACCTCAGCCATCATTTGAACTGTATATGCAGCCATTCCTGAGAAATAAATGTCTTGAGGAACTTTTTCAATCGGAAGTGAAACGAACCGGAAGTAGAAATTATTCTACCTCCTTCAAAATTTGTGCTGAATCCATATCATTCTTCATCTAATTGGCCAAATTAGGGTTATTGGATTGGCTTACTTCTAGTTCTACCCAGTTAATTTGAATAGGTACAGATAGATCTGCAAGCATGACTGGTGTAGAAAATGGCCTAGTACAAAAAATACGGAAGGAACTGTGTCATGTTGTCGGTGTTCACTGTGTAGCACACAGATTAAACCTCAGTGTTTTAAGTTCATTAAAAGATGTCAAATACATTGAGGGTATGGATGCAATGTTAAAAAATATATTCAAATTTTATTCAAGTGCTAGTGTTAACCTCTGATATATTGATGTAACTATTTACTATAAGTGCTTTGTACCATGGCCAGCATGGAAAGACCATGCCCCCCCCCCCCCCTTTTCCTTTCTATTTTCAATGGAGAATTGGTGAAAATTAGGTTTCGGGAGACAAAAAATTATAATATTATTTTAACAGTTATCTCCCCCCCCCCCCCTCCGATTTCCGTTTGTCGAAGCTACTAAACTTCAAATCTAAAATAACGTAAATTGAAAGCTGGTTACCAACTTTTGTCCTGGCTCCTGCATTCAGAACAAATTTGTCAAGTCTTGATCTAAGCTATATCTATAACAGATTCCGAGAAATAGATCATCATTATCCGAGCTCCAGCTATAAACGATTCTTATAAAAATAAATAAATATTTCAAAGAAATTTTTTGAACCGGATGTTGAAATCCTTATTCAATATTTCTACCTCCTCAAAAATTTGAAGCTAAATCCATATCAACCATTATCTAAGTTCCATCTATAACCAATTCTGAGAAATAGATGTTTCAAAAAAAAAGAAAATTTTTGAACCAAAAATTTGGAGAAAACCGGAAGTAGAAATCCACAGTAAATACCCCCCAACCCCTCTGAATTTTGATGCTGAGCCCATATTAGTCATCATCTAAACTCTAGTTCTGAGAAATAGATGTTTCAAGGAAAATTTTTAAACTGGAAGTAGGAAAGAAACCGGAACTGAAAATTCTTAGTGAACCATCCTACCTCTTCCAGAATTTGATGCTGAATCCCTATCAGTCTTCATCTAAGATTTATACTTACAACGGATTCTGAAAAATAGATACCTGAAGACAATTTTTCCAAAAAACAGTAGTATGCTAAAATTTTTGCAACCAATGATGAAATTTTTACAAGAGCCATTCTGTTTGGCAATAGTGCAATTTCAATTTACCAGAGTATTAATTGAGTGCCAAAAACATTGTACCGTGGATTTTGTACACCATTATTTCACTGTAAAAATTAACTGGGGTGTGACTCAACTTGGCTTTCTTATACCACAATCCATTTTTAAGTAGCTTGTAGAGTTTTTTTTTTCTTCGAATTTTACAAGTAAAATTTTGAAAATCGATATCGTTGGTCCAAATGATTGCAGTTATAGCGTGTTACCCTTCACTTTAAAGGGCTTGACAAAATCTTTCGATTGATGCTATACTTGACAATGTACCCCTCTGGGGTAACTTGCTTCCTCCGAAGTGAGCCAATGACGTCAGGAACACAAGAATTGTATCGAATTTTTGTTATGTTTGACAACAATGTCGTTATTTTTGACAACATTGATTAAAACTATTAAATATCATGATCGCTGAGACATAAATAATCCCTTTTAAGTAAGATTATATCAAATTGTGTCCTATGCTGCCATGTTGAAAAAAAATATAAAATATTGAATAAATTTCGAAGTTTTAGCTCGAATTTAAAAAATATTCTATCTAGTTCTAGATTTTTTGATAACAAAGCCGGATGTACAGTTTCGTGAAAATACATCAATATTTGTAGCAGCTGCAGTATACACAAGATATCGACCACAGACATCAGACGGACATCACTCCAAAATTAGACAAAGCGTGTTCAGGAGGTCCTAAAACATAAATTGGCATCAAAATCTCAAATGCGAAAATTTTTGTTAACAATACGTTCTCTATACTATATTACATAGTAAGCGAAAGCAAAAAGTAAAGTTATTGCTTTATATAAGAGAAGTCATGTGCTACCCACATCAATTATATTCAAATTTCAATCAGAAATTATCCAAATTGATATTCAAAAGCGAATCCGTTACTATCGAAACCAACTGGTCAATGTACACATAATGAACGTTTAAAGACAAAATTATATAAATAGGTAGTTATAGCTTTCCCAGTGTATTCATGTCAGATTTGCTGCAAGTATAGTTTTGTTACCGTTGTTAGCAGGATAAAATATTTTTACTTTCCGCACATGCATAGTATAATGTATAGGGAAAGTATTGTGAAGAGGTTGCAAATTTGAATTCCAGTTTTCGAATACACACACTAACACACCCACCTACGCAGACATCGCCCCGAAAACGATCAATTTGAATTCAGGTATGCATAAAACGTACGCCTCCGAAAACTTGAATTCGAATTTTCAACTCCCGTCACAATATACCCACTTTCCCTATACATTATACTACGTATGTTGGAGGGAAATTATGAACTGACTCATAATAGGAAATTAGTCATAATAAATTTTATAATGAATTTACTATTTTTATTGCATTCAGACTGCCGACAGGTTAGTGGGGCAAAAGGGTACATTGCATAAGGACATGGAGGCCCAGGCCGCATAAATAGTATTAAGAACATGTAAAATGCCTTCACTGAAGTCTCTTTTGAGAACCAGTTGGGAAAAACACTTTTACATGCAACCATTCCTATTACGTCAAAGTAGGGTTGTCATATTTGAACACTCAGTGAAGGGTCGCCAAATTGGCGATTATGCTACAACGTATCTTCTAGAACCTTGGGTGTGCTCTCAGAATACAAAAATGAGTCCTAATTTCTGGATTACAAACAAAAATAAGCATAAACGCGAACAATATACAGCGAACAGCTCGATAGCTATCTTCCAAGATCACTAAACAACTGTCAGATACAATAAAACAGCAATTAAATGTTAATTTACCAAAACAGCGATACTATTCTCAAAACACTGACATATCTCACAATTCAACGTAGTGCGTACCACGTCAACTGCTCTCCAACTGAACGATGTCTCCTTTTATATACTCTCCGTAGAAACTTCCAAAAGGGATTCGTATCTCCCAGAATATTCGTTCGAGTACATTCGAAAAATCGCCAAGGTTCGAGTACATACGAAAAATCGCCAAAAGTCGCCAAGTTAGCAATAAATCGCCAAATATGGCACTCCTACATTTAAGTAATGGGAATGGCTGCCTGTAAATGAGTATTTCCCTTCTGGTTCTCAAAAAAGCCTCCGTAAAGGCATTTTACACGTTCGTAACAATGGTAGTTCGTAACATTTTACACGTTCGTAATTCTGATGGCTCTTCTCTTGAAGGCAATACAGGCTTTGCAGTGTGTATCTTCAAACATGATGTCCTGGACAGGGTCTATTCATTCAAACTAGATGGTGAGAATACAGTATTCCAGGCCGAAATTGCAGCCATAGATTTCGCTATATCCTGGGCAACCGATAACAACACTAAAGTTAACATCTTCTCCGATAGTCTCTCCTCGATCATGGCTTTCAAATCAATCAATAACAAATCTAACTTTCTTCAAAAAATTAAAACTAAAGCTAATATTTCCAATAAACTTATAAATCTTTCTTGGGTCAAAGCCCACGCGAATAACCTTGGTAATGAGGTCGCAGATCATCATGCTAAATTAGCAACCACTTCTGGCTCTCCCTTACACATCCCCTTCCCTTACTCCCTTCTAAAAAAGCACTGTAAAATTCTTCTTAAAAATCTTTGGCAGTCATATTTAAACGATTATATCTCCCCCCGAACCCATGACCCTGCGAGAATTTCAAAATTTCTTCCCTGTGTTGACCCTGATCTTTTAATTTCCAATCAATATTTAACTTATTTTTTAACGGGTCACGGCCCCTTTTTGGATTATTTACATTTTTTTAAGCATAAATCTTCATCTAATTGCACTTGTAATGTTTATGGTGATGCCGACCACTTTGTCTTTAACTGTCCTTTTACCCTCCCCTTCCACCTTTCCCGTCCCACTGTTGCCAACTCTGCGGCTTGGTTTTCCAGGGTTCTTAAAAACAAATCTTCTATTTCAAAAATTAAAAACTGTATTCTCGCTGCTAGGGAGATTTCTAACAAAATTGCTTGATCAGCCTGGGGGTCCCCCTGGTCTGTGAATCCTTCACTGCTCCCCACACTTTCTAAATCTGTTTTATAAAACCTGCTCCCTGTGCCTTGGGCACTATAAGATTTTATATTCACCACCTCCTGTAACTCATATGGTTTAGTTTTTATATTTGTACATTAACAGCATATCAATCCTAATCTTTTCGGTATGTATCAAAAACATCCATTGTGTATATATATTTTGATCATGCTTCTTTTTGTATACATACCTAATATGTATCATCCATTATATATCATCCATATCTAATTTGTATCATCCATACCTAATATGTGTCGT
Source organism: Amaurobius ferox (assembly GCA_951213105.1). NCBI lineage: Eukaryota > Metazoa > Arthropoda > Arachnida > Araneae > Amaurobiidae > Amaurobius > Amaurobius ferox. The sequence continues at coordinate 98,281,768 of OX578143.1, read as the reverse complement.
CTTCTATGTATCATCCTTAAAGAATATATACCTAATCTTTTCGGTATGTATCAAAAACACCCATTATGTATATATACTTTGCATACATCCTAACCCGGATTTTTATAATTATATTTTCTCACCCTGACTTTATTCCCTTACATCCTCGGTTTCTCAACTTATACTTTGGTTTTTCATCCCCCAACTGTCATGTGTTTTTGTATATATAATTTTATATGTAATTTTTGTGCTTTTTTTTTTGTATTTCTGTGTATTTTATGTATTTCATGTTCTTCGTTTCGTTTTGTTTTGTTTTAGTTGGTTTTACTACTTTTGTGCTTGGGTTTTTTCCCTTCGGGGTTTTCCCCTCTTTTCTTTTTTTTTCCTTCTTATGTCTCTCTTGTATTGTATTGTATTGTATTGTTTTTATGTTTTGTTTTGTCGTTGCCTTTCTTTTTTTTGTCTTGTAACTGTGTTGTGATTCAATTTTAACCTGTTTTGTAATGTTTTGGATCTAAAATAAAGTTCCCGGCCACACACTTAGCTGCAGTAAACCTTCGGGTCTGTCGTGTGGTCTGGGTTTTCAACACTTCAACGTTCGTAACAATAGTTTATAAAAAAAAAAGGTGAATAACTTGTAAAATAGAGGATGTAAGGAGCTTCAAAGGGACTCGAAACTTATGCTCGCAGCATAGAGTTCACCATTCAAAACATCGCTGAATGCATAAAAAAAAACATAGATTGAATAAAATTATAAAATTGAAATAAATTTTATGATATTTTAAAAATTAATTTCAGTTACTTTATAAAGTCGATAAATTATGTGGGAAATGTATAAATTAAAAGTTGGCATAAAAACAGTCAGTCGTCGAAAAGACTTGATTAGATTCTGTGCCGTTGTTGACTTTTAGCTTTCTATGTCACCGTGGGGATTCTGGGGAATCTGAAAAGTCTTTTAAAACCCCTCCCCCTCCCCTCAATTTTATCCACCTCGGGAGAGAAAACGAAATTCCAGCTTCGTCAGATTCTGTCCCATGTCAATACTGTAAGTACGCAAAGATTTGGTCTTCTAGGCCGAAAGGAGGCTTCTGGAGCGTCTGAAAGGATACAAACACGTTAAACAATTATTATATTGATTACTAAAAGCGCCAAAAAATATGCATTACGGGAAAGAACGCCTTGAAATCCCTTGTCCAGGCAGTGTTTCTTTCAGATATATATCCGAGGGACGAAGCCCCCCCCCCCCCCTTCGCCTCATATTATTATTCCCCCACCTCCCGGAGACATTTTACGTTAACCTAGTTTCTGTTTATGTGAAAGCATTTAGATATATTTAAATGAGGCAAATAGGAAATTTGCCCCCTGAAGTTTCATTTGATCCCCCTCCCCCCCCCCCCCCCCTTCCGGCCAAAAAGTCCTGAAAGAAGTACTGGTTCCAGGTCAAGAGTCTAGTAGTTACACCACTGGAGTTATGAGATTCTTTTAAAAATGCCATTGTGTATTTAAAAAATTATATCGTATTATTGTCGAGAAAGTATGTACAGCACTTTTGCCTGCTGATTAATACGTTTACAAATTCACATTATAGAGAGAAAATATTATTTATGAACTTTGGGATATTTTTCAAAGTTGTTTCAAATATTATATCTTGTCTTAAATTTTGAACCCGTAAAAATGAATAAAATAAATAAAGAAAACAATCGAAATTATTAAAAAAAGATCTGCAACCTTCTACTTCCTTCGTTTTATATAAAAATTCTCACAACCACAGAATGACTGACTGTTTGTTCAGTTAAAAAATGAAATTGCAATTGTTATTTAAAATGTAATAATACCTAAAACGAAAGTTTTTTCAAACAGCATAAAAACAAATATGGATACAATCAGCTTGAAACAAGTAATTTAAAACTTAATTAATTTATTTTCACCCGACCACTTTTTATTACCTCTTTTCTGTATTCCCAAATAAAATACGAATTCAACTCACTGATATAGAACATGTGTCGCCATCTATTGGCGTCTTCACTCAATCGGATATATGCCTGTACAATGGGAGGGCGATAAAATCGGTGTTTATGACGTGGAAAACGAATCGATTGAGCAAAAAACCGTAAAAACTGCTCATGTGAGAAAGAAACCGCGTAAAGACAATCTCGGACATATCGTATTAGAAAAGGAATTGCCTGCAATAAAGGACTCTACACCTCAACATTCTCTGACCCGCTCTTTCATCTCCACTTCTCATTCGCAATAAATGTCATTCCATTCCTCGGTAGTGCACAAAGAACTTGCTTAATAATCATTTACATCATTTTTTTAAGAATTGTGTTAATAAAAAAAATCGATTGTATTTCCTAATCACTTAGCCTTTTGCTTATGGGTGGGATAGCGTTCATCCCAAACGAAGAACCTCTCAAAAAGGCATTGGCGTCCATGGACGCCAATGCCTGCAAAGGGGGATCGAACTGTTTAGGATAGGGTATGTCAAACACCTGTCTTTTTAAGAGGTTCTTCGTTTGGGATGGACGCTGTCCCTCTCGTAAGCAAAAGGTTAAGTAATAATGAGGTGCAGGCTCGTCTTGCGGGAATCCAGGAAGTGAAAAAGCAAACACTCAACTAATTAACTGCTCAGGGTCATCCCTGAAATTTTTAGAGTCCCTTACAAACATTTATAACCCCCTCCATATTTGATTCTGGCCCTTTTTATAAATCTCTCATGTTTTTCTCTCCCGTAAATAAAAAATCGGTGCTTCGAGTCCACTCCTGACGCCTCCCCCCTCCCCTACGGGCGGCCCTGAGTTACCCAAAGACATCCAAAATAGCTTCAATTAGCCACGACTAGTAGCGAACACATGCTGGCTCAAGGGACTCGAGCCCCTTCCAGGTAAATAATTTTCTTTAACTAGTACATTTGATTAAAATCAACTTTTTTTTTGTATTTGGTTGGATGCAAGAGCTCAGCCCTTCGCAACAGTCAGTGTTGCGAAGCACCAGTCAGTGTTGCTCAGTATTGCTCAGTGTTGCAAGTGTCAGTGTTGCTCAGCCTTTCGCAACAGTCAGTGTTGCAGCCCTTCGCAACAGCAAGAGCTTAGCCCTTCGCAACAGCAAGAGCTTAGCCCTTCGCAACAGCAGGAGCTTAGCCTTTCACAACAGTCATAGGCGTAGCCAGGAATTCGAAATGGGCGTGAGGTGTTATGAATAAAACGCAGGAGTTACCACTAAAAAGTTTGCAGTGCTGAATTTCGTTTTTCATTAAGACCCTTTATGGATAATTAATATAATTTTTCTATGGTCCCGAACTCCTCCTGCCTACATCGCCATACCTATGCATACCACTAAGGAATCCCATCCAAATTCTTCATCTGCGTATGCCACTGACCATGACCCACGAGACAATGTTCTCGACAAGTACATAACTCTAGAGACCGAAGACTTGAAGGTTATCGGATCTCAGATTAGAGAGAACGTTTGAAAATTTCAAAATAAAGACTTGTATATCTATAGGGAAACACAACACGCAAAAACCTCAAAGCCCACAATGAACTTATTACTGTCATCAGCGGGTAAAAAATTAGAGAGTATAAAACACAAGACTCTTACCCTAAAAAATCACAGTCGATCGAAAACAAGTAATGAGTAAGAATTGGACCTTGTTTTCTAATTAGACACTAATTTCTCTATCATCTCGACCATGTCATGTAATACTTTAAATCCTCATCTATGAAATCAAAACCAGGTCTCACCTCCCCTTCCTTGTTTTTACCAAACAATTTTTTACTCGAACATCAATAGTAGAACATTAGACTTCATTTCTCTGTATTTCAAAATTATGAATTATATCCAAAATCCAATTATATGTCCTTGTAGGGCTTTTAAAGGGCTACAAATTACTCACGGTTTATAACTAACACTTATAGTTTTCAAGAGCTACAAATTACTTACTGTTCATAGTATTTGTCTATATATACTAATTGCAAGTGTCCGCCTGTCTGTCTGTCTGTCTGCCTGTCACGCTCTCTTTAGGCACTTCCCGTATAGATAGAGACTTGCAATTTGGTACACGGCTCGGACGTTCGATAAAAACCCCTGGAAAAATCGAATTTTTCGAAATAGTTCTCTAGAGGAGGTGCTGCACACCAAAACGTTCGAAAAGTGAAATGATAGGAAAGCATGTTTTGCGATGAGATAGAGACTTCAAATTTGATGTATGGGTATATCGTTCGAAAGGAAGAAAATATGCAATTTCAGATTTCCAATATTTTCTACTTAAGGGGGTGCCGCACACCAAACCGTTCGAAAAGTGAAATGATAGGAAAGCATGCTTTGCGATAAGATAAAGACTTCAACTTTGGTGTATGGGTAAATCGTTCGAAAGGAAGAAAGTGTGCAATTTCAGATTTCCAATATTTTCCCCTTAAGAGGGTCCAGCACACCAAAATGTTCGATTTACCGAATAAGTAAGAAAAGGCTCCTTTAAAACTTGATAGAGGCTTAAAATTTAGTATATGGGCTAATCATTTGACGAAAACACCCAAGACGAATATAGTTTTTCACAAATGTTCGTTTAAGGGTGTGCTCCAGAGTAAAACGTTCGAAAAGTGAATTGATTAAAAACCACGCTTCGAAATGAGATAGAAATATCAAATTTGGTGTAAACGTAGATAGTTTGGAAGGAAGAAAGTGTACAATTTCAGTTTACCAATATTTTCTACTTTAAGGGGTACCGCATACCAAAATGTTCGATTTTCGGAATAAAGGAGAAATGCCCATTTTAAAACGTGATAGAAGATATTTGGTATATGGGCGAATCATCTGATAGAAATCACAAAAAGAGGAAGAAAGTGTGATATTTCAGATTTCAAATATTTTCTACTTTGGGGGGGGGGGGCGCACACCAAAATGTTCGATTTATCGAATAAATGAGAAAAGGCTCCTTTAAAATTTGATAGAGGCTTAGAATTTCGTATATGGGCTAATCATTTGACGAAAACACCCAAGACAAATATAGTTTTTCAAAAATATTCGTTTAAGGGGGTGCCCCAGAGTAAAACGTTCGAAAAATAAATTGATAAAAAACCATGCTTCGAAATGAGATAGATATATCAAATTTGGTGTAAGGGTAGATAGTTTGGAAGGAAGCAAGTGTACAGTTTCAGTTTACCAATATTTTCTACTTTAGGGGGTGCCGCACACCAAAATGTTCGATTTTCGGAATAAATGAGAAACGCCCCTTTTAAAACGTGATAGAGGCTTGATATTTGGTATACGGGCGAATCATGTGATAGAAATCACAAAAAGAATAGAGTTTTTCAAAAATGTATATTTAAGGGGGTGGGTACTCCACACAAAAGCATTCGAAAGGTGAAATGCTAGGAAAGCATGCTTCGCGATGAGACAGAGACTTCATATTTGGTGTACGGGTAAAAAGTTGGAAAGGAAGAAAGTGTGCAATTTCAGTTTTCCAACATTTGCTATTGTAGGGGGGGTTGTCTCTCACTAAAATGTTCGATTTACCGAACAAATGAAAAACGTCTTCTTTACAATGTAATAGAGGCTTGAAATTTAGTACATAGGCTAAACATTTGACAAAAAAAACCAAAGATGAATACGGTTTGACAAAAATGCTCATTAACGGAGTGCTACACAGAAAAACGTTCGAAAGAAGTGATAGAAAAAACATACTTCTCGATAGGATAGAGACTTCAAATTTGGTGTACGGGTAGATAGTTTGAAGGGAAGAAAATGTGAAATTTCAGATTTCCAATATTTATTACTTTAAGGAGTGCCGCACACTAATATGTTCGATTTTCCAAATAAATGAGGCACGCTTCCTTTTAAATGTGATAGAGGCTTGATATTTGATATATGGGCCAATCATCTGATAAAAAACCCAAGATAAACAGAGTTTTTCAAAAATGTTCATTTATGGGTGTGCTTCACAGAAAAATGTTCGAAAGGAGAAATAATAAAAAAGGGGTGCCTCGGGATGAGATACACTTTAATGTGGTGTACGGGTAGATAATTCGAAAGAAGGAAATGCGCAAATTAAGTTTCCCAATATTTTCGTCTTTAGGGGATTCTTCACACCAAAATATTCGATTTCTCGAATAAATGTGAAAAGCGAATTATTAAAAAAATTACATGATTCAGGGGTTGCTTATTACGAGAACGTGTAGTCGGCTAGTGTATACTAATTGCCAAGTGTCCATCTGTCCGTCTGTCCGTCTGTCACGCGTTTTTTAGACACTTCCCGAATAGATAAAGACTTGAAATTTGGTACACGGCTCGGTCGTTCAATAAAACCCTTTGGAAAAATCGAATTCTTTGGAAACGTTCTCTAGAGGGGGGTGCTCCACACCAAAACGTTCGAAATGTGAAATGATAGGAAAGTATGCTTTGCAATAAGATAGCGACTTCAAATTTGGTGTATGGGTAAATCGTTCGGAAGAAAGTGTACAATTTCAGATTTCCAATATTTTCTACATAAGGGGGTGCCGCACACTAAAATGTTCGATTTACCGAATAAATGAGAAAAAGTTTCTTTAAAATTTGATAGAGGCTTGAAATTTGGTATATGGACTAATCATTTGACAAAAACACCCAAGACGAATATAATTTTTCAAAAATGTTCGTTTAAGGGGGTGCTCCAAAGAAAAACGTTCGAAGGGTGAATTGATAAAAAAAACATGCTTCGGGATGATATAGAAATATCAAATTTGGTGTAAAGGTAGACACCTTGGAAGGAAAAAAGTGTACAATTTCAGTTTACCAATATTTTCTACTTTAGGATGTACCGCACCTAGGGAGTACCGCACCTCAAAATGTTCGATTTTCGGAATAAAGTAGAAACGCCCCTTTTTGAAACGTGATAATGGCTTAATATTTAGTATATGGGCGAATCATCTGATAAAAAACACAAGAAGAATATATTTTTTCAAAAATGTATATTTAAGGGGGGTGGGTACTCCATACAAAAACATTCGAAAGGTGAAATGATAGAAAAAGAATGCTTCGCGATGAGATAGAAACTTCAAATTTGTTGTCCGGGTAAAAAGTTGGAACGGAAGGAAGTGTGCAATTTCAGTTTTCCAACATTTGGTATTGTAGGGGGGGGGGGGGTGCAGCTCACTAAAATATTCGATTTGCCGAACAAATAAAGAACGCCTCCTTTACAATGTGATAGAGGCTTGAAATTTGGTATATGGGCTAACCATTTGATAAAAAAACCAAAGATGAATACTATTTGACAAAAATGTTCATAAGGGGTGCTACGCAAAAAAACGTTCGAAAGGTGAAGTGATAGAAAAAACATGCTTCGCGATAGAATAGAAGGAAGGAGAAATGATAAAATAGCAATGCTTCGGGATGAGATAGACTTTAATGTGGCGTACGGGGGGATACTTCAAATTTGGTCTACGGGTAGATGTTTGAAAGGAGGAAAGTGTGAAATTTCAGATTTCCCATATTTACTACTTTAAGGGGTGCCGCACACTAATATGCTCGATTTTCCGAATAAATGAGACACGCTTCCTTTTAAATGTGATACAGACTTGATATTTGGTATATGGGCCAACATCTGATAAAAAGCCCAAGACAAACAGATTTTTTCAAAAATATTTATTTATGGGTGTGCTACACAGAAAAACGTTCAAAAGGAGAAATGATAAAATAGCAATGCTTCGGGATGAGATAGACTTTATGTGGCGTACGGGGGATAGTTCGAAAGGAAGAAATGCGCAACTTAAGTTTCCCAATATTTTCTTCTTTGGGGGGTTCTGCACTCCAAAATATTCGATTTGCCGATTAAATGTGAAACACGCGAATTATTAAAAAATTTACATTATTCAGGGATTGGTTATTGCGAGACCGTTGATTTTCAACGATTATTCGACCGGTCTATACTCTAACTCTGTATCCCTTTTTTTCGTCATTAGTCACAAGCGACGTCATTAGTACCCGACGTTGCAGATAATTAAAATTACGTGCAATTCTAGTAGTTTTCTAAATAATATTAAAATTCTAAAAAATTACTATGTGGCTAAACTCGACATTCTCTTATACCATGATCCAATTTTTATCCATTTTTAAGTAGCTTGTTTTTTGTTTGTTTATTTGCTTTTTTGTTTGTTTTGTTTGTTTTGTTTTATAAACTTTACAGGTCAAATTTTGGAAATTCGATTTGTACCATACTTGTCAAGGTACCAATGACGACACAAACATAAAAATTATATCTATTTTTGACAACAATGATTGAAACTAATAAGTCCCGTGATCATAGAGCCATAAATAATCCCTTTCATGCATGATTATGTCAAATTTTGTCCTGTGCTACCATGTTAAAAATATATAAAATTTCGAAGTTTTCTCTCGTTTTTAAAAGAATTCTATCTAGTCCTTCTAGATAACAAAGTCGGATATAAAATTTCGTGAAAATCCAATAGACATCAGACAGACAGACGAACGGACATCACTCCAAAAATAGTCAAAACGTGTTCAGGGTGTCTTAAAATATATATTGGCATCAAAATCTCGCAATCGAAAAATTTTCATGAAAACAATACTTTCTCAATACTACGTATAAGAAAGTAAAAATTTTAATTAAATTGACCGATACAATCTCTGTTCTCGCTTTAAAAAAATATCCTCATAGGCAGATCTTGAAGTCGGATCAACATATGAAAAAATGAAAATATTAAAGTGGCAGAAAATAAATCTATACCATTTTTGTTCTATTTCAATAATCGATTAAAACAATAGAAAATATACGAATTTGAAAAAGCTTTGCTAAAATAAAACAGATGGCTGAAGAAATTGAAAATATCAACCATTCCCGTAATCATATATCCCACGGCTGATTTGACTGATACAACCCAATCGAAGATATAATACCCTTCATTTATAAAATTTATTTTTACATCTATTTCTTAATTATTTAAATCGTATTACTAAAATCAAAATCGTCTACCGAATAAACATATGTGAATTCCTTCTGTTGCTAAGTAACATGATATAATTTTAATTAATTTCTTCAGTTTCGTAAAAATAATAAGATGCATAATGCTATTTTTATGGAAGGTTTAATTTTGTGTATTTTATTATTAATATCTCGACAACCCCTGTTTCTAAAAGCTCGAAACATGGACGGGGTTTACCTGCGGTGAAGTAGAGAACAATCATACCAACTCTGAAAAAAACATTCTTTCAAAAACTGTGGATGTGACAAGCAACCAGACAAACAACCAGCTTTCCTATTTTATATACTTATATAGATTAATCTCACGTTTTTAGGACAGACAAAAATTGTTGCGAATGACTTACCGTTACAGACGCGACTACATAACTTTCGCTTCTAATTTTAAACACATACCGTAAAGATTTGTTTTCATTGCTTTTTTTCGCATCACATTGTTCTGGTTACACCATACTAATGCTTGCACGGTATCAAAACACTCCAGAGACAATCGTAAACAATACACGCTTTCTTTTACTGAAATAAAAATAAAAACTCATAAAATAGAATACCACTGCGATATTTGGAATAGGAAATCTTTTATTTTCTTCGGATGCGGAAGTCTGGAACAGATTCAAGGCAGGATCGGATAATGCATCGTAACGAAGATGTCTGAAAATAGTTAAAACTTCAAAACTGACCTTGAAGTTTCGAGGCAGAACACTTTTTGCCATGTGTAACGATGCCAATTTGTGATTAACAATTATATAATTACTTTTGGTTAGAATAAAGGTCCGCAACCTCACCAGGGTGATCTATAGAAATTGAGGGACACCCCCCCCCCCGTACAGACATTTATCACGGACAACCCCCCCCCCCCCCATACAGACATTTATCACGGACACCCCCCTCCATATATGACTTTCCCCCTTTTCAGTGTTTCTTTCAGGACTTTTTGGTCGGGGGTTGAGGGAGGGTACGAATGAAACTTTGCACCTGTGCTGTTCCAAATCTGAAGCATCAAAAGAAGCAAAACTTTTCTTTTTCATTATAACCTGAATTTATTAACATTTAGCTGGACAACATAAAATGCCACTGGTGAGGGAGAAGCCCTCTCCGGATGTATGCCTGAATTTTGTGAATTGTTTATGTGTTCCCCAACTACAAAAATAAAAAATTGAACCTCCACTCCCAAGCCCTGGCGTCCGGGGTCCCTACTCAAGTGGTATCCGTCCCACCCCCCTTATGGGCAACCCTGCTGGCGCAGATTACCTTCGTTCTCTTCAGAAAACCTCGAGATGGAGCTCACATTAAGTTCACTTTTATATTCCGAATTTTCTTCTGCATAAGAGTATAAATACTGTATTTATTTAGTAAGGAATTTAGAGCGATTTATAAGCTCATCGATATATGCTTATGTTACGAACGTGTAAAATACTCTCTCTCTCACTGGAGTCTGTTTTCAAAACCGAACGGAGAAAACAATCTTTCCCATGATGTGAATTTAGGGTTGTCATGTACTGCTGTTCGAAGGGTGGTTACCAGATTTGGCGATTTATCACCAATTTGACAAGCGGTAGCTCTACCACTTTAAGTATGTGGTTTACCGACAGAACATCCAGTCGGTTTCGGAAAGGGCAAGAGAACAAACAGAATTTTATTTTAACAGCTGTTACAGTTTTTGTAAGGTATGATTTCTGAGCAAGTGAAAAAGCCAGTTTAAACTATGATTTCAAAAAACCAGTTAAATATTTCTTTTAAAATGAACGGGTTCAATTCCCATTCGTATATCAATACATTTTAGATTATACACAAATATGACGATAATAATATGGAAATCATTATATTCCATTACAAATGCTTTCTGTGCACTATCTGTGTTAGTGGATAGTTCTACACATGCGTGATCAATAATATTCACTTTTAAAAGGACACTTTTTTTTGTGAACTATTTCGTTCTTTCATTTTGGTAAAACAGGAAAGCGTTGTTAAGCTAGATTTTATCCATTTCATATTACTTTCCTTATATACATATAGGGAAAGTATTGTGACGGGGTCGAAAATTCGAATTCGAGTTTTCGACGGAAGAGCACATTTCAAGCATCCGTGAACACGAATCAAACGTTTCTGAGATAGTGTGTGTGTGTGTGTGCGTGTGTATGTGTGAAAGTATGTGTGAATGTGTGTGTGTGTGTGTGTGTGTGAAAGTATGCATGAATGTGTGTGTGTGTGTGTGTGAAAGTACGTGTGAGTGTGTGTGTGTGTGAAAGTGTGTATGAGTGTGTGTGTGTGTGTGTGTGTGTGGAAACCCCAGGCCGTCCGACTCATCCAGAGGACTTGAGTAACTATTTGGACGACCGGGAAGTGTGTGTGTGTGTGTGTGTGTGTGTGTGTGTAGGTGAATCTGTGGAGCCAATATCTCACGAACAAATTTGAACGCAACTTAGTATAAAAATTACAATCCGTGAATACTGGAAGTCTGTTTTTAAACGCAATCGAATGTTCAGAACCCTCTAAATTTTCAAGTGAAATTTTGAAAAAACCATCAAAAAGTTAAAACCTTTAATAAACTTACGCCAATGAATATTTTTTATGTAATTTTTCCTTAGTAAGCGATTGCCATAAACTTTAGAACGCTAGCATGAACCGTTCTCGAGATATTGCACATTTTTCAAATAAATGCATCTAAAAATCCCATAAAATAAAAAAAAATATTAACTGTTGTGAAATATATTCATTTTTAATATGTAATATCAGGACATGAATTTGGTTATATTATTCTCGTGGATCTAGCTCGTTCCATTCATGAGAAAAGATACTTTGGGTAATACTTTTGTATTTGGACGCCAATAGTCATTTATATGTTATAAGAATTACTTATATCTCCGTCCATAACGATTGGTGAGATTTTGGCGACGAATTTGGCGGAATGTTGCCAACTCGGCGACTTTTTAAATGTTGCCAAATTGATAAAAATGACTCTAAATCAATGAAAATAACGACTAATTGATCAATATCTTGGAAAGAACATAAGAGTAGACTATAAGAATAACCCATTTCTCCTTTCGTAACGCTTGGCGAGAAATTTAGCGGAACGTCGCCAACTTGGAGACTATTTTGCCAAAGTTACAAAAATGTCGCCAATTTGATAGAAATAACGTCATATGGGAAGTAATGTTTCGCAAGTTCTGATTTCCGTTTTATAACGGGCATACCTTCTAGTATATATGAAAAGCACTTCTCCCCGTTTGTCTGTAACACTTGGTGATGCATTTGGCGAACTTGGCAAATAATTTAGCAAAGTATCGCCAACTTGGAGATATTTCGCCCCAGATTGACAAAAATATCGTCAAGATTGCAAAAATGACGCTAAATTAATGAAAATGACGCCTAATTGATGAATTAAATATAAAAGTATTTTAATGTATGGACTATATCGCTTATTGAGGATGCTATCAATATTGATAATTATTTATTTAGAGTTGCGCGAAATATAAGTTAATTAGTTATTTTGAAATAGTTTTGCATTCTGTCATCCGGAAAATCGCCAAATGTACAATTCAACGATAAAAACACAGTACCGTGGATCTTATATATTATTTTTTTATTGTAAAAGTAGTAAATTCTTTGCATTATATAAGGAAAATCATGTGCTGCCCATATCAGATATTTCTCTATATATTGTTCACATACATCATTTGCATTAAACATTCTGTTCCTGTACAACATTTTATACGATTCCTATGTTACGACCTGATTCTCTTAAATCTAAATATTGTAATTTTTTTTTATTATGTTTACTAGCAGCATACCCGTTCTTCGTACGGAGTATATAATATAAAGAAATTTATAATTCGCAATCGTGTGCAAATTCTGTTAAAATATTAAATTTATTGCTCCTAAAAAAAGTTTAAGAATATCTGTTCTCACTATGCAAAATTATCTTCACGGACAGATCTGAAGAATAAAACATCCTGGCCCCTTTTGTAAGCAAATTTACAAAAAAAAAAAGGGGGGGAATTGAATCAATATATGCAACCCCGTACTACTTATATTGTCGCAGATTAGAAAATATGCCAGTGTGTTAGTAGAAAATTACCCGTATTGCAATATGAGTCTCAAAAATATTTGTCAGAATAAAAGAGATGACGTAATAAATTGAAAATATCAATAATCTCCGTACTCTTTATACCAAAAGGTCGTAATTGATTCCAATATATGCCAATATATATCAAAACATACGCCAATATACCTGTCCTATTTATATTCTCGTAGATGAGAAGATATACCCGTGTATTTGTAGAAGATTACTCGTACAATATATGAGCAAAATGATGGCAACGAAACGATACAAATCATGTTGGTGAGAAGCAAAAGTGGAGACATTTTATGTTTACTTAGTTTCTATTTATGTGATACAACATTTAGATATATTTATATAGGACAAATAGAATACTTGCCCCCCCCCTCCCCTAAAATTTCATTCGCTCACCTAGTCGAAAGGTCTTGAAAGAAAGTTCCCCCTTCTGGGCGGCCCTGCCTGGATTACAATAATGCTCAATGCTCCGAGTGTAGCAAGCAGCATAACTAAAACGATTTCATTCTCGTTAGTCCAGCAGCATCAAATGTTGATTACTATATTGGCAGCAAAAAAAAAAAAACTAGTTATAGGCCGAACCGAAATTTATAAACCTCCTATAACCGAAATTTATAAACCTGCTATAACCGAAATTTTACAAACCTCCGTAGTTGCAAACAAATTTAGTCATACCACGCAGCTACTTCTAACAAAACTGTACCATTTTCTGACACCATAAGATTACAGTAAACAATCCTAATGATTGGAGCAAAATCAAAGAGCTATGAACGCAATTTATAAAATTGTTGACAAAATATTTTTCTTGTCTTGAATTTCAAAATAGTTTTTACATTTAATTATTCTAAATTTAAAATGTGTGTTTGTTAGCTTTTAAATATTTGAATTTTAAATTAGTTTCGTTTAATTTTATGCATTAAATTATTTTTAAACACATTTAAATTTTAAAATGTTTTGTTTAGTTTTACATTAATCAGATATTTAAATTTTAAACACGTTTTTTAAAGTAATTTGGAAGTCTTTACTTGAGCGGAGTGGTGTAAAGGTTAGCAAAACAAAGGGCAATCCAGAAAGTGCGAGTTCGTTTCGTCATTGGGTTAAAATGTAGGGCAGGCCATTATATTTTCTTAAAGCAGGTTTCTAAATTTTGCCACCAAATCCGTCATTTTGCATAAAGATAGTTTATTCTTCGCGTTATTCAAAGTCAGTAAGCTTTACGGACAAAGAGGTTCAAACAAACTATTATATGATACAATTTCTATACGTGGACTTACAGGGTGCATTTTAATTTAGCAGTATTTCCAATCGGAGGCGGATTTCATAGTTTATGCTGTAAAAAAATATCATTCTTTCATATTCCACAATATTCTTTTCCCCCATTTTTGTTCAATCCAGCTAATCCACGCTTTCAATCTTTCTCATAGAGATCATAAAACGCAACTTGCAGAAAATCTCGGGCTAAAACCGAGGAGGCACGAGTTAAGCATTTCCGATGAAGGAATGAAACCCCATAAAATCGCCTTCCACCGGAATCTCCAAGATATGAGCTGCGAAGTCGTTAAAAGCATGCCAAGTTGGCTTTACGACTTTCCCGCTTCTCACATGACTGAATTTTTGTAACCTTCATTTCGGCTTTTATTTCATTTTCCAGCCACACGTCATTGTTTTATTGTTGCTGGAGGAATGGAACAACTAAACACAACACACTGAGTTCATTCCGGTACGATCCGCTCGAGCATTGAAGTAATTGCTTTCCAGTTGGGCTAACAAAATGGCACTGATGCTTTTACCACCGTTCATACTTGTCTCTAGTAATTTATATGAAAAACGAATTGGTTTCCCTAAGACAATGCTAACTCTCATTTCATGCGAAAAGGTTGAAATATGCATTTTAATATCAGTTATGGCATATTCTTTCATTTATAATTAAAATACTTAGTTTCGTTAAATTTATATTTAAATACTTAGTTTCGTTAAATTTATATTTAAATATTGATTCTCATTTGAGTATAATTAATTGCAAAAATAAACGCGGCTAAAAAGAACGTGGTGGCCACTTTTTCAAGATGGCGGTCGTTGCTCCATTCGAATCAATGAGAACTTTGGGTGTGTTCTTTAAAATTGTTCGTGTACCCACTCTCGCATTCTTGAAAAAAATCGGGCGGATAAAAAGTAGCCACAATTTATGTTTTTAACGAATAATGATAGATTGTCTGTTAGCGGGAGCTATTGTGCAGGAGTAAGCATTCTAATTTATTCAAAAATTCGATTTTTCTGGATTATAGAACGGCTACAAATGGGCTCTAAGTTCTCTCCCTTAAGTCCAAACAGCAAATCTCCGTCTGTGAAACGGAGTTTTCAGCTAGTGATTTGGACATTTAACTGAGATTTTGCTGCTTTTGTTGTAAGAATTTTTGATAGTGTGGAAAAGCACCTGCGCTTCGTGAACTATTATATTTTCATTGAAAGTGTGGCAACGGTTTGTTGACAGCTGCGAATTTGGGTAAATACACCACCAAATAAACCGGTCATTTAATCTGAAGAAACGGAGAGCAAAATAATTAGTGATCAGATCTTTTGACATAAAATATTTCCTAAAACTTTCGAAGCAATCTGTGAATTTTAAATTCGCTTAAAAAATGTTTGAAAAATTAGGTCCCACAGGGTTCAATGTATTTCATTTTTTCAATCCGGGTTCAATCCAAAACTAATTGGGTGATATTATTCATTTATATCCCCATAGGTCCCACAGACCGTCTGAAAAACATACTAAAATTTCATTTTGATAAAGTCATTTTTACGGCAGTTATCGTGCTAACGGACAGACAGACAGATAGAATGAACAAAGTCATAAACATTTTTCAGCTATATTGTAAAGTGTTAATAAAGCGGTTTTAGGACGGATGCAACACTAAATATGAATTAAAAAGAACTTAAAAATCACTATTTTGACACAAAATGGATGCCATATTTTATTTTGAAGTGGGTCACGTGATCTCTCCATATAAAGGGTGCAATTATTATTTTAATTTTTATTTAAAAAACTACTAAATATATTTTTCTGAAATTTTTTTTATATATTTTATAGGATAATTTGAATATTTCATAAAAGTTTCGAAGCAATTTGTAAATTTTAAATCCGCTTAAAAAATGTTTCAAAAATTAAGTCCCATAGAGTTCAATGTATTTCATGTTTTCAACCCGGGTTCAATCCAAAACTAATTAGGTGATATTATTCATTTATATTCCCATAGGTCCCACAGACCGTCTGAACAACATACTAAAATTTCCTTTTGATAAAGTCATTTTTACGGCAGTTATCGTGCTAACGGACAGACAGACAGACAGACAGAATGAACAAAGTCAGAAACACTTTTCAACTTTGTTGTAAAATGTTAATAAAAATAAAGTGAATAATTGTATTCTACCTACCTAATCTTGAATTAACTAAACCTTCTATGAGGCTTTTTTTTATTTAGATCATGAACAGTTTAGGGAACGTTCATCCCGCCAGATTTCTACAGGAAGGATTTGGGGCCTAAAAAATCTGACTCTCCGTAATCAGATTTCCCTCCATATTTTCAGTATTTTTTACGTCTATAAAAATATTACCGAGGCAATCACTCTTCTGTAATAGTCGATTTGTGTAACGAATTCGATATCATTTAGTTGGGTAGTTTAAGAAATATTATAATCAGTGTTTCTTTAACTTTTTATATTAACTAAGTTTCTACATATATATGTGACAGCATTTAGATATATTTATAAAGGGTAAGTGGAAAATTTGTCTGTCTAAAGTTTTATTCGCCCCCCCCCCCCCCCCTCTGGCCAAAAAGTCATGAAAGACTGTCTAATTGTAATAAAATGCTCGAAGTCATGTAGTAACTTACCACCATATAATTTGACTCTAGTCAGTTTGTAAGTACTTTTAAGTAAAAACACAAAGATGAAATTGTTTATAGTTGTCACGAACCTTTATCGAGATATTAGAAACTTTATCTTTTCACAAGGCTTGTCATACAACTCAAAATAATGAAGCGAATTGTACAAAATTTGATATGCTGACTTTTCCAGGTATCAACGAAAATCCTATTGATTTTCCACGAGATCTACGGTCTAATGTAGGCTATTGTTTTCTAAAAATAACAAAATTTTGTTAATCTGTAATGTCATGCGTTGGACACAACAGATTTTTGAAATCGAATGGCATCATTATTTATATGACATTAACTTGCTTCGTTCTTGAGATATAGCACATTTTTTTTATTAAAAAGTTTTATCCTATAAAAAAGATCTATTTACTTGACAGGCATTTGGACCAAAAATCTCTAAAAATGGCAATTCATCAGTTTTTTTCATTTCGATACCGCTTTCAAATGTTAATCGAAAATGACGAGGGTGGGGTCGACCCTGGAACCCAAGCCTAATTTTCAAAAATGACCAGAAACATTATGTTCATCAATTAATTCATTTTAAGCACTTCAGTGTGTGAGAGAGACTGAGGATTTGATAGCTAACCGACGATTTTGAAGAGATCAGGTGGTATAAGCTGTGTTCGGAACTGCCGATACGTCAGATCAATCTAATTAGCAGACATAGAGCATAACACGGAGCTTCGTTAAAAGTTTCGAATTGTACTCTGACGTTACCATTTCCACCTATCCCCGATCTAACCGGTTGACAATTCTGAACACAGCACTAAAATAAATTTTGCGTGGCATCAAAGACTTTTGTTTACATTTGTCATGTTTATGTTCTGAAAAGAAATGGGTGCATCGGTGTCAATGAAATTAATATGTATATATTCCCTTCAGTAGTTTGGTAACTATCAGTAAAGTATTGATTCTTTAAACGCGGGTGCTTTAATTATCATAACTCTTATTACCGTAGCCTATATAATAATTATCAAAAGAGTTTGTGCCTTTCAGTATTCTACAGCCTCTGGTTTATTTTCAATAATACAATGACATTTAAGAAACATTGTTTGAGATTTTTGAGGGAATACACGCGAAAATGTTATATGTTTCTGTATTAAAATTTTGATCACTTCTTTATAAAAAAGTTTGTTATCTCCGATTTGTTTTTATTTTGCTGCATTTTAATGAAAATAGCTCTTTTTATAGCAGATTTTTTTATATATATAACATAAAGTCATCTCATCCTCATTTTGTGTGCTAGATAAAAGTAAGTGTCAGTACCTTTTAATCTTTGAAAACAAATGCAATTGTCTGAGATCTGTGGTATTCATAGCTCTTTCTTTGTATGTATAGTACCGCGTATTTGCATCGAATTATCTTGTTGCAAAAGTATACCACAAATGAGGCAATTTCTCAAAAATATCGGTAGTGCTTAGCTTGTTTGAGCTTATACTATTTTAAATACTTTTGAATGTTCAAAACAAATATGCTATTTTGCAAAATCAGTCGGTCTGAAAGGAACTCGACATTTTATGTACCCTAACACCTCTATGTCGCTATCTCATTAATGTTTCAAAACAATATATCATTTTTTATACGCAGTAGCAACAATGTGTGTAGTGTTACATACTTTATTGAAAAATTTACGTGGAAAAATATGAAAAAAAAATAGTTTTAGTATGTTGAATTAAGATAAATATTTTTTACGTTTTACTTCTTATGCCCACAGTAGTTTAAATTGCTACAATTTCTATTAGATAATTGCAGAATTTTAATGAAGCTTGATAAACATTAAACTATGTTAGTCATAGTTTAATGCCTTATGACAATGACTATGTTAGTCATAGCATCGAAATTCCGGTTGCAATCCCTGCCGCTCTCGTGGCTCTGCGGTAAGACGGGGGAGTCTTGCCTGGCCATGAGCGTGTGGGTTCGATTCCCGCTCAAGGCTTGGTTGTTTCTCTTGTGTCTTGTGTCTTCTTTCCTATCTGCTTTCTTTCTCTCCTTGATCGGTGTACCCACAGCCGCGTGGTTAGGACTGTTGACTGACTTGACCACTGAATTGCGGGCAGTCGATCCTCTGAACGGAGTTTGACTCCACTAAGACGGTATTGACAGGCTACGTGTGCTGGGTTTTTCATGGTTTCCCTAGCATGTTACGTGAATACGACGTAGTACCCTTAGAAAGTCCTCCATGAAAGGCATTCCTCCCATTTCTCAATAATCGGTCTTGCGTCAGGGCGATTGGTTCTTGGGTCGTCTATGGGCCGGAGGCCCTTTTCGGGCCTCCGGCCCATAGGTCGTTCCTCGGAAACAATCGCCCTGACGCAATTCCGAGCAAGCATTTTGCAATTTTTTATAATAAAAATTCCCCCTTTTAATTTAAGGGATACAAAAGTAATTAATGTTATTAGGTTGTTTATGTAACTACTGTCGCTGTTTTATTGTAAAAATTCATTTATTTTTATTATAAATTTTTAAAATATATTTTAGATTTAGAAAATCTTTAGCAAAACCTTTTTTATTATACATATTTAATTAACAATTGCTTTTCAATTTTTTAATTGTTAGGCTATTTTTTAACTTTTCCTTAAAAAATATAGAAATACCATGTTATTAAATATTTTTATATAACTACTGTGGCTATTTTATTGTAAAAATTCCTTTGTTTTGATTATAATTTTTTTTTTAAGTTTATTTTAAACATCCTAACTATGACATCTAATTTCTATTTACTGAATGCATTTAATAAGTTAACAACGTAAAATTCCTTCATTTTATAAATGGAATTAGAATTTTTAACAGTGCTACTAAAACCGGAAAATGTCGCATTTAGAAAATTTTACGCTAGAGGACGCCACTAAAAATTGAAATGATTGTGTTTTCCCTAGATGTCACCACTAAAAATGGATCGCACAGGAATTTCTCAGTAGATGGCACCACTAAAAATTGCAAGGATTACATACACATTAGTAGAAGTTATATAAACAACCAAATATTGATAAGTTTCAATAAAAAAATTATTATTTTGAATCTCTGCATTTTTATTTTATCCCAACACATTAGTAGTTTAAAATAAATGTATTTCAGTAGGGTGCTTAATACTTTTGATTAAGGCTGTATAATAAAATAAATAAAAAAAACAAATTTTTGTTATAATTTTATTTATTTTTATTGTTTAAAGACTATTTATTTGATATGGGGCCCGGGGTAAAAATTTATAGCCCCGTCAAAGTAGCCCGCGGAATTATTTGCCTGTCTTAGAGTTTCAAAGTGTTTGTTTTTCATTTATAGCTTCTTGGAAAGGTGGGATGGTGCGGGTATGACCTTTGCCACTCTATACTAAATAACAAGTCATTTGCAATTCATATAACTTCAAATTAAATTCATGATATTTTTACATTTCATGGAAATATTTATGTTCCCTGTAAAAACATTTACCTCAAGTAGTAATTTACTTTTTATTTATTTTTACTTTTTACGCAGCACATATTAATACATATATGTAAAGTTAAAGTACTCGTATTTTGATGGGGCCTAACATCCAACTTACGAATTTTGATGGATAAGCCTTGAATGCAAATCAACATTTTGTTCAAGGATGTATGTGTGTCTGTTTCTGAGCCATATATATATATATATATATATATATATATATATATATTCTAAGGTCACATCTAAATATCGCTAATAAGGTTCATCTCTAAGGTCACATCTAAATATTAATACCATAAAAGAGTGGCAACATCAATGGAATGAAAGTGAGAAAGGAAGAGAAACTTTCAATTATCTTCCCAGAATATCTCAAGAGCAATTGATTTGCATCAGAGAATTGGTACAGTTTTTCTCGGGACATGGCTGTTTCCCAACCTATCTTTACAAAAAGCAAAAGAAAGACACCGAAAACTGTATTTGTGGTGATAGGATCTCCGAAACATTTCATATTTAATTGCCAACTTACAAAGAACTATCACCTTAAAAGGCCCAGTAGACAAAATATGCCAATATTTGCCAAAAAACCTTCTGGCTAATAGCTGGACTAAACAGAGAATAAAATCTATAATTCAATGCCTAGAGGAAAACGAACATATCCTGTGAATTATTACTGGTAATCCCCACACATTCGCTCACTGTTTATTGCATATATTTATTCGTAGTACTTGTAAATTTTGTTATATATACTTCAATCAAATTACTTTTAAATTCACATTTGTTTTAATCATTGCAAATATCATTGTATGTATCAATGTAGTATTGAAGGGCATGGTAATCTGTGAGATTTGTATATATATATATATATATATATATATGTGTGTGTGTGTGTGCGTGTGTGTAATATATATATATATATATATATATATATATATATATATATATATATATGTATATACAGGGGGAATTGCACCTAATCTGCCAAACGGAAGGGGGTGATAGAAGAGCTCATGTGCAGTATAAAACTCCATAGCAATCCTGTCCTATCGCTAACCGTTTCCGAGTTATGGTGGATAGAAGGAAAGTGCGTCAAGTGTGAAAAAAACCAAATTAGTGTATTTTTTTAAAGGTCTACGCGCAAAATAAGCACATAATTAGAAAGAGCAGAAAAAGTCCTATATGATGACACCATTTCCACCAGGATATCGGGATTTAAAGGCGAACTACAGGCGCTGAAACATTGACGAAGTGCAAAATCGAAATGCTGCCAAAATTTTTAACCGGCTATATCGCAAAAACCCTTCCAGCTACAATCGGTCAAATTTATCAAAAACTTTTCCATTCCACCAGGTTTCAAATGAGCCTACAATAAACCATATCGGTGTTTTAGTTCAGGAGAAATTTAGCTTTTTGCTTGCAATACATCACTGAAATTGGCGTTCGTCGAAGTAGACATTAGACGAACATGCGGCAAACGAAACGATGGTGCATAAATAGAACGTATAGAAATCCGTCACTATCTGCATATGAACTCTGTCGGATATGCAGATGTTAGAAACCTCACAAAGAACTATCACCTTAAAAGGCCCAGTCGACAACATATGCCAATATTTGCCAAAAACTTTCAGACTTCACGCACTTTCCTTCTATCCACCATAACTCAGAAACATTTAGAGATAGGACAGGGTTGCTATGGTGGTTTATACTGTACATGGGCGCTTCTATCACCCCCTTTCGTTTGGCAGATTAGGTGCAATTTACCCTGTTTATATATATATATACACTTGTATATATATATATATATATATATATTAAAAATTTTAGAAATATTTTTATATATACAGGGTGATTATAATTAAAGTTCCCGGTTTGAAAATGGTCTCAAATAAAAAGCACTGGTCAGAATGATGTGAAATTTTGCGTGAACACTCGTGGAACAATGGAATTTTGTTTGGTGAAGAAAAAAAACAGTAGTTCAAAAGGTTGCCGCTACGAGACTAATTGGCGCTTTACTACAC
Source organism: Amaurobius ferox (assembly GCA_951213105.1). Classification (NCBI taxonomy): domain Eukaryota; kingdom Metazoa; phylum Arthropoda; class Arachnida; order Araneae; family Amaurobiidae; genus Amaurobius; species Amaurobius ferox. The sequence continues at coordinate 98,259,376 of OX578143.1, read as the reverse complement.
TAGAATGCAATACAAAAGTAATGAACGTTGAGTTACTCATTGGCGAATGACGTAATAAATGTTCAGTATGCTGTCCTTCGCATTCTGAAACAAGCTGAAAGCGCAAAATAGCGTGTTCAACAACAGATTTGAGTGTTTCTGTAGAGATGTTGTGGATGTGATGCGTGATGCTAGCTTTAAGTTCCGCTAAATTGGTAATGTGTCCATTAAACACCACATTCTTCAGATGTCCCCAAACTCAAAAATCACATGGATTGAGGTCAGGGGAACGTGTTGGTCATCTTACAGGAAAATGGTGGCTGATGATTCTGTCATCTCCAAAATGACTGAGAAGTAGCCGCTTCACGGGTTTTGCAATATGTAGTGGAGCCCCATCCTGCATGAAAATAGTGTTATCGATACACTGACGCTCTTGCAATGTGGGTATAAAATGACTTGGAGATGACAGAATCATCAGCCGCCATTTTCCTGTAAGATGGCCAGCACGTTCCCGTGACCTCAATCCATATGATTTTTAGCTTTGTGGGCATCTGAAGAATGTGGTGTTTAATGGACATATTACCAATTTAGCGGAACTTAAAGCTAGCATCACGCATCACATCCACAACATCGCTACAGAAACACTCAAATCTGTTGTTGAACACGCTATTTTGCGCTTTCAGCTTGTTTCAGAATGCGAAGGACAGCATATTGAACATTTATTACATCATTAGCCAATGCGTAACTCAACGTTTATTACTTTTGTATTGCATTCTAGTAATGCATTGCATTCTAGTAATTACTTTTGTATTGCATTCGCCTAGCTGCGACTTTTTGAACTACTGTTTTTTCTTCACCAAACAAAATTCCATTGCTCCACGAGTGTTCACTCAAAATTTCAAATCATTCTGACCAGTGCTTTTTATTGGAGACCATTTTCAAACAAGAAACTTTAATTATAATCACCCTGTATATATATCGGTGCACCCATTTAAAACAGTTCTGCACATAAGTGTTTATGGATGTAAAATACTATCTGTATCTAGTATAGACAAACATTTTGTATATAATTGTTTATCATTTTTACCTTGACATTAAGTTATGATTTCTGGTTTTGGCAGATATTCTTCCACCTTAGGCTGCAATTACTGTAAACCTTCGGGTCCGTACCTATAGGTGATTAATCTGTTAATCTGAGCCATTCTAAGAAATTGGGCGACTCTAGTGACATTTCGTACAATTTTATTGGTGAACGTATTGATTTTCAGAGATATCGGACGCAAACTCTCTCCGTTTTTCGAAAATTCAAAACTACGATAAAACAAGTGGGTATGCAGTGCTCTTCTGACTTTCCTTATATTTTGACATTGGATGATGTTGAAAAAATGTCTAATTTTAAATGCCCAGTTTAGACATGACACATTCGCATTACACTACGTCCATTACTGAATAACTCATATCAAAGTATTTTAATATGCTTAATTTAGTGTGAATCTGAAACTAATTATTAATTTGAAATATAAACAGGCTTCGCATTCTACAAAATAAGTATATCTCGCTTCTTAAAGATTCCTTTGATTTGAATATTCATCACCATGATATTTGTTCTCACTATAAAATTTTGCACACCACTAAGATTTTTCACTATCGTTTGGCTTTGTTTATATTTCAACATATTCATCACGATTAGCATGATCAGCACCTTTTTCGCTCATTTTCACGATCATACTTATAATACTAGAAATAAGAATCAACTATTACCCCCTTTTGCTCGTACAAACATCTCATACCTAAATATCAATTCTACCGGCTCAAGATTATGGAATTCTTTTCCACTTTTCTTAAAATCACTGAACCATGAACACAGTCTTAAAAAATACTTAAAGATGTTTCTATCACAGGTCTGATCAATTTGCTGACCTATTATTATATATTTGCTTTGCTACTTGTTTTCCTGCTATTCATTTCTTATTTATTTTGTTACGGCTTTTGTTCTACCACTGACCACTGTTTTAATGCGTGTTGCCAGTTTGGTTGGGGGCTGTGGACCCGTCAGGCCTATCTAAAGCGCCTTTTTCCGAAATTTTCCTTGCCCCACTGTTACACATTTACTCATAAGTATAAATTGTATGTGTTGTGTATATTGTGTGACAAAATAAAGTTCATTATTATTTATTAATTGGGATTTGGGGATCAACATTTCCCAGCCAAACATATGTAAAAAATACAGTGCCGAATTTGGATCTACATACATGATCTTGCAAAGAAATTCAATTTCTGTAGAGTCTGAAACGGAACAAACAGAAAAGGAAAATGCAAATGACCTTTAGTTTTTCCAGTCCGAAAAAAAATTAAATAAAAATAAAGTGCATAATTGTATTGTACCTACCTAATCTTGCAATAAACTGAATCTTCTATGAGACTTTTTTTTTTATTTAAATCATGCACAGTTTTGAGAACGTTCCTCCCGCCAGATTTCTACAGAAAGGATTTGGGACATAAAAATTCTGACTCTCCGTACTCAGATTTCCCTCCATATTTTCAGTATTTTTCACGTCTATAAAAATATTACCGAGGCAATGACACTTCTGTAATAGTCGATTTGTATAACAAATTCGATATCATTTAGTTGGGTAGTTTAAAAAATATTATAATCAGTGTTTCTTTGAGGCATACATCAGGGGGGTGCGAAGCCCCCCCCCCCGGAAACATTTTATATTAACTTAGTTTCTATATATGTATCTTCATATATATGTGACAGCATTTAGATATATTTATATAGGGCAAATAGAAAACTTGCCCCCCCCTAAAGTTTTATTCGCCTCCCCCTCGCCAAAAAGTCATGAAAGTCTGATTGTAATGAAATGCACAATTCCAGCAATATGTACGAAAAAGAAATAATCGCAACGTTGCTTTCGAAGTCATATAGTAACTTACCACAATATAATTTGGTGGTTACTATATGACAATTCGATATCATTTAGTTGGGTAGTTTAAAAAATATTATACTAAGTTAATATAAAATGTTTCCGGGGGGGTGCGAAGCTCCCCCCCCGGAAACATTTTATATTAACTTAGTTTCTATATATGTATCTTCATATATATGTGACAGCATTTAGATATATTTATATAGGGCAAATAGAAAACTTGCCCCCCCCCCTAAAGTTTTATTCGCCTCCCCCTTGCCAAAAAGTCATGAAAGTCTGATTGTAATGAAATGCACAATTCCAGCAATATGTACGAAAAAGAAATAATCGCAACGTTGCTTTCGAAGTCATATAGTAACTTACCACAATATAATTTGGTTTTAGTCAGTTTGTAAGTACTTTTAAGTAGAAATACAAGGACAAAATTGCTTATAGTTGCCACGAGTCTTTATCGAGATATTAGAAACTTTATTTTTTCACAAGGCTTGTTATACAACTCAAAATAATGAAGCGAATTGTACGAAATTTGATATGCTGACTTTTCTAGGTATCAACAAAAATCTTATTGATCTTCAACGAGATCTATGGTCTAATGTATGCTATTGTTTTCCAAGACTAACAAAATTTTGTTAATCTGTAATGTAATGCGTTGGACACATCATATTTTTGAAATCGAATGGCATCATTATTTATATGACGTTAACTTGTTTCGTTCTTCAGATATTGCACATTTTTTTTATTAAAAAGTTTAATCCTCTGAAAAAGATCTATTTACAAGATCTATGACAAGCATTTGGACCAAAAATCTCTAATAATGGCAATTCATCAGTTTTTTCATTTCAATACAGGTTTCAAATGTTAATCGAAAATGACGAGGGTGGGGTCGACCCTGGAACCCAAGTCTAATTTTCAAAAATGACCAGAAACATTATGTTCATCAATTCATTTTAAGCACTTCAGTGTGTTGAAGGTCCAGACCACACGACCAACCCTAAGGCTTATGGCAGCTTAATGTGTGGCCGGGCACTTCAGTGTGTGAAAGACCGAGGATTTGATAGCTAGCCGACGATTTTGAAGAAATCAGGTGGTATAAGCTGTGTTCGGAACTGCCGATACGTCAAATCAATCTAATTAGCAGACATAGAGAATCACATAACTTCGTAGAACATAGAGAATACACAGAACTTCGTAGAACATGGAGAATACACAGAACTTCGTTAAAAAGTTTCGAATTGAACTCTGACGTTGCCATTTCCACCTATCTCTGATCTAACCGGTTGACAATTCTGAACACAGCACTAAAATAAATTTTGCGTGGCATCAAAAACATTTGTTTACATTTGTTATGTTTATGTTCTGAAAAGAAATGGATGCATCGGTGTCAATGAAATTAATATGTATATATTCCCTTCAGTAGTTTTGGTAACTATCAGTGAAGCATTGATTCTTTAAACGCGAGTGCTTTAATTATCATTACTCTTATTACCCTAGCCTATATAATAATTATCAGAAGAGTTTGTGCTTGTCAGTATTCTACAACCTCTGGTTTATTTTCAATAATACAATAACATTTAAGAAACATTGTTTGAGATTTTTGAAGGAGTATACTCGGAAATGTTATGTGTTTCTGTATTAAAATTTTGATCGCTTCTTTATAAAAAAGTTTGTTATCTCCGATTTGTTTTTATTTGGCTGCATTTTAATGAAAATAGCTCTTTTTATAGCAGCTTTTTTTTATATAATATAAAGTCATCTCATCCTTATTTTGTGTGCTGGATAAAAGTAGGTGTCAGTGTCGTTTATTCTTTGAAAACAAATGCAATTGTCTGAGATCTGTGGTATTCATAGCTCTTTCTTTGTAAGTATAGCACCACGTATTTGCATCGAATTATCTTGTTGCAAAAGTATACCACAAATAAGGCAATTTCTCAAAAATATCGATAGTGCCTAGCTTGTTTGAGCTTTCAAAGTAGCTCTATTGTTTTTTTCACTTAAATCATTTGTTGCTGTTCATGAAATTCTGTAATCAAATGAAATCACGTTACATTCGTGTTTATCTAGACCATAATTTCAGTCAGGTATACAAATACTGAAATTTAATGTAGATCATAATTTGTGCATCAATCATGACGTTACTTACCAAGAGTCTGATATTAGAAGTTTAAAACCTATGTGGAACTATTTATGTGTAAAATTATATTATTTTAAATACTTTGGAATGTTCAATACAAATATGCTATTTTGCAAAATCATTCGGTCTAACGGGAACTCGGCTTTTTATGTGCCCTAACACCTCTATATCGCTATCTCATTAATGTTTCAAAACAATATATCATTTTTTTATACGCAGTAGCAACAATGTGTGTAGTGTTACATACTTTATTGAAAAATTTACGTGGAAAAATATAAGAAAAAAATAGTTTTAGTATGTTGAATTAAGATAAATATTTTTCACGTTTTACTTCTTATGCCCACAGTAGTTTAAATTGCTACAATTTCTATTAGATAATTGCAGAATTTTAATGAAGTTCGATAAACATTAAACTATGTTAGTCATAGTGTAATGCCTTATGACAATGACTATGTTAGTCATAGCATCGAAATTCCGGTTGCAATCCCTGCCGCTCTCGTGGCTCTGCGGTTAGACGGGGGAGTCTTGCCTGGCCATGAGCGTGTGGGTTCGATTCCCGCTCAAGGCTTGGTTGTTTCTCTTGTGTCTTGTGTCTTCTTTCCTATCTGCTTTCTTTCTCTCCTTGATCGGTGTACCCACAGCCGCGTGGTTAGGACTGTTGACTGACTTGACCACTGAATTGCGGGCAGTCGATCCTCTGAACGGAGTTTGACTCCACTAAGACGGTATTGACAGGCTACGTGTGCTGGGTTTTTCATGGTTTCCCTAGCATGTTACGTGAATACGACGTAGTTCCCTTAGAAAGTCCTCCATGAAAGGCATTCCTCCCATTTCTCAATAATCGGTCTTGCGTCAAAGCGATTGGTTCTTGGCGGCCCTTTTCGGGCCTCCGGCCCATAGGTCGTTCCTCGGAAACAATCGCCCTGACGCAATTCCGAGCAAGCATTTTGCAATTTTTTATAATAAAAATTTCCCTTTTAATTTAGATACAAAAGTAATTAATGTTATTAGCGTGTTTATGTAACTACTGTCGCTGTTTTATTGTAAAAATTCATTTATTTTGATTATAAATTTTTAAAATATATTTTAGATTTAGAAAATCTTTAGCAAAACCTTTTTTATTATACATATTTAAATAACAATTACTTCTCAATTTTTTAATTGTTAGGCTATTTGTTAACTTTTCTTTAAAGAATATAGAAATACCATTAATGTTATTAAATATTTTTATATAACTACTGTGGCTATTTTATTGTAAAAATTCCTTTGTTTTGATTATATTCCTTTGTTTTGATTATAAATTTTTTATTTAAATGTTTATTTTAAACATCCTAACTATGACATCTAAACCTTACATGTTTTATTAATAATAATTTTCTATTTACTGAATGCATTTAATAAGTTAACAACGTAAAATTCCTCCATTTTATAAATGGAATTAGAATTTTTAACAGCGCTACTAAAACCGGAAAATGCCGCGTTTAGAAAATTTTACGCTAGAGGACGCCACTAAAAATTGAAATGCTTGTGTTTTCCCTAGATGTCGCCACTAAAAATGGATCACACAGGAATTTCTTCATAGATGGCACCACTAAAAATTGCAAGGATCACATACAAATTAGTAAAAGTTATATAAACAAACCTGGTTGAAGTGATATAGAATTTTTTTTAAGATTCTTATACTTCAGAAATATGTTGTCAATAATATAGATTTTAAGCATGCTAAAGTCTATAGAATTAAGGAATACTAAGGTATGTATACTAAAGTATATAGATTTAAAGCATACTAAGGTATGTATACTAAAGTATATAGATTTAAAGCATACTAAGATATGTATACTAAAGTATATACATTTTAAGCATACAAGATCCAATACAAATTAAACTATTTTGTATACATCATGATTCGAATGTTCAATCAAATATTCTTTTAAATACTTGAGAAAATGGAGTTACAAATTGGCATACTTTTACTGAATATACATATAAGGTATAGTCAGTGTTTCTGTCAGGACTTTTTAGCTGGGAGAGGGGGGGGGGCGAATGAAATTTTAAAGCGGGCGAGTTTTTTAGTTGCCCTATATATATTTTATATAGGGCAACTTTTAACTAAAACAAAAACTTTTATTTATATTTTAGATATCTATATCTAAAATATATATAAAAGCTGTCACATAAATAGAAACTAGGTTAACATAAAATGTATCGGGGAGGGGGGGGAGGAGCGAATGAAATTTTAGTACGGGCGAACCTCCGATACCAAATTTTGAGTCATTTGGATAAAGCCTTTCCGAGTAATGAGTATGTTGTAAAGTTTCGAACTCCTTATGTTAAATCAGTTTTCCAAACTTTTATTTATATCTTCTGTAATAATTATCTTCTCACTCTGATTTTTTTTGGGGGGTAGTGCGTTACTAGTAAGCAACCCAAACACAATTATGTTATTTTTATCTTTTTAAAATAATTTTTTGTAAAATCTGGGAATTATGAAATTAATATTCGAAAAATATATGAATAGAAACCTTGACCTATTTTGATGGAAATCAATTCTCAAATTTTTTTTTATGAGTGTGTAAAATTCCTGCTGTTTCTTTCCTGTAGTTATTTCGCTATGTTTGAACATTCATAAACAACATTCATAATTTACTCATATAGTAGAATTGCTGATTTTTTTTTTAATGGGGCAAATTAATATCTTTTTTCAATTGAATTTCTAACTTTTTGATTTTAAAATTTTTATTTTGAAAGTTACACATATAAATCTGTATAATTATTGGATAATGAATACTAAGCATACAAATTTCAAAAGAATTCAGAAAACGATTCTTAAAATATCATGCACACAAGTTTGAAAATCTGCTTTTTGAGATAAACGCGTTCAAAGTATACATTTATACTTTGTATTGCATTGTTGATGTTTTGTATTTTCTTAATATCTCTGGAAACAGTTAACATTAAGAAACGCCAATGTTGCCAAAATGTTCAGAAATGTCCAGACTTTACAACTAGACTAAAAACAAAGGGAAAACTGATTTTTTTTTTTCATAATTTTAAGAATAGACTTAAAGGAATATTTAATTTTTATTCAGACATAATAAAAAAGCTCACATTTTCTTAACCGACAGAAAGAGCGAGTTGAAAAACGAAAAGCTAATTGTTTTACAATATGGTTGAAAACTAATTATACTGCAATCATGGGTGCCCATAAGGAGGTAAAGGTGCCCCCCCCCCCCCCCCAAGCATTGATGGCATCAAGCTAACAGATGTTTTACGACTATATTTCAGCTCCTCTTCCCCCCTCCAGAAATGTTCCACTACGAGCGCCCATGACTGCAATTCCTAAAATAATTTCTAAATGAACATCGCTTTGCGATCCTTAAAATGACTTACAATTGTTCGTAATTTTTAGAAATCATAATTATACCTTTATACGAAAAATAGCAAAAGCAAGATCTCAAGCCATTTTAAGATTTTTTTTTCTCACTATAACTCACTAAGAATCAACGAAATATAAGCAATTAGTAGGGATGTTTGATTATAACCCATTTGCACGTCGTCTTTTCATTTCTTCATACTTTATACTTCCATTGAATCCTTACTGCCATAAATTCATTCATACTTTGGCTTAATGACGTCCGGTGTTTCAGAATTTTTTCCCAGAAGCAAACTGTTTTGGGATGCCCCATCTGCAGTCTTTTAAATTAATTTTTATTTTATATTCTGGCAGCACTTCAATTATTGAATTTGCTGCACCAATGTAGAAGGTGACATTTTCAGAAGAAAAATATACAGACCCCCATATAATTGAAATACATATATATATATATAGAAACAGATATATGACTGTACATGTTTAGTAGTATCACCAGATTGAGGGGAAAAGGGAGACAAATATTTTGATTCCTATTTCTTCGACGTTAGGTCTATCTATGGTTCAGTGATCAAGCCTGATCAAATAAAAATGATTGCAAAAGTGAAACACCCCTAGAAGAGAATTTAAAAAATTGGAATAACAAACTCGTCAACACAGCGAGGTGTATGAAAAAAACAATTAATAAAGTTGTAGAGCACTATTTAATGAGTCGGTATCGACGTCAGGAACGCGTATATAGAAGGCAATAAATACCTATCTTACTTCAGTGATCTGACGAGTACGTCTGTTTGCTTGCTTTTTATATCACAGATGGCTACTACGTCACTGGCATTATTTGCATGCGCTCGTGAATCATTCGACAGCGTTCAACAGTATTGTGGCGTGACTGCGCATCTAGCAACCGATTAATTATGACTAGTATTTATTGCCTTACGTCTAAGCGTTTTGTTCATTCCTGCTCATTAGACAATATTCCACTACTTCGTAATTGGCTTTATTAGTCTATCCCGCTTTGTTACAGAGTCCGTTTTCCTAACTTTTGTAAATTATCTGCTAGGGATGCTGCAATCCCTTTTATTCGATCGGGCAGGGTCACTTTTCTATGGTTAGACCTAACGTATACATTCACGGACCTTTCCTTGCAAAGTTAAGGCATTAGAGGTACCCAACGTTCCTCGTGAATGACAGGAAAATTATAAAAGCATGTGAAATTTTTATTTTTCCATTCAATTGTGTGAAAAAGTATTTTTCCTAAAAATTTTTGATTCAATTCGTGATTTTAATAGATAATCACGTTTTACGACCCCCTAAATCCATTTCGAACACATTTGGAAATATATCCGTCTGTGGACACTATCTTTGAAGAACTGCATTTACAGCAATAAAATTTTAGGTACTACTATTTTTCCTTTTGTACCCATGGCACATAAGAAGGCTTTATGATAAGACTTTTAGTTTAATACACTACCCCTTGCAATCAAGTGCCACAGTTCTAGCTTCAGTCCATCCTGTCTGTCTTTTCTCCTCTTCTACCATCCTTCTCCACTGAGATCCAACAGAACTTTATTTTTTCCGCTATTGGTCTGATATTCATTCTTTTGCACAGATTTTTAGATTCAGATACATCATGTAAAAAACTTACCAAATTTTATGAAATTTGATCCATTAGCTTCCGAGTTAGAGTGGATACATACATTGCACAGACAGACACACAGTCGTCACGCTAAAAATAGTTTTTTCGTATCCTAGAGGTCACAAAACGTGTGCAGTTCACACTCCGTAATTTCGAGTCATGGGTATGTATAGTCAGATATATTTGCAAGAGTCTCTGTATCTCGCTAAAAGTATGCAATTGACGGTCCCTTTTCAAAATTTCGCATATTTATTGTAGCAATGTTACTTTTTTTAAAGTTCAAATCATGCATATACTTATCACCCAAAGATTTTATGAAATCTGGTAACATACTAATTTGCATTTGTAGCCGATCTTTCTTTGTTTAAGTTTTAAGGATATCCTCAAAATCTTCTGGTTCTAAGCCCACTTCATTGGCATTTGCTGCAGGTGATAATAATTTTTTCCAAGCTCTCCGTAAGTTTAATGTGCTTATTTAAAATCCGATAGCATAAGGAAGATGTCAGGATATCCAGCGATTCGAATATTTCTGAAGTAATCCTTTGGTGCTTGAAAAATAGAAGGTAACAATCCTTCATTATATCTTTTGGGCATTTTACGAATTCGTGGCAAGGCAATATTGGTGGATTAGTCAAATTCTCAAATAAATAGACAGAAAACAGCTCGAATGCTTCAGTCCTGTGACTTGCCGGCCTACATCAGAATTTTCTTTTGATTCTAATTCTATGAGAAGAACTTCCTAATTAGAGAGGATGTTATGAATAGAATTTTTTCGGACAGTCCATCTGGTGTTAGACTCGTGAGAATCAGTTAAAAATTTATTATGCTTAAAAAGTGCAATACGTTTTGCAGAGCAACGCAGCAAGGTTGTTATTTCTTGAATTGTCTCCAAAGCTTCTTTGATTATCTTACAAATTTTTGAAGCATCCTGTAAAGTTAGTTGAAGATTATGGACTCACAATGTACATATAAGGCTCTCTCACTGAAATGCGGGTTGCTACTACTGAATATGTGCCACTCAATTATTTATGCGCACATGACCTCCCTCGTTCCTCGTCATCGCTAACGTTGGCCAACTCTTGGAGATCAATGATCACCCCTGTTAACTGGCTTTCCCTAATCAAAGGAGCTCGCTTTGTAAACTATTTCTTAACGAAAAATCAAGATTGGTATCACGTCTGCATTCAATTGTATTCGTTCCGATAAATTTGGGAATTTTGATGACTTTAAAAACTTTGCTGGGGTGTATGTCATTCCCCTGTTATCCCCTGCTGGTGACTATAAATTTTACATTGGTAGTACAAAGCGTACTGTTGGCATCCGTTCAGCAGAACATGCTCGCAATGTCAAATCTGGTAAACTTTCTACGGCTCTTGCTCAATATGTGGTTAAGGGTGAGCGTCAGTAAATTTTCTGCCCTATCCGCGCTTTGTTAACTTTCGCGGCACACATATTTCGCCGAAATTCTGCTCAAGCAGTTGCGAAATATTTTCTGAAAGATAAAATGCAATGCTTAGATTATATTAAAACTAAATTTAATGCCCCAAAAAACTTAGAATATATTTTTTATTTAAATCCAAAATATTTTTGGTGCTGCCATCTATTGTCGTAATTTAATTCATACCGATTATTTTTATTTTTTAATGAACATTTTTAAATATCTATTCCTTCTAATACAGTGTTAAATACAACAACAGATCATATATAATAATGCCACAATCACGGAAAGGTAATTTATCATGCTATAAATTTGATAAGGGATCTGAATGTACATCACTGAGGACTGCAGTTTTGTTTTCAAGTTCCTTTGTCTTCAAGTTCAAGTTCAATTACGTTTCCGTGATTATGGCACTATATATGATCTGTTGTTGTATTTAATAGCGTATTAGAAGGAATAGACATTTAAAAATGTTCATTAAAAAATAAAAATAGTCGGTATGAATTAAATTACGACAACAGATGGCAGCACCAAAAATATTTTAAATTAAAATAAAACATATATTCTATGTTTTATTGGGTATTAAATTTAGTTTTAATATACTCTAAGCATAGCATTTTATCTATAAGAAAATATTTCGCAACTGTTTGAGCAGAATTTCGGCGAAATATGTGTGCCGCGAAAGTTAACAAAGCGCGGATAGGGCAGAAAATTTACTGACGCTCACCCTTAAGGGTGAGCGTCAGTAAATTTTCTGCCCTATCCGCGTTTTGTTAACTTTCGCGGCACACATATTTCGCCGAAATTCTGCTCAAACAGTTGCGAAATATTTTCTGAAAGATAAAATGCAATGCTTAGATTATATTAAAACTAAATTCAATGCCCCAAAAAACATAGAATATATTTTTCATTTTAATCCAAAATATTTTTGGTGCTGCCATCTGTTGTCGTAATTCATACAGATTATTTTTATTTTTTAATGAACATTTTTAAATATCTATTCCTTCTAATACATTGTTAAATACAACAACAGATCATATATAATAATGCCACAATCACGGAAAGGTAATTTATCATTCTATAAATTTGATAAAGGATCTGAAAGTACATCACTGAAGACTGCAGTTTTATTTTCAAGTTTTCCTTTGTCTTCAAGTCCAAGTTCAATTACGTTTCCTTGATAATGGCTTTATATATGATCTGTTGTTGTATTTAATAGGGTATTAGAAGGAATAGACATTTAAAAATGTTCATTAAAAAATAAAAATAGTCGGTATGAATTAAATTACGACAACAAATGGCAGCACCAAAAATATTTGAAATTAAAATAAAACATATATTCTATGTTTTATTGGGTATTAAATTTAGTTTTAATATAATCTAAGCATAGCATTTTATGTACAAGAAAATATTTCGCAACTGTTTGAGCAGAATTTCGGAGAGATATGTGTGCCGCAAAAGTTAACAAAGCGCGGATAGGGCAGAAAATTTACTGATGCTCACCCTTAATGATAAATTTCTTCCCGTTTTTGAAAAACTTTCCTTTTGGTTCGTTGTAACAATCCACGTAGTATTCTTCTTTATGAATCCCTGTTTATTTATATTTACCGTGAATCAATTTGTAATTTTGATCCTGTTCAAATTTTAAGTTATGCTTGGCGACTCATTCTCGACTCTATGCAAGTCAAATCTCTTAAAAGTTTTTTGTGACGTCATTCTCAGAAATATCATGCTAAACGTTTTTCTAAAATTTGTATTAGTTCTTTTCTTGTAATATTTAAAATTCGTAAGCGTTTAAACTTATTTTGTAATATCCGTGTATATGTCTTGTATTATTTTTAGTAAGTTCATTTACCAATTTATATTTTATGCAAATTTGCTTTAAACTGATCTCTCTATATATAAACATTCCATGTTTTTATTATTCATGTAGCCACTGATGAAGGGCGTATATACGTCCGAAAGCGCTTTGGCAATTTTTAACATATTTTGTACGTCTTTTACGATGTGTTAAATAAACGACCTTTCGTTTTTTAAAAAACGCTTTGTCCCTGATTTTATTTCTTAACGCTTGTTACACACAGGCGTAATACGCCCGTTGTAGCTTCGCCTCTTGTCCGCTTATGCTCAAAAACCCCTAGAACTCGCTTTACGACCTATTTCGACTCGTCGGACCTTATTTCCTAGCTTACTGACGATTGACAATCAGAGCATGGGGCTCTGCCCCGTGTTTGCTGTCGCTAACCAACCCCTGGAACTTTCTTCACGAGTTGTTTCAACTCGCCCGACTTTATGTCCCAGCTCACTGACGATCGCCAACCATCAGAACATGGGGGGTTTCTGTCCCATGCTCGCTGCCACTCACTGCCAGAGATCAGTTCGTAATCTTTTTCGTCTCCCCCTACTATGGCTGTTGGAGCTCCGCTCCTTGTTCGCTTACGCTCTTCAAATCCCCGAATCTGGCTTCGCTATCTCTTTCACCCCACCCCGATGTGTAAAAATGTAACTTTTAGTCGCATACTTACAACAAAAAGACATATTTGTTTTTCATTAATAATTACACTTTAATCGTATTTGTTCGTGACAACAATAGTTGCAAAACGCTCTGTTCGTTTGTAAGATTTAACAATAAGGCATATCATTTTCCACATTGCTCATATCGTAGTAAATAAATTTGTAGTCTACCATGTTTGACGTACCTAATCGTTGCGTTTCTGCCAGCAACCAATCAGAGAAAAGTTTGAAATAGGCTCGACTAATTACATCTTTGTTAATGCAAAAGAACATTTTTCACTTTAAAAGTGCATAAGAAATAGATTAACTCCTAAACTAAATCGAAATTAAAAAAAGGCTCTGTCTTACAAAAACTCAACTACTCGGTCTTGCTATTACTAGTCTGTCCAGAAAGCAAGTCGCAGCTCAAATATTTTTTGTTTCTTTTTGACATTAAATATCTTTTAAACTGAAGCTTAAATCGAAAACCGATTTATTTCAGTGTGTTCCTCTAAAATTTCTTTATACTATATATGTTACAAATTTCATATTTTTGTTTGCTATAGGTTTTGAGGTACGAAACAAAGAAACTCTAGACGCGTAATTTGTTATATAGCGTTGTCTTCAGCTACCCAGACGCGACCTATTTAAAAAGTTTGGTAACTGTTTGAATGGCCGAAAAAATGGCCGCTACTCCTGTGACCGAAGACTCCTATACAGGGTATTCCAAAAAGATTGAAACGCGCTTCTTTACCTGTTGGAGATAAGTGGGCAATGTAAATTGCAAAAATGTTAAAAGTAATATAGGGAATAAGACAACCTTAATGAAATAGTCCTCCCACTAATTTTCAAAAAATTACACATTTTAAATTTTTATACGACCCCCTTAGACAAATTTGGTCAATCAGAAAATTTTTATTTTTAATGCAACAAGATCATTGAAAAAGAACTATATCTTAAAAAGAAGCATATCTATATCTTTAAAATCAACTGAATTATGATAAAGAAAAAAATCTGACTTATGCCACTTTTCCGTACCATGTGAAAGGCTGTTTTATCAGTGAAAATAGAGATCATAAACAAATTGACGATGGAAATTGTTTAGATAAAAACAAGAAAGATCAATCATGCATAAGCATTGATTATGAAACACTTTCCAACTGAAATGTAATTTTATTTAAAAATTTCTAAAATGTGATACATTCAGTGGTGATATCTTTTACATTATCACAGTACTACAGTAATTTATTATACTTAAATATTTAAAACTGTATCGAAATATAAATCATCTGATTCTTTATGCAAAATCAATTAATATTTCATTCATATAACTTGTATTCCAGACTCCAGAGCTAAATAATTTTGTGTGAAAAAAATTCAGCAATTCTTATGTAATTCATCTTACAATCGCTTGAGATATTTGCATTCTGCATATGTTAAAATTAGGCTTCGTTGAAGAAATAATAAAAGTTTAGGGATCATTTAAAATCACAACTATTGTAATTGCATAGGCACGGAATTTAGATACACAGATACACAGATAATATATGTGTGTATGTGTATGTACTCAAAGTATTGGAATCGTGCCGAAGATCGGAACTCGAATTTTCAAAGGATCTACACGTTTTGGGACTTCTGGAACACATAAAAACTATTTTTAGGAAGACGTCTGTGTGTGTAAGGGTGATCTGTGTATGTTTCTGTGTGTCTGTGTGGATATTACATCCACTCTAACTGAAAATCTAATGGACCGAATTTCATACAATTTGTTAGGTATGTTTTTTGTGGGAAATCCTGATGTTCATTAGATTATAGTTCGATTCGTAATAAAAGAATCTGCCTTCTTTGCGAAATGGCCGCAGAAATTGCTTTTATCCACTCTAGCTAAAAACTAAAGGAACAAATTTAACAAAATTTGATGTATAATATTTCAATAACTTACAAGTGATTTATATACCAAATTTAACAAAATTTTGTATATAAATCATTTGTAGGTTATTCTAGTACGATTCGGGAAAAAGGAACGGGCTATTTTTGCGAAATGGCCGCAAAAATCGTTATATATAAAAATAAAAGACTATGTGTGCTCAATTATATCAATTAAATTCCTATTTTATACGTGATTTTTGACAACAAAAAGAATAAGACTAATCCCATTACTCCAGGACTAGCCGTTCTTGAGATATTCTAGTTTTTTCGCGTTTTCGCTAAGCCACCTTTGACAATAAGTCCAGCTATCAAATGAGAACCAAATTTAAGTTTAACGTGTAAATTCAATGTCATTTAAAATACTTATGGTTGTTATTTTGTGCAGATAAACTCAAATTATTATTGAAGAAATAAAGAGAACGTCTGCAGGGAAAGACATATACTGTCCACATCAGAATTTTTAACAATATTACAACAATGATTTATAGAAGTGAACGTGGATTATTTTCAGGCCATTTCGAAAAAAATGTGTGATCTATATTTAAAGATCCATCAAATTTTTGTCGAATAAAATGTTCAACAAATTTAAGCTGTGTACCAAATGTTAATTCTCTAGGACGTAGGAAAGTGCATTAAAAATGCCATCAAATAAGTATATCATGAAGAGTTATATAAAATTAAAAAAAAATGAAATATTGTTATCTACCAAATTTATTTTAAAATGTGAAGCCTCTCTCATATGCAAAACGCTTAAACACTTGGAAAGATATTTATTATATAATATATCTCTCTTTTCTTTCTGGAAGATATCCCAAAGTCAGAATTTAATAATTTAATTGAATTTGTTTTTTCCCTATATTAAATAATTTTTAATTAAAAAACTACTTAACATATTTTACTGAATTTTTTTATATATATTCTATGGGATAATGTGAATATTTCCTAAAAATTTCGAAGCAATTCGTGAATTTTAAATTTACTTAAAAAATGTTTGAAAAATTAGGTCCCATAGGGTTCAATGTATTTCATTTTTTCAACCCGGGTTCAATAAAAAACTAATTGGGTGATATTATTTATTTATATTCCCATAGGTCCTACAGACCGTCTGAACAACATACTAAAATTTCATTTTGATAAAGTCATTTTTACGGCAGTTATCGTGCTAACGGACAGACAGACAGACAGAATGAACAAAGTCATAAACACTTTTCAACTTTGTTGAAAAAGTACTTGATTATTGAAAATGTATTTAGTTATTGAAAAGTACTTAAGAATCCGTGATTGCATCGTGAGCCTACACAAAATTCGCAAAAATGTCTCCTATATATTATCGGCCAGTTTTATATTTTTTGTGATATGTCACAAATTTGCATTTCTAATTTGATATAGGGTCCCCATTCACAGTGTTCAATTAAATATAACTCGCTCAATTTTAAAGATACAGATATGTGGCTTTTTAATGGTCTTGTTGCATTAAAAATAAAAAATTTCTGATTGATCAAATTTGTCTAAGGGGGTCGTATAAAAATTTAAAAAGTGTAGCTTTTTGAAAATGAATGAGAGGACTATTTCATTAACGTAGTCTTATTACTTTCAACATTTTTGCAATTTACATTGCCCACTTATCTCCTACAAGTAAAGAATTAAAGTGCGTTTCAATCTTTTTGGGACACCCTGTATATACATATATATATGTATAGAATATTTATATATAACTAGAGTCCGGAACCGACCCAGGCAATGATGGACACTTGTTGATATACACGTGACAATGACGTCAAGAGAATTCGCATAGTAGCGTCCTCTTTTATTGAATTTTGGAAACAGTGGCCACGCTTATAACTGATGTCATAGGTATGTCTATTCATACGAAAATAATAAAGAAAAAAATATATTTTTTAAAATCCCCTCGTTCCAGTTTCGTTGTGCACTGACATGTATAAATAATCATGACATTATGTTTACATTATGGCAAGAAATGTAAACTCAAATAAATCTTCGAATTTTTGTTTTAAAGTAATATTATTGGGTGATTATAATGTTGGTAAGTCATCGATATTCTGCCGATTTAAAGACAACACGTTCAAAGAAGATACGAAGTTGACAGTAGGAACTGATAATTTTGGGAAAACTTTCGAAATTGATTATCAAAATGTTACCGTAGGTTTATAATTTGTATATTTTATTTTTGGTAAAAACCTTAATTTGTATGAAGAATTGTAATAAGCATTTAATGTAGTTATTTTTGTGAATTGTGTGTTTATTTGATATTTGACACTTGATTTTATCATTTCATTTGAGAGGTAGCTCCCTTAGTTTTTACATATTTATTTTATTAAATATCTACATAAAATTATCAATATGTTTAAAATTGTACTTTTATTGTAAATATTTTACTCACACAGCAAATAGCAAATTTGTTTATTGTTTGTTTTCAACATTTGTAGAAACCATTTAAATTTTCATATAAATTATACTATGAGAAGGCACTCTTGAGTGTTTATGTGAATTTTTTATAATGGACTTGCTGCAGCAAACTTGCGGCTGAGTTTTTCTCTGTAAGATGAAACATGTGTACGTTTCTTTCGTTTACATTTATGATGTAAAGAACATTATGGAACATATACTTGGATATTTCACTTTCTAGTGTAAATAAATCGAAATTCATAGTTGTAATCTTTTAATTGCTCAATAAAACTACTTAGGCAGGTAGTTGTCCTAATCAAGTTCATAAAATTTTCCATAACAATAGTTAAAATCTGAATTTCAGATAACAAATTTTAGTTTACTTCAGAGAATATCTATGCATGAAACTTTCATTAGTATAGGGCTAAACAAATTTTTATATCTAACTATAGGGGAAAATGTTGGAGACATTTGTTTATGGTTCCATTTACAGTATTTAAGTAACTAAATCAAAGCAATATTAAATTTAATAAAAATATACCCAAACATTAACCGAAAATATTTTTGCCAGGTCTGTTGTACATACCTGGTTGTTCTGGAGTGGAACTGAAATACCTCTGGTAACTGGTGACTTAGTATTAGTTGAGCGACTAAAACCTGGATCAATTTTCGACTAAAGTAGTAAATTCTGGTTGTTATAACCAGGTAGATGACTTAGCATCTAAAATTTGTCCAGCTTTGCATTAGTAGAGGCCTGCTCTTTTTTTTATCCCATTTAGTTGGTTCATTTATCTTACTACTCAAAAGTATGAGTCATATTTTCAAATTGGTGAGTTACTTTTTGCTTTTTAATTTTAATTTGAAAAGGGTAAAAAAAAGCTGATGTCTCACTCATATACCACATTCATTTATACTGTAAACAAGAGTAATAAATTAAAATTTTTGAATTATGAACAATTTTAACTTCTAATAAAGTTTGTACTATCTATAAGTAATGCCTTTTTTTTGTGGGTATAAAATAGCCAGACATTAAAAACTTTTGTGAAAGAGAAGAAAAACATAAATAACATGGGTGAATTTTAAAGTCATTTGACTCGCAGTCTCTAAATAGCGAGTGAATTTAGTTTAAATTGATGTGGCAGTTATGATTAAATGCAAACTCTGCAACTCATATTTTTCAAATGCTACTGGTACTCTGGATGAATTTCGCCCATACTTGTTTATCTAGAATTACAATAAATAATGGGATTTCATATGAAACATAAAAAGTTGTTTATTTAATTTGCCATTATTTTAATAAACTTTTTTTACAATTTATACCTAGTTACAGCGAAAAAGCTACAAAATGGAATTTTTCATCTACAGTAGAAAGAGAATACTCAGGAATGTGACCAAACAGATTAATAAGTAAAAAAGAATGTCTTTGATTTTTGAAGGATATTAATGCATTTAGTAAAATTTTCATATTTCAACTATTTAATAATAGTGCTATATTCATTTGATATTTACACAAGTTTTTCTATTAGTATATATTAAACCAATATGTGCATCTAGATTGAAACTCATTTTTGTATGTAACTTAATAAACTTTAATATCACCAATGACCAGGCTCTGACTGGGTTTGGAAGTAATGCACTACAAGTAATGAAACAGTAGTCACTACTGTTTTGTTTTTTGTGGTATAATTTGCTACTTTTAAAAATAGTGTAGTGAGTAGTGCTATATAAAAATAACTGGTTTAATGAAATTGGATATTACTTTTTATGTTATATGAAAACAAATTGAAATTTTAAGCATAATATGATAAGTCACAGATTTGCAATTGTCGATTTTGGATACATTGCATGTTCTGTGCATAGGCAGTGAAGAGCAACTGCATCATAATTTTGAACTGGTCGATTAAAATGAATAAATTATTTCCCACTACAGGTGTAATTTTCATAGTATTGAATGACAGTACTAGAAGGATATTGTGATTCATTAAAATGTTATTAAACATAAACTAAAACAAATTTTAAAAGCTTTTGCACTCAAGAACATTATTTGATCATTATTTTCTTAAAGATATTCTATTATATTATTTGTCGTTCTATAAAAGGTTGCTATTACAGGGTTACTTTCATACAGGGTAAATTAAGCAGCACAGCATAGTAACATAGCACGGAATGACAAGTAAAATTCAAGTAAATAATCTAGATATGCAACTAACTAGAATAATTTTTTGGGGGGACTGTGAGAAATGTTGATAATTGATTATTCATTAACGTTTATTTGAGATAGAAAAAGTCTTCCTCTGGATTTTGTAAGTAAAAGTAACTTTGTCGTAATTATTTTTTAGAAATAGTTGTAGTCACTCTTTTTAAAAAAAAAAATAGTTAACTACATCTGTTAAAGTAGTTGTAGTTGTAATTTACTGCAAAAAATAAGTTGTTTTTCCAATCACTGAGCTCTGGTTTGGTCCAAACTAACCCTCTTCTTATGATGGTAATCATTAAATAACACTTTTAATCCAGTAGTGATTTGGTTTAAACTGCAAAAGAAGCAGATAACCCACACAAAGAAAAAGAAAAAAATATTTTTTTTTTTTTTTTTTTTTTTTTTAGTGATTGAAATAAATTTGCACAAATTGATTTTTAATGAATACTTAAAAGTTTTCATTAAACAACTTTAAAAAAGTGTTAAATTTTACATTTATAAACATCAAATGTCAGCAGATTAGTGAGTAAATCATTTTTGTGTACTAGTAGGAGTAACCTTGAAGGGTCTTCACCCTGAAGGTATCCAAAAAAAGGGATTCCGTCGTTGTGGTAGTATACTAAGGACATTCTGCACATGGTCCCGGCAAGCCACCAGTGTTGCATAGCGACCCGCAGGATAATCTCAAAGCATTCAAACCACTAAAAATAACAATGAACCACAAAAAGGAAATGTTTGCAACAATGAGAAACCAAAAAAGTGACCCGCAAAGCCAAAACGCCTACGTCCTGCAAAGAGTCGTCCTCTGACTGAAGAACAAACTTTATTAACAAAAATCTAACAAGCATGGAGCAACTTGCTCCTACATAAGGCAACCATGAATCAAGTTGACCATTCCTAATCCTAAATTAGCTCCAATCAGGGTCTTCATCCACTTGGACCACTCCGGGTCTCCGTCGGTGCCTGATCAGGTTAAGGCTGGAACAAACTTCCCTTCAAACTTATCCCATATACCAGGTAACCTCTGGCTCCAATACGATAAACTGCTCAATTTTTACAAACTTTCTAAAAGCAGCACAATACTTCAGAAACAAACGCAATACTAGAGGTACAATTCTAGATTTCAGGTACTTAAAATATCACATTATTAATCTATAATATCTAAGATCCATCACAAAAGTATGTGTATGAAATAGCACTAAATCAGATCACTGTACAAAGGTAATAGCTAAATCAATTAGCATTTTGTAAAACTCTTGCAATGCATTGGCCAATATCAACGACAGTTGAATTATATACAGTAATATGTCATAATATGCCATTTCAATCTTGCGAGATCAAAATGACAGATTAAAACAACTTTATACGGTACATTAATTTGAGATTTCAATACATTTAAAACCATAAAAACAGTATTTACCACAAAAATCTAGTGTCTAAGACAAAATATAACCAACACCCCAAATTAGGTATATTAGTAGGAGTAAGAACATACTCTGCCAACTATCAAATAAAATTGGCTAAACACATTTATATTGAAAAAAAAATACATAAACTTAATAATATTGAAGAAAAAATACTGACTTTATAATTTATATAATCCTGTACTAAAACTTTAGAGTAAATAGGAAATGACAAAAGCCATCACATTACTACAAACAACTCTGTGCCACCATCACAAACAGGGTTTTACAGCATATTAGTTCCATCCCTATAACGTTTTAGAATTGCATGTAGAGCATTTAGCTTAATCATAGGAAAAAAATGGTTACACCTGATCAGTGTTGCAAAAAAGCATGCTAAAATTTTAAAAAGCCCATGCCGGTAGCTTTTATTAGCTTTTCTTGGTTTTAATGTAATTAAACATTTTAATTTTAAACAATAACTGTTCAATGATCAATTATATTTATGACCGAGACATTACAATGAAACTATAACATAACAATCTTATTTTTCCAGGAGAAAGTCAGTGTACATTGGTATTTAATGCAAAGACTCCTATTAACATTAGTATTAGGAAAAACACATGCATGAATAACTTTTACTGAGTTATTTAAAAAATAAAGCAGTATTTTTTTAAATAATAGATATTAAGGATTTGATAAGTTTTGTTTTTTGTTCTTCAAATTATAACAGTTTTTGAAATTCACAGAATAAAACAAATAAATATTTTAATTAGATGAAGAGCTATCATATTTTTAGCTTAATTAAATGTTTTAAAAATCACTTCAAATAAAATGATTTTGAAATTATAAATCAAAATACACCGATTGGTGAAATAAAATAGCTGTACTCGTGACATGTTTTAAATAGTACACCTCATCTCCACATTGGGCATGTCAGATACAGATTTTATTTATTAAGCATCTTAAACATAATTTTGCCATAATTAATGCAATTAGTAAAAGTAAAATAAATTAAATCAATTTGTGTGTGTGGCTTTTGTTATTTTCTAATGCAATTTTCAAAGTGTGAGTACTTGAGGGTTATATAGATTGTCAAGTAAGCATATTTTTCTTGTTAAGTTAATGTATTTTCTCCTCAATATAGATAAATTTATTTAGCCAGTTTAAATTGACGCTTGTTATAGCCTATGTTCTGCTACTAGTACACAAAAATGATTTACCCATTAATCTATTAACATTTAATGTTTATTAAATGTAAAATTTGGCAATTTTTTGAAGTTGTTTACTAAGAATTTTCATTTAAAAATATTTTATGTAAACTTTATTTTAATCATCTTTAAAAAACTTCCAGCTATTTGATTTGAAAAAAGCTATATTTTGTCTACTTTTCAAAAAGCCAGTATTTTTGGCCAAAGCTAAAATCTATTAACCCTGCTCCTGACCCATTACCTAAAAAGTACCCCTTCTAAAGCAATAAAGATTGTTATCAATATATATTTTGAAAATTATCAGGAAAGAAAATCATAAATACTGAATACTTTTATTTTACATGCTTTCAGCTTATACTTTGGGATACAGTTGGGACTGAGCGATTTCGAACTCTTACAAGAAACTATTTTCGGAATGCTCATGCTTGTCTTCTTGTATTCAGCTGTGATGAGTCAGATTCTCTCAGTAGCTTGAGCCAGTGGGCAATGGATATTGATAATTTTGCTGAAAATGGTAATATGAATATATATTTTTAATTAACTCTTTATTATAATTTCTCACAATAGTACATAGCTATAAATTTTAAAAACATAAAAAATCAAATATCAAAAAGATTCCACTATTTACAACAGAGCTGTGGAGTCTGTACCTAAATCCTTCAACTTCAACTCCACTTGTTAATGTCTGACTCTGATTCTGACATAAATAGCAAATATGTATTAATTACAAAAATTTAAAACAGCTGCTTGTAATATAAACACTTACAGAATTTCCTTGATGAAAGCAAGCATATGTCAGTTAGATGACTTCAATTGCTTCAAGGATGTTATTAGCCTCCTTCTTCAGGCCAAGAGAACAGGTAAAACACTATGCACCCTTAACCAAAACTGAGAACGAACTGTGGCAAGGTAGGCGATGAATAAATAAAAATGGAGCTAGAACACACACACAGCAAAAATTTGCATGTACGTAGTATCAGCCATGGAAAACACAACCATAAAAGCATCACCAGAGGATAATAAGAGGTCTCTTCCCTGCACAAGAGGGGAGCAGGTTCTGCAAATAAAATCTTAAGCATTGAAATGAGATTTAAAATAAAATAGAGAGAAAAATATGTAACCAGAGTGGGGCAAAATACATTAAAAATGTATTTTCAATACAAAATACATAGGTTTCAGGACATAAAATACAAAATACTTTTCAAATTAAAAACATTCCAAATACAAATATATATATTTTCAAAATACATTTAAAAAAATTTAAGCATTGCTGGGTATTGGATTGAATTTTCAATGCAAAACAATATTTGTCTATGCATTTTATTTTAGATAAACAAACCCTATATTTGTTAACATTGCATTTAAAAAGCATTAGAATGTATTAAAAAGACTGAACTCGTTGAAATTTTAAATATCCCATGTAATAAAATATATATATATATATATAAATGAATCTATAGGAGAAAACATTTAATATAACAGAGACAAAGATATATTAAAAACAAGAAATTTATGAAGAAACTTTTATATTGTGGCAAATGTACACTTCATTTTAATGGAACTATTAAGCATTTTAATTTTCTTTTGCATACATATTTCATATAGTCATACGAATTTTCAGAAGTGATATCTGCCAACCAAAAATGGAAATTCTTAGTGAACCCCCTATTCACTCTAGAATTTGACACCAAATTCATATCAGTCATGATCTAAGTTTTATCTATATAGCCAATCCATAGAAATAGATGTTTCAAGGAAATTTTTTGGAACCGGGAGAGTAAAAAATCATAAGTGAAAAAAACAAACAGAAGGGGAAATCTTTAGTGAACCCTCAACTCCCTCCAAATTTAATGCTAAATTCATATCAGTCGTCCTCTCAACTCTATTTATAGAGTTGAGAGGAAGAGTTGATGAAATAAAGTTTCATTAACTCTAAAATTCAAAGAATTAACTCTAAAATTCTAAAGTTTCATTCCTCTAAAATTTCTTGAAAAATAAAGTTTCAAGAAATTTTTTTTAACCGGAAGTAGAAGTCCTAAGTGAACATCTTATCCACTCCAAAATTTTATGCTGAACCCATATCAGCCATTATCTAAACTATATTTGTAGAAGATTTTGAGAAATAAGATGTTTCAAGTAAAATGTAAATTTTTGAATCCGAAGTGGCATCACCAGAACCGTAAATGGTCTCAGCGAGTCTCTTAATCCCCTCCACAATTTAATGCTGAATCCATATGACATTATCTCTATCAATCGTCATTTCTGAGAAATATATGTTTTAAAAACAATTTTTGAATCAGATGTGGAAAAGAAACCAGAAGTAAATTCTTAGTCAACCACCCTACCTCCTTCAGAATATGATGCGGAATTATCCATATCAGTTATCTTCTAAGCTTTATCTATAGCCAATTTTGAGATACAGTGAAATCTCGTTAATGCGACACCCACTAATGCGGATTTCTCATTAGTGCAGACACACTCTCATTCCCCATCTTGGTATATGGACATTCAATGTTAAAAACATCATTTATGCGTATCACTCATCGGATAATGCGGACAAAAAATTTAAGAATTTAGTGCAAAACTTGCCTTTTTCAGAAAAATTTTGAGAAAAGAAAACCTAGCGAATTATTTTGGATTTTCTTTTATATCCGTCCCGGAAAGGGGGGGGGGGAAGGAGGAATGGCGGAGTAAAACTGTATTATACTGGTGTCAGTGCGTATTGACCTTCCTCTATTTTGGTTGGACTCCCCCCCCTTTCATTTTATTAGCCTTCTCACAGGTGGCAGGAAACCGGATGTAGAACATGTGACCTTCCTTATCGCGCAATCAATTTACCTACATAGTACATATTTGAGCTTTGCAATTCTCTATCATTGCACATGTGTTTTCTAACGTCTTAACATGGTGAAAAGTTCTAGTCAAAAGAATACATTGTCGGTTACGGAGAAAGTAAAAATTATCAAACTCTTTGATAGTGGAAGAAAGCAGATCGATGTTAGCAAGGAACTTGGACTTCCGCAGACTACTGTGAATTCTATATGGATGCGAAGAAAAAGATTTTTGAACAGTTTTATAGTAGGTGAGATTCCAGAGTCAAGAAAAGATTTCGAGAAGCAAAACACCCAGAACTTGAATCTGCGGTTCTCCAATAGTTTAAACAAGTGCGATCAGAAAATGAGGCAGTTAATGGGCCAATTTTAAGAACTAAAGCAGTAGAAATGGTAAAAAAGATGAACATCAATAGCTTTTCATGTAGTGAAGGATGGTTAATTCGATTTAAGGAACGTCATAACATCGTTTTTCGTACGGTGAGTGGAGAATCCGGAAGTGTACCTGTGGAAGAAGTAAGCAACTGGAAAAAAAGTTTGCCCTGCCTCATTGAGGACTACGGTACAAGGAACATATTCAATGTGGACGAAACTGGTCTTTTTTATAAGATGCTGTCATCAAAAAGTCTTCATTTCCAAAGAGAAAAATGCATAGGCGGAAAACATTCGAAGCAACGCATTTCTGTTTTAGTTAGAGCAAATTGTGATGGATCTGAGAAACTTCCGCTGCTTATCATTGGTAAATCTAAAAATCTGAGGTGCTTTAACCCTTTAAGCGTGTCATTTATTTCCCTTCGCGCACTGCAGTGGAGAATTTTTTTTCCCCCATTGATTGCGCGTTGAATGAGGTGTTTTGCTGAAATAAGTATTATGTAAATAAACATGTATAATAACAGATAAGTAAATAAAAAACATACAATTCCAATTTTTAATAGTTCCTCTTGGTGTGATAAATTTTTAAACATGGGATATAACAAAGAGCAACTTCACAGTCTGGATACTATGTCCTGGTTTCTTTCCTAAGCTTCTTGCCAGTTTTATTGAATGCATAACATATAACACATCGCCTAGTTGGCTTTTTTTTTGCAGGGTGTGAGATAACTTATGCTTTGCTGAAATAAGATTAAAAGCATTTGAGGCCGCCATTGCTTTAAATGTGAAATCCCAACAAAACTGAATTTATTTTACATGTGTTTACGAAATACTGCCTCTAATAAAATTTAGTTTGTAGGAATACTATTGCCATCTAGTGTAAAAGATTGTAAATACAGTTAATATCTCATAAAAAAATCATATGACGTGTTATTTCCGTCAAACACACAGAAATCTCGGCTGTAAAAGTGCATGACGAGTCTACCTCGTCAAACCCACTTAGCGGTAGTACAATGCATGACGAGTTGAACTCATCAACAACACTTAAAGGGTTAAAGGCATAAAAAGTTTACCAACGAAGCATGAAGGAAACCGAAAAACCTGGATGGCAGTGGCTTTTTTTTTAGAAGTATGTTCGCGAATTGGATAAACTATTCTGTAAAGAGAAACGAAAGGTGGTGTTGTTCATGGATAACTGCCCGGCCCACCCTCCACAAATTCCTGTGCTGAAATCAGTGAAGATGATTTTTTCTCACCCACCTGTACTTCAGAGCTTCAACCGATGGATCAAGGCATTATAAAATCTTTGAAAGTCCATTATCGGCGGATCCTTCTGGGACATGCAATCGAGTACTCCACCACTTTTAATGTGAATGTTTTTCAAGCAATGCAGTGGTTTCAGCAGTCCTGGCAGGAGATTTCAGCTACAACCATCGCCAACTGCTTCCACCATTCAGGGTTCGAAAAAGGTGGGGATATGATATCGGACGAGATCACTCAAGACTTAGCCTCACTCAAGAATACCCTGCAAGTAGCAACTGCAGCTGGATGTGATATCTCACAAGGAATTGATGCTAATATTTTTGTCAGTTTTGATGACAAAGTGATTATTTCGGATAAACTCTCTGATGAGGAAATTATTAATGCAGCAACACAAGGGACGTGACAAGAAATCTCCAGTGACAGTGAAGAAGTAGGGGACATTCCATCGCCGACGACACATGAAGTTCAGAACACACTCACAGCTCTATGTCGATATTATCAGTCAAAAGATGATGTTGCAGATCAAACATTTAAATGCCTTGCGAACCTGGAGAACGATATAGAAAAAAAATCATTCTCCCACCTGAAGCACCAAAAGATTACTCATTTCTTTAATCAGAAATAAATAACGAATGTGGAATAGAAAAATGCATTTGTTCTTTAGATGAAAATAAACGAGTTTCCACTGTATGTACATAAGTACTGTATTATTTCTTTCGTTGTAAATGCTTTCTAAGTATGTAGTAGTATTTGTTCATGATACATAGTATGTACGTACATTAATATTTATTTTAGTTATTACTGTATGTAGTTCCAAAAATACTGAAATATGTGTCCTCCTCTTATTGCGGACTTACGTTTGTACGGACAAAAGTTGGCAACCCTTGATTGCCCGCATTAACGAGATTTCACTGTAGGTGTTTCTAGTAAAATGAAAATTTTTGATTGGGAAATGCAAAAAGAACCGGAAGTAGAAATCCTTGGTGAATACCAACCCCTCTCCAAATCAATCATCATCTGGGCTTTATTCATAGCAGATCCCGAGAAATATATTTCAAGAAAACATTTTTCCGAAAAACAATAGTACGGCAAAATTTTAGCCACCAATGAAATTTATTACATAATATAGCACAACCTCAGTTGAACAAATGCCAAGGGACTTTAAAAAATACTTATTAAAATGAGGTACTACTGCATAATTTTCTTTTTCTTTAGATGCATTTTAAAATTTGTTGTAGCTTCGAAAGTCTCATTTATAATTGCATTTTGATTTGCATAATTGGCATTTCCCCATAACCATTATCATTAATAGATATCGCTATAAAACATTTTCCATCTAATACTGCACACTGTATGCATCATAATCCTTATGGTTGTTTTTTCCATGGCTTCTACCACCCACATGCAAATTTTTGCTCTGTGTTCTTGCTCTATTTTGAATTACTCATTGCCTACCTCACCATAGTTCGCTCCTAGCTGTGGTTAAGGATGCATACTATTCTATCTGTTTGTTCTCTTGGCCTAAAGAAGTGACTTATAACATCCTCCAAACAATTGTAGTCACCTAACTGACATATGCTTACTTTCATCAAGGACATTTTGTAAGTGTTTATGTATTAATTAGTAGTTTTGCAGGAACCTTTGTTTTTACAATTAGTTTGCCGAAAACCCCCTCTTATACTTGGAAAATACTGAACCTATCATGATCATTACTGTAAAATATAAAAGTTCTGACAAAATTTTCTATATTGGCGATGCAAAAATTGTTACATTTCATGCAATTTAGTCAAAATTTTCCATTGTGTGTTAAACACAATGCAAATTTTGCCTGATTAGAGTCCCATATGGTAATGTGAATTATATAGTATAATTAAAGACATGCTTGGTTGTCATTGTTGCCTCGACTGTTGTGTTGAACTTTCAACCGTGAGTGTGAAGGCACCTTAAGAAGCTATATGATTTGTTCCGAGATGTAAAGTGATTTAGAGTGAATAGGTGTCTACTGCTAGAATAATGTCTACTATGAGATTGGCACCCTAAATATAATTAGCATTTGCATTTAGTTTAGGCTTTGCAATTTTTCAAATATGAAATACTAATATAAAAAATAGCGTATATGCAACTTATTTCAGAATGGTCTTCACAAATGGAATGAGCTTTTGATGATAATGGTGGATTAGTTTTAATATCTCCATAGCTTCAAAACATTTAAGAAGAACATTTTTAGACACAGAAATAAAGATTTTATCTGGTGATGTTATACTGGTACACCTGCATATTGGAACAATACGGTACTTATAACTATTAAACAGTTTGAGACAGAAGAAACAATGATAATTAGCAGTGTCCTCTGATTAGCCATGACACAAACATACTGTTTGGGAAATCATGACATCACATCCTGTATGTGCCAAAAATGGGTTGTTTTCCCACAAAAATCTAAAAGGTTAACTTTAATTACAAATAAAAAAAGTAAATACAAGCTTGAGAATAGAAATTTTTGTGTTTTGTCCATTTTAAAACATTTCAAATTGAATTTTTAAAAAATCTGGAATCATCCATTATTTGTCATTTGATTTGCATAGCATTTCGCCGCATAGTTAAAATTTGCATGAAAAGTTAGCATTTTTTAGGTTTAAATACATTTGCAACATAAAATAGGCTTTTTATATTTTTCTTATTCTGTGAAATTTATTAGAAGTGAAAAAAGTTATTTATGCATCATGTTAACAAAAAAAAAAAATTAAACTTGCTTCTTAAAAAGAAAAGCCAAATTACTGGAGAACTGTCAAAAAAATCAGAAGGAATTGGAAGAGAAAATTACTTTGAAATCTAATCTCCTCAAATTTCTGCCAATATGGTACAAAAAATTTCCATGGTTGATTTATGATGAAAATGCTAGTTGATTAAGAGATGCTGTAAAGAGGAATAATATCTTATTTACAAAAAACCTCTTCCACAAAATAATTTTTTAAGAGAAGAGTAGGTATATATTAAGGAATTGCTCTTTAAGTAAGTATTATAAATATTTGACGATGGTGGACTTTTTAAATTTGTCTCAGAAATTGTTGAAGAAACAGAGAATGATAAATCATTTATATTTCCAGAATATAGAATACTTTTCATTGATTCAACTCAACAATACTTAGCTTTCTACTGTATCATGTGTAGGATTCACACCAACATGGCAACTAAGTGACAATTATTGCCAAATCATAACCAATCATCGCAAACATGGACAACAAATTTGTTGCCTGAAATATGATGCATATTGTTTTGATCACAAATTTTCCAAAAGCAATTACACAGTGCATCTCCTGATGTCAATGATCAATAATCAAAAGCATTGATACTAGTTGCCAGGTTTCTTTTTCTGTGAGGTAAACAAATTCAGGTTGTAGCATAAAAATCAAATCAAAACAAAGCTGAGAAATATACAGTCAAATGAAACTGTCAATAGTCTTGTTAGAATTTGTGCTGAAGGACTGGCACTTTCCCTTTAAAAAAGCTGCCTTAAAATGGAGAAGAAAAGGGTAAGCACTTGTTTGAAGATAACTTAAAATAAAATCTATAACTGAGAAAAACCTGTCTGGCATATAATTTATCTGATTAGATTGATGGATTGATGACATGTTAATCTTTATGCAATATCAAACAAATACACATGTAGGTGTAGAAGAGTTTGACCTTGGTAGTTATTAATTATTTTTTATTAAAACATATACTGTTTTCAACATCTGAGAATTTTAAATACATATAGCAAGAATATGTATTAAAAGTGTGGATACGGATGGTAATTTTAACTTTTGTCTAGCATTTTTACTTTTAGAACCACTAAATATTTATCTAAGTGGTCTTTCTGGACCCCAAAATATCCTTCTCTGGTGTGAACTGTGAGAAAGATTTTTCAATTCAAAATCAAATTAAGTCAAAGAAATGAATATGTTTAGGTGATGATCATGTAGATGTAAAATAAATAAAAATGTGGAAAAAAAACAAAAAATTTCTAAAAAAAATATGTCATTTTATACTTAAATACTGTACCTTTATTTAACTAACATTATATTTTTTAACATGGTAAAATAAAGTAGAAAAATACATTTTAAACATTACTCCTGAAATTTAAAAAATACTCCTAAAAGTTTTGAAAGGGAGTCAAATTACTCCTTAAAAAATTATTTGGCAAATGCTGATCACAAGATTTAATTTTTTCTTTCAGAATTATTGTGGCTTAATCTAACAACCATAACCAAAAGCCAAACACAGTGCTAAAAATTTCTAGAACAGCACTCAATATTACCTATTGTTTATTATTATGTGTTTTGTTGACCAGAAATTTAACTAAAACTTAATTAGATACTTAATGACAGAATACAGAAATGTAAACCATTAGTTCTTAGTTTAGATGAGGTGTTTCTGTACAGCTGTGAATCTTTTGCAAGTTGTGATAATCTTTCTTAAAATAAAGTTTAGGAGTATGGTATTGTATTCTGTTTTGTTTTTAAAGCTTTCAGGGTCATATATTGGATTTAGACTTTGCAAACCTGTGTTCAGTATCTATTGATATTTAAGCTGATAATGCTAATCAGTAATTTAGCAGTGCCAAAGCATGAAAGGAGTTTGGGGTGACAGTGTCTACCCAAACAACCCACTAGCAAGTAACTTTTGTTTTAATTCTATAATATTCAAAGTAAGTGCATAAAATATTTTGAATAATGTATAATAAAAGTGGGAGTTGCTTAGTAGTGGGTTGTTTGGGTAGACACTGTCTCCTCAAATTCTCTTCATGCTTCACCACTGGATGCTGCACTTTGCTCCAATTGTTCTGAACTATTTTATACTATCCATTTCTGCCTATACTTTGTGCGAGTGAAATAGTTAGTGGCCAATTATCTTTTGTATAGCTAAAATTACAATAGTTATTTTGTTCTAATATTTTTAGAAATTTTTATTTATACTAAAATGATTATATCTTAAAGTTTGTTAAAAAGTTGGCGTTTCCCTTCCATATGTTGTATATCTTTTAAGCTCACCAAGTTTTGTGTCTAATTTGATAATTCAGTTAATTGAGGAGGACAATTTCTTAGTACAAGGGGGAAATGTAACAAATCTCTTGTCTGTTCAACAACTTTCATTGAATTGTAGTTTTTGTACAACTGGTTGTGTGGGATGAAATGTGACAAATATCCTGTTTTCTGTCCAACAACTTTCATTGGATTGTAGCTTTTGTACATCTAGTTATGTGGGATGTACAGTAGAGCATGTCTGTTTTAGAATTTTTTCTGGCCATTGGCCACTATTCAGAGTAATCATTTTCCAGAGGTGTCGACTCATACTATCTTAATAGGGACATTCATCTCAAGTATAAGTGACCATTATCAGGAGGAGATTATTATTTAGAGGATTACTGATATGAGAAGTTTTACTGTATTCCTAATATTTATACAATTTACATTTTAATTTGTCAGGGTAAATATCCATACTCAGTACATTTCATAATTCAATTTGCTTAATGATTGAAAATTTTGTACTGTAAAATATAAAATAGCATGGTATAATCTGTTTCCTCTTCTTTGCATTTGTCTTATCCAGCATTGAAGGTGTTGATAGGAAACAAAAGTGACTTGAAGTGCCGAACTGCCCAAGACAAAGTTAAAGCATTTGCCCACCATCATGACTGTGATATTATATTTAATGTGTCTGCTAAAACAGGTTTGTTCATTTATTTATCTGTTATTACTTATATAGAAATAGGCTAATACTTAACAATTCTATCAAAAGTTTTATTGGCATTGAGACAAATGAAAGGACACCCCTTGAAAAAAATTTCATTAGTCAAGCAGAAGCATGTTTTTATTCCATTTCTATCTGTTTCTAGAAATTTTAACTTTTTGACTCATACTATTTCTTTCAACCCTAATTTATTTTGATAAAAATTTTGCGGCTATTAAAAGTAATTCTACAGCCTTCAGAGTTTGTGCTCTTTAGGATATCTTACTTAATAAAGGGAGATAGATATCTGTGTATCTGTCTGTTTGTACAGTCTGTAACAGGTAATCTAAGTGTCCTACGACCATGAAATTTGGCACACAGGCACTTTAGGACCCAAATAGGTGCACCTCAACATTATTTTTTTAAATTTTGAATTAGTTTTATAGTTATTTTATAGGCTTGAATTTCCTTTGTGATTGCTAAAAACACCATAAAACGTATGAATAAAAACACCGCTCAAATTTCATTCGAGGCACAGAGGCAAGATCATAGACAAATACCTCTCTTGCGAAACCAGGAATTCCAAATTGCTGGTACTTCGGTAGTAGGATTTAAGCTTCAGAAATTTAAAATCCTGATTTTTACAGATTGAGATTTGAATTGTACCAGCATTATAAGCATTCCCTGAAAGAATGGATGTTTCTGCGATAGTAACTTTAACTAAGTTATCAATTAAGATTTTAAATAGCCATAAAACAAAGACATTTTGATGTACGGTCATGTTGAGGTGGGGGGGGGGGGATTAAATCTTCAGCACTCTAACAAAAAAGAATTATTTAATTCCATGGACACTAGCAATGCTGGATAATTTATTAAACTTTTAAATAAATTAAATGTCTTTATTGAATTTACTTGGTATTTAATCCTAATGAAACACTGAACCTTACCAAGAATCACAGAAAGTATTAGAAGCTCAATGATCAAATGGGGGTTAACACAGTGGTAGATATTGGAAAGCTATGAGGTTATAATCTTAAACTACCCTCTTGGTTACCCTATAGCTTGAAACTAATAAAGTGTAATGCATTACATAAATAAAATTTATTTTCAATGGCTTATAGAGGAATTAAAGTATTTTGTGGTACCTTATAGGAATTACTTGACAGATTGCTAACTGGTTCAAGCAATTAGGTAGGTTACATAAATCATAGTACACAGATATTGTTTTTTTATATCAATTAATTTAGCTATAATAAAAACCAAATAAACCCATTAATTCAAGATAATTGTTATACGATCATATAAGTAGAATAATCACTTTACTGAGTAAGTATAGCATGTTTTTGTGCCAAGGCAATAAGCCAGTTAACAACGAAAATGATGATTAGGAATTCTGAAATATACACATTTAACAGTAAAATTAAGATCTTGATATTATTTTTAGAAAAACTGCTTTAATAGATTACATTCAAATTAGATTTGTCTTTTGCAATTTAATGTCTGCTTAGACGTATCTATATTTTATGTACAATTGTTTTGTGTTATACCACATTTAATTTGCAATTTCAAAATTTCCAACCCTAGTCATAGCAACTCTATTTTTTCTATTGGAGAATAAAATCCTATAGGCACTAGCCACAGTGGCTACTTGTACACATAAATTTACTAGCCAAATTTAAATGTTAAGCCATCTATCTAGTGGCAGCCACATAATTTAAGCTATACAAACTTTGTGTAATTTGAGCACACATTTTTATATTTTACTAATTGTGCACGTGCAGTTTGAGTAAAAGACTAGCTTCATTTTTAAGTTCTTTATACCAGATTAACTTAATTTGCTAAAATTAACATAAATGAGATAACTATTTCAAAATATGCCTATACAGTTTGAATGTGGTGTAGTCGCATTACACTAAATCTTATTTCATTTTTAAATTCCTCATCAAATTTCCTTATTATGCTAAATTTGAGGCAAATCCAATAAAAATAAGAATTTTGAGAGAAATGTACTATTTGGCCATATTCGCCTAACAAATATACAAATTTTCAACATCATATTGCTGTAACTACCAAATACCAAAAGTTCAGTTTTAAAAAAGCACATGGGTGTATTTTAATTAACACAAACACATTGTTAAAAAGATAATAGGCATGCATACGTATAGCTCAAACTGCTGCTGAAGTAATAAAACTGAAATAACTTCGTTAATTTTGTGTTGTATGGTGCTTTTAATGAAGTTATTTTAGTTTTATAGTATGTTTTCACATCTATGTAACAACCTATGTACCTTTGTCTCCTTCAATTAATTAGTAAGTAGTTTTGAAAAAATGGCATTTAATGTCAATCAGATAGTGTAGAACTCTATAAAAGAAACTACTATAGAGTTAGTGCCAGCAAGAGAGAATCTTAATGAATATTGTGGTTAATCCGACAGAAAATAATGCCTAATATTGATGAGCAGGCCAAATGGAGCAGAACACAAGGTAAGCACACACAAATTATAATTACTACACAAATCATGTTAACTTTAACAATTTATTTTAAATTTATAACATTAGAACATTTTTACAAAGCATCGTTATCCACAACTTTGCTCACTGCTGCCACTTACCAGACTCCAAAACTAATAGTGAATATATTAAAGTTCAATAAAGAAAAATAGAAATAAATTGTTCTGTAAATGTATGTTACGTGACTCTTGGGGAGTCAGCTGGTGATGGCGATGGTCTGCTTCATCTCGCATGGAGCAATCTAGGATCATCTCAGAGTTTTCCAAGCAATTGAATAGAACTGAATTTTTGTTAAAGACTGAATATCCTGCAATCTACGATTTGTGAGATAGCAGATTGAAAATCACATTGATGGTACTAAATTCAAGTATAAGTCATAGAACCAATGAAAAAAAAAAAATTGCTTGTTATGAGTACTACATATTTTTGGGGAGAAAAAAGTTTATAGGATACACAATTAGCGAGATAAAGGAGTGGTAAATAACTTGATTTGCCAACAGATGGCCTTAAAAGTAATAGTTATTCTGGAAATCTTGGTTATTGATGTGAAAAAAATATTCCTGTTTAATAGATTAATTTTGTCACAAAATTTCTAGGATGAGGCATTTATAAAATAAATACAGAACTGACAAGTACTGTAGTTCAGCAGGCATTAAATTTAATTTCGGTTGCCTGGCATAAATTAAAAGGGTGCTTCTACATTAGAAGTTCTACCTATTTGCACAAATACAGACTTTCTTTGCAGATTATAAGGTGCCATAAATTTTCTGATTAACCAAAAGGCATAATAGACTATAGTGAATCCATTAAGATAAATTTAATAGGAATAATTTAACTAATAATTTAGAATAATTTGGCTATTCTCTATTTAATAAAGTTTTTCTTTTAATCTAAACATATTTACATGACCTTATTCATATGCAAATTTGGAACTTTTGAAACTTCCTTCCGGAAAACCTACTTTCAAGTGTTGGTATTGTTAGTGATTGACAGCTATACAATAAAGCTTCCAGTTGTGACTAGACCTGGAAGGGTAAATTTCACCCAAACTGGGACAAGTCTTATTTGTGATGGCCAATCGCAGGCAGTAAAATAAAGTTTTGTGGAGTTTCAAGCTATGAGTAAATTCTTCATAAATTTCTGAGTACATTATTGCAATGGACAGAAAGCATTTTTTCTTGTTCACTTTAGTGGCTAATAATTTCCCAGTGAAAATGTCTAATCATTAAAGAAAAATTTATTCCAAGGAGGTGGATAAAGCCTTACCTTGTATGAATTTCTAAATAGCCGACTATCTGATGATTGTCAATTTTCAGGTTCCAAATATTTTTATTAATTTTTAAATTTCTAGAAACTTTTGCTTGGAATACAATCTTCAAAATGCCTTTTAAGATTTCGAATGCATAACAGAGCCATTTAACACAATTATTGGAATTTTAATTCATATTCATTACGCTCGTGTCAAGAATAACATATGGCTTTATTTTTGTTCCGCACAAAAATTGAAATGAACATGGGGAACAAAGTATGCACTATTCATAACTCACTTTTATGCACTAACAGGAGACACTGTATTTTAAAATTTTCTTTCATATTATAATTTATTAAATGTGTGTCAGATATTATAGGCAATAAATATACTCGTCAAAAATGCATAAAATTGTGTTTTTCACTTACCTGTTATATATAATAGCACAGTTCCAAAAGTTCAAGCAGATGTGGAACAATACACTTACTATTTAACCCTTAACAATTTATAATTATTTTTACCATGTATATGTAGAATAGATTATATTCGAAACAAATACTGCAAAAAATATCTTATTTATCTATTTTAAAGCTCAAGGAACATAAAATTGATGATCAGATATTTAACCATATAGTATAATAATCATAACTTTACCAATGTTTTAAAATTTTAACTCTCAAAGATTTAGAATTATGACTACCTAAAAATAAATCAAGCCAATAGTTTTTCAAAAATAACAAAAAAAAGAATTTTATTTTACAAATTTTTGATAGTATTTTGAAACTTCATTAAATAAAGATTCAACTGTACATTGTATACATGTTTTTATATGAATATATTTTTAAAAATTGGTTTTTAAATTTAATTGTATCCAGCATTTATGTTCACAAATTTAAGTGTCTGTATTTAATTGAAAAGTAGTGAAATACTCGGTTAAGCATTTTTTCTAATGTTCTATTTAATCATATACAAATAATATATTTTAGAGAATTACAAATATGCTATTTCTCTTTTAGGTGAAGGTTTGAGTGAGATGTTTCGCACAATAGCACAAAAGCTGATGCTAAAGAACAGTCGAACTCAGAACCACCAAATTCTTTTTGAAAAAGATGTTCATAATTTGAACTCTCTGGAACCCAAAATGAGCTGCTGTTGATAGTAATTAGTAATATTTTCCAAAATTGTAATTTATAAATGTGTATAACAATTTAAGGAAACAAAACATAGTATCCTTTAAGTTATAAAAAAAAATCTAAATACATTTATATGATATGATAACAAAATATTCTGAAAACCTTGTTTGCTTATTTGAAATCCATGCTTTAATATATGTGTGAAGGAAAGTTTAAATATAATTTCTGGGTATACGCAAGTGCAAAAAATGAGCAAATTCAAGAATAAAATATTTAAAATTCTGGAACCTTTCACTTACGTAAAAGATGAGCTAATATTTGAGCATTGTTAAAATAAACCATTAAGTTGTATTTGATTTCATTATTTTCCATTAACCCATTCCTTATTGAGTTTAAATGGAGTTAACCATAAGTGTTGTTAAAGGCATTTGTATGTTTCAGAATATTTGTTGCATTTTGTTAAAATAGTTTCACCAAATGTATTTTAGCAAGAGTGAAAATGAGCCCAAGCATTATTAATATAATATATACTTATGACTATATATTTTTACTTATAAGCCTAACGCATATATAACAGATAAAAAAAATTGCTTAAAGTTAAATGTATGATTGAAAAATATTGACTACTCCCCCGTGATACGTTTAGTTTCTAGCATTTTCTTGTACAGTAGACTTCCTCTTCTGTCTTTTTAAACTGGTCTCCTAACCGATTAAACTGAAAATTATGTCAATATAAATAAAACTAGTAAAAAAAAGTTAGCATTCATGTAAAAAATTATGCATAAAATTTTTAAAATAATCACTTGAAAATGTTTGCAATTTCTTTTTTTAATTGCAAAATCATGCCGTTTTTTAATAAATATCTTATCACTCACTGTGAAAGTGCTATCAAACAGTAAAAAGAATAAAGAAAGTAAAAATATAAGCAAACACTAACTTCTGGCTCCTTCAAACACATCTTCTGATTCCGCAACCTGATAAAGCGAAGACTAGCTAAAGAGTTTGTTGTATTGGCAGTTACAAATTAACATAATTAAAAGGAAATTTAAAATACTTACACAGTATTTCGGAAAAATACTTTTAACTAGACGTAACTAATTTTGGCTTTTCTAGTTAGTTTTTCTTGTATGAATCAACTTCCATTTTTTAATTTATAAAAATTTTAATTTCCCAGTGCTGTAAAATGTTTAGACAATCAAGTACTTCAAAGAATAGAAACATGCATAACATTTTTCGATGAAAATATGTATCTGATTGGATATATATTGTGATTGCATATATATAATCCAAAATGTATCGAACTATTTAATATATTTGCTCAGCATTATTTTACTGTAGGAAAATATAATTTTGTATTTTCTATTTTAACTGTGTTCTTAGCCTATCTAGATTTTGATGGCACTTTATCAGTATTCATTGTGAATATTATATTCTGGTATTTAATCATATTCAATAAAAAATTTTAATATTAAAAAAAAAAAAGGTATTTTTTAAAAATTATCACATTTTCCTCACATTTATTAATCCGATACTATTAACTTCTGAAACAAAGTCTTCATGGAATTAAAAATATAAAAATAATTTAATGTAAAAAATTTTCAAATACATTGTAATATTTATATAAGGAATTAGTCATAAATAAATCCTAAAGTTCCTGCTGTATACAGTAAGAGTCTCGATTATATGAGTTAATATGGACCATGCGTAATGTGATTATGCAAAATAATATTAGCAAAACTGATTTTTTGCAGCAAATATTTCACTAGTTTTAAAGATAATAAAATAGCCTGTTATTGCTCACCAGCTTTCATTCAGTCATGTGTGTTTTTGCCATTGATTGGCTCAGACAATGGTATTTCCTTAATTAAATCTAGGGCTTACACTTGATCAATCTTTACATGAAAATTATACTTTTTTTTACTTAGTTTTAAACACTATGAGTCAATAGCTCCCTGTTTTAAATACTATGAGCCAACAATTGAGTTGCACTAAAATTCTGTGCTTTCTATTTCAAAACTACGTATTGAAAGCTTTTGAAAATTTGAGACAAAAAAGAAAGTAGCTTGGATATATATATACTTTTTTCCTCCTTAAATATCATTAAAGCCATGTGAAAATAAATATTTAAGAATAAAATATTTCATCGTTTGAAACTGAATATTTTATTAACCCAACTGTTTTTATCCTGATAATGCTTCTTTTAAAATCCAAGTAATTTATTTAGGTTATATATTTTATAAGATAGCATTTTGTGAAACACAAATTTCCTAATTTGACCCTGTTCTTTTTTAAACATGTCAAGCTGACTCCTAAAAATCTGAGTAAAGTGCAAGCCCTGAAATTCAAAATTCTAGAGTTTATTCACCCAACAGAGGATAAACAATGGGAAGAATGCTGATTTTTTGTAAAAGTCAGACACAATATTCTTACAGCACTTGTACATTATACCATTAAAAACTTTAAGGAAGTGCAATTCTAAAAATTTAGAAGCTCTGTTAAATGGAGACTCAAATAATTAGGACTCTACCACATCATGTATTTGAGAATTTAGTTTGTTTGAAAATAAATTGACATCTTTCTGAAAAACATGCTTCCTTAGTAGTATAACTAACTTTAGTCCATGCATGTTTTATCTTGTATATGTACTGCATTCAAATAAAGGAGCTTTGTGCACCTCGGTTATGCCATGGCTTATTCCTTGCTGAAAAATGGCAAGGGGTGTTCACACTTTCCAAGTACACATTTTCTTATTTGCTTCTCCTTGTTAGACAAATTCCCAACCATGTTGCCACGTTCTTTTTCTTCCTGAATGGCAAATCCTTAATTCTAATTTTTATCTGTTATATACAGCTTTATAATATTAGAAAAGGTATTTATGTGATATAGTAGGGATGGATGCGCATTTATAAGTTCCTTTCAATTTCTGTGTTTATGCCTTATAATTATATATTAACTGTATATAGGACATAGAATTGTAAATATAAACACTACTAATTTTGTGTTGAATGAGAGATATTTGTGCATGTGGTAGTTTTATTTTGTGTTGTTTAGTCATTAATTTGTTTTTATTTAAAAAACAATTGATTTCGGGGCTGTGGTACCAAATACCTCAAACCTTTGAGTAGAACTCCTTTTTTTTTTTTCAACTATCCAACTCTTCTTGTTTTAGTATCTGATTCTGATGCTGACATAAATAGCAAATGTATCAAATAGTAGTTTTGTGAGATTATCTGTTTTGGCAATTTATTTACCAAAAGACCTCTCATATACTTGAGAAATGCTGCACTTATCACTGATTGCTGTAAAATATAAAAATTCTGACAATTTGAATTTTCTACATTGGCAATGAAAAATATTGACCCATTTCATGCACTGAACAGGCTGATTGCCCTATTGGAATCCCATATAGTATTAGGAATTTAGAAATATGCTTTTTATCCATATTTAATTAATTCTTTTTAATTTCAGACAAATATAATTTTTGTTTCATCAAAATATGTTTCTGTGTTAATCCTTATTTTATTACAGTATTAATTTTTCATATCAGAAGTTTTTTATTTGGTAAACATTTGTTTTTTAATTTATTGCCTAAAACTATTTCTAAAATTAAATATTCCAAAATAAAATTATTTTTAAATAATTTTATTTCGGAGTCTTTATATTTTTACTGGGTCCAACTCCTCAGCTCTGATTGATGCATCAAAGCATGTTTATTTCTCATTCATATTCACACTAATTTGTTTTAATGCAAGAATATTAAAGGT
This sequence comes from Amaurobius ferox, assembly GCA_951213105.1. NCBI lineage: Eukaryota > Metazoa > Arthropoda > Arachnida > Araneae > Amaurobiidae > Amaurobius > Amaurobius ferox. Next base: position 98,217,421 of record OX578143.1, on the reverse strand, counting down.
CACACTTGGTATCTTCTTTTAGAATATATTCCATATTTAAAGTATAATTTTTATGATAAAGTATTGTAGCTCTGTTTCCTGATTTTTCACACACACACACACACACACACATATTACTATTTAGGCAGCTCAAACTTTCTGTTAAGTGCATGAATTTTTATAAATTATCAATTTAAGATTACTTATTTTGATAAATTTAATTGTACAAAATATAGTACACATTATGTTTAAAATTGTAATAATCCTGCAAAATTTTAACCATCTTTTAAATGGAGTGTTTTGAAATAACATATGGAATTGCCATTTGTGAAGCACCATAACCAGTTACTGTACATGTTAAATTAATACTATAAATTTTATTATTATGTTTTTTCTAATATAATTATCTACACTTTGTTGCTTATGATTTGGAAGTTTATTTTGACTAATTTTCTTGTTCATAGTTTTCTCATCATGACAAGATTTTTAGATGCAGTTGCATTTAGCCATTAACAGGTGTTTACAATTGCTCTGCCATTTTTTTTAAACTAAAATTCTTAATTAGAATGTAAAAAAATCTAATAGTAAAAGAATGAATCTGCCCAAAGTTCATTTTTTTTTTCTGATGTAAAACTGAAGGCAGCTATTTAGGCAGCTCAAATTTTCTGTTAAGTGCATGAATTTTTATAAATTATCAGTTTAAGATTACTTATTTTGATAAATTTAATTGTACAAAATACAGTACAAATTCTGTTTAAAATTGTAATAATCCTGCAAACTTTTAATAATCTTTTAAATTGAGTGTTTTGAAATAACATATAGAATTGCAATTTGTGAAGCACCATAACCAGTTAATGTACATGTCAAATTGATACTATAAATTTTGTTATTTTTTTATGTTTTTCTAATCTAATTATCTACGTTTTGTTGCCTATGATTTGAAAGTTTATTTTGTCTAATTTTCCTGTTCAGAGTTTTCTCATCATGTCAAGAGTTTTAGATGCAGTTGCATTTAGCCATTAACAAGTGTTTACAATTGCTCGGCCATTATTTGATCTAAAATTCTATAGTTAGAATGTAAAAAAAATCTAATAGTTAAGAGAATGAATCTGCCCTAAGTTCAATTTTTTTTTTCCTGATGTAAAACTGAAGCAAAGCAGGACCTGATAACATTTAATTTTGGTCCATTCCAATTGAAACTGTATATATTTTTTCAAGTATACCTAAAACATAAAATTAATTGTTTCTCGTTGTACAGATATTGAACTAATTGTTCAATATCTGTACAATGTGTCCGAGCACAAAATTTTAAAGAAATGGTCTACGAGTTGTGGAAAAGCCTGAGGATCAAAGTATTCCCCTTCAGATCTTTTGTGAAAAATAATGTAACCTCACAAAACTAAAATTATATACATTTGATTTATTAATTGATTGGTTGTCCATTAGAGTCAGGTTTTAAATAGATTTGTGAGCAGATATGACCTCTTTAATTTGAATGATTAAATCCGAATATAGTTTTTAATGCGGAAATTTATTAATATTCTGCAATGCCGCTATAATGACTGGACTCTTTGACTGACTCATCATGGAAGTGTGGTTGCCATTGCCACTGGGAGGTTGGACTTCTGCCTGTTGGTCCACAGAAGGTATTTCAATGATTTGTTAATTATACAATATATATAGCATTTATTGGGTGGATTAAAATTAACAAAATTTCATTTCAATCAATTGAATGTGTCTGCTAACCAGTTTGATCTTTGTCTTCTGTCCAATTAAAGAAAAATTGTTCTTATACTAATAACGTTCTAGAAGCATAATATAGAGTTTACCTCCACCTACATAGTCATCCCTTGTACAATGCTAGAGTTCATTTTATAACTAACTTTGAACCAGCAAAATTAAGCAGTTCATTGATAAATTTTGGAATAAGACATTAAATGATGACTTATAAACTGATGACTCATCATTTAATGTAATTAAATAAGTTTTTGCTAGTATCAATATATACTTTGGGAGAACTCTATGCAGGATTTGATAAATGTATGAAGCATTCAACTGTAATAATTCAATCCTGTAAATTTCAATCTCATTTATTAGATCATTTTATGTAAATAGTATTTTTCTTTTTATGCATACTTTTTTTTTTTTTTTTTAAATATGATAGAATGCTTACTAAATATATATCTTGCATATCTTTGATGATATTAACATTTAAACTATATATATATAATGTGTGTGTATAAAGCAGACCGTTAAATTTAATTTGCATGTGACAGTTATAACATGCTGTAGAAATGCTGAAAATATATCCCCTCAAACCCACTATCTCATGAAATCGGTCCAAACAATATTAATGTGCAGCATTGACAATCTTACAAAATGTGTATTCAATTTTAAAATTATGTATATTTATCAGCTTACATAACACAGTCATATCACAAGAAAATTTTCTAGTCGTCAGCATACCACATTAATTTGACTCTCAAAATCTATGTTTTACACAAAATAATTGGAAAAAAACTCAAACCATAATCTGTACAAAGAAGATTGATATCTTTTCTTCATATCTTTCAGTTTCCCCTTATCTATTAACTTGCAGAAAAAGTGTTAAAAGGATGTTTTCCATCCAGCCACTTGTTTTATTTTCCCCATGTTAATCTATGGAAAATACACCCTAACCTCTAGTTTGTTCAGTTTTTAAAATTTTTTGTTAAGCATAGATGCTGAGAATAGAATTTTTTTTAAATTGTTTTCTAATTTATTAAAGTATTTCTTGTCTATTATTCTAAAAAAGAAAAATGAATGCATTATTTTTTTTATACATATTAAAATTGCTTATAACTAATTTACCGATTTTTAAAAAAAAAAAAGCATAAACTTCCCACTTTTTAGAATCTTTAAATTTGGCAAAAACAGAAGGGGGAAAAAAGTCATAAAAATTAAATGAACTAGAGATCGGAGACTGTTTTTCATAGGTTAATATCGGAAAAATAAATCAAGCAGCTAGAGAATATCCTCTTAAGATCTAGCTTGTATAGTTTTGGAGTTTTCCCTGCTAGATTTTTTTTCACCAAGCATAGATGATCTAAAGAGGAAAGTGTCGAAAACCCAGACCGTCCGACTCGTCCTAGGACATGATCAGCTGTTTGGCCGGCAAGCCAAAACAAAAAGAGTATTTTTTTTTAATTAAATTTAATGAACTCATTAAAAATAAAGAAGAATGTGTGTACTTTTAAGTTCATTAAATTTAATAAAAAAAGAACAATCTCTTCCTATTTCTATAATCAAAGCATGGTAAAAATAAGGGGAGAAGATTTCCATAAAGTAAAGCCAACTGGTGCCTAAGCACTTAACCTCATAAGTTAACACTATCCCTGCATGTTTGTTTATTATGTTAATTTCATCCTGATGTGACCATTCAAAATCCTCTAGCATGTAGTATGTTTTGTAGTAGCCCAGTCAAGAGAATTAACTCATCAGTAGTGAGTGTAACTTTTAAGCATGTGGTTTGAGACCTATTTTTAAATAACTTCAATAAGAAACATTGACTGAAATGACTGCCCATGTATATTAAAGAAAAAGTGAACATTTGAGAGAGAAAAAAATTGTCACTATAATACTTTTATAACGTCATGAAATGCACAATTAAATTTATATACATCTTATATTTATAGTACCTTGATTACTGAAATATTTTCTATAAATTGCTTGAAAGATTTAACCAATTGGTGTAGTGCTGACCACAATAAATTTTACAGTTTCAAACCTAATATGTTCTGAAATCAGCTTATAAATTAAGTGTTCCTTATAATATCTGTATATGCATATTGGTATGCTAGTAATAAAAATGCTTTGTATGTGTCATGTTAAAAGTAGCTGTGATTTTTTAACCTAGTTGGTTTATGCAAGAATGAAAACTGAATAACTGAATATAGTAAACATTCGATCATAAAACAACTATACATACAAAATTATTAAATTCAAATAAAATCGAAGTTATATGATTCAATTTATATATATATATTTTTTATTTATTTATTGTATGCTATTTTTTATTGAAATCATAGTTTTTAGCAATGTAATTAAATGAGGCAGTTTTTATAAGATTGCTTTTGATATTTAAGTTGAATTAGACAATATAAATTTCTGTGCAAATAAAATTATAAAGGGCAAACAATCTTTGGAGAAATATGTATTTCCTTCAGTGCAGTAAGTTTATCAAATACACATCTGGTATACACTGAACTACTCATAAAAGACATTGATACGTTAATAAACCTTAAGTTTCAGTAGTTTTTCCTCAGCATGCTCATATGATACATTTTTGTTACTAAATAATGCTTATACAATCTTAATATTTATCAATAAAATTAATTTTTACTGTTTTACAAACAGCATAAATATATTTTAGTAATATAGTAATAAAAATCAACTATTTATAAATAAAATATGTCTGTTTGTGAATAAAAACCTCTTATTAAATTACTAACCAGTTTCAAACACAAAATGAGCATTCTTTAGAATAAGAGAAACTGAGCTTTCACACCATAAATGCAGGAAAATATCTGTAGACACATGCTAAAAAGTATTGTCATTGTAAAAATACATTGAAAATTCTTTATGGTGATCTCTGTATTCTGAAATTATGTGATCTTTCTCCACAGCTTGATTGTGACTAGATAAAGATTATATTGTGCACATAGGCTGGTGGGGGTTTGTTATTTTGCATTGATATAAACTATTATATATTCATATGATTTAATGAGTTATGTACTTACTATATTGTATTATCTTCAGGGAAAGATGTGTGTATATTCACACACTTCTTAAATTTCTCATTTTATTTTTTGTGGCTACAGTGTAACTCAATCAGCTAATATTAAATTCCTGTAAATAAATAAATGTTTTCTACTTAAAACATATTTATTTTTGCATTGCAGTCTCCTGTTTTTCAACTCTTATTACAGCAATTTCCAAATTATGTGAAAACATTTTTGATAACATTTCCTAGAGAGCCAAATTCAGGTTTCTCTCTGCAGGGAATAGCTTTAATTGCATGTGCAGTAAAACTGTTAAAAATAGGTATGGCAAAGAAATACAAAATTATCAATAGTTGCAACAACTTTGTGTCAAATTTATATAACAGTTAACTATCTAGAAGTCACCTGGAAAGTAAAAATATTTCCTTTACTGCATGTATTTAAAAAATGATAGTTGGATACAGAATGGCCATATCGCTGAAACTGTAAAAAGATAAACATTTAAAATTCCACAGCATTGTAAATGTCACATTGAACTTATGCATTTTACTTTTATTTTTTAAATCAGATCACTGGTTATTTTTATACCCATTCTAAATGGCAATTTTTTCTGTATTAGTTGCCAAATGAAAATATTAACTGATACAGAGTGTAACATAATTTCCTCCGGGATTTAGAAAGGTCATATTTAAAAAACTATTACGAATACAGTAAAAAGTTTCATACCACCATATAAAGAATCACTTCAAGTTTATACCTAAATGACAAGCTTCTTAGTTGGATTGGACCTGCTTCGCAAGATGACAACGCTCTTCTTCCATGGCATCCATGCTCACCTGACTTAACCCCTCTGTGACTTCTTTTTATGAGGTTATATCGAAGATCATGTGTTCGTGCCCCCTATGCCAAGTGATTTAACAGAATTGCGAGAATTACACGTGCCGTGCATTGACCGTAAGATGTTGTGACGAGTATGGCAAGAACCTGCTTTTAGAATTGAAGTATGCTGCGTCACCAAGGGTGCACATCACTTCCAAGTTATGTATAAGCACTTGTAAAGCTTATACATAACTTGAAGTGATTCTTTATATGGTGGTATGAAACTTTTTGCTGTATTCGTAATAGTTTCTTAAATATGACCTTTCCCAAACCCCGGAGGGAATTATGTTATACCATGTATATTTAAAAAATGTTTAATGGCATTTGGGCAACTCATGCAGGTGGGGATTTAATTAAAATGAGTACATTAATTAAATTAATTAAAAAGTGAATACAAAATAAGGTACTTGCATTGTATTTAAATCAGTATGGTTGAATTATTGGCAAGAATTATTAGATTAACCCGACTGTGATAAATCTAAGAAAAAGTAAATTTTTTGTGTTTAGATATTTTGCTATGTACATATTAAAAATGAGGGTTAGTGGACATTTGCACACTATTTTAAATATTTTATCCTTGTTATTTTAATCAGTAGAACTTTTTTTTTGTTTTTTGACAAATAAAAAATAGTTTTTTTTTATGTTTATCACATTTTGGTTTCCTTAATATATTTTTGTTTTACCACTAGGGATGTAAACATATTATATTATATATATATATATATATAGGGATAAAAATATATTAAGGAAACCAAAATGTGATAAACATAAAAAAAAATCTATTTTTTATTTGTCAAAAAACAAAAAAAAAGTTCTACTGATTAAAAAGATATAATTTATGTACTCATGATTTCATGAAAAATAAATATTTGAAGCTTAATGACATAAACAAGCACCACGTTCAAAGAGCTTTTTCTCAAAATGTGGTTTTTTCCCTACTTTGGTACACAACACTTTATGTAAATTGTATAGCATATACATTCATGAAATTTTGCAAGATCATAAAATTTATGATTGTGCATTTAGTGTTCCAAAACTTTTTTTATTTAAATTGCTTGATATTTTTAAAGAGTTTAAAAATATGCCTATTATTGATATGTAATAATTTCCAATTTTTTTAAACATACTAAGCAATTTAAATAGAAAATTTTAGGCTCACTAAATGCACAATCATAAATTTTATGCTCTTGCAAAGTTTCATGAATATAGATGCTATAGAATTTACAAAAAGTGTATCAAAGCATGAAAAAGCACATTTTGAGAAAAAGCTCTTTGAACGAACGCTCTTAAAATAGACGTGGTGCTTGTTTATATCTTAAAATATAAGCTTAAAATTTTTATTTTTCATGAAATCAAAAGTACATAAATTATATTATTTTTGTAATCAGCAGAATTTATTTTTGAGTTACTAAATGAAAACCTTTTTATTTTTATTATGTCTTAGTCCCCTTAAACTAATACTGTTTCTTCTGCAAATAAAAAGCTCCTTTAGAAGTGCAATTTACTTTCAATATAAAATATTTTTATAGGGTGGTTAGAAAATACTTAAATGATCAACATTAAAAAATATGACTCAGAAACAAGAAAGTACTCAGCTGATTATTCCTCACTACCTGTGCACCATGGTTTAATGATAATTGCCACTCATCAGCATGAGGCAGGCAATGATCAATAAGAACAAAATTCCTTAAACTAAGGATTAAATAAAGAGAGTACAACGATTTATAAAAAAAAAAGAGGGAGATACAAGGATTTAAAAAATTCTAGAAAAATACTAAAAAACTCAAATTATTACGTTGAGGAGTTTTGTGCTCAGGGGCATTATCATCATATGTCCTGTGCTGACAGGTATGATTCATAGATAGTGACAGATGATCAACTAAATACTTTTGTTTTTATGCAATGCACTGTTGGACGTTTCGCTATAACTGAAAGTAACTTGATTCTGCTGTTATAACTAGTATTTGAATACAGGTTGCTGTTGTTGAGACCCAGACCGTCCGACCTACCAGAAAGATGTAAGGTAACTGTTTGGACGGCCGAGAAGTGCCACCCAATTTAGACCGGAACCCAGTGGGGGAGGCATCCACAGAGACCGTACCCTCCTTCCCCTACCACCAATCTCTCGGAAGGACTTACGGACCCACATGTTTAATGTGATCGTACTCCGCATGAACACGGCGGCCGTTGTGGCAGCGTGCAAATCCAGCACGCAAACCACAGGGCTGCCGTGCCCAAAATGTGCCAACAGCATGCAGTGTTCCCAGGTGGTCACCCATCCAAGTACTAACCATGCCTGATGCTGCCTGACTTCGGTGATCTAACGAGAACCGGTGTTTTCAGCACGGTACGGCCGTTGGCTGAATACAGGTTGGCGATGCAGTGGACAGTTTCAAATCAGTAACCAGTTCATAAAATAGCAACCACTGCTGTAGGTAATGAATAATCATTATATATATATATATATATATATATATATATATATGTATATATATATATATATATATATATATATATATATATATATGTGGTGCAACGGATGTCAGTTTGGCCGAATTCCGGATATTCAACCTGAATTTAAAACTGGACATCCGGAATATCTGGCTGACAGTATAATTTTCTTTTAGAAATCCTAAATAGTTATTATTTTATTATTCCTATTCATAGGTGCAACCAGGGGGTGGTTTTTAAGGTTTAAAAAAAAAAACCTCCCCCAGAAGCCCTCAATTTTATATGAAGAAATAGTAAATTTTTTTACTAATTTCAAGGTTGTAATCATTTATAGAGCGAATACCCCCCCACCCCTCCCAAGAAAAATTTCTGGTTGCACTACTGTTCCTATTTATTTTTTCTTCTCATTTGTCTGGGTTTTTTTTACATGATTATAGCTAAGTTAAATTCAAAAGAAATACATATTTTAAAATTATTATATTTTAAAGCGACTAATACAAATCAAAACCAGCAGTAGCCACTAGACTATTAAAATTACCATTAAATGTTTTATATACTTATATTAATAACTAGTTTATAATTATTAATTACACTTGTTAACTTCTTAATATTTAGTAGCCACTGCTTAAAATAAAATTCCAGTTTTGATTATAGCACCTAAGAAATAAAAACCTTATCACTCTTTAAATTCCTATATAATATCACAGATAACTTGATAAATAATAGAAGTAGAAATCATAAGTACTTTTAATTTCAACATTATAATTTGTTGGAATGATGTCAATAAATTAATTATAAAATTTTTAGGGGGAAGAAATAAGCTTAATTTTAAAATTGAGTTCATTTTCAACAATAGAATTGAAATTTCAAAGTAATGGAAATTCTAATCTTGCAAAGAATCCTATATCTCTTTGGGATTGCTCTACTCAAATAACTGTTAATTCTAGCATATCACAAGTGCAACAAGATGATGAGTCAGCTTACTTTGAAGAGTTGAGTCTTTCACAGCCAGTAATTGAAAGAAAAATGTCACCATTTGACTGGTGAAAAATGAATAGGAATAATTTTCCTTATTTACCGCAATTGCTTTAAAAGAATGTCTAGCCCCACCATCAAGCAGTGTATATAGTGAAAGACTGTTTTCTGAAGTAGGAGAGTCATTTATGGAAAAAAGAAAAATAGAATTTTGCCAAAAAAATGCAGAAAAACTACTCATTTTGCATCATAATTTGAAAATTTTAAAAAAGGAAACAAATTTTTTAAAAAAATTTTTACGACGTTTGAAATATACGTGTCTTCTGAATGTTTAATTACTAATGTAAAAAAAGAAGAATGCTGTTGACGGGGAAATTTATTTTTAATTTGTAATGTAAATCGTAAGTTAAAGTAATATTCATTGTCAAAGATTTTGAATGTATAACAAGAAATAAAATGAAGATTAGTTTAAAAAACTATAATAAAAATTGAGAAACCTGAAAATTTTAATATTACTATTAATTGAGTTATTAAAAATACTTATTTTGCATATTATTTATAACTGGATAATCCTAATAGCCGGATATCGGATGTTCACCGGATATCCGTTGCATCCCTAATATTAATATATATATATACTGGACAATTTTTATACATGTAACATTTGCATTCTACATTAAATAATACCACTTAAAAAAAAGAAATTCACTTTATTACATACGTCTTTACAAGTCCATAATAATGAAGAGTTCTTGGTCAATATTCTCTGAATAAAATGAAATATTTCAAACAGTCCTATCGCGTAAATGAGCGGTTATGCCTGGTGTTCATATCTCTGCGTCCACTTCCTCTGCTTGGTGCTCCTGGTGTGATAAATCTAAACCATAAAGTATAAATGGGGATGTTAAATACTGAAAACTATTGCACAAAATTTATGGCACAAAGCTTTGGAGTTTGATGTGAAACAAGTTTTTTTTATCAAGTCCTTTATGTGGAACAAGTTTTTTTATCAAGTCCTTTATGTGGAACAAGTTTATAATCAAGTCCATGTCTATCGCTTCTTGTTCCTGTTCAGCTCACTTCCAATAGCCTTGATTTACCAATATGATCGGCATCTAGTACATCAATAAATGCATATAAATTACAACATAGTGTAAGAGATGTCTTAAACTTAAACCTTATTTGGAGAAATTATACAAAAATATTCATAAAATACATGCCGAATTTTTATTATCAAAGTTATAATAAAGTAGTTTCTAGCAACGTATTTTTTAAACAAAATGTAAGAGAGAGAGGGGGTTAAAGGGGCACTAGCATTTATTTTTTAAATTAAACCATTAGATTAATCACCTAGTGCTCAACAAATGGCATTAGGTGTCACTTTACTATCATTGTCTCAGCCATCACTATCTGTTGAGCCCTAGTTGAATAGTATAATGGTTTAATTTAAGAAATAAATGCTAGTATCCCCTTCATCCCCTCTCTTCCCTATAATACATTCATTACTATTCTAACTGTTCATAAAGTAAAATTTTCAGATCAATACTATATTTTAGTGTGGTCCAACTATTTTTCAGTCACGGGCCAAATTTTTCACTATTTTTCAGTCACAGGTCATATTTTTTTTTTATATTATCATTACAATTATCAAATACTAACAAAATTACTATGTATACAAATGTTGTTCTGTAATGTCTAAGCTAATGTGCAGAGCCATTCTTCATTTTAAAGTTTTTCAAGGATGTCAAAGTTATCCTAAGAACTGAGAAATTTAATTTCTTATGGCAAAAAATGCTTTAAGAGCACCTACACATAGCCTACAAATTTCAGAATACAAGGGAATATCCTAAAATTCTGAAGAAATTGTTCACCAATTTCCTGTGACTTTGAGCTCAATTGCCACCTCTAATCAAATTCACTCTTCTGGTAACATCCTTCATCACCTCATTCAACTTAGTAAATTTGCTATCGAGAATCTCCTGGTGAATAATGCAGTGCAAGACAAGCATGTTAACGTCATTTCTTCTCTCATTTAGAAAATGGTGTTTTTTGTCTGTGCGCCTTACACTTCAGTTCACTGACCAAATACAGTTGCACCTCTCACCACTAACACTCATATATTTTACTTTATGTCACATCATAATGTTGACAAATATATTCACTACTGACACCAAACACACAAGACATTGCAGCTTCCCTCTAAAATCCATAAACAAAAATTATTTTCTTATCTTTCATTGAACAAACTCCACTCTTCTTGCTCAAAGTCTTTAAAACTCATGATACTTGTGTCACACACACTTTGCTCTCTAGCTTATGACTAGCGCGACCGCAAGAACAGAACTGTTGAAAATTTTATGTCAATTTTCTTAAAATCAGGAGCAGTTAAGCTGGAAGAAGGGAAGGATGCATGGCTCGAGAGTTGCTAGTTAGACCACACTGTTTTAGACCAATGGTGGCTTGTGCACATGCATGGAAAAACTGCAGATCACAAAGATTCTGAATTATTTTGACAAATCCCAAATGATGCAAAACTTAACAATCATTTTCTTTTTCTTTCGATCCGCTAAATATCTAGACTGGGAAGTAACAGAACCTTACATTTAATTTTGATTAAGTACAGGTTTCCCTTGTTTGAAAGAGCAGACCATGCATCAAAACGCGAGTTTAAATTGAAAGGGGTCGCAAGAGTGATCATTAAAAAGCAGGGTTTGCCTATACAGGATATTTCAAAAAGACCGATCAGGCTTATAACTTTTGAACTTTAGATGCAGACTTCCAATTGGAAAATTGTTTTAAATCATAAGAATTATAGTAAAACACTTTTATAACTGTGTGACGTATTAACATAAAAATACAGAAAGTAACTTACTCATAATATTCATGAGACAATGTTTTTTATCTGTATATCAATTGAATAGTTGTTTGCAGTAAAAACAAAAACACCAAAGCTTTGCTGTAGATGGACCCTAAATTCTTTTGAAAATTGCTTGGTAAAAGCATGGTTTTTTAGTGTAAGTCATCCATGTTTTGATTTTATGGATACAAATGCCAAATTATTACATAAAAAGTTATATATATATATATATATATATTTTTTTTTTTTTTTTTTTTTTTTTTTTTGAGTAATTGTACATTCTGCTTGCTCTAAAGGGGCCCATGTAAAACATTAGATATTTTTATACTAATGCATCATATAGTTTTAATATATAAATTCTTGCAATTTAAAACAATTTTCCAATTGAAAGTATATGTTTAACACTAATGGTTCAAAAGTTACAAGGCTGATCATTCTTTTTGAAACACCTTGTATGCAGGATGTTTGGCCATATAAGGAAAAAAGAATCTTATACATTATAGTTAACATACTGTGATCTTATTATATCACTCTAAATCAGACTATTAGGATCACCTTCTACAAGTCTGGATTGCAAATGTGAATAAATAGGGATTTAGCTACCTGCATTTCAGTGAAGAAGCAAGTGTCAAGCAGTTCAGCTTTGCATACTTTACAACTGCTGTCTTTAAACATATTCTTAAATTAAAGACAGCAGTTATCCACTTTTAAAATATTATTAATTACATTAATATAGCTACAAACCACCACTGTTTAGTAGTAAAACAGAAATACACACTTAAATTGAAACCTATAGAATTTAAGGTGTCTGGCTGCCTGAAAAAACGGGAAAAATCTAGGATTTTTTTCCAGAGTAAAAAATGCAGGGAAATTTGAAGTTCAAGAGCAAAATTTTAAATTTGCACATGCATATTCTTTTTCCTATGTGACCTACAAAGGCTTTTTTGTCCCCCTTGGAGACATTTAGTTTATTCATGCAGTTTAGTAGCTTTTCTATTAATGTTTTATCAATATAAGGAATTAGCTTAATATCTCAAAATTTATATCATGTTTCTAACACATCTCAGGACTACACTTATCATATATATATATATATATATATATATGAATGCACTTCATCCAGATGTTTAGGAATCATAATTCATGAGCTTAAAAATTAATAAAATAAGGACAGCTCTGTAATTCATTCCATTTAACTGCATTTAATCAATTTAAAACTTTATGTTAATTTGTTTTATAAACTAATTCTTAAAATGTTCAATATCTCATAAATGGTAGGGTATTTAAAGGTAGGATCATCTGTTTTCTAATGCATACCTGCCAACATTAGAAAATAGAAATCCAGTAGATAGTGTAGCAAGTATTTTTCACAAAACTCAACAAATACACACGTAAGCTGTTTATTATAACTTAGGGGGAAAATAAGAATATTTTTCATCAGCCAAAACATGTATGTAATCACAAAAGCCGCCTGTAAGGGTATACCTAAAAAATTTGGAAAACACTCCCATTGCAGATAACAGTATCCATGGACCAGTTTTGTGCTTATTATGTGCTTGTCAGCATGGAATAGCCAATATCTGCAATGGCAGCAAGAAACTCGCTATGAGCCACAATTTTTGCAAACTTCGAAACTGATCCATAGATGCTGTTATCTGCAGTGAGTGTCTTCCAAAATATGCATGATTTTTATTCAAAATATTATAACTCACCATATGTCTGAAAATACATTCCATATAATATAAGCAAAAGATGTTTACACAGTAAGCATAAACAAATATTTTGCAGGGAACTGATGTAGTACACTTTTAAACTACTGCAACAGCTCAAACTTTAGCCTCCAGAGACCCTCTTTCACATAGCACTGCAACTTAATTTAATACCGTAAATAAATTTAACTAGTTGATACAGAATGAAAATATGGTGATACCATATTTTCATAGCTTAGTGCATAATTCTGGCAATTATTTGCAAAAATGACTTGGATTTTTTTTTAAAACATAATCACTGCTAAAAATTGGCTTGAATTAATTTAGAAATGAAACATTTGTAGCATTGTAGCAATATATATTTGCAAAGTGAAAATGATGTTGACAAGTATTCTTTTCTTATGAAAATTCTTAGTGAAATGCTCCTAAATTAAGGAACAAAAATCAAGAGACTTTAAAAAAAAAAAAAAAAATCAAGACGCCAGGCAAAATTGTCAAAAACCAGGTGTTCTGGAAAATGCAGTACAGCTGGCAAGTGCGCTAATTGTATATAAAATGCAACACAATTTTTTTTTCGTTTTTACAATAAACATTCTACAAATTGGGCAGTTTCTAGTATTCAAAGATTACAATAATCATACTGAATTTTGTTTGAATTACTCAATCTGTTCCAGATATACTGCATGAGATTCACACACAGACATCCCTAAAAAATGTTCTATTTGTGTTTAGAAATGCTAAACATGTACAAGTCCATTAAAAACTCAAATTTGAATTTTCCAACCTATTATAATACTGTATGCATCATTCTATGCAAGGAAAGGGAATAATAAGGAATGTATGAGGAAAGTGAAAATATATATTTTCCCTAACTTCTCAAAACCATGATGATCCTAAAATCTGATTTGCTAAATCTGCGGTGGTTTAACATTTTCTCTCCCCTGTGCTTATTAGAACAGATTATTTTTGTCAATATTTTAAAGGCATCATTATATAAATGCTAATTGAATACTGAATATAAAAACCAGTTTTTTACCTTTGGTTTTGGCTTTTGCCCCTATCTTGCCAATGTCCTTGATTACCTAGATTCATACCTCCTCCAACTCTTGATCCTCGCTGAAATCTGTTCAAAGGAATAATATTGGACGGTCGGCCTAAGTCTGTGTAAGGATCACGATTCCTCTGTCCAGAGGGTCGATTTTCAGATTGATTGAATGGAGAGTTATAATCACACCTGAAAATCACAACAATATTTTAAAGAATTCACAAAGATGACATCGAAGTGCAAAATTAAAAACTTTAATATAAATTAAACTATAAATTCTTATAGTTACTTAAACTATAAATAACTTAACTAACTTAAACTATAAATTCTTATAGTTACAACAAATAAAAAATGGCATAAAAGAAAAGTCATGCAGAGTAAAGGTTTTTCTTTCTTTCAATCCAGACTGTTGGACCTACCCAAAGGAATAAGGTATCTGTTTAGATAGCCAGGACAGTGCCACTCAATTTAGATTGAAACACAGTATAAGGTAACTGTTTGGATTGCTGGGAAGTGCCACCCAATTTTGACAGGAACCCAGTGGGAGAGGTATCTACAGGGATCGTACCCTCCTTCCCCTACCACCAACCTCTCGGAAGGACTTACGGACCCACATGTTTAATATGATCGTACTCCGCGTAAACACGGCGGCAGTTTTGGCAATGGTGGGAATCGAACCCGGGCCTACTGAGTGCAATTTCCGCGCACTAACCACTGGGCTACCGCGCCCCTCACAGATTTAATGTGCCCATACTCCATATAAACACATGCATAGTTTGGAAAGAGACAGGAATCGAACTTCCATCCTCTAAGTGTAATCTCTGTGGCTTAACTACTGGGCTATCAAACCCCAGAATATATGTATACACAGGATTAGGCCTGGCCCCTGGGCTTAGACCTGAGCTGTCCAAGCCGAATTTTAATAAAACTACTTTGGGCCGATCTAGGGACATGTTTTAAGAAATTCGAGGCCTGGTGGAGTGGGTAAAAATTATGAAAAAGCCAAAAATCGATCAAAATCGAAGAAGAAAAATTTAAGCAAACAGAAAATCTTGAAATTACATATGAAACAAAATTCTCAATAAGCGGAAGAAAATCTCTCTGTCTCGTATTAAGTAATAGAAGTTTGCTCTGTATGGAAAACACAGATGGGTAAATTAAAGCCGGATACAGAAAATAGTAATTTCTGATAAGGATCATTCCGTGTGAAATCAACAAATGGGGGTTGCATCATAGTAATGGATTTTGATTAAAAATTAAAATTAGCTTATATATCTGGGAAGAAGGTGAAAGCCAGAATTTAAATTTTTTTAAAAATGTAGAAAGGGATATTTAGCCCCCCTTGAAACATCGTTCAAGGTCGTATTTCTGTAAAAAGTGATGCTCATTCTTTCTAAAGTAAAACCACTTGTATTTGTCACAAACTAATATTTCAGGTGTCATTTTAAAGCTAAGACTCCAAGCTTTTATATGATATAAACTAATTGTAATTTTTTTTTTTAATGAAACACTTTTTAAGCGTTTAAATTTGAAATTTTTGAACTTTTTTTCTTATGTTTAAGATTTTTTCAATTTAGCTGGTGAAATTAAAACAAGGACAAAATATAGCC
The DNA here is from genome assembly GCA_951213105.1 of Amaurobius ferox. NCBI lineage: Eukaryota > Metazoa > Arthropoda > Arachnida > Araneae > Amaurobiidae > Amaurobius > Amaurobius ferox. The sequence goes on along the minus strand of OX578143.1, from coordinate 98,201,156 downwards.
AATTTAAAGAGTTTGTATAGAGAGAGTGTTTTATAAGCATAAAAAATTTGAAGTTTCTACTCCACTTTTTACTTGGATTTTAGGGTTGCTAAACTTCTGAAATTTCAAAAATGATCACTTTTAACACCCTCAAAACCCCATGTGGGGTATAATTTAAAAATTTCAAAACTGGCCAAATAAAACAACAAATCTATGTAGATAATAAAGTGATAACTACTTTTTTGTATATTTTATCCTTTCTATTTTTAAAATGGAAAAAACAAGTGACATTTTCAGCATATGAAATTTTTTTGAAACAGCAAGTTATTGTTTCGTATTTAAATGTCTACACAAAAATATGTTGTTTTACTTGTGGATTTGTTTCTTTCTTATTATTAACATTAATTTAAATATGATTTCATCAATTTTTATGCTTATAATTGGGCATGGGTTGAGGAAAAACAGTTATTGTCTATTGTAAAAAAATATATCAAAATATTATTTGTACCATGTTGCTTGAAATGAAAAGTTAATTTAATGTTCATTGCATTAATTTCAACTGATGATATGAAAATAATTTGTCAGCAGCTGTAATAGTTAGTAAATAAAAATAAGCATAGCCAAACATCTTTAACACTCACAGTTCCTAATAAACATGTTCAATTAGGTGTTCAATATTATATACAATAATGTCAAATTTATGGATATATAAAATACCATTCTCATCAAATGCATTAAATTTTACAGTATCTGGCAAAAGGAAAAATAATTTACACAGAATTTTATTAAAATGTAGCCAAAGTAAATCACCAGCATATAGTATCATAATTTTTTAATATTACTTCGTAGCTGGTAGATAGTACATATTTGCAATTTTTTTCCAGTTGTTTAATCTTAAGGGTTTGATTTACTGGAACTTGAGGCTTTAGATTTATAAAAAAGGAAATTAATATCATCTTGAAGTGCTTTTGGCAGTGTATACTGTCTGCCAGTTATTGTGCTTGGCATAACATTTATCATTAATTATTTTATCGAGTTCAACCCAACTGTTTTCAGTTGTCCAGTAAAACATGAAAGCTGGGCCATGTGACTTTAAGAACATGACTTGCACATCCTTATTTTCATGAGAAATGCCTATAACATATGTCAAGTACCACTTATAATCATAAGAACATATAAGATATGAAGACTGCTTAATATCATCTAGCATAAACATTGCATTTTCTGTATAGTTCTTTAAAATACATGCTTCAAAGTTTTTAGAGGATGAAGAAACCTGAGCAATTTTTAATTTTCCTACTGCTATTGGAATAAACTTGTGATATTTTCAGGTTTGTTTTACAGCAATGGCATTTTGAAACCTGACTTTAAGTTGGTTTTCAGTAGAAATAACATCTTCTGAAGGAACAAAAAAGAATTTAATACCTTTAAATTCTTCAGTTGCAAATTTATATAATTGTTCAGGAGTCAAAATCTGATTATGTATTGGAAGCTGTAAACTAGCTTTGCCATTCTTTTAACAGTTCCACCAACACCATCGCATGGGCTTTTACCATGACTTGTAGCAAAAAATGCCACTCTGCTTTAATACCGAAGTCTTAAAAGTGGCAAGACAAATTAGCAAAGGTTTTTCCAAAGCAATTAGGAGAAAAAAATAATTATTTTATTACATTTCACATTTTTTCAACATAATAAATGTTTTAAAATTATTTTCTTAATATATAACTAGACTGAAAATACAAAATTAATTTATTTACTTTTATTTTCTTAGATTTTTTTTCCAAATATGAAAATATGATATAATTTAATAGAAATTAATTTAAATTATTAAACATATACTCTAAATTACAAGCAAAATGACATATTTTGTACAAACATTTAAATATGGATAACTAATTTCTTATCATTCAAAGTTTTAATATAGAAAATGCCACTTTTCTTTTTAATTTTATAGGATTAAAAAGATGAAATATGCAAAAATTGTGATTTCGTATGATCATTTATATGTATTTGTGGCTTCTCTGAACCAGTTTTTACATTTTAAACTTCTGAACTATATGGTTTTTTTTTTTTCGAGAGGGGGGGGGGGGGTTCAAAGTGGTCGTTTTCATTTTGGTTGAAGATAGTACAAAGTTATAACATTGAAAAAAATTTTGTTTCAGGCAACATGGTACAATTGAGATTTTGATATATTTTTCTTCCCTTCTTTCTTTCTAAAATCCAGGGCGCGGTAGCCCATTGGTTAGCGCGCTGGAGTTGCACTCGGTAGGCCCGGGTTCGATTCCAGCCACTGCCAAAACTGCCGCCGTGTTCATGCGGAGTACGATCACGTTAAACATGTGGGTCCGAAAGTCCTTCCGAGAGGTTGGTGGTAGGGGAAGGAGGGTACGGTCCCTGTGGATGCCTCCCCCACTGGGTTCCGGTCTGAATTGGGTGGCACTTCCCGACCGTCCAAACAGTTACCTTACACCTTTCTGGTAGGTCGGACAGTCTGGGTTTCAACAACAACAACCCTAAAATCCAAGTAAAAAGTGGAATAGAAACTACATTTTTTCCAAGCTAAGACTATGGGAGTAGGGTAAGATATGGTGCAAATTTAAAGATTCTGATTAATTTCTTTCATTTACTTTATGAAGCTTAAAAACTGCATTTTTAACAAAATTGATGCTGAATTTCAGCCCCTCAAGTTGCAGTTAGCCAAATATTACAATGACATGAAATGTAGCCCACTTTAATACCAGAAAAATAGTTTTTATCCCAAGTCTCTATCTTTTTTTAGTCCCAAGATATTTCAGTTTACATGAGCACCAAAATTAGCCAAATTTTTAGTTGGCCATGTTGGAAAAATAGCCGTACCTGAAAAACAAACAATAAAAAAAAATTTTAAAAATTGTTTTTTATCTACTGGGATATATAGGAACGTATGTGCAAAATATAAAAATTTTTAAAAATAGTCATGCAACCAAATATTCTTTTTTTTGTTGATTTCACACGGAATAACCCACATAAAAAATTGAAGACTTATTTATTTCAAGACATTCTGAAGTCCAAATAAAGCATTGATCTTTGCAACTTTTACCTACTGATTAAAATCATTTTACTTTTCGGAATAAATTGCTTGGTACTGTATACTTTAAAATTTAACACTGATATTTTATTTTTAATTTCAGTTATTACATTCCAAATATTTCTAAATTATTAAAATTAAATAAATTCTATTCTTGAATTAAAACACAGTTCTATTGATTTCTTTCCGATAACAAATATTTAATGAAAATTTATTAGAGCAAACTGTTACAATTTAAAATTAATAAATGGATAAAACAAATTACTATCTTTGAATATAGGCCAGGTCGAAGCAAAAATTTTAACATTAAGACTATGCCGAAATAAACTTACTGATAGATTGAAAATTTGTCATTTTGACGGCAAAATTTTACCTCTTGCAATAAAACACAACATGGAAGGCAAGAGGTGTAACAATGGACATTACATTGATTTAAGAAATTCTTTGAGCTGAACATAATTTGTTCTTTTTTTTTTTTATAAATTCTTGATTTATTTTCCATTCTATGTAGGATAGATCATTTATACTGTAGAAAAAGGAGCTATACGTCTATTTTTCTTTGAATTATTGACATTAAAAATGCTTTATTAATTTCTACAAAATCTTGTAATTCAGAAAAAATAACATTAAAATTCATTATTTTTTATTATAATTGTCGATTAACTTAAATTTTCAAATATATATATATATATATATATATATATATATATATATATATAAGCTTTTAATATCATTCTAGGTGAATAAAAAAATTAAATGATAAAAATTTTGGTTTATACCCAAAATTTAATTTTTGAAAATCTAATTTAAATCAATCAAATCCACTATATTTATCTAAAAAATATTAAAATTGGGTTTCTTTCTTTCATCTTAATAACAAAAGAAATAACTTCATTTCACTAAAAAGGGAGGAAGGAATCTTATAAAAATTTAGATAACCCCTTTTTGACACCATTCCCAGTGGATGAAATGGGCATTAAAGAATCAATTCTACATTTGATTCTGGAACTTTATAAAATTAGAAATATGTGTGTGTGATCAACTGCTGAAAAAATAAACTCTGAGCATGTTTATAGAACACTGTATAAGAAAGAGCTTTTTATGAACAATTATAAGAGAAAAGATAGGTAATGAGAGCAATTCTATCATTGAAAGTAATAAAATATTTTCAATTATGACGAAATATATAAACATTTTTATAATATAGTAAGTAAATAATTAAAAATTAAGTCAATACCTATGATTTCCAAAATTAGTCCTTTGGCCAGGTCCTGGTGACATTTTTTGTCCCGAGTTAAGGTTGGAGCGATTATTCCAAGCATTATTAGATATGCGATTGGTTCCACGATTTCCTCCTGTAAATACAGTTATTGCATGCAATACAATGGTTTAGAATTTATTATTTAAGATGAAAGATTATTATTAAGATTTAAGATGAAAAGTTGTGGCAGAGGTGTGTGTGTGTGTGCCCACACAGCAGTTTTTTTATTTTAGTTTTGTTAAAAGCAGGCATATTGTTAAAATGTTTTTTAGTTTCTGAGAATTCGCTGTGAGTTCTAGTGTATTAGAAGTTTGCATCTAAAATCTCGGGCAACGCCAGGTACATTTTCAAGTAATCTATAAAAGTAATTAATAATAAAAAATCAAGCCAGGACATCTTTGAATACATGTGGTCAACTTCTGAAATTTAGAACGAACTATAAAATAAAATATGTGTCACCAAATTGCAGGTGAACTGCATTCTGTTGCAATATGTATGGGCTGAAGAAAAAAAATGCAGCAAGATGAACAATAAGGTGAACAATTTTACGACGTATTGATGCCCTACAAAAATTTTTTAAAAAGAACAACTAACCACAGAAACAATGTTTTTTTGGAGCTGTATGTAATATTCAATTAAACACCTGTTAAATTACGTAGATCTGATTATCAGTTAATGTTTCTATATCAGAATTTTAAAATCGATTATACATCTTCAAAACACAAAAAATCTATATTTTTTAAAAAGTCACAACAATTAGTCTACTGATCGTATGAATTCAATTTAAAGCATTTTTGAAAGATAATTATTCGATCTTTCTGATCTGTTATGATGGAAACTGTGATAATATTTTCAATCTTTAAGGAACCAATTTGCCTCTTTCCAAAATTGAACCACAACATATTAATCTTCAAATAACACTATAGATGGCACCATCAATCCAAAAAAAACTTTGGTGCTTTTTTAGACCTGAAAACACCTTGTGAAAATAGTAGGGATTTTTCGCAGTGGAATTGGAAAAAAGAAGGGGCTTTTGGTTTGTGAATGAAAAATCGGAAGAAATTGTTTTCTGATTTGAAGATCAATAAGACACCTGAAAATTGGAAAATTTCCAGTCAAATCACAAGGATTAGCAACTATAAAATATCACTAAATTCTTAGAACTAAAAGTATTATTAATCAAAATATTTTTAATTTAATACCATTTCAATATTTAAAAACAAGAAAGATCAATCATGCATAAAGCATTGATTATGAAACACTTTCCAACTTCAATGCAATTTTATTTAAACATCTCTAAAATGTGATACATTCCTCAGTAATATTTTTAAAATTATCACAATACTACATTAATTTATTATATTTGAAAACTTAAAACTTCATCGAAAAAAATGAACTCCATTCAAATGACGGCATTGAAATATAAATTGCCTGGTTTAAACATCTCTAAAATGCAATCCATGCCTCGATAATATTTTAAAAATTATCATAATACTACAATAATTTATTATATTTGAAAACTCCATCGAAAACAAATGAAATTTATTCAGATGACGTCATTGAAACATAACACGCCTGGCTCTCTCTATAAAAGCAGTATTTCATTTATAACTTTTTTCCATTCATTTCATTCATCACAATACTATAATAATTTATTTTATTTAAAAACTTAAGACTATGGAGGTACAAGTAATTAAACTCTATGCTTAAAACTTCATCGAAAAAATCGTCTGCTTCTCTGTGTAAAATCAATGAATATTTCATTCATATCAGCTATATTGCAGACTCCATGAGCTAAAGAATTTTGCGTTGAAGAAATGCAACAATTCTTATACAACTCATTCTACATCTTTTGGTATTTACATTCTCCATAAGTGAAAATTAGGCTTCGTTGTAGAAATAATCAAAGTTTGCTGATCATTTAAAATCAAATATATTGTAATTGTGTTGTTTCAGTATGTAGATGCACAGAACTTAAGCAAAAATAGAGTGGGTTTAGGACAGATACAACACTAAATATGAATTAAAAAGAACTTTGAAAATCATGATTTTGACACAATATGGATGCCATATTTTATTTTTAAGTGGGTCACGTGATCTCTTCAAATAATGGTCATGCGATCTCTTCATATAAAAGGTGTAATTATTATTTTAATTTTTATTTAAAAAACTACTGAATATATTTTGCTGAAATTTTTTTTATATATTTTATGGGATAATTTGAATATTTCCTAAAACTTTCAAAGCAATTTATGAATTTCAAATCTGCTTAAAAAATGTTTGAAAAATTAGGTCCGATAGGGTTCAATGTATTTCATTTGTTCAACTCGGGTTCAATCCAAAACTAATTGGGTGATATTATTCATTTATATTCCCATAGGTCCCACAGACCATTTGAACAACATATTAAAATTTCATTTTGATAAAGTCATTTTTACGGCAGTTATCGTGCTAACGGACAGACAGAATAAATAAAGTACCTCTGCACCGAATTTCATGGTCGTACAATGCTTAGATTATTTTCAGACAGACAAACATCTTTGATTATTATAGATTACAAAGAAAAAATATACTAAAATAAATATTCTAAATATAGTTTGAGTATGGATTTTTCAAATCTGCACAATCTTGTATTGTATAAGGCACATTTTTAAAATAAAAATTATGTAAAGAAGGATCATAAACAGTTCATGGCAATTCCAACGCTAATAACAAACATTAATGTTATTTAGAATATTTTTAATAAATTTATATAACCAGAACTGCCAGCTTATAATCTAAATAGGCGTGTTAACTTTATAAATAGTTCAAAAATTCACTTTGGTAATAGATGGCCTAATCATTGTTATTAGTCGAAATGGGAGAAAATTGGCAAACACAATACTTCCTCCTTCAAAATTCTGAATTCTGGAGAATGAGATAAATAAAGGGTTTCGCGAGTAACAAACTATCTCATACCACATTCATACTATGAATTTGGAACGCAATTGAACTATCAAAACTGGATTAGTGCATCGACACAATTAAAAATAAGGGGGTGCATGTTTGATATCTTTTGCAGACGGAATGTAATATGACTGCCTCTAAGAAAAAAATTCTAACTGTAGAAATTTATGCACTTGCTAGAATACTAAAATAGAAAATAGAAAAACACAAAAAATTAACATTTTAAATCAGAACTGGGTTATGACATCACCAATTCTGTGATATATCTGCCTCCAGGAAAAAAATATAACTGGATCACATAATAAAATATAAAAACATTATGAAAATACCAATTTTCAAAATATACAAAAAATAAAAATAAAGGGACACTAACTCAAATTATATAAAACTCAAAATATAATATAAATATAATATGAGTGGTTGATTGCAAAATGTTCCCTTTGTCAAGATAAGAAAATTACTTTTCTTTCCATTAAATTTTATTACATACTACTTAAGTCTACATTCATAAATAGTTTCAGACATTTGAGGTAATGTTTTATGCCATTCTGCTGTTTGACAACTTTTTCTTTACTTCGTGAAATTTATTTGATTTTTCTAACTTCTAGTTTGGCAACATTCTTACTTCTTGTGTGATGTTGAACTGTTTTTGTTGACAGATAGTTTCTAACTTTGCTGGTATGAGCAGTCTATTTGGCTAATCCTGGCAAAGTACACTTTTTGTGCTTCTGATGCAAATTAATACTCTTAATTGATATTTTATGCTTTTTTATTAGTAAAATATTGCTTCAAGGATAACTTATTTTCAGCAGCAAAAACAAATATATAGTACAAATATATATACCATTAGAATTCAGTAGTTATGCGAGCATGGGTTTTAAACCTAAGGATAGCTGGCGATATACATTGACCAATGAAACTCTTACTGATAAAACAGAGTTTTGCTGAACATAGCAAATATAGAATATTGGCTGTGGTAGTCGCAGCTAGCGGTCAGATGATATAGTATTTTTTTTTATCCAGTATTAATCTCAACCAATAAATTTCAGTTGTCACTGACCAGTTATATGTATTTTTAAATTATACCATTAACAATAAACATAGCTTAGATATATTTACATTGAAAACTCGGTAACTTAAAAGAATGTACAACTGCAATATCAATATCAAATTTATAAAAAATGTTGCTCTTATTAAAAAAAATACCATGTTTGCATGCATACAAACTTACAAAATCTCTCATATACAAGTACAGTAAATAGTGAGAACTAACTGCATTTACCTCTGTTTGATTCTCTTCTACCATAAGGCCCTGGAGGGCTGAAAAAACGGCCCCCTGTACCTCGGGTTGAAGTGAATGCTGGATTCCGTTCAAAGCCACGGCCCCTGCCTCGGAGTCCATCCTGAAACAAAGAAAAGAACCACTCATCAAATTACGGTAAAATTTTAAATAAAGTCAATACATGAAAATTGAAGTTTTTGGAAGCAAATATCATGAAGACAAAATAACAGATTTCTAAGTGGTAGAAACAACTAATAATTGGAATTCCATTTACTAGTTTTTCAAATACAGTGAAATCTGTATAACAGAATCAAACAGGACTAATAAATAAATCTAACTTAAAAAAACAAACATTGTTTTATATATTTTAATACAATCATATTTTAACTATAAAACTTACAAAAAGAATATATAGATGCTTATATATATTTATTTTAAAGAAAATTACTTTTTCAGTTGCTAATGGAATGCTATTTGAAGAATTCATTGTTAAGGTTCTCAGTTTTCCCTAAATAAAATGCAAACACTTTTCAAGGACTCAATTTTATTTTTTGAAGGAACAAGTTTTTTACTGACTACCCATACCCTTTGAAATAAATGCACTAATTCACTTTCAGTGAACAAGTACAAATGGAATTCCGTTCATACAGAAGTCTTACTCTCAATAATGCATTAAAAGTCTTCATTCAAAGGGAACAATGTAACCCTGCCTGACATAATATGTTACCCTACATGGCACATAATTCCCCAGAATGCAGTAAAAAAAATATTCTTAGCTGTGTGCTGAGGCATCTTAGAAGACGATGCCAGTTCCAGAGATAGACTGCAAATTGTTGAGTACTTCTACTCGAGCGATCAGAATCTGAAATAAAGTAGCACCACCACAGTGAAAGTTTTTAATGAGATTAAAATTCAGGGTTCATCCTAGGTGCTTTTCGTGGGGCGACCCGCCCTGCTGCCCTTAGAAATTAGAAAACCCGCCCCGCTGCCCTCAGAAATTAGAAAACCCGCCCTGCATGCCCCAGTACTTTAATTTTGTGCCCTGATATCAAAAATTGCAGCCTTTCTTTTAAAAATGACACTTCTCCATATATTCTCAAATTTTCAAAACATCGAAAAATGTGCAACATTTTTTCTCATTCATAATTTATTAAAGCCACGGCAGTATTTTCGGCAAAGTAATTTTTTAAAATTTATAATTGGGACCTTTTAAAAGTATATGCCCTTTTCAGTACGTAATGTGCCCTTTTTCGGAAGGTAGCACCCTGCCCTTTTGAAATTCTAGAATGAACCCTGTAAAATTCAAGCACTTTTCAAGGACTATAAGAAAAAAATCTTGACAATGATTTATTGTTTTTCTTCCAAAAGTATTTTTGCATATTCTAAAATTTACATACTTCCATTCTGAACAATATTTGGTATTCTTTAGATGAAAAATATATTCCATTCCTACATCAAGTAGATTCCAACTTTTACGAAGATGCTAATGGAGTAATCTAAGTTTCAGGATCATAAAATGTTTCTGTTAAGTAGATTCTCATTGATGGAATGGCATATAATTGATATGTTTCAGATGTTAATTTTCTGCCATATAACAAAATAAGGCATCAGAATTTTTAGCAGCAAAGGATTTCATGCAATATACTTTTAACATATTTCGGTTTTATCACTTTCTCATACTAAAGTATAAAGAAATATGCTGTTTTTCTGAAAATATTTTAATTTGATATTTTGATGGATAGGCACATTATAAGACCTCCTAAATACACTTTGAACACTTTTGAAAATATGTTCATCTGCAAAATATGGACACAATAACTCAAGAATGAACATTCAAACTGCTATGAAATTTTATGGAGATACATTATGTAAAAAACTAGAACTAGAAATAATTTTTTGCAATTTGCTTGAATAGAATATGAATTATGATTTTAAAGGATAGGCATATTATAAGACCTCCTAAACGCACTTTGGAACACCTGAAAAAAGTTCATCTGTGTATATGTAACATCTGAGAGGTATGGACACAAAAACTCAATGGCCATTCGAACTGCTATGAAATTTTATGTGGAAATACATTATGTAAAAAACTACAACTAGATAGAATTTTTTGCAATTCAATTAATTAGAATATAAATTACTTTAAATTTAAAATTTTTATACTATTATTTTTTATAAGAAATAATGATAATTCTTGGAATAATGGTAGTAACATAATTTATGCAGAAAAATGATAATTTGAACTACACTATGTAAAAGTTATTAAAATAGCATATATTAACACACATAAGTCAAATGCATCCAATTTGTTGACGTGACAGACAAATTGAAAAAATATGTCATAATTTTTACAAAACATTTAAGAATAACTTTCAAATGAAATCTGATAAAAAAAGACACATTTTTTGTATTGTTATATTGATAACACAAGTGGGCCTAAACTTTGTGGAGTATGAAAGTATGAAACAATCCAGGAAATATATTTTTAATTTTTATATCCAAAATATAATATTTTAAAATAAATATTATTTATAAACCAATATATCAACACTACCTTACATGAATAGTTATTGAACCCGTAAAATGAGATCATAAATGCCTCTGGCATATATATCTCAAACTTATTTTTCAGTCTGTGAAACATTAGCATATCACAATATTTTAAAAGCGGCTACACAGTGCAAACAATATAAAAAGTAAGTACTTACTTTTACTGGTCGTTTAACCTGTGGCTGCGTATTGCTGCCTGAGTGGTGGCTTTCTAGAGCAACAAAGTCATCCACATGCATGGATGGAGGACGGCTAGTGTTAGGAGGGCGAGATCGGAAAGGATCATTAGCCCTGGAAGAGTGGGATGTTGCTCGAGTGAACCCACGACCACGCATCGGAGCAACTGCAAATAGACAGTCACATTAACCACTACATTATCAAAAATCACACTAAATGAATCGCAGATATCAGTAATGTTAGCACACGGTATAGAAAAGTGATATATAAATAATAAAGAAGTAATATAACAAAGAAATGCAAAACTTTAGCATGCATGGGCTAAAATGCCCACATTGTTTTTAATAGTTTCATTAGTTAGGCATCCATAAGCGCTCATAAAACATTTTCAATGGGGGAGAACAAACTACTGATGTCAGTACGGCAAACTCAATACGATTTACAACATCAACTAGCCTGGTGCCCACCTTTATGACCTTGAACAGTTTTTTTTTTGGGGGGGGGGGGGCAATTTTCCCCTCTTGTCATCCCCTATGTGTTCTCATGTAGGCATTTTAAGGCAGGAATTTCTTAGCAGGAACATATTAGAGGTATACCTATAAGCATACATACCCAAATATAGTTCATTTATTTATATACAAATACAAATGCCTATCTATATGTAAAAAGGTATACAATATTCAATAGAGCAGCATTTTTCAAAGTGTGTTCCACATAACCCTTAGGGTTCCACGATAGTATTCCAAGAGTTCTGTGATGTAAATAGTTTCATATAAATTTTCTTAAAAATTGAAAATATATATAAAATTTGAATGCATGATTTGGACCACAATAGACTTTTATTCATTTTAGCATTCCACAACCAAAAAAGTTTGAAAAATACTATCATAAAGGGATATATATATATATATATATATATATACATATACTGGTGTCCAAAATTATACTTACATGCACAAAAACACTGATTTCTCAATAACTGCTCAATATGATTGAATGAATTTTTCTGTGGTGATACATAATGTCATAGCACATAAATACAAACTGAGAAATGGAATTTGAGTGCATCTCTACTTATAATAAAACAGAGTGTGTTTGACGGGGAACTGTTCCGGGGCGATCCACTCGGGAACGCTTCTGGGACATTCTACTCCTCAAAGGGATAGATAAACCATGAATATTTGAAACATGAATTTAAATGGAAAATCTATCACCATGATTTATTTTTCACAAGTTTTTAATCAACAATGAATAGTATTAAGAAATCAAAATGGTTATTTAATTTAAATGCGTTTGTTAATGTTTATTATTATTTTTTCGATTTGAATAATAAATAAATGGATATAAAAATATATCTTATAAATGAACAATTTGATTTTTCTTTTAATTATATTAATTGCGGACTGCATACATCACTTTCATTTATTTTGGCAAAGAGTTTTCAAGCTTATATATTGTGTTTAGCTAATAAAATCATATATTGTGTTTAGCCAATAAATTCATTTAGCCGATTGTTGAAACAGAAAAAGAGTAGAACGGGTATATCTTCTAATACAAGTTTAGTGTTTTCATTTAGTATATACAAACAGGATCAGAATGTTTTATTCTTCAGATCTGCAAACTCAGAGCTACTAATTTCGCGGAATATTACTAACTTGGCAACTTTTCTTAAACGTTGCCAAATTGACAGAAATGTCGCCAAATTTTTTAAAAACAACGTAAATCAATGAAATTTATTTTATTTTGTTAGAAGAGAGTACGAAAATGATGTTTTATTTGAATTTGTCTGTCTGTTCAACCGTCCTACTTAGTAACATATTTAGCGAATTTTCAAAATGTCACCAAATTGATATAAATGTTTGTAAATCCATAAAAATATCTTGAAATTGATAAAATTGTGCTAAATAAATTAAATGAATTTTGTTTTGTTAGGGGATAGTATTGGGATAATGTTTCGTCAATTTGTCGCCAAGTGAGACTATCAGTTCTACAGTCCCACTTGGCAATAAATTTTGGGATTTTTTAAAATGTCGCCAAACCTTCCATAGAGATAGCATTATTCAGACAATATTTTTTTCACTAATTTATTTGAAGCAAATGATATCATGTTGCTTAGCAACGGATTTAAATCCAATGTGTTTATGCAGTGGACGATTTTTATTAAATCTTTTCAGATTTGAATAAAGAAGATATAATTATATAAAATAAATTTCATTGCCATTGCATTTTTGACTGATAATATCAATTACAGTCTTCAGGTTTAAACACTATTATTATTGATATTTTCAGGGATTATTGATTCAGAGATTATCAATATTTTCAAGTTATTGTGCCATTGTTTTATTGCGGTAAAAATTATTGAAACTCATATATTGCATGAGTAATCTTCTACAAATGCACGGGTATATCTTCTAATCTACGAGAATACAAGTAGTACAGGTATATTCACATATATTTTGACATATATTGACATATATTGGAATCAAGTACGGCCTTCTGGTATGCAGATTACGGGGATTATTGATATTTTCAATTTATTACGTCATCTGTTTTATTTTGGCAAAGATTTTTGAGACTCATATTGTAATTCGGGTAATCTTCTACTAACACTCAGACATATCTTCTAATCTACAACATTATAAGTAGGATGGGTATATCTTCCCATATAATTTTACCACTTTCATTTTGGCATATATTAGAATCAATTACTGTCTTCAAGTTTAAAGATTACGGGTTTATTGATATTTTTAATTTATACATGTAATCTGCTAATATAGGTTATATCTTCTAATATTCGTGTATATAAGTAGTACAGGTCCCATACAATTTTAACGCTTTTATTTTGCATACTTTGATTCAATTCCATATTTTTTTTAATTTGCTTACAAAAGGGACCAGGATGTTTTATTCTTCAGATCTGCTCGTGAAGATAATTTTGTATAGCGAGAACAGAGATTCTTAAACTTCTTTTTAGGAGCATTAAATTGAATATTTTAACAGAATATTTTGGTTAAAAATATCATTTAGTACACTATAGGAATATGCACATGATTGTGAATTTTAAATTTCTTTATATTATATACTCTATACGAAGAACGGGTATGCTGCTAGTATGATATAAAACTAATTATGAAATGATTAAAATTGAAATAATGTGTAACAAGGAAATTTTAGAAAAATTGAATACCTTGGAAACAAATGCAGACATTTGACATTAACAGGTAATATGATCTCCCCTAACGCATACACATATCACAATTAGATTTCATGTTCTCCATAAGGTAGCTAATTAGAGTTTGAAGCAGTAAGTTCCACTTCTCCAGCAATGTGGTCTTCAGGACATTATGGTCCCCAGAAGGAAAATTTCATCGTGCAACAGCTCTTCCAAGGGTATCCCATTTTTCAATAGGGTTCAAATCAGGAGATGGCCAGTTTCTTTGCTTTCAAAAAATTCATCAACCAGGTTTGCTCGATATGGACATGCATTATCATCTATAAAAAGAAGGCCAAATCCACATGCACCTCTAAAACATCTTATGCAGTGTTCTAAGACTTCATCTCAATATCTCTGGCCAGACACAGATCCTCTGTCGAACATGTGCAGAGTAGTAAGCCCATTCATAAGATGTACATAGATCAGCCTCCCCATATGATCAAATCTGAACTGCTGTAACGGTCATACTCCCTAAAGTTCATGGAAAGATTTCAAGTTCCTGGCATCCTACAAATGGAAAAACATTTAGAATCAGAGATTAAACTGAACTTTAGCTTGCCACTGAAGAAAACACAGCCCATGGTTGTTGGCTCCAACTCTGATGTTCTCTGCACCAATTCAAAGGGATCCTCTTATGTTGTGAGATCAATTAAAAACACACCATTAGTTTTCTGGCATAAAGGGCTTTCTCATTAAGCCTTCTGTAAACAGTTTGTCATGATACTAAAATTTTAGTGGCAGCTGCAAGCTCCAAACTCAGCTGCCTAGCAGTCGACTCCCCTGTTGCAACGGGCAGTTGCGGACAGATACATCTTGGAAAGTAGTTGATATTCTTCTATGGCCTTGTCCAGGCTTCCTAGCAACAATTCCATAGTCTTGAAATTGTTCCCAAAGCAGAGACTATCTGCCAGGAAACATTCAGCCATCTTGCCATTTCCATCAATGTTTGCTCAGCCTCTAAATGGCCGGCAGCTTGCCACCTAAAAAATTCTTCCAAATGATACTTCAGAGCCATAAAAAACTGTTTTGAGTCGATAAACACCGAATCAAAATCTAAATTGCAGAAGTTTGCAGGGATACATACTTTGTGCAGAGCACTTGTGCCACCTATGTATGACATAACACCATTATTTGCATATCAGAAACAGTTTGATCAAATTGGATTGGAGAATCATAACTAGGTTTGCCTTTTGATCATTACCCTAAAAAATAAATTAGATTGGCTGAGTATTTCTTGAAATATGATTATTTTTATGTAAAGATAATTTTGACACCAATGTATATTAGGCTAAAGCAACAGATGCCAAACTTTTTCTTGTGGAATTTTTTTTCATCTTTTTATATATTTATGAAACTATAACATTTGTGTTCATTTAGTATTCAGAAGTTTCAAAATCAAAGCTCAAATGCATTCTTACTTTACTACACAAAACACAAATATTTATAAATGGATTATTAAGAAATGAAAATTAAATTCTATACAAAAGTTAACATTATAAAACTTAAAATATTTTTATTAAGCATGCACACACACACAAAACAAACCAGGTTTCTAAAAAGGAAATCTTTACTGAAAAGATAACAAGAATTATGCTGGTTTTTTTTTTTTTTTTTAAATCACAGATTTGCTATGTTTTTTAGTCTAATTCTCGTGTCATAAGGTGCAAACAGCATCAAGCATATTCCTACATATGGTTTTCATAGCAACAAAACACAAAAATTCACCACACTTAAATAAGTAGTAGAAAAGAAAATAAGAACCAATGCTCAGTCAAATTTGATGTTATTTGATACAAATTTGATAGTTTGATACAATTTGATAGTTTGATACAAATTTGATATTTGATAGAAAAATGATAGTTTCAAATGTTATACTGAATCATTAGAAAATGATTCAATATAACATTTGAAACTATGCATTAAATATGATAAATTCAGTCTTTTAAAAAGTTGATTTTATTTATATACACCCAGTGGCATTTTATAGGCCAAGCGACCACTTGCAGCCTTGTGTTTTCAGACACTCAAAATGGGCTTTTTTATTTTTTAATGGTGCATTAGTGCATTATAGCTAATCCAACGTTTACTTGTATTTTATATAATTCTGCATTTTATCTTTAGTCATTTGTGTATGAGTGTTCAGTTATCTTTAAGTATATAATAATTTGGTTACAACCTTATGATTTCTTTATTGGTTTGCAGTTCAGAACATTGAGATCATGATATTATAATCTTGATAGGGCTTGCTCTCTCTATGTGATTTGGTGGCATTAATGTAGGCTTTGTAGCATTTCATATTTGTTTTGGTCCATTTCAATTTCAGTCTGTGATTTCAGAAGAGCTTAATGGACCTCAGCCTAACAGCATTTGCATAATCAGTATTTTTTCTGCATACTTGAGCTATAACTATGGACCTTTATTACATAGATAAACTATGATCACATAACTATGGTCGGATTATACATTGGGACAAGGTAATTTCAGGTTTGGGAAAATTTTTGGGGAATTTGCATAAATAAAACATTTTTATTGTAAATTACTCAGAGAGACATTTTTTGACTCAATTTTAAGTAGTATTTTGCAAAGATATAAAACTTTATTAGCATTTATTTTTTATTCTGTAATAGCTAATAGTCTTCTATTAGGGGAAAAACTTTTCATTAGACACAATTTTGGGGAGCATGAATTAGCTATAGATACATGCATTGATACATAGGTACACGTGTTTTAATAGTATAGATATTTTAGTAATGGAGTTTTAAAAGGGTGCAAAGTGAAACTACGCAAATTGAGGCATTGGTGTGTATTTAATTTTGGAATGTATCAAGGAGCACTAATGTTCCACAAAACACAGTTTGGAAAATGCTTGGTTAAGACCATATGTGGATGCACTGCCAAGGTGGGATGCCTTTCATGAAGGACTTTTGATAGGGCATTTGTGTTGCATGCTAGGAAAACCATAAAAACCTAGCATGCACAGCTTGTCGATACCACCTGAGTGGACTGATGTCGATTTCACTGCCTGCGGCTTGATTCCCCATGATTCAGTGGTCAGCATTGTAACCACTTGGCATCTATTGTCAGTGCCAATATATTTGGGGTTAAGGGCAGTAGATATTTTATATCCTACAAATAATAAGGCTATAAATAAGAGAATAACAGTAAAAAATTATAATCACAATTTATAAGATAAATATACAAAATATCAATTTTCTAATACGGACAGAATATTGTTTTCAAACCTGGATATCTGGTCAAATCAATTTTCAAACTTCCTTGACTTTTCCAGATAAATCTTAATCTGCATATATTTTTAGGCACTAATTCTGGTAAACTACTTGTAACACTACTGGTAAACTGTGAATTAAAATTTGAATTATTGAAACAAATTTCAAGACCATAAAGTTGAATAAAACATAACAAGACTGTCGAAAACCCAGACCACTCGACTGGCCCTAGGGCTTACAGCAGCTGTTTGAGTGGCCAGGAAGGACAAGACTGTCGGAAGTCCAGATCGACCGGCTCATCCAAAGACATAGAGCAGCAAAGTAGGCGGCCAGGAAGGACAAGACTGTGTATAATTCTGTTACAGTGAAGTATAATGAAAAAAATTGCATTCCTCTTCACCAAAAATCTACATTAAATTGAAATATTTAAAATAAGTTTACAGTTACAGCGATTTTATCATTAGATCAGTGATGTCGCTGATATGTTATAGCATGCCAAACACTTGAAAAAATTAAAAAGACATAGCTGCCAACTCTCCCGGTTTTACCGGGAGACTCCCGGTTTTTTGCTATTTCTCCCGGTCTCCCGGATAAGTCGCTCAATCTCCCGGTTTTCACTCAGCTGCTCTTATTTTCCCCCTTTCTAGGCAGAAATCACGCGAATGCAAATCGTGACTTTCAATAGTTTTCCGCAGTGCAGTTTTCTGCTACCGCGATGTAGGAATAGATCGCGATTGACGTTTGTATTTTTGTATTTGTATCTACAGGGTACAAAAGTAAAAGAATCGGAAATAGATCACGAAATGAGAAACGAAGTCACAAATTTTGAAATCGAAGTTTTCCCGTTCTTTCGTCTAGAAATCAGTTTCCCAGCTATCGCGTAATCGGCTCTCGCAAACGGCGATTATTCCCACAACGTCACGAGAGAGATGACCAATGATTATCTAATTAATGTGGGAAAAACGCATTTGCATCGACTAAAATGTTATTAAATTATTTTGTTTTACATGCAAAACTATTGTTTAAACATAATATTAATGAAATGAAAGTCCATTTTGCAGCAGTATCGCGAAAAACGGCATTTGTGCGCGATCCTCCTAATACTTCGTTTAATTGTGAAAATAATTTCTACTTTTGCAATCTGTCAACATCGTCAAATTTTTTTATAATTATTTCGTATTTCATGCAGAAAAACTATTGTTTAAACGTATTATTAATGAAATGAAAGGCTATTTTGCAGCAGTATCGGGAGAAATGGCATTTGTACGCGATCCTCCTAATATTCCGTTTAATTATGAAAATAATTTCCCCTTTTGCAATCTGTCAACATCGTCAAATTTTTCTATAATTATTTAGTATTTCATACAGAAAAACTATTGTTTAAACGTATTATTGATGAAATGAAAGGTTATTTTGCAGCAGTATCGGAAAAAACGGCATTTGTGCGCGATCCTCCTAATATTTCGTTTAATTGTGAAAATAATTTCCCTTTTTGCAATCTGTCAACATTGTCAAATTTTTCTATAATTATTTCGTATTTCACACAGAAAAACTATTGTTTAAACGTATTATTGATGAAATGAAAGGCTATTTTGCAGCAGTATCGCGAAAAACGGCATTTGTGCGCGATCATCCTAATATTTCGTTTAATTGTGAAAATAATTTCCACTTTTGCAATCTGTCAACATCGTCAAATTTTTCTATAATTATTTCGTATTTCATACAGAAAAACTATTGTTTAAACGTATTATTAATGAAATGAAAGGCTATTTTGCAGCAGTATCGTGAAAAACGGCATTTGTGCGCGATCCTCCTTATTTTTCATTTAATTGTGAAAATAATTTCCACATTTGCAATCTGTCTGCATCGTCTAAAATTGGGCTGATCAAAATCTCCCGGTTTTTTCATATTTTCGTACAAAAATCTCCCGGTTTTTCATATTTGGAGGTTGGCAGCTATGAAAAGAATACATAAAATTTTGAAGCATGAGTCCTGTGGAATGCTACAATCAACATAGAGAAAGTAGGCCTGGGAGTCACTTTTGGGAAGCGTGCCAATAAGCTGCTTAATATGGTTCCACTATTGTGATATAGTCTGATTCGCAAATGCATTAGTTGAATAACTGATTTGCCAAAAGCAAGGAAGATAGTGCTGTGAACATTATAATAAATCAAGGACCGATGTATGGTGCACAGAGTGAAACTTATACACAAAGCTGCCAATCATTCTAATTTTCCTGGATTTGTTTCACTTTTTAGCTTTGTTCCAAGAATCTGATTTTCACTAAAAAATAGTCCGGTTTTTCATATCCCCAAAGAAATTGTAATATCTTCTATAAACATACCTTCGACTGAGATGTGTCATGCAGGATACGCACCGTTGCACATAATTAATGCAAATTTCTTGGAGAGGATGCAAGGGAAAAAAAAGTATCAAGCCATCAACAAAATACAAATTTGGTCTACTAAAATTTGTTACCAAACAATGTAATTAATGGTAGTTATTCATAGTCAAAATATGATGAAAAAACATTAAAAAATATGAAACGTGATTTAAGAACACTTCTAATTTAATTCTTCAAACACCAAGACATAGTAACCAACTCAGCATTTTATCGGAAGAGTCCTGAGGTTTACCATTTTTTGCTGATCTCCAGAAAGAAAATGCTAATCTTCCAAGTTTTTTAAAAGTTTTAGATAACATTTCTTCCTCAAAGATGTTATAAAATAAAATCTTGGCCAAAAATAGCCATTTTCAGCTAAAAAGTCTGTCTTTTTCAGCTCAAAACCCCTTTAAGTATATTTATGGGTTTACAAAATATTGCATTATTAGATAGTAATTTCTGAAAGATCTTTTAGCAATATCGTGGAAATTAGAAATTTCACACAATCATCGGTATATTTCGTTTTGGTGTAAATACATTTTTAATTTTTGTAATCTGTTTTCATTTGTTTAAATATGTTTTGCTTTTTATACAGGAACATTATTTTTCAAACATATAAATAATAAAATGAATGTATATTTTCTAAATAACACTAATAAAACATTATTGTTATTTATTTAGGATTTTTAAAAACATATTTGGAAAACATATATAGGAATTTGATATATTTTCATCTATAATTTTAATTAAAAATGAATATATTTATTATCATTTTTCAGGAACCCAGAATAACTGCCAAAGGACCCATGTTTTTGAGATCATGCAGTTCCCATGAGGCAACATTATCATCCCACTGTAGTAAGCGCAGTGACATCACTGATTTTTCTTGAGCTCATAATAATCAAATTCAATGAAATATACAAATTAATTGCAAAGCTGAAGCTTCATTTTTTTTTATTCCATTTAATAAGTATCATCAAAATTTATAACTAAACTATAAATTATACTTTATATTCAATTGTGACAAGACTTGTGTACATTCTAGCTGCTAAAAAGCATAGAGTGTTGGATAAGAGTCTTCCATTGAAAATGTTTTGCAAAAAAATTTGGGGTTTAATTTCTTTAATTTAATATCTATAATATCTACCAATTCTAAAGAATTATTTAACTATTATATAAAATAAATCATTATGCAAAAGAACTTGCACCTTCAATAAAATCAAATTTATTGCAATTAAATTGTGCAAGTATTTACTAATTACAACTCTCCAAGAAAAAAAAATCTTGCTATATGCCACATGAATTCAGAGCATAGTGAAAAGAATGAGCATGTACAAATATATCTGGCTCTGCCCTTAATCTTCCAATTTTCTCGATTTTCCAGATAGCACACAAACCCTGTCAAACTATGAATCTTCATTTGGAGTGAAAAGATGAATGGCTAATTAACTATAAAATGATAGGAATATTAAAATTGCAAATATAAGAAATACTCACTAAATGGCCTTTTATTATTTACATCTGGAAGAGCTGGATTCACAAAAGGTGAATATTTTCTTTTGCCACCAATGGAACTATGTTAAAAGAAAAACAAGAAAGATCAATCATGCTTAAAGCATTGATTATGAAACACTTTCCAACTTCAATGCAATTTTATTTAAACAAGTCTAAAATGCAATACATTCCTCAGTAATATTTTGAAACTTATCACAATACTGCATTAATTTATAATATTTGAAAACTTAAACCTTCATCGAAAAAAATGAACTTCATTCAAATGACGGCATTAAAATATAAATTGCCTGGTTTAAACATCTCTAAAATGTTATACATTCCTCGGTAATAGTTTTAGAATTATCATAATACTACGATAATTTATTACATTTGAAAACTTCATCAAAAACAACTGAAATTAATTCAAATGACATCATAGAAAAAATAACACGCCTGGATCTCTCTATAAAAACAGGATTTCATTCATAACTTTCTCCCATTCATTTCATTCATCACAATACTATAATAATTTATTTTATTTAAACATTTTATTTAAGACCATGGAGCTACAAATAATTAAACTCTATGCTTAAAACTTCATCGAAAAAAATCGTCCTTCTCTTTATAAAATCAATTAATATTTCATTCATATCAGCCATGCAGACTCCATGGACTAAATTATTTTGTGTTAAAAAAATACAGGAATTCTAATACAATTCATTCTACATATTTTGCTGGTTACATTTTACATAGGTGAAAAATAGGCTTAGTTGTAGAAATAATCAAATTTAGATGAGCATTTAAACTCAAATATATTGTCATTGCGTTGTTTCAGTATGTAGATGCACAGAATTTAAGCAAAAATAAAGTAGTTTTAGGACGGATACACAACACTCAATATGAATTAAAAAAAACTTAAAAAAATCATGATTTTGAAACAAGATGGATGCCATATATCATTTTGAAGTGGGTCATGTGATCGTTTCATATCATGGCCACGTGATCGTTTCATATAAGAGGTGTAATTATTACTTTAATTTTTTATTTAAAAAACTACTGAATATATTTCGCTGAATTTTTTTTTATATATTTTATGGGACAATTTGAATATTACCTAAAATTTTCGAAGCAATTTGTGAATTTTAAATCCGCTTAAAAAATGTTTGAAAAATTAGGTCCCATAGGGCTCAATGTATTTCATTTTATCAACCCGGGTTCAATCCAAAACTAATTGGGTGATATTATTCATTTATATTCCCATAGGTCCTACAGACCGTCTGAACAACATACTAAAATTTCATTTTGATTAAGTCATTTTTACGGCAGTTATCGTGCTAACGGACAGACAGACAGACAGACAGACAGAATGAACAAAGTCATAAACACTTTTCAACTTTGTTGTAAAGTGTTAAAAATGACGAACATATAAATTTACAAATTCAAAAGAAATAGAGAAGGAAAAGATAGAAGAAAGGTAAAAAGAAATAACCTACGGGATGCCTTTCTTTTTTGATTTCAAATCTCCTTCATCATTGCTTAGGCACAGATTCTCGAGAGTCGATTTCAAATCAAATTCCCCAGGAATATTCTTCTCAGCTATAGCCAACAAATCAACAGGTACCTAAATAAAAACATAAACATATTTATATATTAGAACAAAAATCAACATTCTCTCTAATACTAAAACACATCTATATTTATAAAGTTACTGCATGCATGTTCCTCCATTAAAAATTCACTTAGGTCTGAGACTTCACATTTTTCAGTATAGAAACTATCTTGACTAAAATCCTAAAAAAAATTCTTGATAAAATACCATTTATGTTAATTTGTTTTAATGAAACTAAATATGCCAATACTTAAAGTCAAATTGAACTCATTATTTCTTATAAATGACCTTTTCCATCATTGAATATTGATTTTTTATTTCATTAAACTTATGCATAGCTATTTTGTAACAAATGGTATATGTGTAGCATTCATGCATATATTGATTCTATAACAGCTGGACAAATAAACATTTTTGAAATAAAATAAACAGCATTCTTAAATTATATATTCATATAAGTTGAAAATCATAAATTCAATTTTATTGTATTATTCATTTTCATAGGCTGGTTTACGAGATATTAGAAACATTGCTTTTTTTAACAGTAAGTAAAATATCTCTCAATGTAAATGATTGGGATAAATTTTGGTGTAAATATTTTAAATGACAGTTACAAAAAGTCTAGTTGATTTTCAGCAAGATTTAATTATAAAAATATTCCAATATTTAAATAAGAAAAATGACTTTGCCCACAATCAATACTAAACTGGATCGAAACGTAAAAGACAGTGCAAATTAAGATACAAAAGCATACATGCATTTTGGAAATCGGTGAAACAAATCTGGACAAGAACACCCAAATGAACAAAGACTAAGCTGATCCAAGAGAAAATAGTTAAAGAACATAATCCAATATAGTGGTGCCATCCAGTGTAACGTAAAATGAGAAAAATAGAGAAAGAAAGAAAAATGAGCACTAGAAGCAAATAAGAAAAAAATAAATAAAATGCAGAGTATATGAACTCAACAAGCAGAAAAAAAAGTGAAACAAAAATTAGATATAGTCATGCCAAACCTTGGGGAAATAAGGAGCCATTGTCATAATGTTTGTTCTACCCTACCTGGAACAATACAACATAAGGTCAGTCGAATAACCGACTGCTTATATGACCCCACTCCCACCCCCACCCACCCCTGAATTATGGGCAACAAAGGTTCACTTAGATTAAAGGGTCTGACTAAATACCTGCACATAAATTTTATCAAGAACTCTGATCAAACTTGATGTTACCAAAAGTAGTCTCTTATACAAATATGTTGTACAAACAAATATGCTGTACATACTATAATCAAGCATGGAAACAAACCTGTTCTTGTTCTTGGTCAACATCATCTGCTCCTGGAAGTGCAAGCCAATATGCTGGGCTCAAACGGCCTTCTTCAACTTCGCCAACCATGAAAACAGGTCGGGAAGCAAACTGTGCAGACTGACTCTCTGGTGATGGTAAGACAGGTTCCGTCACTTCTGGAAAAGAGGAAGAAAATTTTCTTAATTAAGACATAATTTTACCTTAAAACATTAGCATTTGAATTTGAATCTGAATATGAGATTGAACTCTATTTATAAGTTTGCAAGAAAATGATAAATAGAAATTCAATTGAAAAATAAACTTTCAAAGCAGAGGAGACTTTTACTGTTAAGCAGATTAATATTTTAGGTTAGGTCAATATAAAAAGATAATGAGTAAAGAATATCAAACCTTTTTCAAGTTTGACTTTAACAGCACTTTTCAAAAGAGTAAGCAGTCCAGAAATACTTTCCAAAAGACTCTCTACAGCTTCTTCATCATTTCCAAATTCCTACCCAAAATATCACAAAATTATATAACTTCCAAAATGTACTAAAAAAAATTACAAAGTTATAATTATTTAAAGCATGTATTGCAAATTACTATAACTAATTTTTATTATGGCTTTCAATTGAAATACATGCATGTTATGTCAATATTGCATGTAACATTTTTTTTGTTTGTTCCAGCAATCTTCCTTAGCTATTAATCATTTATGTCCTTTACTCTGAAATGAGTTAAGACAGAATTAAACAGTGAAGAAAAGACCAATGTGATAAGGATGTGAGCTTCAGGGGGGGGGGGGGGGGGATGGTTTCACATAAAAAGAGTTCTAGTAATTTCTATAACCATTTCTCTCTATGCCCAAACCAATTACAACATCTAATACTGCTGTTAGTGATGATTTGTTTTCAAATATTTTTCATGTTATGAAAATAAAATCTAAATGTGCCTCAAACCCAATTTAAAGAAACTAAAGATAACAGTCTAATGAGTTAAATCAGGACCCCTTATTACACTGAGGAAATTTATAATAAAAAATATGAACTAACTAACATATGAAATACCATGAAATTAATAACTTTAATCACCAAAAGAAATCAATTTGTACACATTTGTAGTATTCTAAATATTTTATGAAAAATAATTAATAGATCTTTAAACTTTAATATCTTAACCTCATTTAATTTATAATACTACATAAATCTATGTTTGAAATATGCTCCAACTGCCATTGCAAGTTAAAGTTTATAGACAGCTTTGTTTAGAACAGCATAAAGTACAAAATAAGGGTCTCCACTGGTTTCATAGGTAAAAACAGCCTTCGCCATCAGGCTTACAAGACATCGCAATCTACACTCACCAGAGAAATCTACTAATAAAGTAGCAAACATGGTCGAGGTAGAAAACTGTTGCCAAATAGTGCAAGTAGCAATAAAAATAAAAACCAAGGAGGAAGCTAATAACTAGCAGGATTCCATAAATGAACAACAAGAAACCAAACAGGAATGTAGACAACCAGCAGAAGGATTCAAAGTACTTGTTCAGTGAGTAAAACTATAAAATTAAATGCTCTACATTAAATAAATAGAAAACCAAATGCCTATTTAATTTATCATAGGATACTAAGTTCATAGTTTTACTCACTAAACAAATTCTTTGAATCCTTCTGCTGGTTGTCCACATTCTTCCTTGGTTTTTTGTCATTCATCCATAGAATATTGCTATTTGTTCCTCCCTCCTTGGTTTTGCCGATCAATCATAGAAACATTTCAGTTGCTTTCTTCCTCTTGGTTTTCACCTTCCACTACTCTTTGCAAGGTTTGGCAACCATTTCTTATCTCAACATTGACTCTGTCCCCAAGAGTCAGATCATAATTTATATCACAGCATATTGTGAAACAAATAGAATAATCAGGAGTTGAGGCAGGGGGCCAACTCTTTGCAATATCAATATACAATCTACTAAATTTTCATAACAGTAAACA
Source organism: Amaurobius ferox (assembly GCA_951213105.1). Lineage (NCBI taxonomy): Eukaryota > Metazoa > Arthropoda > Arachnida > Araneae > Amaurobiidae > Amaurobius > Amaurobius ferox. The sequence goes on along the minus strand of OX578143.1, from coordinate 98,174,690 downwards.
AATTATAGAAAAAAAATACTATTAAATTTAACAGCTTCCCTAAATATACACTGAGAAGATCATTGGTAAATTATATTAAATGTAAGCAATTATAACTTCCAATTTGAAGAGTTTTTCTTGTTATGTACAGTGGGGAAGAGTGAAGGAAATTTGGAGAGACCATGTTTACTTAAGCAACCTGCTACAAAGCAACTCTCATCTTAATTACACACTGTTCAAAATATTTTATACATGTATTAAGAATGGTAGATGATAAATAAAAAGAAACTAATAGTAGTGGGTTGTTTATGTAAACACTGTCTATCCACATTCACTTTATGCTTTGCTACCAGTAATATATTATACAATTGATCAAAGATAGGAAAACAGAAACCAAGAGCATATAGGTGTAGGGCAAAGCAGTAGTTGGCAATGATTTGCTTTATTTGGCTATTACACTCATTTTAAATCATCAATATTTCTGCTTCAACGAGGAAAAAAATGTCATTTTTTTTTAAATCATTACTTTTCCACAGGGGGAAAAAAATACTTTTACATGAAAAAATAAGGACTTTTAAAAGATCCTCGAGAAAAAGTAAGTACTTTAAGAAGTTTTGGGAAAAAAGTACTTTTAAAGAATAAGGACTTCTAAAAATAAGGACTTTCTAAGAATGGGGGGGAAAATAAGGACTTTCTAAGAACAGTAATAACCCTGAGAGGGAATGAAAATTTCTTGACTAAAAATAATGTTATATAGACTTTACACACAGAAATATATTTTTGTCTTACAAAGCATTC